>CM064905.1:21764465-22401001 GCA_030347415.2 Decapterus maruadsi | reverse complement strand
GACGTCTGCGTCTCCCCTCGGCTCTGTTTTCAGCCTGCAAAGAATCTACCCGTGACGGTAGATTTTGACCAATCACAGAGCAGCAGCCCTTATTCGTATTATTTGGACGTTTTAAAACGTAAGAAAGTGACGTTTTTTCTCTATTGCTCTGGCTGAGGGGATGAGAACCGTGTGGACTCAACTCAAAGCTTTTTTCTAGATTTCTGCCTCCCTTGCCTTTAAATGTGTACCTTTTCATTTGTAGGGTGAAACAGGTAAAGAAACTTTGAAAACACATGTTTGTCATCAATACATGTCTATTGATCCTACTCAACTTGGATTCACTAACATCTTTGAGAGACTAAACCAGGACTAATAACTTGAATCCTTTTTTTTTTACCACACTGTTCTTGTGAAATTACTTACACACAAAATGTTTTTTTTTTTTTGTTGATTGGATTTTAGTTATTTTTGCTTCAGTTTGTAAGATTCTTGTACATACCCACACCTGAATGTCAATCTGTCTGACCTTTGACTCCAGGTACCCAGACTCATGGTATCAGGACATCACCTCCAACAAAAAGTTCTTCTCCCTCGCTGCCACCTTCAGAGGAGGCATCGTGGGAATGATTGTGGCTGAGATCAAAGGCCGGACCAAAGTACACAAAGAGGTGTGTGTATGTGATGTTGGCTCAATGTTACAGGCACTGGCACAAAACACATGGATGTCATGATCTTTGGTCTTTGAAGTTGTCTTCTCTGAATTTGCTGTTGGTGCAGTTTATCTACTCTCATTCAGCGGCCATATGGAAATGTGATAAGTGGGATCCCAACACCATCCAGTCTGTTTTTAGTCGTCTGCTAATTGGACAAACCTGATGCCGTTGTTACCCTTGAGAGTGTGGTTATGAAACAGTGGAGCTGGATTCATTGCACCAGTCTGGTATCATAAGTCTGCTCCTCGCCGCAGGCTGGAGTTTGCATAAGCTGGGGACTCCGGTGATGGAGCACCCGGTGTCAAAGCGTAATTTCCCTTCGGATCAGTATTTGCATTTTCAAACCCGCCTCCCCTGTGAATAATTTGTCAAGGCAAAGATGAAGACAGTCTAATGACTCAGTGCCAGAGGGAGAATACAAAGTGGTCATGGACACCAGAGTACACAGCTGAAAGATAATCTAAGTAACATTTTTAATTCAATGCTGACAGTAGCTTTTATTTTAAGATCCTCTGTAGCGTGATAATACATGTTATGTTCACAGAGAATTCAGTTCATGGTGATTTCAAATATTCTTTTTAATTTCTGTGTGTGTATGTGTTAGGATGGAGACATCCTGGCCTCCAGTTTCCCTGTGGACACACAGGTAGCCTACATCCTGAGCCTGGGAGTGGTCAAAGAGTTCAGGAAACATGGCATAGGTACAGCTCTCACACACACTGGACGTCATATCATCACCGCAGGACTTCACACTGACATGACTGATATTCACCAGTACACTCAGCAGTCGGAGCTGCAGCACACATCATAGAGGGACTCAAGGCGTTTTTTAACCCTCAGTGCTTGATTGCTGCAATTTGTGTTGAAAAGCATCATTCTTGTTTTCTGTGTTATAATTCGGTCAAAACACATCAACGATTCAAGTTGAATTATTGTGAAAACTTGAGTAAACTTGAATAGCAAACATAAAACACAACGTTAAGATGATTTAAAGGGATAGTTCAACATTTTGGCAAATTGGCCCAGTGCCATAATCCCTCTAGTTTTAGGAGTAGGTTTGTTACCTTTAATTGTCTCTCTCTGAGCAGCTCGCAGCTCTGCTCTGCTGATCTAAAAATAGCTTGCACCGACAATTAAAGGTAACGAACCTACTCCTAAAAGTAAGGGATTATGGCAATGGGCTAATTTGTCAAAATATTGAACTATCCCTTTAAGTTGTGATTTCATGAGTGAAATATTATCATGGTACTTGTATAAAAATGTCTTGTGTTTTAATGTGTCATGCCAGTGGATGCATTAATGTTAACACTGAATTGTTAAGACTGCAGACACATTGTTATGTCAGAATAGAAGATGGTAAGCTGTCTGAAGGTTTCTCCCTCTGCCGGTCTGGCATGAATTATTAATAACATAAAGGGGCTGCGTGCCTCATCTCCGTAACCTTCTACACACTTTCAACTGCAGCTGCTTCGAGTACTCGCCCCCTTCTTTCTTCTGTACACTGTTTGTTCTTTCCCTCATCTTTCACCCTTTTCTCTGCACTGATGCAATGAGATGAGCAAACATTCTACCCATGACCCAGCAGGCCGTAGTGCCCACTGATACAACTCTCTCTGCCCCCTTTACAACCATACAGGCTCCCTACTGCTGGACAGTTTGAAGGAGCACATCTCAACCACAGCCCAGGACCACTGTAAGGCCATCTACCTTCATGTCCTCACCACCAACAACACTGCCATCCACTTTTATGAGAACAGGGACTTCAGGCAGCACCACTACCTGCCCTACTACTACTCCATACGAGGAGTCCTCAAAGATGGGTTCACATACGTGCTCTACATCAATGGAGGCCATCCACCTTGGACAATATTATATCCTTTTATGGAAGCAAGGAAAGAAGTCGCTGTTGTTTATGGGACAGTTTTTATTTATGTTTCACCCTGTTGACTCAAAAAATAATAGTTGTGCACAAGGACCTGTTTGTGTTAATTCTTAAAGGGATAGTTCAACAATTGGCCCATTGCCTTAATCCCTATAGTCATAGCAGTAGTTTCTTTACCTTGAATTGTCGGCGCAAGTTATTTTTAGAACGGCCAAGCAGAGCAGCGAGCTGCTCAGAGCTACACTATGGAGGCTCATGGAATTTCTTGATTTTTCCATCATCAAATACACAATCCAACAACTCCAAAACGCTCTGGTGGACACTATGAGATAATAATCCGCTGATGTGCCCCTTCCTATCCAGGGCAGTTTTTCAGTAATCAGTCTCTGTATTTGCCTTGAAAACTCTGTCTCGTAGTGTTCCATCTCATAGCGCGGTGAATGTGCAGGTCACAACTTGTCCACCGGAGCATTTTGGAGTTGTTGAATTGTGTATTTGATGAGTTTGATGAGGGAAACCAAGAAATCCCATTAACCTCCGTAGCGTAGCTCTGAGCAGCTCGCGGCTCTGCTCCGCTATTCTAAAAAGAGCTTGCACCGACAATTAGAGGTAACGAACCTTCTCCTAAGACTATAGGGATTATGGCAATGGGCCAATCTGCAAAAATGTTGAACCATCCCTTTAAAGCAGATATCAGTGGAATGTTTTTGTTAATATAAGTCCCTAATAGTCCTATTTTCCGTCAGCAATCACTTACATGGAGTGTTTCAGCCGTAACACGAGTCTCTCCGTCACTCTGCTCTGCTGTAACCCGAGGAGAAAATTTTTCTCGTGGGATACAAGTGTTATCCAATGAGGAGAAAACTGTGTGTGCAGCCAAGGGGTGAATGTGGTAACGTAGCACAAGGACCAATAGATGCATGACGAGGGCGGGGGCTGCGAACTCATGGTGCGTTCAAGGAAACTCGTAACTTGTGTTTTTCCTTCCTGTGAAGTCATACTAGTTCGATCTGGTATGAGTTCAATGGCCGTTATAGTGACTTTCACAGACAACAGGATGGTAAAAACACGAGCTACGGGTTACCTGGAACGCCTCAAAGTTGTAGTTGTGACTTGAAGCTGTAACTTACGGTTTCAAAAGCCTGCCTGGAACGCAGCATTCGCCGAAACAGCCGTGCCGCTGATATCTGCTTTAAATCCCAAAAAGGTGGAAGTACTGCAAGGGCTGCAGCCAATATCAGAGTACTCAAGTACTCGCTCGGCTTGGGCGGTAACCAAGTGCCATTTCACTACTCGGATACTCGCCCCTGTAAAACTGTAAATTGTTTGTTTTAATCTTTTGGAGTTGTGAGAAAATTTTTCACATTTCTTTGTCACTCTGTTGACTTGTAGAATCTCGGATTTCTTGATTAGAGGAGGTGATGCGTTAGCCAGATGAACCATATATGAATGTTTTCCTTAACCTTTTGTCCCACTGACTATATCCAGCACATTGGTTCCACCCTGGCCAGCCTGAGCCCCTGCTCCATCCCACAGCGGTTGTACCGGCAGGCCCAGTCCCTGCTGCGCTCCCTGCTGCCCTGGTCCAACATCGCCTCCAAGACTGGCATACAGTACAGCAGAACAATGTGACACATCATGGTGGGTGGCGGTTGTGGTGACAGCGGCTGTAACTTTTCTATCTTGGTTGATGAAAGGGTTTCTGATTTGATCTCTTTCTCTCTTGTTTTCTCTCTCTTTCAGGAGCGCACGTGTTCCATCTCTCATCAGTCTTCCCCTGTGTACACGAACACACGCTCACATTCTCGATCACAAAAGGCTTTCCACACCCTGTGTATTACACAGGACTCAGGTTCAACCTGTGTTTGACTTTCACAAACCAGAATATTCCTCCATATTCAGTACACGTTTGGCACTGTTCACACAAGATCCGGGTTTGCAGCTGTAGTTCTGTACCCACCTCTAAACAGGGTTATTGCATCGCAGCATCATTAGAAGTGCAATGTTGTGTTTACACTGATAAACGGCGTGATTTTGATAAAAACCACAGGATTTTTCTTGAGGTTCAGTTGCTACACCTTCCTACATATAGTGCTCTATCCCACGGTTTATATAGTGACCCGTGTTTGCCCGGTCAGCTGAGCAGTGGCAGACCCGCTTTCAAACCAGACAGCAGAGCAGAGTGGAGCACCAGGCACACAGCCATTGTTTTGTTGTGAAAGGGGTATAAACCACACACATACACACAAACACACACACACATTCTCATTTGGGACCCTACAGAGACTAAAGGTTGAAACCCTGTTTATCTTTCCGTCTCTCTTCATCCTGTTCACTGCTGTCACAGAGACTATGTATGCTGTTTGTATATTATATATACTAAGCTAATATATAAATTTCTCTCTATGTATGTCTATTCTATGCTGTCAGTAGGCCTAGTTGGAAGATAACCCATCCATTTTCCTTTATGACCATAGACTGAGTCATTTCCACTTTGTAAAATAGACACTGAGCTGAATTGGACTGTGAATGGAGCTGTTAATAGGCAAGTAGGGTAGAATAAAGCTAATTATACACAGGGAACATTGAGACGCAATGTAAATGGATAACACAGGATATTCGGTGACAACTGGAATTTCCTTTTGCAAATTGCTCAATAATTTGAACTGGAAACTACTCGGTGCACAAACATGCCGCAGTGTAACAGTACTTGCTGCAAATCAGTTATGCAGTGACCTTTGAAAGTTTTACATACAAGCAGAGTCACGATTCTGAGCGGAATGGCCTCTGCATTGTCTCAAAATGTTCCCCATGTATAATTCACACAGGAGAAAGCGTGAGATGATCGAATCCTTATTTTAGAGGTTTTAAGTAGTAACTGGCTACAGCCCTGTCTGTCTCTCTGCTCCTTAGCTGTAAAATTATTGCTAATGTTCAGCAATGTCCTTTTTTTTTTTTTTTGTCCAGATTTTAAGATATGACCCTGATTAGACTTCTATGGTAGCAAGTAGAAGGAATAAGAAGAAAAGGAAGCAATGTTCCCAAACACAGTGGTCATGCACCTTGTGTTGCCTGAGCGCACAGGTGTGTATGTCTGTGTGTGCACATATATCCTACTGTATACATGCATACATGGTCCGTAATTAGCACCTTGCAAGTGCCAAACGTTGGTCAGATCTGTCTTTGGAAGACAAATGTAGAAAAGTTCACCCAACATGTCGGCTGGTAACTCTGTAAGCGAATAACATTGTTAATTTTATTGCGTTCTGTTGCACTACATGATGACTTAGAAATCTGAACCGGGGTTTGAGTCAGCGAGCAGATCTTAGATTTTATACGTGAAATAGCACTGAAGAAGGTGAGGGTGACTGTGTGAAACAATGCAGACTCGTTTTTAAAAGGCAAAAGTTTCTTAGTTCACCGGCCCAGGATGAATGACTCCAAAGTACATTTCAGACATTGTGTATGCAATAAATTAGTTTCTTTTGATTGATTGTAAAAGGCTGAGTCAGTCCGACTTCCCCCTCTGTATACCTATTTTACACTGTTCTAATATTTTGATTGTGATTATCATATTACATTGTTATAAACCTGAGCCTTGATTTCATTCACAATATGTCATTGTTTCTGTTGTTTGTCTGAAAGAAGAACTCCAGAGATTACTATTTGACTTGTGTGGTGGGACTTGAGACAGATTTAAGGAGTGGTCTGGACTCTACCTAGTGTAGTTCAAATCCCCAAAACAGGAGATCCTCACAGGAGATCCTACATATAGTGCATCTCACTTGCATCTTTCCCTAACTTAGAAATACCAAGTTCCTTCAGACTTTTCTCCCAACACTTTAACTTGATATACATGTAGAATTTGGTGGGAAGACAATCTGACTTTTTTTTTTGACTTGATATACAACACATGGACGATAAATACTCCAAAACACTAAACAAATGGCTGAAATGTTGAAATAAGATCATGTGAAGAAATATACAAGAAGAGAGAAATTTAATACATTTTCTTTAAAAGTGAGTACAAGAAGTTATATTCAGATTTTTTACATGGTGAGTTTGGGTGTTTTTTATAGGAAAGTCATAGAAAACTACAATTTAAGTTTTGAAGTAAATAACTAATGATTCAAAATGAACTCTTAAAAGAGGCCACAGACCGTTAACCACCTTAATGTTGTGAGTGATTGGTGTTAACCCTTTTTATTTTATTTTTAGTGTTGTGGGTTTTGAAACTCGTATTAATGGCATCCCACAATTCCTAATTTCCCTTAATAAAGGGTGTTCCAGTGTTTCCTGAAGAACCTCCCTAGGAAAAAAAGACTTTTAGACCACAGCCGTAGTTCCTGACCTCCAAGAGATGAACCTGGAGATCTTCAGGGTTATCTTCTCAAATGTTTCAAAGCCCCTGCATATCCAAATAAATGAAATAGTACTGAGAGGCATTCATGATCAGTAAACTGGTTCAGATCCCCTTAAGGTTTATTTAAAAAGGCTTCCTTAATCTTATTGTCATCTGAAACCTCTGGTTTCATATAGCAACCGTAACAGTATTGGCGTCCTACCATAACACTCCATGTGAACCATCGAAGCACTTGTAGGGATTTGGTTGATTTTTCTCAGTGAGCCTCATTCATTTTTAATGTTGAGTGCTTATTGAATAGCTTTTCCTGGCTTCAGGACATGAAGTCTTTGTGTATGTGACATTTCAGTAACGGTGAGGCTGCAGTGGTTGGGTTCCCTCATCTGTCCGTGTTTTGATCTTGACATTTTACATTATGTTGTTATTTATTTGATTCTCTTGCTGCAGGCGACCAGAGTTTGTTTCTTGCCGAAGAAATATCCCTCTCAAATCTTTGAGGAAAAATGCATCACTTCACCACTCTGGACTTGTCCTGCAGCCTCAGACACTGCATATCCCATAGATGTTAGTGTACCTCACTTTTGTACAAGTTCCTTATCTCACCTGCACATTAGTGTGGAGCTGTTTTGCACAAAACCCTTAAACCATTTTCCTCATGTGGAGGCTGTTTTTAGCAGTGAAAAGGTCAGACTGGTTTGACATAAAGGCCACGAGAATCTCTATCACTTTCTGTGCTGTGCTCTTCCACAACACACATGTTCCCAATATTGCAAAGAACCGAAGACCAGCATTAATGCACAGACCTCATGAAGCAGTAGGTTTTTCCTGACATAGCAGTCAGCATAGATAATTTGGTTTTACATCAAAATACCTGAACAGTTTTATAGATAGCCATTAAATTGATCCTCTTATGATCCTGCTCTGTGGCAGAGCTACTGTAATGCTGAACTCATTCATCTTGTTTGTTGTCATGTGCTGTGTCTTGTGTCAAATCTTATGTGCATCTGAGGGGCAGATGGGAGGTCATCCCACGATCAAACAAAGTTGTTGATTTTTTTATTTTAACATACTCCCACAACCTCTTTAGTCACTCTGCCATGTTCCTGCCTCTGCTCTTTACCAGTGCCACACATGGGATCAGCTGTCTGTCAGAGAAGAGACCAGTGAAAAAGGGAATTCTAGTAATTACAGAGCTGCATTATTTTAGCTGCTGGTCATTGTGTCTCATGAGCATCACATTACTAATACCACATGTTCACAATGTAATGACTGAGCACGTTCAGTCCAGAGAACAAACATTAATAGCAGCCTCATCCATTTTAACCTCAGAGAGTAGTTACTGTGTCTCCCTCTGCTGAATGTGAGGAGATGCTTCATGTGAATACTGTAATTTTACATTGAATCAGTGTATTTGCCAGATCATTTTTATTTATTCATATTTTAATGCTTCTCAGGGTTTATTCTTTTATAATAATATTTTTGTGTTGTAGGCTATGTGTAGCAACAAGTGTGTGCAATGTAAAATCTTATTTTAATTGTGCAAAATTGAAGAAATACATTTTGTATTTTGTTTTTTTCAGTTATTCTGTTTCTTTCTTTCTTTCTTCATTTATTTGCAGCTGTTGCATTTTTAAATGTACCCTTAGGCCTAATTAAACCTACTTCTTTTTTTCTTGCAGAAATTAGGCTACCGTTCATAAAGATTGCATCTAAAACGGTCTTACTCCTCCAGCCAACATTTAGTTTATTCTCATAAGTAAAGGGAATATTATGTTTTGCCTTTTTTTGTTACGGTGAACTGAGTTTTTCATGTCGCACTGTGGCGTCCGTTACGGTAAAGAGGCTCCAGGTGACGTAACTGTGGAGCCAGTCACGCCCATTGAGAAACAGAGGGAGAGAGTGAGGCGGAGAAAGTATTCACGCTGTGTGTCTGTCGGACAGTGGAGCTCATCACTGTGAAGTCCTGCAGGAACTAAGTGACCGGACTGAAAGAAAACTACACTGAAAGTTTCCGTTTTCTTCAGTTTGACGCGTCTTCTTCCAGACAACAACGTTCTTCAGCCAAGAAGTCACAGGAAGCAAGGTGAGTGATGCTGCACGGTAAACCACTAACAAACAAACAGACTGTTGACTTGCTGTGTAGTCCGTGAACGCCACACGGGGATTTACCCCAGCAGCTGGCTTTCAAGTTGAATTTTTTTTTTTTATCACGAAGTACCTATCCGTTAGGGTTCATGCATCATCATACAAGTTACACACTTGTTGTGTAACCTTAATTAAAACGGCTTGTTGCTTAAGTTGGAGGCGGGGTTACTGTCAATTAGTTAATTTTTCCAACTTGTCATGGACGTTCAAGTTCATTCATTTCCATCCTCCTTCCTTTCCATGACGTGTTGTGTTTTCCTGGCGCGAGCAGTCGTTCATTTCCTTGGGAGTTGGGGGCAAATAAGCAGGCAAGGGGACACCAATGTGTGTATGTGTGTGTGTACTACTCTGTGTCATCCAATTACCTCTTCATACAGTGTGTGTCTGTGTGTGGAAAAAGCAGCCTTTATTCAGGGACTTGCAAAGGGTTTCTCAGACCCCTCCTCATTTGGAGTTAATGAAGTGCTGGAAGGTGAGATTCTGTGGGCGCTTGAGGAGCTGTAGGATGTTGCCAGTGTCTATCTGCAGCTCATTATAACTGTGTGTGTGCGTGTGCATGCACGTGCACATAATAACCAGAGCAGAAGTGTGTGTGTAGGGGGGGGGCTCTTGTGTTTAAGCCCTGCGTCAGGCCTGTTGTTGGTTGAAACAAGAAAACATCAGCTGATGTGGTTGGCAAGTCTGTTTGCTTGTGTGTAAAAAAAAAGAGAGACATATTTCAAATGAGGGTGTTGTGAGTTTCATGTCAGTGGTTGACTCTGAATGTGCAGGCATTCTAGCCAAATTCTACAGATGTGGTCTGAACACTCTGAACACCCACATCTGCTCACCTGCGTGTTGTAGCTCGTTCACAGTTATTCAGGGGCTGGCGAGAGGGCGACTCCGAGGGGAGGTGTGTCAGTGGAAATGATTGAGACCAAAATGGCCACAGTGCATTTTGGTGGGTTTTTTTCTTGTTGCTGTTTTTCACGAAACTTGTCAAGTTTCTGCCTCAGTGGAGTTTAATGACATTTTGTACCTGGAAGTGGCCGAATGACATTAACCAGCAAGGACCAGCATGTAAAAGTCTTACATGCAGAAATCAATGAAAGAGTATTAGCTCCTGATGGCCCATAAATGTACTGTCAATAGACCAGATCGCACTGCAGAAAGACGATATTATCCCCATTCTGTGATTTATGGACATGGCTGTCTCTGCCTAAACCTCACAAAGAGACAGTGAGATGTTTTTTTTATTGTTGTTGTACCTCAAATCAAGTTGTACTTTCTGTTTCACCTCCATCCACATCTGCTTTAATTCGAGCAGCTATTCCTTGCTCTCTGAGCTTTACATTGTGGGACATTAATAGGCTACCTCAAGAACCCACACAAACATTAGGAGTTTTATTTTATCACTTGTCCAGTGTGAAGTGGTTTCAGAGCCACCACACTACAAAGCATCTTGCAGTCAGTCAGTATGGAGCAGGGACGTATTGCAGTGTTGCCAGCAGAGGTGTAAGCAGCTACAGACAGGCTGTCCCATATCAAAACCACATGCAGGGCTGTAGTAGTGGTGTACTTGTTTGAAGTACTTACATAATTGGAATATAAAGGAATAGATTAAGTATTTAAAGGCTTATCAGATGCCAAAGTACAGAGGTTTGCGATACTTGTACAGACAGGATTGTGCAACTCTGGGTCATGAGCTGAACAGTTAGCAGGATGGGAGTCATGTTACAAAGGTGCATGGTCGGCCAACACAGAGCCACCATCAGTTATTGTGCACCAGTTCGACATTTTCTTTTCTTTTTTTGAGTGTGCGTTGTGTTCATGCGTTGGTTTCCCTTGCAATACTGGATTAGCTCCATTCAGGTCAACTCAAGTGAGTCTGAACATGGCCTTAATCCAACCAGCCAGTCACCACTGATCCTGGGCTGCAGGTTACCCTGTCTTTTTGGATGAGGTTGAAATACCTGTGGGACTTAATGGCTAAATGGAAGGATTTTTATTTATTTATTTATTTAAAGTTTTTTAGAAAACACAAACAACCGATTTTCTTTACACCTGCACCTGTGGCAGTGAGAGTGTTGCACCTTGAATTACATTGTCTTCTCCTGGCCTACTGAACTGAAATAGCAGCTCAGTTTTAATTATGAATGAAAACATGCACCACTACATAATGCTTCACGGCCTTCAGTGCCAAGTTGACATTTCATCTCATCAGCTTACGAGGTGTGTCCTGCACTTGCTCGTATGTTGCGCTATCACCAATGTGAAGAAGCGTATCAGATCTCAGACCGTGCATGTATCGGATGACATAATTCAATCTAGATAACATGACACAGCAAAAAGGCTTTTTTTGCAGGGGGGGGGCATTGAAACAGTCTGCTGCAAATGCCTGTTTTCAAAACGCCAACTGTGCTGTTAAGCCACTTTTAAAGGCTCACTGTGGTTTTTTTTTTTTTTTTTTTACAACCATGCCTTTTTACAGCTGGGAGGATGGAGCTTGTTGTGAAGGTCTTGTACGCTGTTGTGCAATGGGATCTGCCGTAATAGTCCCCAGTGAGCGGCTGTAGACAATAAAGCAGCGATAATGAGAGGGAGAGAGAGCTGGATGGAGGGTGCTCGCTCTCCCTGAAATATGACTGGAATGGCTCCTGGAGGCATCGCGCTGCTTATCACCACATCGGTCAAGGTCACACTTTGGGAAATGTGTGTGAAGGGGCACGGCCAAACAACGTAACGCTTTGCAAGGCCGGTATTGTCAAGTGATCACATGCAGTATTTGCATGTAAATAAGCGCTGCCTTTGCTTTGTGCAAACATGGACCTGAAAGACATGGGTGGCTTCTTAATCTTTATTTTTACCCATCAGGACCCAAGTTAGATGTACAGGAAGTGATTGCTCTTATGAGGAAATAAATAAAAAAAAACTTTCTGGGTTTGGATAAGCAACGTTAACTTATCTTTACAGGTCATGCCAGGCAAAAACAGGAAATCAGAGAATGTGTTCACATGCAGCTGCTCAATAATCCAATTTAACTTTCAATCAGTTAAGTGTACAACTAAACACGCGATGCTGCAGCCTGAAGAGCGTTTGTTGGTTTGTTTTCTCTTTCTGCACCAACATTTGGGCTCATTATGCAGTGAGAGAACAGTCTCAGTGCTGAGAGAGCACAGTTTGACTGAACAAGTTAGGAAATGAACCTGACACTTGGCTGTCTGTATGAATGATAGTTTTTTTTTATCTCCTGATCCCTCACACTTATTAAGATTTCTCACTTTCATTATGTTGCTAACGTCGACTGCAGAAATCCAGCAATACCTTGTGCACACAAAGAGCCAGACTTGAAGGGATAGTTCAACACTTTGGCAAATTGGCTCATTGCCATATTCCCTATAGTTTTAGGAATAGGTTTGTTACCTTTAATTGTCACTCTGAGCAGCTCATGGCTCTGCTCCGCCGTTCTAAAAATAGCTTGCACCAACAATTTAAGGTAACAAACCTACTCCGAAAACTATAGGGATTATGGCAATGGGCAAATTTACCAAAATGTTGAACTATCCCTTTAAAGGTAGGGTTGGAGATCCGATTCTGGAGCGCTTTTTTTTTTTTTTTTTTACAAAATTGTAAAGGCTAAGGCTACAAACAGACACATGACATGTGATGTCTCTTTTAGAATCAAAAATGAAACTGCTACAAACCGAATCGTTGGCCATTAAAAATATGGCAAACATTAACAAGGCTGCGGTGATACAAGGTTGTAGTTATGACCCAGTTTGAGTAGCAGCACAACACTGCATTGCAATTTAATAAAGTAATAGGATTTTACATGCAACTTAAAATAGCAAAATGCAAATCTATCTCTGCCAAATTATATGATATTAAATGCTGGTAAAAGTTCAACTAGGTTAATACTGATTTATCTGCTCCCGCAGTATCTCTGCTTGTATGTGGTTTTTATGAGTACATCTGCTTTACAACAACACTGAACCTTTTTATGACTTCTGCATCCATACGATGAAGCTTCATGTCATCACAAAGTATTAAATAAAGAATTACTTGTTAAAATATCCAGTATCACCGTCACGGAGCAAACGAGGAGCCGAGAGAGTTTCTGCAACGTACGATGCAGGAGTTCCTCATGCATTTAACAAGTGCACGTCTGACTGGAGAACAACAGCCCCACATTGTGAGCCCCGAGGCCCCGAGGCCTCATACCTCTAGTGGTGTTGTGTTACACTGTGGGAAAGAGGTGCTGCTCCACCACCACCAGCACCGTACATGACATACAGAGTAATGTAGCATTCGGCAGAGTGACGGTCCTGCACAGGTCGTCGCCGTCATCGGAGGAGGACACACACAGGCTCGTGTTTCACTATTTGTGTTTGGATTGTGGGAGGATCGCTCTATGTGTTTGCCATCCTGCTTATTTGTCAGCAGCAGGTGCAGTTCTGAGCACACAACCTGAGTGAGGTACGCCACGATGAAGTTTAGATGGAGTCGGTTTTAAAAGGTTGTGTCATTCTCAGCCCGTTGCTGGGCAGCGGAGGCAGTCGGTTCAGTCTTTTACAGAGAGTCTTTGAACTCCATCCTGTCTCATTCATCACAAAATGACCTCAACCTCATGATTTGACTTAATATACTGTTCTTTATTTGATGTTTTGATGGGGGTCCGGTCACCGGCAGGAAGTCTTCACCCACAGGAAGTAAGAAATCATAACTTGTGGCTGACGTCCAGATGGTGTCCTACGCAGCAGATAACATGTGATTCACTCAGGGAGCTGCTCTCACCTCCCTCACTCACTTGAAGATGCAGATGATTCCACTCATTATCCATGTCATCACTTTGGAGCCAGTCCCAGTCCACTGTGCATGGTGGAAGGCAGGGGACACCCTGGACATGTCCTGCCATATCTAGAGACAAGCTGGAGTTACCCAGACATTAGGTTTGTATCAGTGATGACTAAATCAAATAAAAACCTTCCGCAGAGGCTTCTGGTGAACTGTGACTGTGTACTGTACTGACTGTAGTTGAAAGAGGTTTTCAAAACACATCGACCACAGGGTTTATGTGAAAGAGGGTGAAACAGTTGCAGGTGTTGGGGCATCATGGGAGGTGATGACCCAGCCAGACCACACATTTCTTTGTTCCCTCTCAGTGTGAAACTTTAGTGATTTGTGAAAATGGTATTCGGTTGTTGTTGTTTGAGGAGCAGCTGCAGGCTGAATTGCTGTTTGTCTCTGTGTTATTATATACAGTACAGTCGGTCCACAACTCCACCAGCACCAGGGAGGAGGTGACAGGTCACCCTGCCTTGTCAAAACCAAAGTTATAATAGTTTTTCATTATAGTTGAGTTTTATTTAGTTTTGACTTTCTTTTTCTCTAATACAGTTAGTTTTGATTCGTTTTTAGAGCAGGTTTGCTAGTTTTTCTTAGTTCTTATTTTTTCTAAATGCTTAATTCTATATTTTTTTCATTCTTGTGGTTATTTGTCAGGTGCAGGATTCAAAAAGATCAGAGTAAGTAGGCTATTGTGTAATAAATATTGTATATTGTTTTTGTTTTTTACCTATCAGTGCATGCAGTAGATTAACAACCTTGCATGTTATTCAACATAAGTGAACACAGCAAATATTTTGGACACTAAAGTGCACATTTATCTGAGCCAGACAGCTGATAATATACTTCTCCACCCTAGCTTGAAAACAAAGGGAATTTTATCTATGATTTCAATACGTAAACACACAATGCAGTTTTCAGGTAGTTATCGTAATTATAGTTTTTATTTATTTCAGCAGTTTTCTCAGGTAATTAATGCCTCCATTTTCGATCAATTATAGTTTTTTATTTATTTCAGTTAAATGAAAATTTCCTTATTTTTTCAAAATTAACGGCGATTCCGGCGGCGTTATTTTAACTGAACCTCTTTGAACCTCTGACTTTAATCCTTGATGAATGAAAACATGAGTCCGTCTTGCGCCGGTGGAGGAATTCTACGGTGCGCGCGGAGATAAAACCCTGGTCCTTTAAGAAAATATTTTTTCAATTCTATTTTTCGTCATTTCGTTCATTTTCGTTAATGATAATAACCCTGGTCCTACAAGAGTCTATATAAGGAGAAGCCAGGGGTTTCATTGCCACTGTAGGAAAATGAAATTGGGAGAGATTATGGACAGTGAATCATATAAGGCATGTTTTGAAAGTAAACCTTCAAGATTGGTGTATTCTTCCCATTCAAGGTCCAATCAGGCACATTACTGCCCTGTTGGTGTCTTGTCTCATGTACCGTCAACACATTACTGAAGAAGAGAAAGGAGCCATTGTCAGTTCTCAGCCGTCATCTGGCTCCAGTCAGCGACTGATGGGAAGCTCCGCCGTGCACCATTGAATTTAAAATGAAGGCACCGTGTCCCTGCTTCTCATCTTTCTTCTGCTTCTTTGTCTTCCTCTGTTCTCGTTCGTTCGCTTTTCATCATATTAGAAAGTTACCGTTGCTGCTTTGATATTTATTTACAGCGCTCGCGCAGCCTCGTGCAAGAAGCTGTTACAGCATGGCGGTTGCATTTTACAGTCCGCAAACATCCTCATCCTGATCACCAGATATCCCATCTGTGGTGTCGAATCCAAAATGGCTCAGGCATGAATCTGAATTGCTGATGTTGTTTTGGTGTAGTGATGGTTTGCTCCGTTTTTGTATTTAGAAATACAGGATGAGTAGCCTCATTAACCTGGTATGCAACTGTTTAGATGGATGGTGTGTTTTAGGAATGCTCCCAACATGAATACAAAACCTGATCCATTGTGTTTATTCACTGACACAGATCCCACATCTGAACAATAGCTCGGATTTGAAATAACAAGTGGCAGCAGCGTTAGGTAAAGTCTGTGGATCAACACAGAGAAGATCATAGTGCAGAGAGGAGCTGACTGTTCCTATCTGTCACTTGTTTGAGAAAAATGAGAAAGCATCAGCTGTATATTAATGTGACAAACAAATGTCTTTAAACAGTGATTGTGCACCCAGAGAAACATTCCTGTCATTACTCATGTCATGTAGCAGTGTTGATACAGTAATTGAGATGCAGTGATAGCAGCTTTGTTCATAGCTTACTTAGAAAAATAGAAACTATATCTGAAATCAATCATATTTTATATTACAGTATTTAATTTATTATGTATCTTTTGCCATCACAAAATTCAAGACATTTACTTTCTAATGACATAAACCAACAGTGACCCTAACCATCAGGGCGCCCTCATTTGTCAAAGTGGAACCAGAGCTAATCAGACCAATCACTGCAGGCCTGGTGTACATACTTGGTCAGGGTGAAAAAGTCAGATCATAATCAGATGTTTTGAATGAACTATCTATCTTTTCCCGCAGTATCTCTTGTTTTGGAAGGTCAGTGTGGATAATCTTGCAAATAAGAGCAGGGCTGCTTTATGACAACACTGCATCCTGCAATTGAATTGAGCAACACATCAGTTGAAACAACAGAGTTACTTTTTGATATTTTGTCCGGTAACTGCTTATCAATCGATGTCCGTCGATTGCACGATGATCATGCAGACAAGCTGGTCAAGTTGACGTTTTTAACTTAATTGTGGAAACAAAAAAATATTAAAGGGACTATGAGGTGTTTCGGAAAGCAAAGTGTTTTCACACTACATTTGCCATGAGACTCCGTGAGCATGGTGAAATTCTTAGACGGACGAAAGCGAAAACAAGAATGTTTTCATTCATCAAGAACGAAAGTCGTAGGTTCGAAGACAATCAAATACCGTCGTAGTTCCGACCATAAATGATGCCAACTAGTGATCCAGCAGTGTTATTCCCACGACCCACCGGGCAGCGTCCAGGAAACCGAAACGAGGAAATGCTGGGCGAGTCGACCACTAAAGAATAACATCAGAATAACTATAAAGACAAAACAATATACAGTATTTATTCAAAACTGACCCATTAATAAGTGTGGGTAATGTAGACTCATCCACATTAATATGAGACTCTTTTATAACCCAAAAGCAAACTCCTCTGGGTCTGTTTAAGATATTTATTATATGTAAATATTAAAATATTAATATCAATTGTCTAATCTGCCAATATCTTCCAACCCCCTGCAGTACCTCTGCAGACCCGCTAAGGGTCACGGACCCCCTGTTGAAGACCTCTGCTTTAGATTATTTAATAACACAATTAAAACTGTTTTTGGATTGTTGTTTTCATATTGTCTGTAATAAGAGAATTACGAAAGTCTTCCCCATGTTGCTCTCTAACTCCTAATAACAGTTCTTGATGGAATCCCCTGTGTTCTGGTAAAGGCCATTAGCTCAGTGGAAGTAGATGAGATGGGTTATTGCAAATGGGCTCACTGAAAAGTTAATTCCAGCCCTATTACAAAATAACAGCAGCATCATTTGCAGACTGATGAGATGGGCGTGACAGGAGATGAAAATGTCTTTTCAGGCTCGGTGGTCTCACCGCAGGAGTGATGCTCTGTCTTGTTTGTCTGATGTAGCACACAGCACTGTAATGGCTCTCTAACAGCTCACCACAGCTTCACCAGCTAATGCAGCGTGATATTATCATGTAGGTAGTCCCGTAAGAAACCAAGACTGAAGCAGTAGTTGATTTTTTATTTTTTTTCGGACATGTGGTCCTAGCTGAGTGATAGCTACTTCCCTCAACAGGAGGATTTGTTGCACACAATCTATTGATTTTCTTTTTCTTGCAACATATCACGTCGAACACTATTCTTTGGGTCAGTAAATCGACCATTTGCTCCTATTTAATGTTTTCTCAGATGTGTGCTTCTCTGCTGCTGTGCAGTAAGTTTCCACACACAGAGACTGACTCAGCAGCTTGTAAAGTCTCAGGTTGTCATTTTCCCCACGCTGGAATGTGTTGCTCTGGATATTTACCACCAAGCCTATAAAACCTATGGTGAGGTGATGATTGATCTGTTATTGTGCTCCACAGCACCGAGGCTCCAGTGGGGTTGACGTGTTCTTACTCAGGTTTCCTTCCACAGCCCAAAGACATTCAGGTTAATTAGAAAGCCCTGTCATAGACTTCCCCCACCTATCGCTCAGTGTCATCTGGGATGACCTCCAGGCTCCCTCCCAACCCTCAGAGGCTGCTACAGCTGATGGATGGTTATGGGTGTTGCACCCGAACTGACTCGGTTCCTGACACGTCTCCTCATCTGGTCAGTTGAGTGACTACAGGACAGCGTGCGTGGCCCTGGTGTGATGTAACCTTTTTCCCAGCAGAGCCAGCAGCAGTGTTGCTTTGAGTTCTTGTGACACACTATGTTTGTTTTTTTTATCAGCCTACATGTATTTCAAATATCAGGGGATCTCCTGGATTAGTTTAACAAGAAATGACACATTGATCATAGACGTCATCAGTCTTTGTTACTTTCACTTTGACCTAGGGCGTTTACACAATAACACTCGTGGGAGAAAATATTTTATCAGATGTGCCTTTTGTTTAGACAGCAACAGCGTTTTAGGGGCTTGAAAACACAGAGTGGACATCTTAAAAACGCTCCACCGTCGCACTCTCGTTGAAAGGGTAAAAAAGCAAAACTCTGCTCCGATCTGCTCACGTCGCATACGCATTTACGTCACAGACATTAGTACAGTACAGGAGAATAACAACAAACATGTTGGATTATTTCCATCCGTCAGACCTTTGAGTTGCCGTAGCAGCGCTGATAAACATGCAAGAGTCCTTTCAGCAGTTGTAAAGAGTATTTAACATGGATCTATTGTAAGATAGTTAAAATAATACATCCATGATCTATCTTTACAGACAGTAACTTTCTATGCAGGTGCACGGGCATTTCCACCTGGTGTGCATACAACAACAAATTTCAAAAACTTTTGTGTCACCATTTGCATGTAGACTTCCTCAAAAACGCAGATTGTTTTCGTGTAAACATAGTCCCATACTCATTTGACTGATGCTTTGCTTTGTGAGATCTTGTTGTAACTTCTGGAACATCTGTCTGATAGGTGCAAGGAGATTAGGAAAAGAAGTGCATTGTAAGTGTGAGATGTTTGGAGAGATGGTGCTCTCTGAGGAGAGGAGTCTGGCTTCATGACAGAGATATGCTGCAGCTGCTCGGTCAGTAACTTGTTCCACCACTGAAGAATCACAGACAGGATCAGTCTGGACTGAGAAGATAGCACTGTATAAATGTCATGAGAATCCATCCAGTCGCTTAGATGTCAGCATGGACTTAAGCAGTGGACAGACAGACAGATAGACCCACAGCAATCACATGGCTAAAGTAAACAAACCTGTCCTCCACATGGGAGCTGTAAAGGAACTCCAGTACAATCACATCACACCTGTAGCAGCTGAGGTGTTTCCCCTCCGGTGATTGCAGTCCGGACTCCTCTGCGCTTCCTGTTTCCTGCTGTTGTAGAAAGTGTTGATCATCAGCTGTGAGCATGACGCCTTCTGGTCACACGGTATAAGTTTAGAAATGTGGCAATAGAGGAAGAAACCCAAGGGAAAGAGTGAGAGGGAGGAGACGGTAGAACCATGAAGGCTCCCAGTGGAGTTTTCTAGGAAACAAAGTTGTGTACAAAGAAATATCAAATAGAAATACAGAATACAAGTGCAAATATCAAATACACCTTCATAGTTTTGATGTCTTCAGTCTGAATCTACAATGTAGAAGGTCATAAAAGTAAAGAAAAACCAATGAAGGAGAAGGTGTGTCCAGATTTCTGACTGGTATACAGTAGAAAAGAAATATGTCATGCTGCTCTTCTTCTAAAACTATATCAAAGATCATAGAAGGCCGTCCAGTAACATGTGGCTATTGCATTCAGAATACCACTGACTGAATGCAACATATCTCAGGCTCTTGTTTGGTGGACAAGTGGATCTTTGCAGTGTCAACAGTAGAGCTGAGCCAAATAATAAATCTCTCAATTTACCAGGGAGAACATACATGGACACTCCATCCCAAAAATCTAACGTAGAACCGTAGAGGTGACAGTGCCAACATCCGTGCCACCCCGTGTATGTTAATCAACAGATCTAATGAATTCCAGCTTTGAGACGGAAAACAGGTTGAAGCCTGTGGAGGTGGATGTGGGTGGCCTCTCCCCCTGTCGCTTGTACAAACATTAATTATTTCACTGTGTTTCAAGTCACTGAGAGGAGTTTAATTTCCATCAACTCAGAGGTAAACAACAAAAGGTTGAGCTCAAATGGGTTTGATCAAAGACTGTTGTTTGACTCCTCACCTATTCTTTACTATGAGCACAAATAGGAATAAATCAGACTTTCAGATGAGCCACCGCTTTTGATTTTATGTATGAACCAGCTCATCCTTATCCATCATAGGCTTTGAACACATACTGTAGATCCACCTCCTCCATACCTATTGCTTTCAGTAAATATTGAATAAAGGAGTACTGTGCTGTCCATTCTATAACTTTAATGCTGTGATTGGATTCATGTTATAAAGCAGTTTTTTTGTAAGTTTTGCCATCACTGTGTAGCCAACATCTGCATTCACAGCTGTTTATTTACCACTGTAGGAAAAAAAAAAAACATTGTGAGTTCAGCATCAAATTTCAGTCCTTTACTCATCAACAGCTGTCTCCAGAGGTGTCCTCTGACTCTCTGCTAGCTCCAGCCTGTAGCTAATGTCCAATAGTGACTCACGTAGCCTTCAATCTGTCTTGAAGATGTAGTAGCCTACTGCTGCTCAAAGGGTCTATTATAACGTGAACAATGTTGAAGCTCTTTTCCAGTGGCAAACTGTTCTTAGCAAGAAACCACACCTGAGGGAAAACAGCCACCAGCCATACAAATAGACCCTTTAAAGAGAAAGATTTTCACCTAATTAGTCCACTTAAGAGTAATTGTGATGGTTAAATGACTTGTATGGGGAGAATGGAGGCTCTCTGCCTTCCACCTAGCGTCTCTTGGACGAAAACCAACCTTGAAAGCATGGATTTATTTCGCCTTTTTCCGCCTTCTCAGTGGCTTCGTTGAAAACAAATGCACATGGCTTGGGAAGGAGGGAAGAGGGTTGGCGGTGAGTTTTTACAACAGTGAAAATTTGCACTCACATAAATATAGGGGGAGCTCTGTAGATAAATAATTCCAAAACAGAGACACTATAGCTTTAAATGAATGAGCAACGAAATGTTGAAATAGACGTATTTTAGCCCAGAAGTGTTCATTACGAATGTTTCTGGGGTTTGCAGAATCGTCCATAGTGAACGTTTCCTGGTGGCGACTGTGTAATGGTAATTTTCAGTGTGTACTTGTTTATTCCTTTCTACTGCTTTGTGCTCTCTGTTTGATACAATACAGAGATACACGTTGTGCATGTTCTCACGTAACATCGCCTGATTCTCGGATTTGACTCCTGTTGCTGACCTTGGTGTACATTGTAATCTGTTTCAGCTTGATAAAGTTCACTTGTGGGGGGTGTCACAGATTCTACAAAACTCCTCTGTTCAATGTATTTTTTGTTCCATTCCTTGCAGACTGCGTTGCACTCTGTTCGACTGAGAACCTTCTTTGCAAAGAATAAAACCCTTAAAAGACAGTCAATCTCAACATCTTTATTTCAGTTCTTGCCTAACAAATTTCCACAACAACTGGGTTGTGACACAGGACTCAAATCGAGGATGCCTTCGTTGAAGCCCGTAACCTCTACATAGGATGGCCGCTTTAACCACTGAGCCACGCACCGCCCCCGTCATCTCCTTGTTTCTATTTACTATTTAACGTATAGACCAATTCGGCGAAATAACAGTTTGTCGAACAGCCGCCATTACTGCGGTGTCAGCTCCCAGTCAGGCAGCTCTGGGCTCTGTGTGCGAAGCGTGTGTTTGAATGCAAACGCCAAGAAGTGGACCCTTGTTCTTCTGTAATTACGTGTAGGAAGACTGGGAGGACATGTGCCGTCCTCGGCTGTTCTAATATCAGCAGAATACAACAACTTTAGACAAAACACAGCCCCTTACTTCAGGAGGACTGTCCGTGTTTAGACCGTAACGTTACGTAGCTACAGTGAAGAGCAGCAGCAGCAGCCACCGCCACCAGCGATGCAGCCACAGCTGACCTGTAGGCTACCTGGCTAATCTCCTTTCTCATCGTTACCTTCACATCGTGGTGATGGTCTGAATGTCTCACTGATCCCTTCAATATGATGTGATGGACGTCTAAAAGCCGGTGTAAAATACGTCCGACCCATCCAGAGCTCAAGTAATTTTGACCATAAATCAGAGACCTGTAATACCCCTTTCCCACTGGCCAAAAAACCCGTTTAAACCCGCTAACAATCGGCTTTTGGTGGCAGTGGGAAAGGCGCACTGAGCCGCGTCGACGCGGGTCGACGCGGGTCAAACGACTCGGCAAGCGACGCGGGTTAAAATCGCCTCGGCTCGGCTCGGCTTGCAGTGGGAAAGCCAGACCCGGGTCAACCCGCTAATTTACGTGACGACATTGAATGTTACATGACGCCACGTCATCGCGCTGGTCACGTCTCATAGCACGTACCAAAACAAAGCTCTGCTGATACATGCTGCTCGCATCCGAGACTGGGATTAAATGATAACAACACTGACCGAAAACAATTGAAACAAAAGAAATGAAACAACAGTGTGTTTAACTGACGTGTTGTGCCGTGGACGAACTGGCCGCAGCGGCGGACTCGCTCTCCTCCGCGGTCCCGGTGCTCTGCAGGCCGGGCTGACGAGACGTCTGCCCGGCCGACAGAGCTCCGCTGTGGGCGGCTGTGGCATGAGCCAGGGGCATGACAGCGCTTCTCGCACCGCGGATGAGAGCGAGGCAACAACATCCGAGACTGGGATCAAAAGATCAAACAACACTGACCTAAAATGATTGAAACAAAAGAAAATAAACTACAGTGTGTTTAACTGACGTGTTGTGCCGCGGACGAACCGCCATTTGGCCGCAGCGGCGGACTCGCTCTCCTCCGCGGTCCAGGTGCTCTGCAGGCCGGGCTGACGTCTCGTCTGCCCGGCCTGCAGAGCTCCGCTGCAGGCGGCTGTGGGATGACAGCACCGCAGATGAGAGCGGGGCAAAAACATGGCTGCTCTGCCTGATCCCCCCGCGGGGGGTCAGACTCGGCTTATTTTGGTCAATGGGAAAGGGGCCAAATGCCGATTGTTAGCGGGTCGACCCGCGTTTAAAAAACCCGCGTCGACCCGCTAATTTCAGTGGGAAAACGGCTTAATTGACGTTTTTCTGGTCATCAGAGGCTGATCAATAAAATATTTTTGAATATCTTAAACAAAGCACAAGTCGTTGTTTTTATTCATGTAGCCCGTCCACTTGATTAAATATCCCGCTGCTGGCTTGTAACGTCAGCACGCATAACGTACTGTAGGCTATATTGTGTAGATACAGTCTCTTATAACTCTAATCTTTACTGCTAATCGCTCAAACAAATGATTAATTCCTAAATTAATATCGGTATTCATGTAATATACCCACTAAACATCACCAATCCAGCATATTTATGATCCTGTCATAGAGAATCAGTTTACTGTGACTGACACATGTCACCCGATGACACCGCAGCAGTGGCGGCGCTGCACGATGGCGGCATACACAATTCGCTCGTCGAATTGGTCTATACCAATCTTAATTCGTAACCATGGTAACAGCAGTGGGGGTTTTTCCATCTGAGTAATGAAATGCATGACATCACTATGATGACATCATTGGAATGTTATTGTTATTTCCCCTGACCAGCTGTCCTTTGAAGTGTATGACATCACTATGACGGAATGTTAGGTTAAAATGTTTAAAGACTAGAATCGATGTTCAGTTGCTGGTAGAACACGCAGTCTAGACAGAGACAGAGTTGCATACGCAAACAAACACACTTACTAAGTTGCTTTATTTTGGGTAAGATAACACTTGCGCAAAAATGAGCAAGCCTGTAAAACACAGTGCACGTGACGAAGAGTCTGAATTTACTCGGACAAAGAAGAATGAGAAACGGCTGTTTGACGAAAACAAGCAGCTGAAAAGACAAATTGCGGACTTCATCAAAAATGAAAATTCTGCAAAAAAGACTGCGATTGAGTATGGTAAACTGCAGCAGAAAGTGAAAGAACTAGAACTGCTTGCTGGCAATCTCAGAAATGACCTACACCAGACCAAATCTAAGTATGCCAAGGAAAAGTCTGAGAAAATCCATCTTAAGACTGATCTAGAGCAGAGAAATCTGAATCTGGAGTCGAAAAACCACGACCTCCAGAACAAATACTCTGTGGAGAAGTCGATGCGAACGCTGTTGGAACAGCAACTGGAGAAGTTCGACGAAATCAAAGAGGAAAGGGACAAACTGGCTACGAATAATAACACTTTGAGTCATAAGGTTGAAGAGCTCTCAGGGTACAAACAGTGTACCAGCAAGTCGGTGCAAGAACTGAAACAGCTGGTACGACAGAAGGACGCCGAACATGACAAAACAAAACACGAGTTGTGTGATGTCAGATCTGAGATTAAACACTTACACAAATCGATGGAAAGCATGAAAAAGGAAAAAGATAAACATGAGGGCGCACACGTAAAAGTTTTGGAAATGAGAGATCAAATCAAAGGATATCAGAAACAAATTGATTTTGAGAAGACAGTCAACTATAAAGTCAATAGAGAAAACCGCGAGCTCTTGGTTGCTCTTGATATCCAAAGACAAAGAACAGTAGATGCAGAACAAAAGGCTGATCTGGGAAAGCAGGCTTGTAAAGAAAAAGACGAGGAAATAGATTGTCACCATAAAGAGTCAAAAAAACAACGTCTCCTCATAAGTAAACTGGAAGAGGAGGTTACCAAATTTAATGACCTGAAACATAAACTTCAAAACCTAGATGAAACAGACATTGCATTCAGCCACGCAAAAGACCGGATAATCATTAACATGAGGAATGAGTTGAAGGAGATGGAGTTTGAGATTGGACGCCTAAATATGTATATTTCATCTCAAAAGGTTACAGGAGAGCTCGCCTTTAAAAACCTGTCCACAGCTCAGATAAAAATCCGTGACTTAGAGAAAACAAATCAGAATTTAATTAGTGAAATCCAAATCAATAAAACTGATATCATGTCAAAGACATCCAACATCGTCAAGTTCGAGAGGAAATATCGCTGTGCGAAAAAGCAGTTGGAACGACTGAAAGTCCAGCTGTCAGAAATAAAGATAAAACAGCAGACTTGTGCGACCTCTGCTGATAGAGACCAGGCTGTGACAAACAAAACCCTGGCCAATGTATCAGCAGAGCGGGACCAGTTGAAGAAACAGCTGACACAAACACAAGGTCTCTTATTCGCACAGCAACAGAGGGTGAACCTCCAGGAAGCTGATAGACTCAGACAAAAAAGTGAAGAGAAAGTGATGGATCAGGAACTCAGGATTGCCAGGTTAAGCATGAAAGACCTTGAGCAAAATAATAGGATAGTGCAAACACAAATGTTGAAGAAACCTTTCTCAAGACCCAAGTCATGCAGCAGCGCAAGCATCCTCTACCAGAAACCCAAGGTAAAGGAACCCTGTCTGCAGGCAACCAGTCCAAAGGAGGAAAAGGAGAAGGAAACTGAGAAGGAAACTGAGCTGAAGCGCAAGTTGGATGAGGCACTGATGAAGTTGCATGAGCGTCGTTGGGACATCAGAAAACTGAAGGAAAAAAATAAGTCTTTACAGGGACAGCTTATGGCATATGTTCTCGCTCAAAGCACCTGTAATGAGGAGAATTTTGTGCTGCAAGATGAGTTGAGGAACATCAAATTAGAGATTTGGGAGAAATCAAAGGCCAAACCTGCGCCCCCTGTCTCCTCGAAGAACCAAGCCCCCCCTGAGGAAAAGCCTGTGACTGGTTGTACATCAAGACGAACGCGCATTGTACTACCATCCACCAATCTCCAGAATGATAAAGACAAATTAAAGACTCCCCTTCTCCCCCCGATCCAGGGAAAACCTATGCAGCTGCCCAAAACGTCTGCTCAACCCTGTCGCCCCTCTGAGGGCAAATCAGGTCATGGATTAAGAAATACTCCCAGCACACGGACCAATCAGCCTCCACATAGACCACCGATTATCTTGCCTCCACTTAGAAAATGAAAAACAACACCTCCCTAGTATAATGCACTCATGCTAGAAATGAATGGGTTCAGTGTTGGGATTGGGTTTTCTCCAGGTGCTCTGGTTTCTCCCACCTATTTTGTTAAAGGATAACTTTCGTTTTTTACAACCTGGACCTTATTTCTAGCATCAAATACGATCATTTACTCACCCTGACAAGTTTGGTGTCATTTGGAGTCGTTTTGACGAAATTAGCCCCAATCGAGCGGCGCATATATCCGTATAATAAGAGAACACGGGGCACCCAATGTAGCCTCTAAATAACACATTATCCGCCGCAAAACTCGTTCATTTCGCCAATATTTTGTGATGATACACTAATGTTATTCCCCTCCGAGCCCGTGGTGGCATGTTAGCAACATCCTGCTCCTCTAGGTTGACCTACTAACCGCTGATCTGGATGATGTCATCTCCGACGGCGGCGCAGCGCGGCTAACTTGCTATCGCTAATGCTATGGTCCGTTTCTGCATGTTTCTGACTCGTCAGAACAAAATGAGCAGCTGGATGAAGTTCAGCTTCGGTCAGCTTCCACAGGCTTCCTCACTACAGCTCTGGCTAGTTGAGCTAAAAAGGACCCAAATGCCGAAGCGGAATGATTATTATCAGAATGAGCCGGGCACCGGTCGGAGATGACATCATCCAGATCAGAGGTTAGTAGGTCAGCCTGGAGGAGCCGGATGTTGATAACATGCCACCACGGGCTCGGAGGGGAATAACACTAGTGTATCATCACAAAATATTGGCGAAATGAACAAATTTTGCGGCGGATAATGTGTTATTTAGAGGCTGCATTGGGTGCCCCGTGTTCTCGCATTATACGGATATACGCGCCGCTCGATTGTGGCTAATTTCGTCAAAACGACTCCAAATGACACCAAACTTGTCAGGGTGAGTAAATGATCGTATTTGATGCTAGAAATAAGGTCCAGGTTGTAAAAAACGAAAGTTATCCTTTAAACATCTAACAAAAAAAAGACAAGTTGTCCAGTTCAATTTCATCATCTGCTCTGTTATGTTGTTCTTAGTGACATACATTAATTAATATGGATGGTATCAGTAAATTATCAACAATTTCCTGAATAATTGCCAGCCGTACTCCCTGCACACTGTCTCCATTGGGTTTCTTCACCTATTTCCCCAAATAAATAATAAACATCTAAAAAATATGTCATTCATCATTCATCAAGTCCAATTTTCTTAAATGTTCTGTTAGTTATGTGTCTCAATCATGTGATAGTAAATTATCAACAATTAGATGAGTAAATACTAGGGCCGGGACTTTAACGCGTTAACGTACTGTATTACAAAAGGTGTGTCTCAAGGATCAATCCTTGGCCCTGTTTTCACTGTATACATTAATGACACTGTAACTACTGTCGCTGGCTGTAACATTCATCTTTATGTACACTATTTTGTATTGCATCTCTGGCTCTGTGCCCTCTGCTATTGAAGCTCTTCAGCACTGTTTCACTGACTTACAAGTTGTTCTCAATAATCACAAACTGGTTCTTAATGCAGGTAAAACAAAATTTGTGCTCTTCACTAAATTAAAAATATCACTAATAAATAAGCAAATCATCTCTACTATGGTACAGCTATTGAAAGAGTTTCTGAATACAAATATCAATATCTTGGACTTTGGATCAACGACTAAATCACCTTCAAACATCATATATCTAATCTGGTAAAACTAAGACAAAAAATAGGCTTTTTATACAGAAACAAATCATCCTTTCCTTTTCACTGCAGGAATAAACTTTTTGAGGCAACTTTTATGTCAGTTCTAGACTATGGAGGCATCTTATACAGGCATGCATCAGCTACAACTTTACATCCACTTGACACCATATATCATTCAGCCCTAGGTTTATTACTGGCGAAAGCTACAACACTCATCACTGTGACCTGTATGCATTATACTACTGATTACAATGCATTATGCCAGCGATTATTATAAAGAGTTTTAATGTATTACAACTATGATAATTATAATACACAAAAAACGGTTAGCAAGGGACCAGCAATCATCAAGCATTCTGAATGACCTTATGAACTATTTTAAAATGCTCTATGATGTGTTGTGCTTATTGTTATAAAGTCTTATGATAATTTACGGGTGTTAATAATGATAGTACATGTTTATAAGTCAATTTACAACACATTGTAACTATATTTATAATTCATTATTGATGTGGACATTTTCAGCAAGTTACTAACAATTATAATGTATTATAATACCTGACCTTACAAATCATGATAAAATGCTTTATAGTGTGTTATGATTATTATCAAAGCATTATTATCATTTATTAGTGTTTATAACTAGTGTAATAAACACATGTAAGTCATATAATTAATAACATGGCCCGCACCAAAAAAGTGGCAGTTACTGGACCAATGAGTTTTGTTTTATTTGACTGGACCATGCTGCCCTCTTAACCTCATGTGCCACTCTGCACCCCTCAAAACACATTATTAATTAAAAATAAAAATAACATTATCTACAACTAGGGATGTCCCGATCCGATCACGTGATTGGAAATCGGGGTCGATCCCGTGGTTTCAGACTTGATCGGAATCGGACATTACATCCCGATCAGGACTCGGATATATACAGTATATCTGTCTAAAGCAAAGACTTTTGCACTCTGAAACCCATTATTTTACTGTAGACGTGCCGCATGTGTGCTCATTACCCAAAGCGAAGCCAGCGGCGCACATTCGGTGCAACACACCTGCCCGGCAGTGCTAGCATAGCTCCATGGTGTGTGTGTGTGTGTGTGTGTGTGGCTGCGCGTCGCGGACAAATATGAAATGACGGCGTTAGCTTAGCTTTAGCTACTTGCCTCTCCAGTTTTTAGCGTACCTGCCAACCACTACAATTGAAGGTCAGAGCGAGAGCGAGCGAGTGTGAGTGCAACACTACTGGCCGAGAGGAATTATTCTTGTAGCTAACCCCTTCTAGAAAAATAAATTCTAGTAGTTGATAGTCTGACAAAGCTGAGCATGGTTGTCTAAAGGCTTGTAGATCTAGACTCTGCTGTGTTATGTTGTGTAAAAAGGAATTTGACAGCATTTCAGATCAAATGAGTAGCTGTGTTGATCAGTGCATCAAGTTGATGAATCATCCAAAACGGTAAAATCTTTAAACAGTGTCTCCATTGCACTGTTTTCCAATCAGAGTGATGGGCCTGACTCTGAGACATGTAAACAACATAAACAATGATTACGATAATAGGTAATTTCCTCAATAATGTTGTCAAGTTACACTGCTTGACAATATAACACTATGCAAAACAAAGATTTTAACCAGTCACTGTGTGTGACAGTGTTTCAGGGACAGACTGCCCTGTTCCCAAAATAGCCAAAGAGAGGTTGGTTGAGTTCGGACACACCCCACCACGCTATTGTCTCATGGTTTGGAGAACCAGGTAGAAGAGACAGGTGCTTCCTGTGAGGAAACTGTTTTGTTGTTGGGCACATAAAGTGAAGTGTGGCAACACTCTAAAAATTGCAGTTGTGGATAAACTAAGCAACAAGATGTCGGTTTGGACCCCAAGAGGCCGCACAGTGGACGAGACGGGCTCAGTCAGGGCGAGGCTGGATGCTGATGTGAAACTGAGAAAAAGCCTGTGGGAACAATGGTAGGAAATGCCACAAGTGAATTAATCAACTGAGGAATGGTGCACCGGCACCCTAATGTTCAAAGAAACACAACAAACCACAACACAATTACAGCCTGAGGTCAGTAATTCTTCTACGGATCTATTTCTTTTTTTCTTCTTTTTTATTGTGACTTAATAGAACAGACAAAACAAGGTCTAAGCAACAACGGATCTATTTCTGAATATAAGGAAATGTCAATACTTACCAGGTTCAAAGGATCCTATTTAAAAAAAAATCTACTTCATGGTCAGATTTTCCTCAACTCTCAGACACTAGCATCAGTGGACTTTTCCAAAGATCACAGCATAGATGAGTGTGTGATGTCACATTGTGGCTTCAGGTCACCTCATGATTTGTTTTAGATTTGATAAAGTTGAACCTGGAACTGTCTATGCAAATGGACAAAGCACTAGCGCGGCTTAGCAGTCCAGGAGATGCTGCTGCTTATGTGTATGTGTGTGTGTGTGTGTGTGTGCATATTCAGCCCTTATGAATTTGTGCATGACTGAACTATGGGAAATACTGCATTGACGCACGCTGGAGGGTGAGTCATCAAATTGTAGGACCAAGACCGTTGCTCTCTCACATACACACACGTATCACATTTGGCCTTGTGCAGACACACACAGGACCATACACCCACCCACACTACACTCCAAGTACACACACACCTACACAGACAGACAGGGCTTAATATAATAGGCTGTCTGTGTTACTGCTTAATATTTTCTGCCCTCAGCACTCAACACTGGCTGCATAATGCGTCAACAGCAGCTTCGGTCACTCTTTGTATCAGAGCAGCACACATGTCCTCAATAACCTGCCTGCATGTGTAAATCCATTAATGTCACAATAACTGGATGACCATCAACCACAAAGACTGAGTCGTCTTATTGCAGGCTGGATGTGTGACGTTTTGTATTTTATCAATGCAGTGCCCTATGCAGCGAGAATACGTTTCTTAAAGCTTTTTAATGTTATTTAATGTTTGTGTTGATTGAATTATGGTTTTATGTTAAGCACTGTGTGTAGGCTACTCGTACTACGAAGGATGCTATGTAAATACACATTTTACTTACTAAAATGATGAATAATTTAGTCTCTAATAGAGACATTGGATAATTCTGTTTTTATATTATGTGTTACTTGTACTATTACACTTAAATGAGTGATGTCGTGAACATCTACAGTGATTTTTTTTTTTTTGTCATGCACTGCTGGTGGCTTAGGCTTACAGTGGGGAAATAAGTATATGATCCCCTGCTGATTTTTGCCCTTATTTAATTTGATCAAATGTAAATTAATTTGTAACTTTTATGATGATATTATTTCTAGATGTTTTTGTCTCTTTCTGTTACCATACAAACTATAGACCATCCATTTCTTTGTGGGGGAGCAAACTTAGAAAATCAGCAGGGGATCAAATACCACTCAATGTTGTTACATCAGCTTCACAAGTTCCTCATTGATGACATGTTTTGTTTTGGTGGCCTATTGTGCACCACCAGTGCTCTGAACAATTGGGGGGGAGGAGGTACAGTACACTGCACTGCACTGCACTACATGACACTGCACAGCACACAGATATACATAGAGTTACAATACAGAATATTTGAATGCACAGCTTCTCTGGTTTTCATTGTAGACGAACCTAAAGGTGGAGCAGAAACACAGAGGGGACTGGTTTGTCTTGCGTTACCTGGAGATATTGCCGCGCACGCTTCCACAGCTGCCGGCTCCAGCGCCAAGCTCCTCCAACATGTAATTACAGCTGACTGCCCCCACTCTGTTAATTACACGTTGGTTCATATTCGGCTGTCTTTTCCTCACGTTGCCTTTGTGTCATCTCTTTATTGTTGACATCTCCCTCTTCTCTCTGTTTCTGCAACTGAGTGTCCTGTGTGGGGGGGGGCTTGACGAGAAGTGGCTGGAGGAAAAGAAAAGAAAAGAGCGAGATCGAGATGGTCGCGTTGAAAGTTTCATTTCCTCACACGGTCATCCTGTTCTGCCTCCTCTTGTTTTTTCCACTCACCACTGCAGCTCATTCATCTTGTGCTGTCACGCTCCTTTTCACATCACACACAGTACTGCTGAGCGGCATCGGTTTGACTAGATGTTACGCACCCCTTTGTAAGGACATTGTGTATTTTTAAATTAGCGTTCTCAGTATCAGTTGCTGACTGCAGCACCGCAGTATTTCCTTTTCTTACGTCCAGTTTGATCACATTTGTGTTCAGCACTGGTTCCTAAGCAGCTGGATGACGCCGGGAAAGCTTTTTGTGAGCGAATCTGAATTTGAGGTTAAATTAAATCTGTTAATCTCTACATCTGTCTTTCACCCCACCACCACAGTTCACTCTGTGACAGCTGTATCCTTGGCCTTCTGTCCATGTCTGCACTTTCGTTCTGCAGTCGGCCCCTCTGCAGGATGGGAGGTGACGGGACTTCCTGGTGCACAGAAACACCCCCGTTCACCGGTTAAAATAATTGAGCAAATGCCAGCATAAGGGAGGGAAGCGTTTATTCTGGTTTGTACAATTAATCATATTGTCTCACTTCTTGTTGTTATTGGCAAGAAACCAGATATCCCTTTAAAGCAGAATAACCAGGGTCCAGTTCATTAAATGAGGATTCAAACTAATTGATCCAAACTCCAATCCTGTGCTGCAACTCCACATAGCACTTGTAACACAAGTAACCAACTACTTCACATTACTCATTTAAAACAAAATACCTTTTAAAGCCACCACACAATAAAAGTTTTTTTATGATTGTTAAAGGGGACATATTATGGACTTTTTGAAGGCTCTTTAAAATGTATTTGGGTGTTTGTCTTGTCTTCCGGCCCCCAAAATGTGAGCATTTACACAAAGATCTGTAATGTTCAGGCTCCCTAGGGTGAAATCCACTTGGTTTTATGAGCTGTTCCCTCAGTTGGCTTCCAGTGACGTAACTAGGTTTCAAATTTGCAAGCAGTGGTTCATTTGCATTTAAAGGGACAGGCACTAAAACCAGCCGTTCTGAACAGAGCTGTTTTGAGAGGATGAAAAGGGTATTTTGACCAAAGCATGTCACAGATTTGTCTTTAAGACACCTAGAAACTATTTTAATTTGTGGAAAGGGGGCGTGATATGTCTCCTTTAAAGTGTGTCACTGTTTTAAGAAATGCAATAGCTCAGACACACTGACAGGTGGGGGTCAGTCAATCATGGCCTAAAGATGATTAAAATCAATCCTAAAATCAACGGGCAGATGGTGAAAAGATGCTGAGACCAAGGTGATATGAACACATTTTTTGGACTTTGCGGATCTATAAAGTTGCAGTAGGAGGATTACTGTAAGTGTTGGTGTAACCTTGCTGTGTTGTATAAAACCATAATACAGAGAAGCAACATGTTCATCTACTGAAAGAAAAAATCTGAAGGACCATCCATTTACAAGCGAAGTCCCCCCTCCTAGTGAATGCAGCTCTAAATGAATGGATCTGCTCTGATAGAAGGTGCCAGACCGAAACTCTAATGGAGTCTGCATAGATTCACCCCATGTGTCATTATGCCTCATCCTGTATAATGGCTGCATCACATGGGTAGTGTTTGTTTCAGCAAAAATGTAGGTGTGTGTGTGTGTGTGTGTGTGTGTGCGCTGCCTCGCTGGGTTGGTATGTGCTGTATCAGCAGGGTCTCTGGGTGTCCAGAGACCACTATAATGGAAAATTCCATAGGACACAAGTTTAGTGCTGTGTGCAGCTATTGTTTGTGTGTGTGCGTGTGTGTGTTTGAGAGAGAGTGAGAGAGCCACCGCCTCTGTAACAGAACTGACGAATACATCAAGTTTTGTTTTTTTTTGTGACATTTGAATCTTTTCTGAACATAACCAGCTGCATACAGTCTTTATCCAGTCATAACAACTGCTTATGCAAGAGTGTAGTTTCATGAAGGAAGTTTGTGGTCACTTCTCTGCATGCGTGACTGGCACTGAAGTTTAGAATTTCTCTGGAACTTATAAGGTATTCTTCAAAGGAAATTATACAACAAGTCCTGACACCAGTGCCACCTTCACCAGCACCTGCACTTTGAAAGCTGCAGTCACCTGATGAGAGCCATGTTAGAACTGACAAACCCCAGCATCACTAAAGACCAAATTTGACTATTTGTAATTAAACGGATAGTTCAACATTTTGGTAGATTGGCCCATTGCCATAATCCCATAATAGTCACAGCAGGAGGTTCGTTACCTTTATTTGCCAGTGCAAGCTATTTTTAGAACAGCGGAGCAGAGCTGCAAGCTGTTCAGAGCTATGCGCTATGGAGGCTCATGCTTTCCCTCTTCAAACTCATAAAATTCACAATCCAACAGCTCCAAAACGCTCTTGTGGAGAAGTTGTGACCTGCACATTCACCACGCTATGACATAATAACGGAACATTACGAGACGGAGTTGTTTTTGAGGTAAATGTAGAGACTGCACACAAAATGAAGAGAATATCAGCCCAGTCCAGCTTTCGAATGTTTTTTTTTAAATGTTTTTTTACACTGTGACATGATTTCACTTATATAAAGAACCAGCTGTGACACCAGCTGTTTCCAGTCCAGAAGCCACACTTCAGTCACTTCAGCAGCAGACTTGTGTCTCTCCATCTCTGTGGTGGCGAGGCTGCTAACAGCTGGCTCACTGTCTGACGTTGTTCAAAGCCACTTCAGGAGATGATGCTCTTTCTGACGCATCACTGATGGAATATTTACCCATCTACAGTGTTAAAGTGGTTAATACTCTTGCCTCATAGCAAGAGGGTGCTGGGTTTGATTCCCTTTACAGTCAGTGTACCTGTGTGGGTTATTTGTCTTTTCCTCCCACAGTTGCTGCTCACTAGGCTGATTGTAGTTGTTGTTGTTAATTGCGTGTAGGTGTGAACGTGAGTGTGCGTGAGTTTGTTTGTCTCTACATGTCGGCCCTGTGGTAGCTACTGTACCACAGATAAGTGGATGGATAATGAAGTGTATTATGTTTTCCCCTACATTGTGACTGTGTTTGATTTTCTCCTCAATTATGCTTGTTTTATATAATTGTTTATCCTTCCTGGACAAGTTAGAAACTGTGCCACAAATGTAGATGGTCCACTCAGTTTTCAGTTGTTGTACGTTGAATGTTGTACAGGACTTGGACAGTCACTGATTCGTATCAGTGGTGTGATGTGGTAGAAAAGAGGCAGCAGCTTGGACTAAATACAGTGCCTGAACATGCACGCTGAGTCACTGGAAGTGTCAAACAGGAAGATTAAAAAAAGAGCAGGAGTGTGAAGGGTCGAAGATAAAGACAAAAAGTGAAAGGAGGTCAAACATGATAACAAACATGTCTGTGTTTTGTGGGAACGTTTGTCCATAAATAAACATCCACAGGTAAAACTGTTTTTTTTTCCCATACACAAACACACATTAACTCAGGGAACTGGTCTGACATCAAAGCTGCTGTTGGGGGAAAGTTCAGTCTGTCCCCACAAGGCTATGTCTCTTTTGGATTGACATTTGAGACCACTCAGAAAAGGAAGGGTTAATCAGTGTGTCCAGTCCATATGTAATTCACCATTCGCAAAATAAAGACAAATATAGAGGGGAAAAAACACAGTCTGACTTTGAAACCCCCTGATCTAATTTTGATAAATCAGGACAGTAAATTCTCATGTTATGCATCCATAGCCTATGCATTATGCAGACTTAACATTAAGCACATGTGTGTACACTATGCATGGTGGTATTCTTGATACAAAAATAGACTGTGCAGTATAGAGACTAGATGGTTCCTCATACATTCCCATGACCCTCAGCTGTAGCCTACGCTCTTGCTATTGTGTTAGCATGCTGATGTCAGCATTTAGCTTAAACATTAAAAATTCTGTCTCTGGCGTTTTGTTATTAATTCACTAACAACAGACGAGAGCAGTTAATGGGTATTAAACTTCTTTTTTTCAACTGACATTTGATAGAACTCAAGGCTTAGGGTAGAGATTTAGAATCATCCTATATGTTTTTTGTATGGCTAATGGGTATGCAAATCCAGGAAGTAGTGGTACTTCCTGGTTGGTATTACCTGAATTTAAGCCAGCTCCTTTATTTCCTGTCTTACATGATTGGTAAACTGATTAATCCAGGCGTGTCTGACTAAAAATAAAAAAAAATCACACTCCTGGCTGGCTGAAATTCAGAAAGTAACAACCAGGAAGTACCACTACTTCCTGGATTTCAGCCAGCGCGGCATACAGTATAGCCTGTTGAAGCCCATATTTCTATGTAAAGGAAACTTTGAGGATACTAAAGAAAACATCAAAATGACCATGTATGGACAAACTCCACAAACACACAGTAAAGTCACTTCTTCTCAGTGTGGAAAAGACCATCTAATGTCACCATGAATAATAGCCTACCGTAATGGTAAAAACATGCAATCTGTAACAAGGCTGTTAATCCTTCATAGCTGCGATCAGATTCAAGACAGATTTTTCTCTCATTTTCCTGACTGAGCAGCTGACAGAGCAAACAGGTGGGAGGAAGAGGACACAGTGTCTGGAAAATCTGGGCAGAGGGGGTTTGTTCCACTATAAAGTCCAAGCAAGGGAGTCTCTTGAAAGCAGGAGACATCAGCAGCTCTCACAGAACAGCAGTGAATGATTGGCAATAACAGGGTTCACAGACAGCGTGGTGGAAAAAATGTGGAATTTGATTTTTAGCTATTTCCAGGGTAGGTGTGGAAAAATAAAGCTTGTTTTGCTATTAGTCATTCTAAACTAACACTTCTTGTCGGTTTTCCTAAAAAAGGAAATTTGGTTATCAGTGTTTTTTATCGCGTTTGGAGCCAAAATATTGTGATGAACCACCCATGTCCCATAGTGAGATTGTTGTCACCAAAGCTAAACAGCAAGTAAGTGCTAAACCGTTGTTGGTCCCCACTGGTTTTTCTTCATGTCTAGAGAACTAAGACTTTTATTTCGACTTGGAAGTAGAAACCTCATTTACAATATACTGTAGCCAAGCAAAAAGACATGAACAACACATCCAGGATACACAAATAACATTATGTAAATTGATTAATGATAAAATAAAGAGAGAAATAAACGTAGTACAAGATCAAATTAGAAACAAATTATAAACCATTAAAAAATTTTAAACAAGTTGACTAAAAGAAAGAACAGTTGGAGGTAAAATAAAATTGAATTGAATTTGATTTGAATTGCTCTGATGATAAGATGAGGTAAGCTACTGTGCAGGTGCACAGTATGAAAAACTGGATTTTCCGAGTTCAGTGAAAACAGCTGGAGCTGGAGGGAGAAGGAACTTTGTGATTCTGCACTCAGCTGCAGCATGTTATGCCGTGTTGTGCCAATAATCTGAAATTGAGTTGTGGGAACTTAGCTTGAATAGGACTGAACATTGATTTATGTAGTTTTAGTTTCAATTCTATTGCAATAAAATTCCAATCAAGCAAATTGAATTTCAAATCTTTTTTTCTTTTTTTTTTCTTGGGGGGGTAATCCACAGAGGAAAACATGGCTGCCCATCGCTGTGGCCATTTAAAGCTGCATGTGGCATAGACAGAGACTCCATGGGCTAAATGTGGCCTCACCTCATCATGTTCTCCAGGCCTCCTCTCCTCAGGCTTTATCTCTGGCTTATCTGCCACTTTTCCATTTCATTCCTGCCTCCCTCCCTCCTTGTGAAGACGCTCCTTCCATTTCTATAGAGTGGTCACTCCAAGACTGTCAACAACTTGATTTTATTCTTTTAAGATCTACATCTTCGATCGTCTTACAGTTGATTCACACCTCCAGCACTGAGTGACTGCTCTTGTCAAAGTGTAAATGAGTGATTAACAAGTGTATATGTGGGTAGTGTCGTGTATGTGTTTGTGCTTGTGTGTGTGTACTCGGTAACCCTGCCTTCCTCCAGCAGGAAGCATGTTGCTCACAGAGGCTGTGATTACATTAACCTCATGTCTATTGAGTTAAGATGGATCAGACACTCTGCTCACTCTGCTCTGTGTCCTTTGAAACCGTGAAATGTATTCAGGCTCCTGCTGTCAGTGTATGTGTGTGTAGTAGTGTGACTGTTAAACAAACCGCTGTGTGCTGGACAAATATCCATACATGTAGCTTTAAAACCTCTCACCCAGAGATAAGAGACCAGCTCAGAGTGGGCACTCGCCTGTGAATCTGCACATGTTAACGTCTGGTGGACGGCTCTGGTTGTGTTATCTCCTTATTGTTTGTCTACACAGTTACAGTGAAAGATGTCAGTGCCTGCTGTCCCTCCCTTCAACTGCTATCGCTGTTACTTGTCCAGCAGATCGCACAGAGTTAGATCGTTTATCACAACCAACACAAAACATTGATATATCTGTTGCCTTTTTATTGATTCTGAGTGTTTGCTGAGCTCTGACCATCACCTGAGCCCTGCCAGAATGAAACAATTTCTCTTCCAGAAAATAGTCTTTGTAAACCATGTCGACTTATCTTTAAAGTTTTATTGTTATAGTCCCATAGTCTGACAGCAGATGGTCTAAAAGGATAGTTCAACGTTTTGGCAAATTGGCCCATTGCCATAATCCCTATAGTCATAGCAGTAGGTTCATTATCTTTAATTGTTGGTGCAAGCTGTTTTTAGAAAGGCGCCGCGGCACAGAGCCGCGACCTGCTCAGAGCTACGCTACCGAGGCTAATGGCATTTCTTGGTTTCTCTCAACAAACTCATCAAATACATAATCCAACAATTTCAAAACGCTCTGGTGGACAAGTTGTGACCTGCACATTCACCACGCTATGAGATAATAACAGAACGTTATGAGACAGAGTTGTTTTCGAGGTAAATTCATGCAAAACCGCTGATGCGTGTTCCTGTCGGGGGCAGTCTCTGCATTTACCTCGTCTCGTAACGTTTCGTTATTATCTCATAGCGTAGTGAATGTGCAGCTCACAACTTGTCCACCAGAGCGTTTTGGAGTTGTTGGATTGTGAATTTTATGAATTCCATAGGGGAAACCATGAGCCAGTAGAGTATAGCTTTGAGCAGCTTGCGGCTCTTCTTAGCCGTTCTAAAAATAGCTCGCACCGACAGTTAAAGGTAACGAGCCTACTAAAACTATAAGGATTATGGCACTGGGCACAAATTTGCCAAAAATGTTGAACCATCCCTTTAAAGAATGTCAAGAACAGTGTTGTGTAAGAAGTGCACAGTGAAATGATTTAGAACAAAACAAAGTTTTCAAATGAGATGTAACTTTTTGCTTAAGAAGGTGACTGTGTGGCTGAAATCTCTCAACGCTACAGGAGCACTGGACACTGGAGATGATGCTGTCCCACTGTTCCCTGCAGCAGCAACATTTAATGTAGTTTAATCCTAACAGACTCATGTAAATGTTGAAACAACAGAGCTTCTGTTTTATGCCTGAGGCACAAAGCATAACGTCAGCATGCTAACAAGGAAATGTAAAGTAGGTAGCATGTTAACATATACATGTAGCCTACTGTCCATATTTGGTTTGCGAACATGGTAACATTTACTAGCTACAACTATAAAGTAGAGCCGAGGCTGGTCTGAATGTCATCATTCTATAACTGGACAGAATTATGACTTAATAATGGAATTGCATAAAAACATGAATGGATCCCAAATTACAATGGCTGTGTTGTTGTGTGTAGGCCATTTCATAGTGCTGTCTGATCATACAGTACCAGTCAAATGTTTGGACACATTTTCTCATTCATTGTTTTTTCTTTATTTTTATTACTTTCTACATTATAGATTCCAACTGAAGACATTAAAACTATGAAAGAGCTCATATGTAATTATGTAGTAAACAAAAAAAAAAGTTAAACAAAGTAGAATGTGTTTTATATAGGCTATTATTATTTAATCGTCTCTTTTGCTTTGGCAAGTTTGAACACTTTTGATTCTGTCATCAGCTTCATGAGGTCGTTACCTGGAACGGTTTTCCAGATAAAACTCACTTTCACAAACTTTCACTACATAACTCCATGTGTTCCTTCATAGTTTAGATGTCTCCAGTATGAATCTGCAATGTAGAAAAAATAAAGAAAGAAAGACCATTAAATGAGAAGTTGTGTCCAATGGCTGTATGTTAACAGTTATTATACCCTGTATCGTGAATTTAGTGTCCTACAACACATCCTATAAATGTGTACAGTGGATGGTCACCAACCAAGCAGAACAGGCTGGATACAACCTGTTTGTAAACTTTTACATGACCTGCAGCATTAATTGATTTTTAGTTACTCAGGGACAGAAAGACATCGTTTTTACCAGCTTCCCATGAAAAGATCCTGCTTGAGCCACAAAACAGCAAGTCACCCAGGTTTGTTTGTCTGCCCTTTGGTGCTGGGGAGGAAGTGTGGAGCGAGTTTATCAGATCTTTACTGGCTGACAAATGGCGCCTGCTGCCGCCGGCAACAAGCCTCATGAGAGCAGAGTCTGCAGGCCCATCACCAAAACAGTGAGAGTCCTGGTGTAATTTAGTTCTGTGATCGATTGTTGGTATAAAATCATTCAACGATGAAGCCATAAACTTCAATTTTCCGATGATCAGCTACATGCTCTTAACATTTTCAACCTTGTAGAAGTCATAAATCCTGTTTGTGGGAACCTGGAAAATTGTCTCCGTCCACCCCTGCCATCGTCCTGGAGCGGTCTGACCTGCTGCTAGTGCCTGTGTCTTTGTTTCCTTTTATTATATCTGTCTAACCCCCCACCCCTCCACCCCTTCTCGTCTTTTTTCTCCCTGTAACCTTCTTTTCACTATAAGCCAATAATGGAAAAGATAAATCAATGGAGGTTTTCTTTCTGCTGCCCTCTAATTGGTTGACAACGCTGCTGATGTAATGACCGATGATGTAAGACCCGTGGCGAGGTGAATAAAGTGACTGTTCTCCTCCACCGTCCCCGTAAGGTCACAGCGGTGTGGACCTTTTTCTGCAAATTGTTGTTGCCACGGTAACGAGAGTTCTGTGAATGCCGCCGGCGGGTCATTGATTTGTTGTTTCTGTTTTTAGGGAAGGGCCGTTCATGGCTGAGGGAGGAAAACATGGTTTTAAAAGATGCTTAGAGAGTAAGACTGAATCTATACAGATATCGGTTTCCATACAAACTGTCTTTTTCTGTCCTGTTGTCCTCAGGTGTTTCAACCTCTGCGGAGTGACCACTCCCCCAACTTCCTCCCCGCAGTTTGACACAGACGGCCACGTGATGTCCTCTCAGGCCACGCCCATCCAGGGGTCACGACCCAGGACTCCTCCGCTGCCCTCTGCAGGATCCACACGCTCTCCAGTGTCAAATGGTAAAGATAGGAAGTTGACATCCATGGATGTGTTATATCCATGGATCCATGTGTTATTCAGTAACTCACCGTACATCCATGAGAGGAATTCAATATCTGGCACTTGCCTAGTTATTGGTCAGTCCCAAGTCAGTCAGACTAACTTTTTTTTTACTAGGAGCACAGTGGCCCCTAACTTAAAGGTATTCAGAGAAGAAAAATGAATTTGAGCCCCCTATGGGTATCACTCATCTATCAGACGATGCAGCCCGAACTTTGTGCAAAATTCCATTTTCGAGTAAATAAATCAAGTTTTTTTTCCGCATTGGATAATGCAGACGCACAAAATATAGGCCTACGTAACGCTGCTCACGATTCATCATGATATCAGGATCCGTCATCCGTCAATCAAACGTCTGACAAAAACGAGGAGACTCGTCCACCGACACAAACTCTCCTTCGTCCCTACTCCACTCTCCTCCTCCAGATCACTTAGCCGAGCTAGCTAAGTTAGCAAGGCTACTAGCTAACAGTCAGCTACGTTAACAGTTAGCACTCACACACACACACACAGACCGCCCCAAACATTGAATATCCCATTCGCTCGATAACCCCAATCAAATTTGTTTTCCTCACTCAGGTAAACTCGTGCGGCAACTTGGGGAAACTTGTGGAAGGAGGTGCGACATTTTACCAAACAGGACAAACGGCCATTTCTGAACACCTTTAACATTTTAGGAGCGCAAGCAGGAAATTTAGGGACGCACACCGTAAAATCTACTCTGTGAGAAAGTAAAGTGAATGATTTTCCTTTCATGATCTTCACACACATTCGTCTGTCACTCGTAATGAGAGATTCCATTCTTTGATTTCTTTGAGAGGTCCCTTCCACATTTAAAAAAAACCCAGAATGCATTTAGGGGAAGTCTATATCCCTGTGCGTCCCAGTCAGGTTCAGCTTCTTATTTTTCCCTTCCAGGAAACACCTTTACCATCTGTACTACTTTGTGCATGTGATTGTGTTGTGTCTATTGCAGGATGTTTTGTCAAATGGATGGAAATGTTTTCTGAATTTGCTCTTGTTTGCATGGATTTTGTTTCTCTCGGTGCCACAGCAGAAAAGTGCTGAACAATATTGTCTGCTGATTTGGATTAGAAACCAGGATTGAGTCTGAAACGTCTTCATTATAAAAGAGTGTCTGTGTATTTGAAACATGTGGGTGTACGAGAACCATAATAGTATAGTAGAAACCACCACTTGTGATTCCAGTAATGGAGACTAAAAGGATTGGGACTTTTCCAAGCTAAGTGAGCAGCCTCAGTCTGGATTTTCATAATGTGAATGGTTTTCCAAAAGCGAGGCCACATGTGTTTGCTTTGACTCCTCCACAATAAAAGCCTGGCTGTTTTGTCCAATTAATGCTCATAATGTGAAGCAGCAACAGTGTATAGTTTTCTTCTTACCCTAATATCAACAAGATTAAACAAGTAACACTGGATCAGATGCTGCATTTCAGAAGCTAATCATTAGGCTATTACCATCATTATGTGTTATTCTCCATGAAGTGACACCTTTCTCTGTCCCATCAGAGTCCCTGCAGCCCCCAGTCTGCAGACACAGAGACCGCTCACCTTCCCCCATGAGAGGCTACCTCATCCCCAGCCCTCTGCCCACACGCAGGACCAGGACCTGCTCAGCGTGAGAACACACACTTACACATGCACACACTACTGTACACTGCAGAGAGGAGCTTTAAGAGAAGTGAGTGGTATGTTAGCTCCTATGTTTACAATCTGATGAGCGAAGCTTGTTGAATTTACCAAAAGAAGTAACAGCAAGTTAAAAAGTTAAGGTTGTTGTGCAAATTTACTGGCTCTCATAGTAAACACAGGGTATTTGTAAAGTGGAATAATCAATCAATCAATCAATCAATTAATTAATTAATTAAAAAACATATTTGTCCCCAGGGGGGAATTTGAAAGAGCATTCAGCTTTAGGGTTTATAAACAGATTTTTTTTAAAAACACACACACACACACACACACAAAGTAAAATAAGTAGACGGAAACATTATATTATACTGAAGACTTTTCAGTCCTCATGACTTTTATGTCTTTTCTTTTCAGCAGAAGCTGTTTTACAAGATTGTTACAAGATAAATCCTGCACAGCAAACTGCACACACAGGACTGATACAGAGCCAGGCGTGTGTGTAGTCAGTGTAATTGCAGAAGACAAAAGCCTGTCAGCCAAGGGAGGCAAACACAGAGACAGTTATACACATAATGAGAAATGCAGGCAAAGGTTCATATCGTCAGACACATTTTATTACTTTAAAGCTGCATTCAATGGTTCTTTAACTTTCAGATCAAATTTCACTTTGATTCCAGATATTTTAGCTTCTTGTTTTGGTTTTTTGGATCCCAACTCTGTTATCAACACTCATTATCAGTATCAGGCAGCTGTTTTCAGTGTCCCTCCCTGATAAACCCCAGTTGTGAATGAAAACAGAGCCAAAACAAGGCTAAAAGGAGTGTGACTATTGGACTTAAATTTATCAGCAAGCAGGATCGTCTCAAAATGTCAGTCCCAATAAAAACTGTTGCCATTTAAATTGCACTGGAGGTGTTTAACAGGATCATAACGAAACAGCAAGATGCCCTGTTTTCAGTAACAGTGTTGTGTTGTTGCTGATGTATGCCTACTTTTATCTCATCTCCCTCCTTCTCATTATTTCCCTCTCTCTGCAGGACGGCTCGTGCTGCCGAGGGTCCAGTGTTTAGTGGTGTGTGTAAATATTTTTCCCGCTCCAAAGGCCACGGGTTTATCACGCCATCAGACGGAGGCAGCGACATCTTTGTCCACATCTCAGAGTGAGTGTGCGTGTGTAATGTGAGGATTCCAGAGAGGTTAGCGTGCTGAAGAGTGTGTGCTTTCTAATGTCCTGAGGGTGGATATACACTGCCCGTCCAAAAAAAAGTCACACACTTTAACATTTCGTTGGGCCACTTTTAGCTTTGATTACGGCATGTATTTGCTGTGGCGTCGTTTCTATAAGCTTCTGCAATGTCACAACATTTATTTCTGTATTACCATAATCCCTATAGTTTTAGGAGTAGGTTCGTTACCTTTAATTGTTGGTGCAAGCTATTTTTAGATTTTTTTTTTTTTTTTAGGTAAATTCTTGCAAGATCGCTGAAGCTTGTTCCTGTTTTTCAGCAAGCTTTCTCTGCATTTGCCTTGAAAATGACTCTGTCTTGTAGCATTCCAGTATTATCTCATAGCATGGTGAATGTGCAGGTCACAACTTGTCCACCAGGGCGAAACCAAGAAATTCCATGAGCCTCCGTAGTGTAGCTCTGAGCAGCTCACGGCTCTGCTCCGCCGCTCTAAAAAATAGATTGCACCACCAATTAAAGATAACGAACCTACTGCTTTGACTATAGGGATTATGGCAATGGGACAATTTGCCAAAATGTTGAACTATCCCTTTAAGGTCTGGACTCTATGGTCACGTAGGACCACATTTCTTCCTTGAAGATGATGGTTCCCCATTATCCTTCCAGTTTGTAATATTGTGTTGGACAGTTCTCTTCAATTTTAGAAGTCTCAGCAGTCTCCTTAGATGTTTTATTTGTTTGATGCATGCCAGTAATCTGACCCTTCTGAAACAGATTAACATCTTTTCCCATGACCACAGGATGTTTCTTCCAACATGGTTGTTTAAGAAATGAGACTGCATCAGTTAAATAAGGGTCAAATAAGTTGTTGCCAGCTGAAACATAATTATCCATACAGTAATTATCCAATTGGAGGCTCTTACCTATTAGCTGAGTGACCTTTTTCTTTTGGATGGGCAGTGTTTAATGTGTTACTTTGGTTTTAATTGCTGTGTGATCAAACCATAGGTTCTCTGTGTGGGATACCCACACCTACACACACACACGCAGAGCTTCCTCTTGGTGAGGAATGATTCAAACAGATTCTCTCAGGAAGGAAGAGAGAAGCAGAAACCATGTTATTGTATCCTGTTGAGCGGTTTACATTCTACGTAGGTGTTAACGTGTGTGTATGTCTCTGTCTGCATACACTGCTTTTATGCCAGTGGGAGATAACAAAGGCACAATGGTGAAGGTCATCAGATATTCTTTAGTCCTCCTACACCACTCCTGCAGCTACTACAGTGTGTGCATGTGCGTTGTTCGTATTGTAAGTCAAATGCAACTTGACTTCCTATGATACACTGAACTCAACACTGATTCAGAAAACTAAAAAACTGCAAAAGAATGTGAGTGACACTGGCCCATCCACAGCATCTACAAAAATGTGTTTATTGGCTACTTTTTCATGTGTTTTATGATTTGCATCATTTGACATCATGAAGACAGCTCTGTGTAGCCAGTACAGGTTATCGAGGAGGAATGGTGACAGTGAGCAATACGTCTGTCAGAGAGAGTGTTGTTTTAATACAGTTCATCTGCTTGGTTTGCAAAAGCTTTTTTTGGAAGTGAGAAAAAAAATCTGTTTTATTTTCATCTTAAACTGCTTCACACGCTTTATCTGTCAGTACAACTCCTGGGTGTGTCAAATAGACACTTTGCCAAAATGACCGCCCTGAGTGCTTGCATGCAACATGCAGATATTTGCGCAACAAATAACATATGGAGCAGCTTTGTTTCCACAAAGTTCAGTACAAAGTGTGGACTTGCATTAGTTCTTGGTGCGCGTTGTTATTGCAGCAATATTTCTCAGCCTAAACAAAACAGTGTGTCGTCTCATTACATTTAATGGCGGTGCAAGGTTTATCTGCATGAAGCACAAGTTCAACCTGCACGACTTCATAGTTTCTGACGTGTGAATCTCATCTGTTTCCCTCTCCCCCAGCATCGAGGGCGAGTACGTGCCCGTGGAAGGCGACGAGATGAGCTACAAGGTTTGCTCCATCCCGCCCAAACACGAGAAGATCCAGGCGGTGGAGGTGACCATAACCCACCTCAACCCAGGAACCAAACACGAGACCTGGGCAGGACACATCGTCAGCAGCTGAACGCTGACTGACCCACTCATGGGAGGGGCGGGGGAGGGGGGAGGAGGGAGGGCACAGGGAGAACAGGGCCAGTGCAGGTGGGAAGGGAAGACGTGGATGGGGTGAGAAGTGAAGGTTTTGGGCCGTTTGAAATTGAGGTAGACTTCTGTGTTTAACTTCAACACTGCTGGTATACTTCAAACACATGAGCAACGTTCTCGGGTGAGGAATTAAGATTTAAATAGGAGGAAAATCTCATCCATCTCATAGCTGAGTTGTTATGAGGCAGGCTCTAATCTGCCCTTCTGTGGCAGTATAGTTTACTATAGCTAAAGACGTACAGCTGGTTTGACTGAATAGATTTCTGATCAGTGGAGGAGAGATTTGTAACATTACGGTAGGTTTCTTGCTTAGATTTTTAGAGCCCGTGTTGACAATTTGATGTATGTTGTTTGAAGTTTTACTTTAATTTGGTGAGGAAATGATCTTCGGCTGCAATTATTCATTTACTGGAAAACCTCCTAACTCTCCCTTCAGTTCAGCTTTGCAGCATTAAAGAATAAGCTACAGTGGTCACAGCAGAACTAATGTGGAGTTGTACTGGACTCCATGTTACATTTTCCAGCACAATAGAGTGATTTTTTCCAGGTTTACTATGTGTGCCTACTTCTACCCAGAGAACTTACAGCTCTGTTCGTGCCTACTCATTCCAGTCCATCACCTGTTTTTGATCATGTGGCCATATGAATGAATTAAAGCATTTGCAACTCGTACACCGTCCTGGAGAGTTTTCTTTTCCACTTTCTTCTATTTTTAGAATAAACATCTTTGGTAAACTCTGGAGTACACATCATTGCAGTGGTGGAAAGTAAAATAGTGCATTTAATTACTTACTTGAGGTGTTTTTACTTCATTCTTTATTCATTGTACTTCACTGTACTGCATTCAGTATTTTTATGTTAGGCTTCTTTTTCCTTTCACTTCAACACATTTATTTGATGTTCAAGGAAGATTTAATACCATGGATACAACAAATGTTTCAAATAGGCTATGATGCATTGTTAGAGATTAAATCACTAGTTTCTAAAATATGACATCTTACAAAAAGCAGAGAGACTGTGGTCAAGGAGTTCATGATGGAGATGAATGCTCTCCCAAATATTGATTTTCTCTTAGACTCTCATTCTCTCTTAAACTTCTCATTGATTCATTCTAATAAAACTTAAAATGGTCCAATATATCCCCAAAAAGCAAAGATTAGAGAAAAAGGTCTAAAAACTAAAGCCGATTTTATGAAAGAGAACTTTTTTTTATTTTATTTTCTCTCATTACATCTCATTCATTTGGTGTCCTTGGTTATAAAACTGTATTTGAAGCGTTTAATCTAGCTCCACCTCCAGCAGCTACAGTTATATGCTGCTGACGCACTCATGCCTCAGTATTAATCAGCTATTGATGTCATATGCAATAATACATCAGTCAGAGGAACCAAACCAGTGCTTCAGCTTTAATACTTTAATTAGAGCTTTGCTACAAATACGTACTGTGTGTACTTCAGCTTACAGAACTTTTACTTGTAACAGAGTACTTTCACATTGCTGCATCGGTACCACAGAGTTTTAACGGTCCTAAACCTTCTCACAAGATAAAACAATATATATTAATGTATAAAGTTAGAATTTTAGTTGTGACTTACTCATGGACAAGATTTATTCTCATTATTGTAGAAGAGGAATGCCTATTTGAATGTGAAATTCAGGGCATTATTGTTATAAATGCTAACATGGTATTTTATTGCATTGTCACGGATAAATGATAATATTTTGTTTCACTAAAAGCAGTTGTATTTGATGCAGTGGATTTGTTTGTCCCCACAGATAAACTTCAAACTGCTGCTCTCTTCTGGCCACATCTGTCTACTACAGCACAGACCTGAGCTCAGCTCATACTGCTCATAGTCATCCATCACTTTCTCAATAGAGGATCATTTTACCATAACTAAGAATTCAATGAAATGAGAAATGTCAAACATGCTATTATATTTTAATAGTTTGTATAATGGATGTCACACACTAAAATGAAAAAGGAGTATAAAAGAGAGAAAGATGAAAACCAGTATTAGCCATTTTGAACACAGCAGTTACATTTGTTAGTTTGTTAAACATTTTTAACTTTAAAGTAAGGCCATCTGAGCTACATAAACCAAGATTGAACTGTTTACTTTTAGCTTTGTTACTAGTATCCATGTTTGCCCTGTCTGTTACAGTTACTGTACATTACAAGTAATAACAATAGCATATGTGGCATTCCTGATAACTAAGAAAAACACACAATTCTACTCATGCTGGACATCTGTACAAATGTTTGTGTATTAAAAATTATGACATGGTGCAAGTTTAAATACTGTACACAATTACTGCATACTAACATTACAGTTAATATATAATATTGATTTGATGATTTAGTCACTAATAATAATCCATATTGAGATTAGTAGTCTAATTGATACCATGTGTTTGCTGCCTCTTTTGACTATTTTTTAAATTATGTTACTGGAAGTAAGCTATACAGTATATATCGTATTTGATTTGAGTCATGTGAACATTTACAGCAGGTAGGCTAACGCTCCACATCAGACACTATCCAATACAGTAATACCACTCTTATGAGTTTTGGTAATTATAATACTTAGGCCTACATTAATGAATAGCTGAAATATTCAACATAATACTTTGTCTGACATTAATCTTGTATGTTGCAACAAATGTAATTCATTGGTGTAGTTCTTAGTTCTTCACTGTGGATACTGGTCAGTTAATTAGCTTTAAAAAAGTTTCAAAATAAAATAAGTTAGTGATTTTTAAAGGGCCTATAGTGAAATCAAGTTGATATTATGGTTGCAAATTATTTGTGTTCGTACAGAGAATGAAATGAAATGTTGTCTAATTGTGTCATAAAACACAGTTAAAGTGAACATACATCAATATCAATATAACTGAAAAAGGATTCATCAAATTTTAGCCTATCGAATTTCCATAAAACAACTCAGTAAAGCCCTCCCCTTCAAACTCACTTTAGAGTTTAATTTAGAGCACATGCTGTTTACAAAATTTGCAGGTTCCATCCCAAAACTGAAAATAATGACATCATTAGGGTTTTCTCAGATGCTTCTCATGAAAAATAAACTTCGTGTTGCATGTTTTGCCGTAGTGTGGGCTGCAGCCAGAGCTTCTGTCATGACACTGACACCTACCAATGCGGTCAGACAGAAAATATTTGGGTGTTGTCATTAACAAATCTGAAAACACAGACTGAATACATTTGTGAAAACCCCACAACAACATTAGCTGGATCGATTTTTCCAAAAGTGGTGTTGTCACAAACAACCAGGCTTCTCCACATGCAGTAGCATAAAGTTAAGTGTCCCTTTAAATGGAGGGTCCTTGAGAGGGTTAAAGGGGGTCCCCAACTTTTTCCTCAAAATGTTACCAATTTTCTTTTCTAGAAATGTCTTGAAATGTTTCAAAAATTCATGCCATTAGCAGTAATTTGAGCCTACATTGACTAAAAAAGTAACGTTATTCGGGCTCAGAATAGTGGTCCATGGTCTAATTTGCAGTTTTGGGGTCCTTGATGTAAAAAAGTTTGAGAACCGCTGTATTAGTGCATCTTCGTCCATTCCAGTTACCTGCACAGTTGCAGTGAGTGCAGGTGTACCATGTGCTCTTAGCTGCTTTAACCAGCAGGGGTCGCCTCCTCTCCATGTTGTAGGCTACCTAAAAGGCCACTTGCACTGAGTTGTCTCTTTTTTTTTTTGACAAACACCTTGTAAAAGTCAGACAGACACCAACACTGGTGAACAGTGAGTCCAGACAGTGAGTCACGGACTGTTTGTTATGTGAGGTCAATTCACTGCTGCTGGTTAAATGACATAATGAGAGTAAATGACACCTCAGTGTCTCAGCCCGTGGATCAACATCAGGCAAAATGTTCAAAATCATCATCTATTTAAGGGAGAGCAGCTTCTAATGAGGGGAAGAGATGTAAAGAGGAGGGAGGATCAGATGATGGAGAGGGTGTAGGAAGACTGAGAGAGAGGCGGAGGAAAAAAGCTCTGGAAAGGAAAGGTGGAATAAAGAAAAAGGAGGAGACCATGAGAGATAGAAAAAGAAAAGAGAAGGGAGAGAGGTGAGGGAAAGGACGCAGAGGAGTAGAGGTGAGGAGAGGAGAGAGCTGGATGGAGGAAAACAGATGATGAGAGGGGGGAGGAGGTGGAGGAGAGGGAGGAGCAGAGGGGGTGGGGGGGAGGCAGGCGCTCTCAGTCTGTTCACTCGCAGGAGCAGCAGAGGACAATGGACCGTCTCCACCGCGGATCCTAACGGGCACCAGGGGGGCTGCTTTCCGACCGACTGCAACAACAACAACAAAAAAAAGGTATGAGTGATGGGGGCGGCACGGGAGCCTCCGGTGGCCCTCCGGGGTTGCTGACAGTGTTTACTCTGCGTTCAAAATGTGCCCGTTTTGTCTGTCAGAGAGGAGAGGCTGCAGGAAGGAAGCGACGCAGCGCAGCAGTCAGTCAGCCAGCAGCCAGCGGGGCCTGCCGGGGACACACACCGTCCGCCTCTGGCTCCGAAACCGGCCGGTGACACGTTATCGGCGGGCAGTCATGCTCAACCGTTCACCGTTATCGTCCGTATGTGCTTGGATATTAACGACATACAGGGGAGAGGGAGAAAAAACACATCCGGAGTCCTCGAGCGCCGACTTCACGTTTCCAGAAAGAACGTCACGCTGAACTCCTTTTGCAAAATGTCTGTGTTTTAAGCGTCGGCGCTCACCTGCGGACGTAAACACCTTGCTGGGTGTCAACTCGGGCTGATTTGGATTCGTCAAGCTCCACTCGTGAATTCGGCTTAGGACTGGTTCCGTTAACTTTCCTCCATTTGAATCAAATCTCATTTTTTGTGTGGGAGCGCGGCGCGCGTCCCCGTCCGCTCCAGTGTAGATTTGACGTTGAGTGTAACAGAGGGGACAGCACGGCAGCCAGCGGTAATAGCTGACATTTAGACTGTAGTAAAGGCTGCTCTGTGTGTTTTGCATGCACGCTGAATTAATGAGAGTCACGTCGTGATTCGAAGCGGCTGGATTTTTTTTAATTTATCAATGAATGCATGATGAGAGAAAAGCAGCGCCATTAAAAAGAAGAAGACAGTTTTCAAATGGGAGTTCGGAGCGAGCAGCAGATGTCGGGTTGGCCAACAATGCCTGTGTCTAGCCAGCGGCAGCAGCAGCACGCAGTGTGTCTGCCAGAATGAACCTTTGCACTAGGCCGAGGCTGGCTGGGAGTCTCCTGCACAGATGTAGGGATTGTGGTGTGGATGCATGGAGTCATTGTAGTTGTCATAATGTAGCTTCTGTTGGAAAACGCCACGCGTGACGCACATAGAGCGGCAGTGATGCAGAGATGCTGTGCAAGCATGGATGAGTTGAGGACTTCTTATTATTACTCATGTCTGGATGGACGGCACACGAGCCATGCCAGTGTATGAGAACACACTACATCAGTGGCTGCAGTAAGGGAGGATGTGGGGGGGTCACGTGCTGGCCACATTGAATATGCACACACACAAACAAAGACAGATGTGCAGCTTGGTTGCACGAAACTCCAGTGTGTGTTACAACAGGATGTGATGAAGCAAGGTCATTGTTACCATACTAACCAGCCAACGCTGAAGTGAATACACCTTCACATGGCATGTGTGTGTGTGGTGTGTAGCCTGTGTGAAGGGAGGGGCTGATCAGGGACCTCCCATCAATAGATCTGAAGTATAGCCATTTGCCTCCATAAGGTGAGGATGATTGGTGCAGGCAGGCGAGCCGTGTTTGTGCTGTGATGTATTTATTTTAGTGTGTATCGACCTGACCGAGACAGTAAGTGTAGAACATCGTAGGAGGAGGAGGAGGAGGAAGGCATAGCTCTGCTCCTCATCTGGAGGCTGCGCCTGAATACAATGCACAGGGATGTAGTTAGTGGACAGATGAGCGTGTGCAGTGCACGGACAGAAGTGATAATAGGGAAGTGCAGCGACAGAGCCGGCGCAGAGGAACTGAGCCAAATCAGCGACAGCGGTCCTCTACAACTGTGAGCACCATGCAAACAAAAGCACAGAGGCTCATATAATAAACATCTCCATCCAGAAACAAGAGAAGCACACAGCTCAGGTAGGAGTGAGGCCGAACGACAGGAAGCAACTGCAAACCGCAAGGGATTAGGGGTAGTGGCAGGGAGAGGAGGATGTTCTTGGAAAGATGAAATGAAATCTGGGCTTATGCTCGCACTGTATTTAGCTACTGGTAGCAGCAGCAGCAGAGAATGGAGGTGGACGGTCCGTTGTGTTATTGTGGGGTTGTGGGTTAGATAGAGTCAGATCTCTGTTTGTCTGTGTGTGTTGTTGTTTTCCAGGTTTGTGTCAGGTTGTGTTTATCAGTTAGATGAGGAACCACCAGCTTCATCTTAACAATAACAGGAAAAAGGAGCTGAGTTAGCTTGTGTGTGTCTGTGTGTGTGTGGGTGTGGGTGGGCGTGTGTGTGTGTGTGTGTTTCTGAGGACGTCTGTGAAGGTTATTTGCCTTACATTGGATTTGCTCACTTAAGTTCACATGATCAGTGTGTGAGAATCTACTATTTGGCAACACAGAGTCACAAGACGTACTGTGGTCAGAGCTGATGTGTGTGTTTGGGTGTATGTGTGTTGGTCAGCAGTGTGCCATCAGGAGTCAGTGTGTGTGCGTGTCCATAATCAACCCTTTCTTACGTTACCCAGGATACCCTCCAGCCCAGCGATGTTTACAACAGTGTTTATTTTATTCTTACCACCCTTAAGCACAATATAATTCTGTAAACAATACAACGTCCTGTCAACAACATCCAGTTTGTTGGCGTTGCCATGGACGTATAGGCCGACTGCCAGAGAGACGGCAACATGATCCAGCATGTTTCACCCTGTCTCTGTTCACATGCATGATTCTATGTTGTCAGTTGTCAGAAAGCAATGAAACTATTATTTGATTTATTGATTATTTGAACAAATTAGAGTTATATTTTTTATATGTTGTTTGTTTTTTGGGCCCAAACTGAATTGATTGGCAGATGAGTCAATAATGAGGAAAAACTGTAGCTAAATTACAACTTCATTTGAAATAGTTTAACATTTTGAATTCATTCATCCCTATTGTTTTAGGGGTAGGTTCTTTACTTTATTTGTAGGTGCAAGCTATTTTTAGAACGGTGGAGCAGAGCCGTGAGCTGCTCAAAGCTACGCTATGGAGGCTAATGAGATTTATTGGTTTCCCTCATCAAACTCCTCAAATACACAATCCAACAACTCCAAAACACTTTTGTGGACAAGTTGTGACCTGCACATTCACCACGCTATGAAATAATAACGGATCGTTACGATACAGAGTTGTTTTAGAGGTAAATACAGAGAGTGCTTGCCAAAAAAACTGTCTTGCATGAATTTACCTCGAGAAAACTCTGTCTCCTAACATTCCGCTATTATCTCAAATACCTGGCGAATGTGCAGGTCACAACTTGTCCACAAAAGCGCTTTGGAGTTGTTGGATGAGCCTCCGTAATGTAGTTCTGAGCAGCTCACGGCTCTGCTCCACCCTTCTACAAATAGCTTGCACTGACAATTAAAGATAATGAACCTACTCCTAAAACTATAGGGATTATGACAATGGGCCAAATTGCCAAAATGTTGAACCATCCCTTTAAAGGTGCCCTCCTCTTCTGTGTGGGAGTTTTAGGAGGAAAAAAACTCAAGTTCATCAGTAAGTGCATGTCTGTCCTCTTGTTTTCAATACAGGATGTGTAACAGGAGGTGTAATGTTTGTGTATGGCTAAAAAAAACAGAACAACATCGGACAAATTGAAAAGGAAACAGACTGAGTGGATAATATGTGATAGGCATGAGTCATGTGACCTGTTTGTCTGTCACTCAACTCTCCGCTGGGGAGATGAAAAATGGCAGCAGATGAAAATGTCAGATATGTGTGAACTGATTTTCTACTTTAAGCTCCGACCGCTGCTCCCTGTAATCACATCATCTCGCTGCGTCCCTCTCCTTCTGCAGTGGTTTTAATGGCCCCCAACTGGAAGTAACGCTAATGGACGGAAACACTCATTAATTCCAATTTTCTTTCTTTTAACCAGACAGACAGAAGACATGAAGGATTGTGGGAAATGTAGGACCCAGTATTTTTTGGATTCTGCATTAGAGACAATATATCATTGTCTCTCTGCTGCTTCCTGACTTTGACCACTGTCCCTTGTAAGTCTATGATAAATGCTACTGATGGTTTATAATGTGGTCTTGTACATGCTTGCTCCACTCACTCTCCACAATGGTTGAAGTGGTTTTAACCCCAGACACACACATGCACACACACACACACAGACCTCAATATCTATTGGAAAGTTCACTGTTGTGCACCAGTCTGTTCATTAGGGCAATTAGTGGTGACTTATTTGTGATTCTGTGAGTTTGAGCAACCAAACACACCATCAATTAATGATGACATCACACAGCACTGTTGCAGAGCAGTTTCTTTTTTGTGTGTGTGTTTCTCTCTCTGGTCTAAACCCCGAGTGGAAAATTTGACATGAGTATTTGGCTTGTTCAGACTCCAAGAAGCAACAAAAGGCCGCACACTGACTCCTTCAGACACTGTTTGTTTTGTGTTAAAGAGTTGAATCGAGGGAAGTGCAGGTTGTATCATGGTGACAAATCAGCCGAAAACGGTTTGAATCTTCGCACCTCAGCTGTGAATTTTCACACCGATCCCACAGTCGGCTGGAAAAAAAACAAAAACGAGATGTGTCGTCTCCAGCTCCGTCCATCTGATTAAGTAATCATCTGAGTTGCAAAACCACTTACTTCTAGATGAACTTTAAAGTGGTGCTGGTGGTATTAGGGACCATCAACCATGTACTCTGATTAGCCTGAGATCAGACAGACAGAGCCAGGCTAACTGTCCCTCCTGGTGTCTATGTGATGCTAAGCTAACTGTGCACACAGGTGATCAGTCAAAAGTGAGTAAGAATATCAAACTGCTTCCTTCATGTTCTTTGGTTTGACTGCTTTTATTCTTCTGAGCCGGTCACAGAACTGCTAGCAAAACTTCAAAGAGTTTCTAGCTTCAGCTAACTGGAGCACAACATGTTTTACTTTATGTTTTAATGATGATCTCATTATCTAATAGTCATGATTTAATAAAGAAACCTGTGAATCTTAAAATAGGAATATTGCAGCAACAATCTCTGCGTTCGCATTTTTCATGGCAACCTGCTGGAAATGCGGTGCTGCATATTAAAACTCTTCTGCTTCAGATCGCGGCGGCAACATCTCGAGCGTCGCCGTGACGAGTCGCAGAGCTTTGGATTCAAACCTGATTAAAACATCAGTGCGTACTGCAGCTCAGACCTGACAGCTGCAACACTTAATTAGATTGTGATCATGAGAAAACAGTTTGATATCTGGGGACCATGGGAGTGTTCTGTATTTACACACAGGCGTTTGCCGCAAAGTGAGTTTGGCATTCGGAGCATCGATGCCGGGCTCGCACATGTCATGTGAGGTCACAGTGCGTCATCGTTTTAATTGGATTATTTCGGCGGCTCCCAGAGCGCCGTGTGGGCGATATGAAAAACACAATGAGGCAGTTGGGGTAGCCTACTATTTGATGTCATGTTTGGCAAAACTGTTGCAGATTTTGTGATAATATAATAGTATAGCCTATAGCTCTGGAAAAAAAACAAGAGACCACTTTAAAATGATCATTTCCTCATTTGAGTAAGATTAACACTTTTGTTTATTCTACAAACTACTGTAAAAAAAACAAACTCTGAAATTTGAAACAAAAATATTGTTATGAGAGCATTTATGGGAAATGGAAACTGGTTGAAATAACAAAAAAGCCCACAGGGTTTTTTTTTCGAATTGCAGCAGTGGTTTTTATCATCTTCATTAAATATAATTTGGTTGGTAATCAGTGCCTCATTAAATAGAGAGAGGTGTCCTTGTGTTGGAATTCAATAGACACTTGAATAAACGGCTGCCATACATGTAAAAAAGAAAAAAAAAGCTAATTTATTAAGAAAATTTTGAAGTGGTCCATTTCTATCAAAGGCTGTAACTACATTACTCTGCATTGTTCTGCTGCAGGTTCATACCCCCAGGGTACAAGTAACGAATATGTTCATCATGGATTCATCTATCGACTGGTTTCTAGATAAGTGCAATGCAATGCAATGCAATTAATCAGTAAAAATGGACAAAAAATACCTTTGAAAACCCATCCGGCCATATTGAAGGGACTTATACAACCATACAGAAACTGAAGGTTTTTATGTAACCGGCAAAATTTGGGAAGCTGCAGTTACAAGGTTTGGCATTAATGCCTCAGATCTTACTGAAATGGGACAACCTGATGTTCCTGTGGTCTGAGGCGCTGACTGTGTGAACCGCAACATCCTCGGGTCCAATCCAGCTGTGGACCTGCATTACACATCGTTCCCCCCTCGACTCTCTCTCCTCTCTCATTACTCTCCAACTGGCAACTCTCAACAGTAGTTGAATGCATAAATGCCCAGGACATTATGACAGAAAATGGGGCAGCGGGGTGGTGCAGTGGTTAGTACTGTGTGCTACTCTGGCCTCTTCCCATAATCCAAAGCCGTTCAGCTTAACTGGTGACTCTGTCTACGTTGTGAATATGAGTGTCAGTTGTTGTTGTCAGCCCTGGGGCGGGGTCACACATTCATTATCAACCCTGTCAATTAAAAAACAGGCAGTTGAACAGCAGCTCAGAAACATGAAGCATCGCGATTACTGCAAGATAAATGAATGCATGAATGAATGATACATGAATGCATCTTGTGTTCTTCTGACTAGACCTTAGATAATAAATCGATTATTCCACTGATGTAAAATTAGTCTTCAGCAAATTATCTTTTGATGAATGACTTTTTCGTGAGCTGAAAATTCTAATCATTCACTGGTTGGAGCCTCTAAACAATAAAATCAGGCTCTGTTTCTCTGTAGTCCAGTTATAGCCTTTCTCTTGACTACAGCAGAGGAGCATCATCTGGACCAATCAGAGGAGTGAAGGAGGTGATGTTATAATGTGATAATGAGCTGCAGGTCAGTGTCAGTCACTGCAGCACTTTGTTCATCACACAGAACAGCAGCTTCAGTCTGTGGAGAAAACATCACTTGAACAAGTTGGTTACAACCATTATCTCAAGCTCCAGCTTGTGTTAGTGTGACCTCTGACTCCAAACAGCAAGCAACTTCTCTTCTCTTCTCTATCATTTATCAGGTAGTCATTAAGCTAGAACAGGGGTTCCCAAAGTGGGGGTCAGGACCCCCTAGCGGGTCGCAAGACACCGAGAGTGAGGTCGCGAGATGATTTCCAGAAATCAAATAACATTTGAAAATTATTAGAAATACTGCATTTTAGCTGTAAATCGTAAAAAAAATTTAAAAAAAAGAGTTAGTAGTTAAAATTAAAAATAAAACCATACAAACAAATTTTCCCCCTCATTATGTCTACAGACATTGAACATGGAACATGGAAGATGATCTCCAAGTGGCCATCTCCAAAATAAAACCTCATTAGGAAGAATTTATGCTGAAAAAAAGTAATTCCCAAAATGTGAATTTGCACATCAATGTTCACATGTTTAATCAGTGCTATGGTACAGTATATTCTTCTTCTTAAGTAATGTGGCAGCGACAGTGTTCACTTTGGCTATAAGTTAGATGGTCAACTGATATCTATTTATTTAAGGCACTGTTATCCATTTACAGTATGGCACCGTTATTTTAGGGATCTGAAAAGTTTGGGAACCCCTGAGCTAGAAGATGCTTGTGATTAAAGGTGAATATTATCATTGATTAGATATCATATAAAATGACTGATCACAATCGATGTGTCTCTCTCTCGATTCAGGAGGTGAATGTCAAACAGCTCCAGGATGCTGCCGTCCTCATCCCTGCTGACCAGCTGTTCATCAGGGAGGATCTGATTCGCCAAACATGATGAAGACTGAGCCCCCGTCGGCCACGGGGAGCAACGGAGCGTCGAGCGGGGGGAGCGGGAGCTCGAACCTGCGGAGCCCCTCGCCCCACCGCAACGCCTACGAGGCGGGTCTGGCAGCGCTGAAAAAGGCCACCGACCACCTCAACAATGCCGCCAACGGAGGCGCTGAGCCCGCCTCGAAGCCCGCTCCGCTGCCCCGTCCGACCGGGAGGGGCAGGAAATACGGATCAAACGTTCACCGCATCAAGAACATGTTCATGCAGATGCAGTCTCCTGGGGACGAGGAGGACGGAGCCAAAATGATCGGTAAGGTCCAATCTTTGTGAAAGTTTCAAAACTAATAGGGTCCAGAAATTCTAAATGGACAATGATGAGGATGAGGATGATGGTGATGATCTATAACTCCTCCTCATCAGTCCACAGTCCAGGATTTTAAAGGGATAGTTCAACATTTTGCCAAATTGGCCCGTAATCCCATAACCATAAACAATGCAACATTCAGTTTGTTGGCGTTGCCATGGACGACTGCCAGAGAGACAGCAACATGATCCAGCATGTTTCACCTCATCTCTGTTCACATGCACGATTCTGTGTGTTGTCAGTTGTCAGAAAGCAATAATTAATAGATTATTTGAACAAATAAGAGTTATATTTTTGATGGGTTGTTAGTTTTTTGGGCCCAAATTGAATTGATTGGCAGATGAGTCAATAATGAGAAAAACTGTAGCTAAATTACTACTTCATTTGAAACATATAAGGAATAGTCCCTGGGATTGGCCCATTACCATTATCCCTATCGTTTGAGAAATAATTAAGTACCTTTAATTGTCGGTGCAAGCTATTTTTAGAATGGTGGAGCAGAACCGTGAGCTGCTCAGAGCTACACTACGGAGGCTAATGGGATTTCTTGGTTTCCCTCATCAAACTCATCAAATATACAATCCAACTCCAAAACTCTCTCATGACAAGTTGTGACCTGCACATTCACCACGCTATGAGATAATAATGGAACGTTACAAGACAGAGTTGTTTTCGAGGTAAATGCAGAGACTGCTTGCCAAAAAACTGCCCCTGACAGGAACGTGCATCAGTGGTTTTGCATGAATTTACCTCCAAAACAACTCTGTCTTGGGAAACCAAGAATTCCCATTAACCTACCTACTTTATTATGGCAATGGACCAATTTTCCAAATTTTCTGAACTATCCCTTTAAAGGGTTTACACACCCACACACAGTGTTCAGACTTGCAGGAGGCTTGTAGCTTTGCTATGCTTGGAATCAACCATTTGCTTAACCCATTCTCCAAACAATAATTGTCCAATCACGGCTCTGCAAACATAACGAAACACAGCAAGACCTGCTTTGTCAACCTTTGAAAGAGTCTTGTGTCTTTTTTATTGTAAGATTTAAGCATCTTGTAATGTGTACTATGTCACAGATTCATCATTCTGTTCTGCTCATTAGACTTATTAAAGTTCAGGACCATCAGCCAAATTCACTTGTGATACAACCACAGTATTACCTGTTGCCAAGTAAAGTCTTGCGATGTTAAACCTGATCTGGATGCTTTGCTAAGTGTGATAGCTAATAGCCACAAAATAATTAAATAATACTGAATGATAATAAAAGAACAGTTCAGTTTCTACATGAATCATTGACTTTTATCAACACGAAACCTGTTTTCAATCAACCATCTCTCCGGGAAATATGAGTCACGCTTCAGTTTTTTGCTCAAGATGGTTGGTTAGATTGTGATAACTGTGTGGAATAAAGAGTAAAATATGAACACGGGAAGTTGAATTAACAAGCATCTATCTATACTTATGTAACAGAGTAAGAGGAAGGATGACAAAATCAAGTGACACAAAGCTGCACTTTCACTTTCACTTAGATATCTGTTCTGCTTTATTAGAACAGGTTCATGTGTGGTTTTGGCCGTTATCTCAAGTCGCTCATGGTTCTTAACTAAATAACTGCTGAAACTCGATGCGCACTAGGGAGCATCGCTGCGCTAATGTCCCAGTGCTCATGTATCACTTCCCTGTCGGACATTTCCTTCTGTGGTCCAGAGTCAGAGACGATAGTCAGGATTATGGAAACAAGAACTACACTGTGTGAAAATGGAAATTTTTTCAATGAGCTTTCCTGTGATTGGCAGGTAAAGACCAGGCGGTTAAGCTGTCGCTGCCGAGAGCGTCCAGCCTCAACGAGAACGTCGACCACAGCGCCCTGCTTAAACTCGGCGGCACCGTCTCGGAGAGGGTCAACCGGTTTGACTCTAAGCCCGGCGGGGAGGGTGGATGCTCCACGGGTTTCTCCAAACTGCAGGAGACCAGGAGGATCTTCGAGCAGCGGACTCTGCAGGTCAGGAGACTCTTTGCTTTACCAACTTTTCTTTGTTGTGTAAATTCTAGGGATGCTCCGACTGAAATTCTGGGCTGATGCCAAATTGTTAGTATTATGTATAACTATAATTATCATGTCTAATTATGTAACATTGCAACACATAAATAAATATTCTGAGCTACTTACTTGCGCTTTTGAAATCACTCCGCCTAGCAGCCGTGTCTGGCATGTAGTTCCGGCTACGCATTTACCTAAAAAAACAACTCATCTCATATTGTTAGATTATTATCTCATATGGTGAATGTGCAGGTCACAACTTGTCCACCAGAGCATTTTGGAGTTGTTGGATTGTGTATTTGATGAGTTTTGAGGGACAGGAGACCTGTACCGTTCACCTCCATTGTGTTCTCTGAGCAGCTCGCGTCTCTGCCCCGCTGATCACAAAACAACATGCACCGATAATTAAAGGTAATAATGATAATCCTACAGGGATTTGGAAATAGGCAAATTTGCCAAAAGGTTGGACTTTGTATTTATTGTGGGCCATGTAGGCCATATAAACCTGCTGCTCAAAATTAATTGCCCCTTGTGGGATTAATAGAGTTGTTTTTTGTTTTTTTTTAATTGGACTATCCCTTTAACAGATAAACATCAGCCACTGCTATTAGTATTGTCTGATGGCTGATGTCAGTCAATGAGGTCAATATTGGCTGAAACTGATGTCCAGCCGATGCATCGGTGCATCCCTAGTAAATTCTCTTGTATTCCTTCAGGTCTTCCAGAGATCAATGAGTGACTGATAGTTGTTTTTCTCCCCCAGGAGAAACAAGCTGCCACTAACCGGATCTTGCTGAAGAAGGAGCGGGCATCAGGCTTCCAGGACAGCCGTCTAGACGTCGTGGCTCGCTTTAACGGCTCCACCGAGGCTCTGGACCGGCTGGATGACCCCCCGGCTCCCGCCCCTGCCCCAGCCCCAGCCCCAGCCCCAGCCCCTGTCCCCATCCCCGCTCCCGCTACCCTTCCTGCTGCTGCAGCTCCGGTCGGGCCCGGCGAGGCCGTCAGCCCCACCGTCAGCCAGCTCAGTGCCGCGTTCGAGAAGGGCGATCTGCAAAACAACGTCTACCTCCCCCCGCGTCGCTCAGCCCCCGCCCTCGCGCCAAAGCCCAAACCTCCAGCCAGAGGGGAGGCTGTCAACAGAAAGGTGTGGAGATGTTTCTTTTTTTTTTACTTTTCTTTTCATTCCCTTCTCTTTTCATTCTTCCTCTCCCCTCTCTATCTCTCTCTCTGCTTACCTAGTTTATACTCATCTCTGTCACACATTGATCAATGCCCCCCCCCTGACACCCACAAGAACAAACCGTTGCCTAAATCTTTTTCTTGTTTTCTGACTTTATTTTGCTGAAGTTGCTCACTTGGGGTGTTTGTTTGTAAAACCTAACTTACATTGAACTATTAAAAAAAGGATGGGGGGGAGAAAAAAAGAAAGGTGTGGGGATGTACTACATTAATAGAAATGCAGGAAATCAAGAAGAAAAGCTGGTTGAAGGGTGAGTGCAGAAACTGAACGATGACCTCTCCCTGTCTGTCTGTCTGTCTGTCTGTCTGTCTGTCTGTGTCTGTCAGGCCAAGGCAAAGCCTCCAGGTAAGGAGGCCGAGCTGGAGACAGCAGGAGGTGTGAGCGCTCAAGCAGCGGAGCTCCCCGAAGTGACAGGCTCTCTACAGAGGAGCATAGAGGGAGTGGCGGCCGGCGAGGAGAGGGAGGGGTTCGGACAGTCAGGAGACCAGCTCTCCAACTCCTCTTACTCTTCGTCATCCTCAGTGGCCGTCACCTCCTCCTCTTCGTCTTCAGAGGCCAAACCGGGGTCGGAGGCCCAGCCAACAGCGACTGAGGCTAGGGGCTCCAGCACAGTGGCCGCCCCTGAGAGGGAGCCGCAAGCTGGAGAGCAGGACGGCTCCACCGGGGGGGCTGACGCCGGGGCCAGGCTGGTGCAGGCCGAGGTTCACGCCTCGTTGGAAAACGGAGAAAAAGAGCCCCCCGGTTCCTCCCCCTCGGAGGAGGAGAAAGGAGAGGATGAGGAGAACGATGATGACGACGACGGCTCAAGGAAGGAGGATTACTCGGAGGGGGATCTGGTGGATATCAGTGCGTACAGCGGGCTCGGGGAGGAAGACTCCGGAGGGAGTCAACTGGACGACGAGGAGGATGAGGAAGATGAGGAGGCGTATCAGCCCGAGACCAGCTGCTCCGAGATTGCCGGCCTCCCAGAGGAAGAGGAGCCCCCACCGGCCAATAGGAAGATCCGATTCAGCATTGAGCCAATCAAGGTGAGTTTTTCTTTCTGTCACTTACTCTTTGTCTGCAGTGAAAATGTCATCTTCACAACTGTCACTGTCACACACATTAGAAAAGTTGTGTCTGCGTTGAAGAACCTGCTGTGACCTTCAGCGGTGGTCGTTTCCACTCCAGTGCTGCTTCAGTTAAACAAATTAAAGACATAAATGGACAGAGGTCCTCTGAGGAGCAAGACAGTTCTTTGAATTTGAATGTTGGCTGCCTAATTGGATTTTTATATTTCTTCTGTACATGTAGAAATTGTAGACTAGCAGTGTCATGGGATAGTTCAATATTTTTGGTCTTAGTAGTAGGTAGTAGGTTTATTACCTTTAATTCGGTGCAAGCTATTTTTAGAACGGCGGAGCAGAGCCGTGAGCTGCTCAGAGCTACGCTACAGAGGCTAATGGGATTATGGCAATGGGCCAATTTGCCAAAATATTGAACTATCCCTTTAAAAGGCCAGTGATTCACTGGGATTATTAGGATTCACCCTCTGAAGACAGTGAATCTCCTGAGCATACAGGGTACAATGGAGGAAATTTTGATGTGATGATCACCAGAAATGTGACAATTTCATCCTCTGAAGAGTATCCACAGCACATTTCATGACTAATGGAGCTATAAACATAATGGCCAGATTGTTAGCGGGTCTAAAAACAAGAATATGTTTGCTGGTCTCTCGTGCTGAGTCACATTTTTCTGTAATCCCTTAATGAAGACCACAAAGAAACAGCACCACTTAAAAAGAGGATGTAACTTCAGGAGCAATTAGAAATGAATAAGAACCCACCATGCTCTGTACAGGTTTGTTACTGTATATATTGTAAAAACAGAAACCTATTACCGCATTAATCAGTATTAAAAACAATGTTTATAGTTTATCACTAACAATGTATATGACCTGGGCTGGATAGTGTTCAAAAATATTGCAAGTCACTGCTGATGTGGCAACCTGGACTTCTCTGAAAATGACCATGCATATTTAGGCAAGTTGATGCAGATGAACAGCCAACTGTTAGATCTTTGTTGAAGCAGGCTGCATGCTGATTGGCTCACCGATGCTAATGAGATCTGCTCATTTACTGGTATTGATATTTGGAGTTTGCGATTAGGTCCGGCCAATGAAGGTGTAATATGATGGTGGTTGCTACTGGCGACAGTCCCACAGAAAATCATTACCTAACTCTGCAGCTCCCCCTCTTTCAACAGAGCCCATTATTTTACTTTGCCGCTCGGCAGCAAACTACTCTCATCAATCATAGCCGAGCCAAAAATAGCTGAAGGAATAGTAGATTTATACATTCATCAGGTCGCAGAGGAATGCTAACGTAGCCCCTCTGTCTGCTGTTTGCTTAAATAGGCAACTTGTTTCCTAGTGTTGGAGAGTTTTATTGGTCAGATCAATTAATGCAGCTTTAATGATGTCAGATGTGACGTTCAGACCATGAGAGAATGTTCTCTGTTATCGACCGGAGCACAGAAGCGAAAAGAGAAAAAGTGGAGGAAGTGACTGCAAAGACTCACTAACTTCCTCCTTCTTTAACTTCACACACACACATACACACACACACACACACACAGACGGGTAGCTGGGGGGATTTGCGTCTTTGATTTCGCCACAGTATCCTGCTGACTCGGCTGTGTGTGTGTGTTTGAACATAGATCTTGATTTAACAGAAGCTCTTCTCTACACTGTGTAGTGCTCCATTACCCTTCGCCTCCTCCCATCACTGCAGCAGCGTTGATGCGGTGTGAAACATGTCTGAACGTGCAGCGACAGAGCTGTCACATTAACAACATGCCTCCTGAGTAAGCCCATTCAATAGGAGGGCAACACACACATGCAGGACGCTGCCGCCGGTGAGGGTCACACCGCTCCGTCCAACTCCCGCAGGTGGGAGGAGGAGGAATGTGTTTTATTTCAGGTCAGGCGTCAGGTCAAAAAGGAATTCTTTCCATTTTCTTGGTCCTTGAAACATTCGACCGCAGTCGGCCTGAACCACAGTGCAGCTAAAAGTAGAGCTGTGGTCTGAGGCTGTGCTGTTTGCTGCAAAGGTAACTGCTGCTGTCAGCTGCTCAGACACTTATATCAAACCAGCACGTGCAACCACCTGCTCTCAGATCAAACAAACTGTCATATTAGGTGTCACAAATAAAAGTTCAGGCAGACAACTCATCAACCCATCCTGATCAGCTGATCAGTCATTCTCTCCTCACCCAAATAGGGCGGGTTATTTAAACCCCCAGTTTACCTCCTCATCCCTGGCTATGCTTCGGCTGCTGCTCTGCTGCTGCTCTGCCTTTCTCTGCTGCCTTGCTGCCCATGAGGTTTTGCAAACCCACCACCTCCCCAGCATCCACCTGTGGGCTCTGTCTCTTGATTCCCTGTGGGGGGTCCGCTTCATTCCCTGTAGAGCAGATCATTCAGGGAACGAATGTGAGACAGAGCCTGACGTCAAAGCTGCTGCAGCCATGCTCAAGGATATGCTATCCCTGCTGTGCTTCAGCTTGTTTGCTTACGCTCAATAAATGATTTCTTCTCATTCCAGAGTTGTCTGATTGAAATACTGTGTTCTATATGTATTTTGAGGACACAATGGAGATACAGATGCTGGGCATTTCAGCCAGTGTGTTTCGGTTGTTTGCGGTGCTGCTGCTTTGAAACTTTTGCACAGGCTCACTTCCTGCAGCTGCCTCCCTCAGCTCTGACTCTATCGCTGCCTCATCTCCTCAGAGGGTTCTCTCACTGCGAGCAATGTGCACCAGCCAGTGAGATTTATTTTAAAGGTACCACTGTATCAGTCGTACCTCGACACAGTCAGCAGCAGTAAACCTGCACTCAGATCCAGGAATCAGTCATAAAGGATGTTAATAGTTAATGCAAGAAGTATGGGTTAGAAAGAAAGAGGTAATAGGCTAACATTCAAGATGAGGTAAGGTGAGGTGTTTCATTTGAAACCGACATTAATGACGTTGATTATTAAAACGGCCTCAGGGCAGCACTGCAGTTAACGCTTGGAAAATGTAAATAAAATAGATAATGACAAAAAGAAAAAAAGCTTATGATGATTAATAATTACACTATACCCTGTTATTTCACAAACCTGTAGAAATGAGACCAACCACAACCTGAATGAACACAAACATTTGTCTCTAGTGGATCACACACTTACAACAGTTGTAGTTAAGACGACATGAGAGGCACAGTAGTCTCTGTTTCTATGAACCTACTGCAGATTCAGATTCCCTAATAATTTGTCCTGTGTGTCGTGCAGAGAGCTGTTCTGCACCAGGTAACCAAAAACATAAATAAATAAAATACAGCAAGCACACTCACTGTCCGGGCATGTTGGGTGTTATTACTCAATCCCAAAACCAACTGGTAATTTTTGTTCTGACATCATGAGTTACTTCATCAAACAAACGGCAGCCAGGAGAGCAGAGACCTCCTCCAGAGCGGAACAAGTCTCCAGCCTCCCTCAACAGAGACGTCACTTTATAAACTTCGTATTTGATCATGGAGCAGGAACGCCATGAGATTACTGCACCGGGCAGAAGGCTTTTTTTTTCTTTTTTTTTTGACACTGAACACACTCGGTGGGTTTGTATGTGCTGGGTTGTGTACAAGGCTACCTCTGTGTGTCTGTAAAAAGCAGTTGGAATGTGGCAGGGTGTGTTTGTTTTCCTTGAAAAAGACACACACACACCTACAAACACTCACACACACACAGACTGCAGCAGGGGAAGCTGATTGATAAGAATCACAGAGTAGGTCTTTGTTTGGATGGAAAAACCACCTGGCGTGTGTATTTATGTGAGCTGAAAATCTTCCTGAAAAGTTTTCTCAGAGATTTCAGAGATGCACCTGATCCAGGGTGAAATCAGTAAATCCCAAAAGCAACCAAGTCTGTGTACAGGTGCTGGGAAGCTCCGCTGCATCAGAGCCTCCTTCGGCTGCAGGGGGAAGAAAATTACCCCCAAGTGATGTCACTTGAGTCGACCACCGGGGCCGTGTTAAAAAAGCCGAGTGGACCTCTGCAGCCCGCTGCTCCGCTCTCCCTCAGGCTGGAGGCTTGACGCTACATGAGCCTCGACTCGTAAAACACGTCTAAATCTCCAACCAAATGAGATGCACTGTGGGGAATGTAGGTGCCAGGATTTGTCAAAGATGATAAATGTGGGGAATAAAAAAAGAAAAGGCAACATTTTGGTCCAATGTGTCTTTGACAGTGTTACATGATGGAGTGCTATAAAACTTTTGTGTTTTATAGCGTTGTCATTGGGGATATGATGCAGTGTTTGCCTGATGTGAAACACCTGCAGGGAAAAAAATTGCAAATACAGTCTTTAACCAAAAGCATTTAAAAAAGATCTAAAATTCATCATTTAGAAATTCCAATCAGGCCTTAAGCCCCGCCCACCTCCACTGCTGCTGTTTAAACAAGGTCCACAGGTGAAAGAACAGAGAACATCAAGAAAGTCAGAGTGGGAAACATCAGGAAGACTCAGCCAGATGTTTGAGCCTCTGTCGGACCCAGACTCAGAAGAGACCAAACAGTTCGTATAGTTAGCATCTTTTATTGGTTTATGTTGTTTGTTAGCATGTAACTGGCAGTAGCTGACACAGAGTTAATATTTGTGCTTATGCAAACTTTCACTCTTTGTGCTGACAAGGTTTCAGTTTATTCAGCTCTGCCCCGTCTCCTCATGTTTTATTAGACTCTAGTTAGTTTGCTGCAGACCAGTGGTGGAGAATAGTCATCATGTTGACTGAATATTTGCTCATATCTTGTATTAAATTAAAAAAAAAACACACAAAGTAGACATTTTACCAAGGTTAAAACACGATTTCCACGTGTTTCAACTTAATGTCTCTATGACGACAGCAGAGGAGGCTGAATATATCTCATCAGTGGTTCCCAGACAGATTTGTTCTTCAGGATGACGTGGCAAATTCAAGTCAATCTTTGACCTTGTTCTTCATCTGAGGATGTGCTACCTGGACTCCCACTGCAGTCCAGTCAGTGCCTGTGTATGAGCTATAGGTGGTTCGGCTTCAAGATGTACATCCTAGAGGAGATTCTTCTCTCCCAACAGATCCTTCAGGCCAGCCAAATTATAACCCAGCAGAGTGCCAACGCCCAGAGACTTGTCTCCACCAGATATTACTCGGTCTGAATTTTTTTCTTGTCCATCTGTCAGAAGTTAATTGTAACCTGTGTTGACGTCTGGATCTTAGTGTGATTCAGCCTCATGACATGCAAATGTACATCTAGAAGCATTTTCCAGTATTTACCAAGGCACATCCACATCCTTACCGTATGTTGCGTACACCCTGTGCAACAGTGGCGTTCAGTCCAGCTGACAGTCTGGTAAAGATGACTGAGACGGTGTGAGACATGAGCTGTGCTGGTTAGCGTGAATAATGGTGAATTCCCGACAGCTCATGTGTTGCAGGAGTTTCCCGCACCAGCTCACCGGCCGGAAATCCAGAGAGGCTGTTACCATAACTGATTTGGTTACTGTGCACTAGGATGTACACCTCAAGTCAATCTCACCATTATCTGGTGAAAGTTGTTCGGTGACTGAAACACAAAGGACATAAGACATAAGACCGTTAAGGCAAAGAATATATAAACTATATACTCAAAAAAAAAGAAAATGTGTTGATCTTCCTGTAATGTGAAGCTGAACCTGAGGGACAAGGGTTCCCATCAGTCTGGATGCAGTTACCTGCCCCAACGCCATCTGACCGTCATGACTCAGGCTAATTCACTGCTCAGCCTGCATGGATTAGCCTGCTTCTGTTTTTAGCTGCAGTGTTTGTTTTTGGGGGGGTTCTGGTGTGGTAGCTGTTGTTTATAGTTATTGCTGCTTAATCTGTCAATTTGGATTTAAATTAGACACCTGATTTTTGGTACTAAAATCTATTTGGTCATTACAGCGGCTGCAGGCCGCACTGAGAGGCTGTGTGCCCCCTGCCCAGACGTCCTGATTACTGTCTAACAGGCAGCACTTTTCTTGCGATCCAGCTGCTAATGTGATGTTCTGAATTTTCTTTATCGTGTTCGATTGGTTGTAACATAATGTGGCCTTGAGTCAAGAAGACGCAACTTGCAGCAACAAACAAAGAACCATAATAGCAGAGAGGCAGCACAGACTTGTTGGTGGAGGTTCATCCTGCCTCCTGCTGGAGCTCTCTGTGGCTTGGCTTCCATCCACTGGAGCAGTAACCGCTTTATGATTGGTCAGATTATGCAAAGGCTGTCATTCAAGAGGCAGCGTTGTAAGAAAAAAAAAAGAAGAAAAAAAAAGCAACCCCTTCTGCCTTGTGTTTGATTCAGCCCACTGAGACATCTCAGTTAAAGTCAGGATACAGTGGGCTGTGTTTGTAACATGTAGATGTTTTGAATGCCCTTTTATGGAATATGTCATTAAATAAACAGTCTATTTATGCTGGTAAGTGCCTTTAGGAATAAATGAAGTTGAATCTGAACACTGACATCGCTGTTTAAACACACTATTGAATAGTTTTTTTTGAAAATGAATTAAATGCATTTTACAACATATCATTAAATCATTATGTAAGTGAAAACTTTACAAGCATTGAGTCCATGTTCGTCAGAGTCCCGGGCTCTGTTGGGGGGGTTGTTGGCTCAGGGAGTGTTTCGGTCGTGACTGATTTGTTCCAAGCGTCACATGAGCAGGCAGCTAACTAACATGCATATTATTGTAGCAATAAAAGTGTAAAACCTTGATGCGAGTCTTGTGACTAAAACGATGAGCCACCGCTTCCCTCTGTTTTATATCACTGTTAACTTTAATGCCTTGTTACCGAGGGCCCTGGCTTCCATTAGTACTGCTGAATGGTAGCTAGCGCTGATGGCAATGTTTCTAATTCAACTAAAGATCTTCCCTATAGCTTTGTGTGTTTGTAACTCTAATCAGGAAAACGTTGCTCACACACTGAACTGATGCTGAGTGAATTTGACATTTGACCTCTTTTATAAAGTTCAGATTTAGTTTGTCTGTCAATTTGTGCAGCTCTGTCACCGCTGAGTGATGATTGTTCAAGTGTGCAACATTTGCACACTATTACATCAGAGTGTTACAGCACCAAAAGAAAATCCAGAGTCATGATACAAAAGTGTTACATAAAAACTAGAAGCATACTGATACAAGTTGAAGCGTTAAAAGGGTCAAAATATTATAAATACACCATGAAGTGTTCTTGATCCCAGATGTGGCTTCACAGGCTGGTTTAACTGGTTCACTGTAAGTCATAAACAATATACAGTATACAATAATGCTTTAACAAGTGTCCAAGTGCAGACAACAAGAACATACTTGATTCCAGTATGAATGATGGTACAAGTTTAACAAAGTTGGTATTTGGGACTTTCTGCAGATTCTATTGTGGCAATTAAGTGAATTCTTTTTTCTTTTTTTTTAAAGAAGATGGAGAGGACAGAACTGAGTTTATCAAGCTTTCTGTTTGGCCTTCATTCTACACTGTATTGTACTCTCCAGTTGTTGCCGACCTCTCTGTGTTTGTTATTTTACTCCATAGAGCTTCCATTGTACACATCAAAATGAAATGACCTGACTTGCAAGATTATAAGAGATGAATTGCGCATTTAAACCGTATAGGGGAGATATATTTGTTGAAATGGGGGGAAAAGAGGCATGATGGTTAATGTAGTTTGGCTGTCTCTATCAACATTGCTAAAATGCACAGCAGCAGTAACACAGCTTACTGAGGCAGCTGTGGTCCTATAACCTGCAGGAAAAATGACCCTTTATCATCATAACTGTCAAAGATGTGTTTTATCCAGTGTCACTTCTCGTGTAACATTTAATACTCCAGACTCACCTGAGAGACGTCTTGTTTTGAAATTTTCTCCAGTGTTAAAGTAACAGGAAGTGCTAACAGCTAATTCAGCATATTTTTATTGTCGTCCACCAACCAGAATGTAAACAAATGTGAGTGAAATAAACAAGTCTAAGGCTGAGATTGAGAGATTGTGCGCTCATGACGTCTGCAGGGAACGCTCTGAAGCTTCATGCACATTCACACTGCTTTAAAGTTACTTAACAGGAAGGAAACATGACAACAGGAAAGAGTTTAACAATCACGCCCTCTGACCCTGTTTGTGTGGGGTTTTGTGTGCACCTTCTACATTCAGAGGTATGTAAATAATCCTGTAACAAGCAACACCTACACAATTACACATTAATGCCTTTGGCTCCGTCTCTCTATGTATATCTCTCGCGCACACGCACACACACACACATACATTAGCATATCTGCCAGACAGGGACAGGGAGAGAGAGCAAATCGGTGCCAGTGCCAAACCCATGCTGGGCAAGCCTTTGGTTGCTATGGAAACCCAGCCACGTGATCACAGAGATGGTCAGCAGGGAGACAGATGCTCCTGACCTTTTTGGGGGTTGGTGCAGTAGAGAGCGGCAGAAGAGGTGGAAGAAGGAAAAAAGGAAATATGTTTATATATATTGTGATTCCATCCCATGTAAGGAAGAGGGTAATGTTTCTACTGAGTGAAATCTACTGTATGTATTTACATCATGTTCTCTTCGTCCTGATGGTGAAGCAATAGAAGTGAGTGCTGGGGCAGATGGGCTGGTGGAGGATTTTATGGCCCAGTCTCTTAAAAGTGACTGAGCCTGTTTTAGCCCCTATAGAGACAGAGACAGCGCTGGTATTAGAGCTACTGACAGAACTGGTTAATTACAGGTCACTCACTGGTTCACAAGCACATGTATGCTAATGATATACAATGAAGAAGTAATATATAACCGTTTGAAACATGGGAAGTTTGTGTGGGTGTGTTTGTGTGTGTGTGCACGGCGGTGACATTTTTAGTTGGAACTTCACAGATGTGCACAATGAAGGTGATTTAAAAGTAGAAATGAGCACAATATACATTGTGTAATCAATTATATGTGTATCTTCAAAGAGCTGCAACATGATCATGTTCACCAATGTCATACATCCTTAATGCCTGCAACCCCCAGCGACAGAATAAGTAGACAAGGCAAGTTGAAGTTTAAAGGGGCAGTTCAACTTTTTTGCAAATTGGCCGAATGTCATAATCCCTATAGTCTTAGGAGTAGGTTTGTTACCTTTATTTGCCAGTGCAAGTTATTTTTAGAATGGCGGAGCAGAGCCGTGAGCTATTCAGAGCTACACTAATAGCTAATGGGATGTTGTGACCTGCACATTCACCATGCTATAAGATAATAACGAAACATTACAATTTGTTTGCAAAATGCAAATGCAGAGGCTGCTTGCCAAAAAACTGCCCTCAACGGGAACACGCATCAGCAATTTTACATGAATTTACTTCGAAAACAACTCTGTCTAGTAACGTTATCATTATCTCATAGCGTGGTGAATGTGCACAACTTGCCCACCAGAGCGTTTTGGAGTTGTTGGATTGTGTATTTGATGAGTTCGACAATTAAAGATAACGAACCTACTCCTGAAACTATAGGGATTATGGCAATGGGTCAATTTGCCAAAATGTTGAACTATCCCTTTAACCATCAGCATTTTATAACAATAGATTTTACAACTTTGAAGAGTATTTTGCACATTTGGGCTCATTTTTCTGTTTTGTAGCCCACACCTTTACCACTGTGGTTTCAAAACTCGTATCAGCCCTGTTTCCATAGTGAAGCGTTTAGCTACTCAAGAGCCAGATATTTCCTTCATGGGCTGGTGGTGGACAAAGCTGACGGAGAGCAAATACAAGACTTAACATTTGTTTAGCGGACAGAACAATGACTATAAATAGATGATAATGTTGCGCCACATCTGCTGGATGTGTAAATAGGCAAATGTTTACTATCACTTCCACAATATTACAGGTTGTTCTGCTCTCGTCGAACCTCCAAAACAAAAAATGAAAATCAGAAAGGAAAAATAAATACACTTGATTTGGCAACAGGCTTACGGTGCTTATACAGTGCATGTGTCTGAGGTCATTAAGAGTTATGCACAAAATGCAACTCGAAGAAAGAGGCTGACCTTTGACCTTTGCCCCGTGTTGTAGGTCTTCACCACCTACTCTAATGAAGACTATGATCGACGCAACGATGACGTGGACCCCATGGCGGCCTCGGCCGAGTACGAGCTGGAGAAGAGAGTGGAGAAGCTGGACCTGTTCCCTGTTGAGCTGGAGAAAGGTGCAAACACAGACACACACATCTTAACAATCATTGAGAGTCACTCAGTCAAGCCTCTTATGTAACTAGTACACACATGCACACACGTTCACACATATGCGCGCAATAACCGACAGCGCGCTGTTAGCAGACAGCTCCATTATCCCTTTATGGGATTAAATTTAGCGCGGATTAGCCTAATTAGCAGCTGGTAATTCTGGAGGCAGTGGATTTGAACCAGCAACCATCCGTGACGGCTGCTCTCAGCACGCCATAATGTACTGTTACACTGAATAATGATTCATGCTATAGAATATGGATAGAATGTATAATTGTGTCACTGTTGCAGCACAGTCCCAAAAACCTACCACAGACCATAGAAAGCCTTTACAGTGAATATTTCTGACACTACATACAGTAATAATATGATTCTTAAATAAATATGAATGTTTTATAATGGTCCAGAAATTTTGGGACGAATCAATTTTCCATTTTTTATTGAAAATTCAGCCTTTCAAGTCAACTGAATAGCATAAATTGATTTTTCATTTTTCATATAATTCAAGATAAACAGTTTTTATTTGAAATATTAATGTTTTATTGTTGTCTGTGTGTGTGTCTCTCAGACAGTGATGGTCTGGGTATCAGTATCATAGGCATGGGTGCAGGAGCGGATATGGGTCTGGAGAAACTGGGGATTTTCGTTAAGACGGTCACTGAAGGCGGAGCTGCGCAGAGAGACGGCAGGTACGGTCGACTGCTCTCTATGCACACAGGCGCTCTTTTCTAGTGCATTCCTATGCTTGTTTGCTTTTGCTTTGCCTTTGTGGGACTGAGAGGAGACAACTGTTATGTGTTGTGTGCAAAGCTGAATTTGAGACATGCTCAGTCAAGATTAGCTGGAGGTGATATTTCTGAAGGACCAGTCTTGTCTCGTAGGTTGTCGACAAGACGATGATGACCATGTGAGGGATGGATGCAGTCAAGAAGGCCATTGGTTATTTTTTGTTAGCAGACAATTGGATATGTCAGAAATCTAAGCAACAACTTCCAGAATGTAAATATGGAGCTAATATGGTCGTGGCTGAACAGTTAATGTCCTCTGTTATTTGCCTTTATTTACAGTAAACAGGAAAATCTGAGTGATGAAAGTCACATTGTTGCAGTTGGCAAATTTGCAAACTTCCCCAATGTTGATTTATTGCCCTTTAACATTCTGAGTCAAAGTTATATTTGTCTCCATGTATGTTTTAAATAAGATAAGTATGTGCTTTAAATGCTTCACTTCTGCCTTTGTCAAACATTCCTCTGTTTGTTGTGTCTGCGTGTGTGTGTGAAGGATCATGGTGAATGATCTGATAGTGGAGGTGGATGGGACCAGCCTGGTCGGTGTCACCCAGAGCTTTGCTGCCTCTGTCCTACGCAACACCACCGGCACCGTCAGGTCTGTCAGACACACACTTGATAGTGTGTTTTTGATTTGCTCAATTTACGCAAACATATGTGCATTTACTTCACGCAGAGATTCAGAAAGTATATTTTTGGCAGATTTGTGATAAAGTGACATATTTTTTCAGGTTTTTCTTTGGTGTACGCTGCTATTTTCAGGTTTGTGTTGTGTGCATTTTTCGTTCTCAGGTGTGCAGTTTGATGGTTTGTGTTTGTTGAATTTTGAATGCTCTAGTGTTTGCATAACTGTGTGTTGTCGGTTTCTTTAACTTGATTGATTTGGACTTTTCTCAGGTTTTTAATCGGTGCATGTTGACTGTTTTCCAGGTTTGTGATTGGCCGAGAGAAGCCAGGGGAGCAGAGCGAGGTGGCTCAGCTGATCCAGCAGACCCTGGAGCAGGAGAGATGGCAGAGAGAGATGATGGAGCAGAGATACAAGCAGTACATGGACGAGGATGAGGAGGTACATGCACAAGTCCAACACGACATACGCACAGACACACACAAGATTGAATAAAACGTGACAGTTCGGTTGCTCTGGTGTGTGTTAGAACATCCTCGGCCGACGTTGCTGCGTTTCATTATGGATCTTATCAGCTGCAGGAAATCAAACGTAGGAGGACTGACAGAGAGGAAAGAATGAGCTGGACAGATGGATATTGCGTTGTGTGTGTTTCTGTGTGTGTGTTTGTGTGACAAAATGTCGTCTGTGTGCCACCACGTGGCCTGTGGTTTCAAACTCGGTCCAACTTCTCCATCTTGTGGTCAGAGAGGGTAACAAACAGCTGGGTAGAAAGTAAGTAAGGATGTCCTGTGCATTGGAGGTTATAACCAACATCAAAGCTTCCACCAAAGTCACATACACTGTCTATGGTGGATTTTGGGACTTAATTTCTATGACTAAAACCCTGGCTACACTCCAGCCTTCGTGAACATTTCCAAAGAGCTCATTATAAAAACATCAGAGCTTCTAATAAATCCGTTTCAAGAACCCAATCAAATTCTTGTCTTGTAATTCATGGTGCACCTTGAATGTAGAATAGTTATTAAAGGGCTCTTTGGGACTTTCTCAGAGAGGGATTCAGTAATGGTCAACATTGATGATGTAACGTGCACTGGTGTGATGGTGTGACCGTCTGGTGAAGCGTCTGTGTGGTGCCAGAGGAGACAACCAGACAGACACACAGCTGCATTCACCTCCAGGGGGAAAACTGACAGACAGTCAGAAAGCTATTGCTCAGCTTTCAGGATTGCAAATTGATGTATAAGTGCAATTCAACGTTTAAGTTAATGCATTTTGTCAGCAATAAAGATAAGAGTTAAAGTAGGCTAAAGTTAATTTATTTTGTGACATGGCCTAGAGGAGGAGAAGAAGAAGTGATTGGCAGATTGCTATTGATTGTGTTGATCCTTTGTGTGGGAGATGGTTGTATTTCAGACGAAGAGGTCTGAACCAACAGCAAGAGCTTTTCTCCTTTCACTTCATTTGTAATGTAGTCTAATATCCATGTGGTCTGGCTGCCATTTGTATGACACTGGCTGTACTCTTTAAATCATATTAGCCTATACATCAATCGATGTAGAGTACAGGAAGTGGGATTTTGATACCAATAGCTCCTCACCTCAAGCTACAGTTTAGAGAGTCTGTTTCACATTTTTTGAAAATACTTTCTCATGCCTGCAAAGTAAATATGCTAAGCTAACACTAACAGCGTAGTGTTTGCTCAGCACAAAGACAATAAACAACAGGCAAACTGTTAGCGTAGCTCCGTGCAGAGGTACAATTAACTTACCAGCACAGCTACCCCACTGTGAAGATGTGTGTCATGTGTTTTGATTTTATAGATTGAATCAAAATGTAAAACATGTTAGCTACGTGTTGGCTGATTTTGATTTTTCAGACATAGCCACAATAAAATTGCTCTTATTATCTTTAATAATTTATTTTCACATCTGTTTCACATCTGTTCCTGTGCTGAAAGCTTTATTTCAGTATTTTTCTACACAGTAGAATATTATGACAGTAAATACTCAATATTTATAAAGTGTAGCAACTATTAACAACAGTATTTTTTATTCACCTCTTCACCTCTGCCTGCAGACAGGTGAGTACGCAACAGACGAAGAGGAGGAGATGAGCCCAGTGTTTCCCAACTCTATCGAGGTGTTTGACCTGGCGGAGAACCAGGAGATGTTGTCTCCTGTGGAGCTGGACCCCGAGAAGCTGGCACACAAATTTAAGGAGGTATTATACGCTGATTTAAATAATTTCAATCCTGAGTTTAATTATTTTACTCATTTGAATTTCCTGATGTTGTCTTCTTGTCTCCATCCATAGCTCCAGATTAAACATGCAGTAACCCAGGCGGAGATCCAGCTGCTGAAGAGAAAGGTGAGACCACTTCCTATCTCAACATGCAGAAATGAAATACACTGAAGTATCCAGGTGATGTTGTTTTGCAGAGGAGAAGGCACACTAGCATAACATCGGTTCTTTTTTTGTCCGAACGATGACTTAACGCTTGCTCTGCCTCCCACGTCCCACCCCCTCTCTCCCTGGCTGACCCCCTTACCTCCAGCTGGCGCACGCGGAGCAGGATAAGTTGCGTTGGCGGATGGAGCGCGCTCAGTTGGAGCAAAATATCCGGGACAGTAAAGAGAGGATGGAGAAACTGGAGGGCTACTGGATGGAGGCACAGTCTCTATGTAAGGTAATGTATTCGAGAGTGAACAGTGAAATCAAAGAGGTGACTCATGACTGGAGGGTTTTTATAGGTTTGTTTTTCATTGGTATTTAAATGTTTGTTTGGTTAATGAGTGGAGCTGGATGAAAAATAATCAAATACTAACGTTTTCTGATTAATTTATGTGAATCATAAATCATAAAGCTTGATCTTGGTATTTTAAAGCTTTATCTTGGCATTTTTACCTCTTTGCAATAAAGGTTTATTCTGTGCTAAATACACTGGAATATTAACAACTTTATGTTGAAATATCAAGTTTCTTAACAAGTTAACTCGAATGCCTCCCAGAAACTAAAACCAGATAAAGGACAAGGACAAAGAACCGGAGTTTAGCAAGAAGAGACAGATATCACTGCACCTAAGGATTATTTTTCAGATTAGTCAAACAATGTAACGGTTATTTTTATCAGTTATTCTAACAATGATTTTTAATTACTTGATTAATGACAATGAATTTACCCAAATAAAAAGCAAAGCATGTCTTTTTAATATTTCTTCTAACACATCTCTTGAAAAAACAAAACCTTTGTTACAAAAGTAACAAGATGAAATGTATGCACCAAAAATATGCAACAGAAAATAGCTGCCTTCACTGACAATCTGGTTAAGCAACATAAATCTCTCCAAAATAAAGTTACAGCAAATGCTTGCTCAATTTAAGTAAAAGGACATTGTGCAACCTGTGCCATTGAAATAACTTTTTTTTTCTAAAAGTGCCTTTTTATCATTCTTCTAGAGTAACACACACCCAAGCATACAACCCCCTCCCTAACTACTACTACTACTACTTACTAAGTCTGTCATCTTACAGTAGTGCAATTTGAGTCACAGTTAATTTTTTTCAGGAACAGGAATAACAAAAACTAGTGCATGTTTTTACCGCGAGCAGCCATCTTACTTCCGCATATACTCCCACTACCGCGATAATGGATTAATCACATATCAGAATTATTAAAACGGGTTTTGACAGTAAGTGAAGAGAAGCAATTATATGTAAAATAATTACTAGGTTTACAACCATGCAGATAAGTACATCATATAATTCTGTCCCTATCTGTATCCAGATCCTTTATACTTTATGAAAAGTTTCTTCCACAACAGCCATTTGAACAGGCGGACACATGTCTGCCTGACATTTATCAGAAATCATTAGATTGTTAGGATGTCTTTTTTTTCTATTGTCTTGAATTAACTGTTTAAAAACCATTGACATGTTGTGGTACTGCATTGTTTGACCACATCCCGCTGCTCAGTGCTCTGTAAAATCCAGATAACAGCGTGATTTTGGGGAAAAGCCGATTCTCCATTTTGCTGAGCTGTCATGTTTCACTCTGATTGGCTCGTTTGTCTCAGAGCTTAGAGAGCAGTGCTGTGACTGAGTGACACATTCATTAATAAGCAGACCATAACAGTGCAGCTCTACTCCGCCTGATTCAGTGAATTTGCACCAAGGCTGTACGGCCCAAACACTGTAGACCCAACCCAGTCATTTGTCATTTGAATGAGCTTTTTGGTGCAGAGTACAGTATAGATGTAGATGTGATGACGATGCTTTACCTGTGAGCTGAATCATTCTCACATTGATGTCATATCAGAATAACAACACATGAGAAGTAAATGGCAACAATATTTTGTTTTGCTGTAAAGGAAATGTCAATTCCCAGGATCTGACAGCATGTGCTTGTGTGTGTTTGTTTCCAGGCGGTGGATGAACACCTGAAGGAAACCCAGGCTCAGTACCAAACCCTCGAGAGGAAATACAGCAAAGCCAAGAGACTGATTAAAGAATACCAGCAGAAGTAAGGGAGGGGGCATGAAATAAAGGTTTGTAGAGGAGTAAACGATGCCAAGACTTAAATGTGTGTATGTGTGCGTTTGTAGGGAGATTGAGTTCCTGAAGAAGGAGACGGCTCAGCGTCGAGCACAAGAGGAAAGCGAGGCAACACACAAAGAAGAAACAGACAACCTGCAGGAGAAGGTAAAAAAAAACAAAAAAACACATCCTTTATGTCTTGGTTTTTCATTTTGATTCTTTTATATTTATATTTTCTCCAGTAAATAGCCCAAAACCTTCACACTTATTCATGTCTGGCATTTGTAATGTGACACAGATTGGAACATAACACTCATCCAAACAGCTTCTCCGCTTCAGTGATTGTTCACTTTCATTCCTACCTGATCTTGGCTCAGTTTTGACTGACGATCGCTTTGTAAAATAGAACCAGAGATGCTGCAGTCGTCTGGTTTAAACCTTTTAGATAACTGTCAGTCATTTTCAGCAGCGGTGGGTGATGCTCTCTCATCGGTCATGGGAGACTGCCACATTGAAAGCGGCTGTTACGATCCCATGAAAAGCCGGAGGTAGATGAGGTGGACGGTCTCTCTGCTGACAGCTCACTCACGGCTGTCAGCTCCTTTCAGTCTTCTCTCGGCGTCTCCGCCCAGAAACACCAGGGAGCTGTGACTCATCTCGGTAATGAGTCTGACCACAGCGCAGCATGGACTGTGGCTGTGATGAGCAACGCTTATGTGATAAAGGTCGTCGAGGTTCAACTTCATAGCGTTGGTACTTGAAAACAAACTTTTGGAATAACTTCAGAAGTGAAAAAACAACAAATAGACATATTTTTATTATTACTTGTAACTGAGTGCAGCTAACTGTACATATGGCTGTTGTGTGAATCATTCTAATGGCAAAAGAAAGCATAGAAAGGATGGTGACCATTCTTCAATATACAGAGGTGAATGGATGAAGATAACTTTAAGAGACTGCATATACAGACTTGGACAAAATTGTTGGTACCCTTCTGTAAAAGAAAGAAAAGCCCACAATTCTCACTAAAATAACTTGAAACTGACAAAAGTAAAGGACCAAAGGACGTTCTCCCAGAAGCTTTGTGGACAGATGAGACAAAACTGAAGCTTTTTGATCCAAAACTGAAACTTTGTGATTCAAAACTGAAGCTTTTCAGCATGTCACTCAGCTCATCAGGTGCAAAAATTAAGCATATAAAAAAAAAACACAGTACCTACTGCAAAACATGGATCAGGCTCAGTTCTGTTTTGCTAAGAACAAAACTCTGGACTACTCTGAAGTGTCTCTCTATGATCCCTGATCTAAAACCTATTGAACATCTGTGGAAGGAGCTGGAGCATGCAGTCTGGAGAAGACACCTTTCAAACCTGAGACAGCTGGAGCAGTTTGCTCACGAGGAGTCGACAGGTGCAGAAGTCTCATTGAGAGTTACAGAAATGGCTTGACCGCAGTGATTGCCTCAAAAGGCTGTGCAACAAAATATGAAGTTATGATTAAGTTAAGGGTCAACTTCTTCTTTCCATCCAGGCCAGTTTCATTAGTTTTTTAAATATATACAGTTATATGTGGCTTTTAAAGGAAATGAGAGTAATGACGGGAGCTTGGGCCATGATTGTCTCATTGCTTAACATGGCTGCCATGACATTTCCACAATGCAATGGACTCCAAGCATGACTTTATTAGGTTTGATTTGGTGAATTCCAATTCCTATCTTAACCCTCAAGCTCAACCCCTAATCTTAATAGCCCTCAAAACCAAGTGTTAACGACTATTTTGTGACTTAGGAATTGGACAGATACGTCTTCAGACTGTGGGGGGTTTGCACTGATAACCCTGCTGGTTTAATCATAAGCCACAAACGCAGCTATCATCAATGGGTCCATCAGGTCCATGTTTTTGAAATTGTTGTGGACTATCTGTCAGTTATTATTTTGGTTATTAGTTTAGTTTATAGCCTATAAGTTAGTTGAGTTAGTTATAAATTAATATTCAAACAAATAAGCTGTATAAATACCACAAGCACGGACATACTTCATCTGAAAGTCACCACACACCACGGCTTATTGAAACATAAACATCAGCTGTAACTAAGATAACTCTGCGGCTACGAGAGATGACATTAACCCGGTCATCTTACAACATTATCGGGGTTAAGATAGGAATTGGGATTGACCCATAGTTTAAATGTATTTAGTTATAACCCACTGTGCGTGTTGTTTCCACAGATTACAGACTTGGAGACCAAAGTGGACGCCCTGAAGACCCCCAAACCCTCCTAGACTGCTGCTACTTCCTACCTCCAACCTGTGACTGGACAAGGAGGAGCTCTGCCTTCATTCTGACCGGGGCTGTATTTTATTCTAATCAACCATTTACTGCACAGACAGGGAACGTGAGGGGGGGGAGGGAAACAAAATCGAGGACGACAACTACAAGAGAGAGGATGGAGGAGAGTGACGTTCAAAGCGGAAAACCAACGTCTCATCTGCCATCTGCCAGCAGCTTAGAGCTCCGTCAGTCAGCAACCAATCCCAGAATGCACCTCCTGTAATACCCAGAGTCCTCCTTGTGTGTCTTCCTGGCAAAAGGCTTGGCAATCAACACGGAAACCACATTCAACAGCGTATACATCATTTATGGATGATCTGTTTTCTTTTCTCCTCTCCTCATTAATGGTGTTGCACCAGGACTCTGCTATTGATTCAGATTTATTTTAAAAAGGCGCTTTTAATAAACAGGCTCGTCACAAAGTGCTTTATAGGGTCACAGAGGGGAGAGATGCGGAACAAAACAAAAGAGGACGAAAGTCATTTGGTTGTCGTCGTACTACTTTTGAACTGTGTGGTTGCTGAACCATCTTTTTTTTTTCTGTGGGGACTGGACTGGATTCTTACAAAGAGGAGAGACGTGTTTTCTGTTACATGGCGTTGGATCATTTGAATCAAGAACTAAGTGTCCACCTCATTTTTAAAGACTCAACTCTCACTCTGAAGTGGAACCTCTGTAGTAATGACAAACCATGACAAAAACTTACCTTGAAAAGGAAAAAGCCACCTCCCTGTGAAAACTATAAAACAAAATGGCCGACAAATCTCCGATCTGTGACAACAACTGGGAAAATAACAGAACGCCCTCGTCCCTTCCCCGCCTTTGTTTTCTCTTTTCCAGGCTAATTCTCTACGAGCAATGGAAGGAATCAGGCAGAAATGTGCATTTCAGGTCTGAACTGGTGGCGTATTGTTTGTATATATTCTAAACTTGTATTTAAAAGTGTTTAAATGGCTTAAGCAATTAAGAGGGTCTGATAGGGGTGAGTAAAGCGGTGCAATGGGTGAATGATAACGTCTTGCTGTGGAGGGTGGACTGGTTCAGCTGCCCAGATTCAGTCTGTTTCATCTCTTCTCTATCAACATCAGTGGCAGACAGGGTGTGAATAGTCTAATACGTGCTTACAGAGCTTCTAATGGTGTATATTTGTTGGTGTTTACTGCAGTAACTGTGGGTTTACATTAATTTTAACATCCTGCTCTTCGGGATAGTCATGTACAATATTCTTTGAATTGGTGCAGGGAAACACGTGTTCAGTTTTCAGAGGTTTGCTGCTATCCGCACTCACAAAAACAACTGAATATGCTTGCTTGAATATACCAGTATTCGGAGGCTGTTTTGGTTCAGCTTCAGCTTCCACTATGCAGCTGCTGCATAGATCCCTGAGCTCAGGCTACAGGGTAAAGTGAGAGTATTCACTTTAACTCATGTATTCAGAAACATCTGGTATGTACATCAGAGTCGCCTGAAGTGAACTTCTTCGTTGCTCAAACATTTCTTGGAGGCAGAACTGTAGACATGATCTCATTGGTTGAGTTAAATTTAAGTTGGTGAAGGCAAAGACAAAATGTTCAAATCAATAGGAGCTTTTTGAGTCAGATGTGACATAATAGCAGTGTATTTGGAATGTATTTTGTACACAAGCACACTGGAGGAGTTTACAGTTACTTACAGCTGATGCTGCTGATTGTACATGATTTGCCTTTTTGTGTGATGAACTGATGAACATTTTGGATTGCCCAAAAAACGACATCAGTGATACTCCAGTAGTCTGATTGAAATCTTTTAATGACTGTCAGGAGGTTTTCAGTAGTTGCAAGTGATGCGCCCTCCTCACTGGTGTTCCTCAAGGATCCATCCTTGGCCCCTTTTGGTTCTTATATATTGCAAGTAATTGAATGGAAGAATAAGAACTAATCCTACCAATCATAATTATATTGTAACTTTAACTTATTTTCATCAGTAATCGCCTTGTAATTAGCTAGCGGAGCCTTTCTATGCTAACCAAGCAGGATAGCTTTGCCTCTGAGAAATGTTTGTGCAGTGAGACCTTTCATGTGGATATGAGCTGCAGTGTTAATCAGAAAGCAGTGTGCATGTAAACACTCTGCACATCTTACATTAGGAGGAGAGTTAAATGTCCCAGTGCCAGTATTATGACTTTAGAAACTAAACTTAAGTTAGTGAGACATATATGCCTGATGTAGTCCAAATATAGGCTGAATATAAACATGTTGCTGTGGTCGTTAAAGGTCATCAACACTGTTTCTTTTTCCCCAAAGATTTTTATTTGTCAGATGAGTTGAGTTACTCAGAGGAAATACACAGCACAGAGAAAATGTTGTTGAAAATGCTTGTGCCTAAAATTTGAGTTAGTTTGAGTGTCACCTTGGAAATGGTAATTAATCAGAATTTATCCATTTTCTATGTGGAGAATGGACAAATTGACTTTTAGGGATTGACGTGTGACTCTGTGGTAACAGTGCAGTCTGTATATTTAGACAGTTATATATCTATAACTTATATAACTATGCTGAGTTGACTGTACCCAGTGGTCGATGATGTTCCAGATGTGCGGTTCATATGTGTATATGGATGATGGTGAACTGGTGCTCAGTTAGACAGTGTTCAACAGAAGCGAGTCGCACAATGTTCTGATCGGGCCGGTTGTGTATTCTCCTGCTGTAGTGTTGTCATTCACCCCTGCGATTGTTGTGAGTCCATGTTTGTGTTCCCTCAAGACAACACAGCTTGCTGGCAAGCTCTCATAAGGTCTCATCCATTGATAATGCTGAATTTAAAAAAAAGAAGAAATTAGGCTAATTAAATTTGAATCAATACTAAATACAGTTAATATTGGCTTTGTGAGTTATCTCCTGCTGTGAGATACAGAGAAGGGCATAAATAATATATTGCACCAAAAAAAAAGAACCCATGTGAAGCAGTGCATGTTATTTTTTCGCCATGCTGGTGTCAGTGTGTCAGTTCATCCACTATTCTGGTCCAGACTGACCTCAATAACTGTCGGATGGATTGCCATGAAACTTTGCAGGGACATTCATGTTGCTCAGAGGTGACCTTCTGACTGTTCACCAGGCTCAAAACTTTGGTTTATGGATGTTCTAGTCGACCTCTATGGTAACATTTAAACCTGTCAACAATCAGCATGTTAGCATCATCACTGTGAGTGGAAATGCATGCTAACATTAGCATTTAGCTCAATGCACTGCTGTGTAGAGCTACACGCATGGCTGCAGATTAGTTTCATTTAAACTACTTAAAAAAATGAAATGGTTTGTTTTAATATCTTGCAAACGCAAAATATGAAAATGTGGATAAAGCAGTTCTGCTTGTTATTAATGTTCAAATCAAATGTTGCATTTCCACTCTTACAAACCAATCTCCAGAATCATTTGTGTGTGTCGTCCCTTCACATGTTGAGGTGTTTTGCTCTCCAAGCTTGTCTTGCGTCGACCAATCTGTCCCCACCTTCAGCCTCGGCCCCCACCGTGGACCTCAGCCCGCAGTGTTGGAGCTGAAGCATCCGAATCGATACCTCTCTGACCTACAGGAAGTAGTTTGTGTTAGATGTGTTTCCGTCGCGGAGTGGAAATCGTTTAGTTTCAAACAGGAGCATTAGAGATTTAAACCGAATGGATCTCATTCTTCTGTTGTGCTGCATTTTCTCGCCTGCCCTGATGTGATTATGTTTGAACTGGACACGGAGCAGCGACTCCAGTCTCACAGTGTGAAGTTCATGTTTTCATGCAAGATTGAATCAAACAGAAACATTGTTTTTTTTTCTTCTTCTTCTTCTTCTTCTTAAAAACCAAGTATTTGTTCAGAACTTGCAGTATGTTTACATTGTGCTGTCAAAGAGAGAAAGGAATCAGAATCAGCCATAGGCGACTCACCTGAGTATTTTTATTATTTTTATTACAGTCTTATCTCTATGTCTAAACCGACGCGAGCTGTATAATTGCTGTTTTCATCACCAAAATCAAGTCCTGGTCACTTTTGGGTTTAATATCTAAACACAAGTTAGTGATCACTTTGCCTTGTTATGATGGCTTTGTCTTGTAAGTTAAACCTGCTGCTTTTGCCTTTACAAAGCCTTCAGACGTGTGTGCTAGCTGTAGCTGACTGTCACAGGTCGTGTTTCCCATCATGTCTGCCCATCACTCATTACCTGCATCAAAACGAATGATTGAATACATAAATGAGAGTTCCCGGTGTTTAAAGAGTGTTTCCCAGTGGTCACAGACAAAACTGCCATGACTGACGGATTGTAGCACTACAGCATTTAACCACTGTAACAGATTGTAGACGGATTGATGCCTTTCTCCATGACATTTCTCATTACTTGTGTTTTGATTACTTATCAAACTCAGCTCTTTCCCCTGCTTTGCATTCTGGGAGCTGTTGTACAGATCCCATTGTCTCACTGGTGGCCTCTGAGCAGCTCTGTTGGAGCAGGCGATGGGCTTTAGTGCCTTGCTTCAAGGTTAAAGGTTAATGATTGTTGAGAGTAGCCTGTCCAAATGCGCGTGCCATCACCAGCTTCGCTATTCATTTTGATGATAAGCCCCGCCCCCCCAGGTCAGAACTGCATCGAGGTGTTTGGACCCAATTATATGAGTCCAGTTTCCACAGACACAGTCGATGCAGTGACCTTTATTTGATGCTCAGGGTGGAAAGCTAGAAAACTGTCCTGTAACCACTGGTGACCACTCTTTAAACACTCCACAGCCACAGCCAATAGGATTAGCCTGTACATACAGTTTAGATTTGTGCTCATGTAATGTTTAAGGTAAGGATCTGGAAAAAAGAATAGAAAAAGAAAAATGTGGAAAAGTTTCATTTAGAGAAGATGTGATATTTTTTAAATTATGTTTTTCTTGGAATTTTCCATTTTGCATTGTTTTATTATGCTCCAACACCCAACCTTCATGGCATCTGTTTGTTTGTTTTTATAAATAATATTAACCCTAGGCTTGACTTCTTCTCATACACTGTTGAAATCAGAATTAGGTGTCATGTGGTTTGTTATGAGTGATCATGGACTGAGCGGTGCCAAACACTGTGAGCAGGACAATCTGACAGTGTGTGAGCTGAGCGACCTTCGAGAGCGTCTCAGGCCTGACACAGATTTCCTTCTCTGCCTGGTTCTGTTCTACAGTTGATGCCACCATGTTTGTCTGAACCAATACCTGTCTGTCAGCATTACTAAATAAATATATGTTGAACAAGAAACAAGAGGACTGATTTTAAAGTATTAAAGTGTGTGTGCCTTTCCAAATCTATACAGTATGTACCTGCAACCTCACTTACTGACTGTCTTCAATCTTTTTCCATGAAATGTTTTTATGTAAGTTTAGAGTTTGTGTTTTTTTATCTGCTAAACTGAAGTCTTTTATTTAGTTTTGATGCCAATGCAGCATTACTATGAGTATTAGTCAGGGTCTTATGCAGAATAACTCAGTCATACAAAGATTAGACTACTGGGGTTTTTTGTGGGCCCTACTGGTCGCTGGGCCCCTAGAATTATCATCACCTTTCTCCCCTATACAACCTGTCCTTATCCCCAGGAAGTGATGGACCCTCCTCTCCGACTTTGTCTTTGGTCTGGTGGTCAGGTTCTGATCTGCAGCCTCCTCCTGCTGGTTTGGATGGTCCTCTTACTGATGTATAGGCCTCTCCTCAGGTTTCTCCTGCTGAATGGCAGTGTTAATCAATCACAAATTATAAAAAAAAAAAAAATTAATGACTGACTGACAGGTCGCACACAACACAATCTGTTATTGGCTGAAAACTACAAAATGCAAAATTCAACTAAATTTAAATGGTCTCATTGGCTGTTGAAATATCACATTAAATACATGTGTCCTTTGATTCCTACAGATTACAATCAATCATTCACTGTTTTTTTTTTTGTTTTTTTACCAAATAGAGAAACTCACCCAGGCAGTAGTGAATATTTACTGAATAATACAATTTAGAATAACCATTCAGTCCAAGAGGGTTTTTGGTTTTGCTTTGTTTTCCCAGTGTTTCACACAGACAGCAGTGAAGGAGGAAGAGGTCCAGTGCACTGATACAGACACCAACCAGCTGTCTTCCAGTAACACGTCTGTTTCCTGGATCCACTGTCTGGAGTACTCAGGTCCTCGAAGTATGTATACGTACAAATACTCACTAATAGAAGTCCTGCATTTCAAATAAAGTAAAAAGCAGATTAGCAGTCATTGTGATGTGTCACTTCATAGCTTGTGTTTCTGTGTCAACAGAGTATTGCATTATTGTAGCAGCTCATTAACTACATAATATCAGTTACAGCAGATCTGGCCCCCTCCAGTGGTCATGAGCTGATTCATCAGGAAAGAGGAAAATACTAAGTCCTACTGCACAGACTCTCTTTGGTTTGTTTTTACTTATAGAGTCACAGACCAAAAAGGCTTCCTCAGCTGTGTCTTCATACACAATACTCAATTAGGGATGTGTCAGACATTATCAACAGGACTATTTCCCAGGCCTGGGTTTATTTCATTATGTGGGGAAAAAAAGGACATTTCCACAGATGAAATTCAATGTCTCTAAATATCTCCTTGTAGATTCATTTCACACTATTATCAGGTCCAGTACTTACATTTATGACCAATACCTGTCAAACTCAGTCATGCCGTTGGCCTCAGCTGAACTGTGTTCTGTTTTGACCAAAATAAACTCAAAGGTGGTTATGTAATTATGCTCGTCAGAAAAACAGAAAAAATACGAAGCCACAAAACAAAGGCATTCTTTTTTTCATAGATCATATTTATTCAGATTAAGTGCTGAAAATAAATACAAAACATTTCTGGAACACATCTGGTAAAGTGACAAAGACCTGCTTCTATCAGGATCTGCTTGTCAGGAAACTCTTGAATTCACTTTGACAGCTTCAGCTGCAGTTTGAAATTTCAGGTAGGCTATCGACGTGCTAGACGGACGTCTTCTGCCTCGTTCACCACGATCTAAAGGTCAATCATTAATTTACCCTTTTTTAACAATTACTTACAACCATCCTCTTCGAACAAGAGGTTTTAACCGTGGTTTTTTTATTCATTTAAATCTGAGTTTGTTTGCCGCAGAGCCCTCTGTCTGGACGAGCACTGCTCATTTGTGGCATGAACAAATAACAAATATGAAGAGGCAATGGAGAGATGGCACACAGTGTTATTATGGATGACTCATGGAAACATTTCACAGGTGCACTGCCATAAAAGCTTTGTAACATCCAATTAACTAGACTGAAAAAATATGTCCTGCATTAATTCCAGTTCGACTTGAGCAATTAGTAGATTTGACACCAGATATACGGCATATCTAAGTGCTGTGGCAACCACACAGACACTGTATGGCTAAATGGTAGCTGACTAATCTAACTACTGAACGCTAGTAGCACATGTAACACAACATAAATAAACAAAACTTGACAACGGGTTAGGTTTAAACGTGAAATCTGATGCTCTACAAGAGTTAATTAGTCAGAAACCTGCATAATCCTGGGTTAGTTACAAGGGCCAACATGGAATCAGTAACATTAGCCGAGACTCAGTCGTGTGTCAGAGTGATGAAGGCCTGAGTGTGTGTGTGTGTGAGAGGGGGGGTTGTCCTGTGGAAGGCACTGGCACACTTGCAGTACAATCTCCTTTACTAAAAGTATCAGAAAGAGACATTCAATGCCAACAGATATCATGTTCTACCACTTGGTAACTTCAATGGAAACATATGGAGAGAAGACGTCGAGGATGACGATGGAGATGTATTTAGAGAAAGTGGTTATGTACTGTTGTACAAGAGGGCAGCCATAGACAGAGAGAGAGGCAGTAGTCCATTAACGTCCACTTAGGACACAGATCAGTGTGTGTGCAGCCATGGCTGAGATGAAGTGTTCGCTCGTCTATGTGTCTGTATGTGTGTGTCATCTTTTATATGAAGCTGCACTCAGAGGAAAGGGTTAACATTGAATGCGTTATGATACAAGTAAGGATCTGGATACTTTGTGTATCATTCATCTGTTTGTCTAGAGAGGTCTAAGAAGGCAAATGGAAATTGTTTGTGTATGTGTGTGTGTTTGTGTGAGGTTTGTTTAGTCATCCACTCCGATGTTGCGGAACAGGTAGGACATGGACTCTCCGTTGTGGATGCGGCGAATGGCCTCCGACAGGATCATGCTGATGTCGGCGGTTTTGATCTTTGGACACTGGAGCTTCTGGAGCTCGTGCGGAATCGTGTTGGTCACCACCACCTGCAGGAGAACAACCACAGGAGAGAGGTGAATACGGAGGAGAGGGAGGTGTGAAGAAAGTGAGGAGGAAACAATAAAAGCATAACGCGACCTCGTCGATGGCCGACTCCTCGATAAACCTGGGGGCGTCGCAGGAGAGGATGCCATGCGTTGCCATGACGTAGATCTTGTAAGCCCCTCTTTCCTTCAGTGTCTCTGCCGCGGCCACAAAACTGTCCACGTCATCGATGATGTCGTCCTATAGGACAAACACAAACACATCGGTCTCACACACTGACACTTCTGATTCATAAGGCGTGGTACTCCAAACATGACAAGTCATTTTATAGTGTTTACCGCCCTGAATCTCATAAAAAAAATAATTTAAAGGGGACATATCACTAAATATCATCGCTCTTTAACATATGTTTAGGTGTTTGTCTTGCCTTCCGGCCACCAAAATGTGATAATTGACAAAAAATATCTGTAATGTTGAGGCTCCCTAGGTTGAAATCCAGGTGGTTTTATGAGCCGTTCCCTCAGTTGTCTTCCAGTGATGTCATTAGTTTTCAAATTTGCATAATACCACCCGGTACATGTAACTTCCCTTTAAATGCCCTTTAAATGCAGTAGCTCATTTGCATTTAAAGTGATGTTTGGGGTATTTTGACCAAAGCATGTCACAGATTTGTCTTCAAGACACCTGGGAACTATTTTAATTTGTAGAAAAGGGGCATAATATGTCAAGTAGAAATGTAGATACAGCAACAGTTACACTTAGCTTCTGATATTGTTGTGTTTACAAGATTATAATACATCCTCTGGAGGCTACAGTGAGTCATTAGAAAGTGATGAGATGGGCTTGTTAGCTCATTAGCATGCTCACTTCAATAGGAGAAAAGATATATTGATGTTGCTTTATATTCATGAGTGAGGAAATTCAATTTCATGTCAGTGTCCTGTTTCTTTTGGATTAGTGAGTCACCAGCTTTTAATGCCATTGTCAGCAACGTAGCAGTAGGAAACCTTCCAAATTGCTGCATCAACCTGTAAGTATACTGTATAGATTTTATTTGTAACAGCGATTGAAACATTCGATTGGTCACCCATTTTCAGACTTGAATTTGAAATAATTCCTCAAATACACTCGTATTTCTGTGCTGTTATTGCCTCTGTAATTTATGTAGAAGATGAGGCCCTTAAAGCAGCTGCAACATGCTCTTACTGTATAAACAGGAGTAAACAAAGAAATTACACCGACTTTAAACAGAATGGATGTTTTCCCAGGGGTTTATTGTTTGTTATGTTGAACTAAAGTGGGATCACACAGTGAGGCACTGGTTTTTCGCCTGTCCTTCAGTTGTTAGACTGGTGCATGTGCCTCCACTCATTCAGCTGCTTCACATTCTCTCTGCTCACACTGGAACAGTGACTTCTAAAGCTCATTAAAGCCACAGCAAAATAGAGAAGAATAAGCAATTCTCTGTGGAAAAACCAGACTCTGGATCCATTGATAGTGGCGTCATGAAGGCATTGTACAGTGTTCATCCCTCCCACAGGACCAGTTTCCTTTATGTCTCGCACAGAGATACCGACCTGCAGCCAAACAGCAGCTTCTTCTTCTCTCTGCTGCAGCTAATAATTTGGCAAACTGTGAATCACTGTGTGATGTTTTTACCTCTTATAAAAGACCTCCATAAAAATGCTAATTCGTAAAACAAGTAATATGAGGAAATATGATTCATTAGGCCATAATGTGTTCAAACCCATCAAACTGTATATTCTCACCACTATGATGGCGATGCGTCCTCCTACATCTCCTACCACAGTGATGGGAGGCTTCTCTTTAGGGATCAACACTGTAAACAACAACAGGACACGGACACACGGTTAGACACACTGTGTTCCAGGTTTATCTTTGATCTACGTTCTGAATGTTGCTTTAGAAGGTAGATTTTCTCAGATAGCTTGGTGTTTACAGGGTTTATCTGTACTGTGTGTGTGTGAGTGTGCATTACATGGTATCTCCATGCTGGGGTGAATGGCTCCGGTGGTCTTGACGGTGGGTGGGGAGTGTCGTCCGTCTACCTGGTCTGACTCTGCGTCCTGAGCTTCACCGTGGATCACCGCTATACCCAGACGCAGCCGCTCTGCAAACGACTGGGCCCTGCACGCACAGAGGAACACACACACACACATATACATATATAAATATACACAGTGGGTAATGATTTATAACAATGTACTGAGCTTCTTTATCTGAAGGCGGCAGCTGAGTTTAAATCTGTTCAACAATAAATAGGTCGAAAAAACAAGCACAGTGGTGAGAGGAGAACAACGGGGGTGTGTCATTAACATGTTAATTAAGTTAAAACATAATGGAGTTGGAGCTCAGCACAGTTGAAGGTGATTTAATAAACACAGCAGGTTGTAGAAAACCTACCTTTTGGCAGAAGCAGGAGATTTGGCCACAATCACAGCGTTTCTATAGTCGGGGATCTGGAAAGGGGGGCGGAAAGTCAAGAGGCTCATTAAAGTCAATCACTTGTCGACATCCTAACAGCCTTTTCTTTAGTAACAGTGAAACATATAAACAATATAAACAATCAATCTCAGTCATCCATGTGTGTGTAACTCAACATCTTAACAAATCTACAAAGTAACAGGCTGATCTTGATACTTCTACCTCCAGGATGAGGTTTCTGTAGGTCTGCACATGAACTAATGAGGATGATGATTTTATGCCTGGGGCCAGTTTGTTTTAACCTCTAGCCATTTTGAATTATTCAATGTTAAAACCTTTTTGTTCCAAGAGAAAATAAGAGCAGTTATCATCATACTAACCAGAATAAGAAAAGTACAGTCAATCTCTCAGTATCCTGCAGCTGTAAAAACTGTTTGTAATGATGTAGATAAATGAATCAACCCAAAGAAGAAAACTAATCCTGCTGTGAGTGCGTGCGTGTCCTCACCTCCTCCTGGATGTACTGCAGCAGGAAGGGCGAGGCTCTCAGATTGTCCACTGGGATGTTGAAGAAGCCTTGAATCTCTTTCTGATGCAGGTCCATGGTGATCAGGTGTGTGAGACCTGCACACACAGGTCAGTTTGACAGTGTTAAGGTTTACAGTTATGACAGCACACATTTTCACCAGCAGTCATGACAGACACTTAAAGGGATAGTTCAACATTTTGGCAAATTGGCTCATTGCCATAATCCCTATAGTTTTAGCAGTTCTTTACCTTTAATTGCCAGTGCAAGCTATTTTTAGAACGGCAGAGCAGAGCCATGAGCTGCTCAGAGCTATGTTACGGAGGGTAATGGGATTTCATGGTTTCCCTTATCAAACTCATCAAATACGCACAATCTGATATCACCAAGTAAACAACAGCCCAGGACGAACCCTACCCCTAAACCTAACCGGTTGGTTATAACAGCGCTCCTGGGCTGTTTATTACTTGGTGATATCAGATGATGCCATCAAAAACACAATCCAACAACTCCAAAATGCTCTGGTGGACAAGTTGTGACCTGCACATTCACCACGCTATGAGATAATAACAGAACGTTACCAGTAAATGCAGAGACTGCCTATTGAAAAACAGGAACGCGCATCAGTGGTGTTGCATGAATTTACATGTCTCTCAGTCTCTGCATTTACCTCTAAAACAACTCCATCTCATAACATTCCGTTATTATCTCATAGCGTGGTGAATGTGCAGGTCACAACTTGTCCACCAGAGCGTTTTGGAGTTGTTGGATTGTGTATTTGATGAATTTGATGAGGGAAACCAAGAAATCCAATTAGCCTGCGTAGCGTAGCTCTGAGCAGCTTGCAACTCTGCTCCACCATTCTAAAAATAGCTTGCACCGACAATTAAAGGTAACAAACCTACTCCTAAAACTATAAGGATTATGGCAATGGGCCAATTTGCCAAAAATGTTGAACTATCCCTTTAACAATACCTCTGTAACAATACCCTTCTCCCACTCACCAGCTTTACACATCATGGAGGCGATGAGCTTGGAGACGATGGAGCCCCTCTTCCTCATCTTGCACTGCTTGCTGTATGGGAAGTAGGGGAGGACTCCTGTGATGCTTCTGGCACAGGACGTCCTGCACGCGTACACCATGATCAGCATCTCCATTATGGTGGTGTTCACATCCCTGGTGCAGCCAAGGGACGGGAGGCAAGAGGTGGAGAGAAGGAGGAGTATTAACAGAACATGATGAGAGATGTTGCAGAGGGGAAAATGTTGGAACTTTAAATTGTGTATGTGTTCTTTCTTACTTGGACACCGTCTGAATCACAAAGACATCTTTGCCTCGCACCGACTCTTGGATCTGTACCCTTGTTTCTATGGAAACAAATGGGGTGTGAGAAGGAGAGAGTAGCAAGAGAACATGCGCACGTAAACAGACATTCAGTCGCGCACACACACACACCTCTTAACAATGGCTGCAAGGCCGGTTGGCTTCATTAGAGGACTGAGCCCTTTGTGACACACACACAGTGCAATTGTAGATAGTAGCATTCCAATAATGTGCCTCCATAGAAAAGAGATTAGAAAACAAAATGCTTCTTAGCCAGAGACACAAACACACACACACACACACACACACACACACACACACACACACACACACACACACACACACACACACACACAGGGAAGTCAAAACTGCCATTAAACCAGTTGTGTTGTGCGAGTATTGCAGGTTAGTGTAGGTTGAGGAACTTAAACCAGAGTATTTAGCTCACATCCTCTGGCATTGCTCTATGAAACTGACAGAATATGAAAAGAGTCACAGATGTTCTGCATGAGCTGATCCTGATCTATAACCTATATATTGAAACACATTAGTGTTTAAATACATTCTGTACCTTCTAGGCAGATTTCACTTCTCAGTTCCCCTTTGATTTCTCTGGTCTGCACTTAGACCTTGACTGATCTGTATCCTGCTGCACACATGCTGTTTTGTCTGTCTCTTATCAGTATCTCGTTGCACCAAGGGAGCAGTTTGCAAAGTCTTTCTGAGAGTCAGTACTCTGCTCCTGAAGGCAACACACCAACATGTACTGTGCAAGGAAATTTAAGGGCCGTAGGTTGGAGTTAGCACTTATCCAGCACTTTTGACTTTATTAATTAGTCATACAATTATTTCATATTTCATCATGTAAAGATTTATTTCCTGTCCAGCAAACTGACCCAAGAACTACTGCTGACTTTCTGATGTTGGTGATTAGTCAGAGGAGACTTAACTTCTGTGACTCAAAACACTTTCAGTTAAATAATCCCCCAGCCGGAGAGAGTCGTCTGGGATAAATGGCATTTTTACTCAAAAGCTCAGCCGCTGACTTATATAACGAGCAATAAATCAGAGACGAGACTTTGTTTTCGGTCTGATATAACAAACAAAGCTTTTCCCCACTGGGACCCTGCCCGTTTCTACAGCTACAGTCCCGCAGCTCAACAAGAACGATGCAGACTTCTATTTCAAATCATCAAGTCCACACCGTGTTTGGAATTTAGATTTATAGCAAAATGAAAGACTATTTGAGGTTAACAGGATACTGATGGGGGTTTTTTTCAAATGAGTTTAAAATATCAGATATATTCAGCAGACATTGACTTATTTTTTCACTGAGAAAACTGTGATGTTCATAAATAGGTCAGAAGACAGAGAATATAATGAGTCTGCAGCCGACGCTGTTGAGGGCTTAAATGTTAAAACAGCAGACGACATTATCGTGTTATGCAACAGACTCAAGTTCACAGTACTTGTCGTGTTTTGCTACACACTTTAACGAGTGATACGGCGCTTTCATTCATTTCTGTGTGCATGTCATGTGTTCTCTCTCTCTCGGGGGCTGAGTGATGTTTAAACTGCTAATGGGCAATGTTTGTCAAGCACGCCGTGTTTGTTTCTGCTGCTGTAAACCACTTCATCTTAGTAAACACATCATGTCTTCGCTTGAAGAAGTTCAGAACTGGTTTCATGCAGACGTATCTGAAACCAGGTGACCTGTACGAACAGTCTCATGTTATCTTTCCCTTTTAAACAGTCAGTGCTGCACCACAGGGTTCTGTGTTATTACATACTGTACATACGTCTCCTCTTTCACTCACTGAGTTCTGATTGGTCTGCTCTCTACAGCTGCCGAGTGACACCACTTCTTCACTCAATAAAGTTCAGGTTAATAAGTACATTTCCACTCATTCCTCTTCAGACATCATCTCACCTCTGTTTGCTTCCTGGTAGACCTGCACCTTGCCAAGCTCCACCCCTAACCGCCTGGGGAAGAGAGAGAGACACAAAGAGGGTACAGAGAGAGTGAGAACTTCATCCTAGCCTTTAAATATAAAATGTGCTTCACTGGCATTCAACACAAAACAATGTTTGGTTTACATTCTGCAGACTCACAAATAAGGAATTCCAGAGGTAGCATGTTATTTGAAAGAAAGAAAGAAAGAAAGAAAGAAAGAAAGAAAGAAAGAAAGAAAGAAAGAAAGAAAGAAAGAAAGAAAGAAAGAAAGAAAGAAAGAAAGAAAGAAAGAAAGACAGAAAGAAAGAAAGAAAGAAAGAAAGAAAGAACTACCAGTAGCCTGTATGGATTTATTTGTTGCCAAACTGCTCCTATGAGCGGATCAGTCTGTTATAAGTTGCCACAGATTCGGTCTGCATTCTGCACATTTTCTCCCAGTTAACCGTTAACGTGCTGCATTATACGGCCGCTCCGCTGCCGCATGAATGCGCACAAATGCACACGGAGACACAAATGGAGCGAGGAGTTTTCATGTCAGACAGGCCAGGCTGAATATTTGTTGTATAAACATCCACATACTCCTGTGTCCTCGTGGAGTCCAGAGCTGCAGCACCGTGTGCTTTTCCACTTGGTTTTTGCAGGTAATGAATGTCGTGTTGACACAGAACATGATGAAATGTGGACAACGTTGCTGCTCGACGTGGAACCGAACTTGTTATTTTGAAGCTGGCTGCAGGTGGCGAGGTCACTGATGAGTTTGACTGGATTTATACTGTATTCTTAAAATGAAGTGGCATCTTGTAGAAGCTCAGCTTTTGATGACATCGCCTCCATCGCGTTTGGTGTGAATGCAGTTACTCTTCTCCACTTGAGGCTCCATATAATGCAACAACATATGGCTGCTCTAGTCTGGAGGATAGCATGCATTTCTATTTGAACAACCAATGTTTTTAAACCTCTTAACATATTTATCCTTTCCATTTGTCTCCAGGTACTTTATCGTCACTCAGCTGCAGGATTAAATGCGACTGTTCACTTGGGCTGGCGACATGGAAGATGAGCAGGTAGAATGGTGGAAAAAAACAAACAAATAAATTGAAGTCCTGTATTTGTCCAACCCATATTTCCATTAAACAGTAAAGAGCTGCAAGGTGGCCTTTGCTTACTCAGTGTGCTTTTCTTGGTTCAGACAGAATTTGAAAATGTTTAACAAAAGCCCAAGGACGGAAGACAGTGTCCTGTGAATAAATTACCGCTCTGGCAAACTTATATTAATACGAATACTAATTATTTTATGAATAATTAAATGAAAATCAATGACAGTCATGGCATATCATTGAAGCGTGAGAGGAAAAAGAAAAGATTCCTTTTGTTTAAAATGGTAAAATAAATACATATAAAATATAAATACTGGATTCACTGGAGGAAAAAAGGAAAGGAAGGAAAAAGAAAAAAAACTGCTGCAAGACGTATTTAGTCGTTGGAAATATGTTTGGACAGAGATTGCATTTTGCTGTATCATTGTTGCCTTTTGTGAAGCAGCACCATGGCCACGCTCTGGTCAGCCATATTGTAAACACTGTACATGTGCTGGCAAATGCAAATCCCCTAATTCAGATGCAAAGGCAGCACATGCAGACCTCTCCCTCCAGAAGCGTGCAGTGTTTCTATATTTAACAGAGGCCGCCTCATGTGAGACGAAAGAGGAGGCAGATCTGCTCCCAAGTGACTGATATGGGATGTTTCCTCTTTTGCAAATGTTTTAATATGTAAGCTATTCCCTCCTGTACTCACTCTGCAATCCTCTTGCTGAGCTCGCGGCCCGAGGGGTGTGAGTTGGCGGTGAAGATGACCAGGCCGCCCTTGGTGTGGTTCATGACTCTGGGGTCTTGGCCGCTGCTCTCCCCACACTCAGGCAGTGGATCCCTGGGCACCCACGCTGCGCTGAGACCTTCCTGCAGTGGCGAGAGAGAGGAGGGGGGGGGTTACTTCCTTTAATAATCATCGGGTTGGCTTTCGAATCTCGACTCGGGGAGGAACAGGAAACATATTTTAGTTGGTCTTTAAAGACGCACAATAAGCCACTGAACAGAAAAGACGATGACTCATATTTTAAAGACCTCTTTTTCCCTCGGTGTATAAAATCATGAGAGACGGACTGGAATATAAAAATACGGTGATCACTCAACTTTGTCTGAACAAGTGGGCACTCATGTGAGCATGAGAAGGTGGAAACTAAATATCAGTTTTATCTATGTTGGTATTTAGACTCATAGTCATAAAGGGCTCTGTTGTTTCCACTCTTCAGAGCTGTCCAGAAGTTAAAATGCTTAGTTAGGAGTTAACATGCATAACAATAACAACAACAACAACAACACAAGCTTCCTGATACAGCAACATGGAGTTCCTCTTGTAGACTCATACTGTCAGTATATATATCTATGTTATAGACTGAACATGTTATTGCAGTTGAAGCTGTAAGAATCAGCATTTGGAATAGTAGAGATGAATTTCCTGCTGTGAAAATCTTCTCAACATACCTAGACCTCCAATAAATAGCAAATTAATCAGTAGTTAACAACTTAATATATTTCGGTTTTTGATTGTTGAATCAATAAAAGAAAACACCTGAAATTTGAATTCTTGGTGATAGTAATGACCACTTTATATTTTCTTCTTACATTTCATTGCTAAAACAACTGACCAGACTAATCGAGATAAATGGCAGATGAGACAACGGTGGGAATAACGGTTGGTTGGTTGGTTGCGCCCCTCAGCACACGCCTTGTCAAACCAGTTAGTAGATAATGAGGTTTTACTGTGAAGGGCCAACAGTCTGTACCACCTCAACTGCTTTATATCTATAAACCATCCTTTGTACACATGCTACTTCTCTTCGTACTGCTTTACCTTTAAAAATTGTATTTCTTACATTCTTGTTATTTTCATTTATTTAGGTCTTAGCATGTACGGATTTTGGTTTGTGATGTTGAGTCTACCTGCAGTCGCACACTTGAGGAAGTTTAGAGAACAATAACACAGCAAACAAAAAAAAGGCTGGGCTGCCATCAGATGCCATATGCAACCATGTGTAACTGTTACCCACAACACCACCCTGTACAGTAACTGGACGGGTAATTATTGTTTTAAACACACACATGTCGAAAATGTTAATGTTCTTTTATGAGATAAACGTGGTTCACTGTGTTTTAAATGAGGGCTGGTGATGGTTCATCCTAACTATCAACAGTCACGACGTTAGCCTGATCACGTTGCTAAGCTAACGAGTCCTGAACAGCGCTGTGTTTTGTTCAGACAGTGAATGGAGGTTGGCCCGATATATTAAATTAGGATAGTGCTGACGGTTGAATGTGAGCGGTTACATTGATAAAGCCAGCGTTAGCTCATATGTATCCTACATGTGTGCATCTGACATCATGGGATGGCGTTAGCTAACGTTAACACACGAGTACTAACGCGATAGCTCCGTCAGAAATAATCTTGGTACGGCGAGGCTAATGAATGCGCGATTTAATTTCTCACGCACCAGAAAGCAAGTCTGTCTCCGTAACACGCGGGAAACACAATAACTACGACTAAATGAACATAGAACAATACAAAACAATTCTCACCAGTTTTAGGTCCGGTTACAAGCTGCAACCACAGTATTTGAATCTATGAGCCTCTCCAGCTCCTTTTCAACCTGTTCCCCTCACTCTCTGACTGACTGCGAGGTTTGGTTATGATGGACGTGCAGCTCAACCAACCAGAAACAGGGAAATATTAACTGGGGAGGTCTCATGGTGCGTTCAGGTGTTACTCTTAAAACCGTAAACAACAAAACCTTCGAGAGAAGCGATATTGTCATAAATGCTTTCATTTGATATCCAAAGTCGTCGATTCTAAATTACAAGTGTAGTTTGTAGTCCCACCTCCCAACACGTGACAACAGTCGCTGAATTGTTTTTCTTGTTACGAGGAACTCAGCCATCTGATAGGCCTATTTAGAAAATTAAACACAATCAAACTGCAAACTGTAAACTCTCTCATGTGGTTTGCGCCAAGGATCAATTTTGGGCCCTTTACTGTTTCTTTATGTTAATGACCTACATATGTCATCAACTAAAGCATATTTTATTTTGTTCGCAGATGACTCCAATACCTATTTTTTTATCTGGTAAGAATGGACCTAAATTAGGCTAATATCAGAAATGAACACAGAATTGTGTAAAGTTGACTTATGGTTTAAGGCAAACAAATTGTCACTTAATATAAAGAAAAGCTCATGTTATTTACTCCGAGAAGTCAACAATCTACGAACTCTCTCCCAAACGTTTATATTGACAACAACATCCTGGAAAGGGTCACTGTAACAAAATTCTTAGGTATCTTACTTGATGAAAATCTTACTTGGAAGAGTCATATTCTATCTATTTCAAACAAGATTGCAAAAAATCAGAATACGGCATTTACTGCCTGGTAAAATTTTGAATAAATTAATTTAATCGATGATTTATCCTTTCATTTCATATTGTAATATTATTTGGGCAAGCACTTTTAAGAGCTCTCTCAACTGTATTCTTACCCTACAAAAACGATTCATCAAGATGATAACATTTTCTAACAGACTTACTAACTCCTCACGTCTCTTTCAATCCCTGAGTATTCTTCCTGTTTTTGCTGTAAATACTTTTCAAATATGTATTTTTGTTTACCAATCTATTCACAAGCTACTTCCAATTTGTTTCCAAACTGTATTTCAGTTCAATTCCCAGATTCATAATTTCAACATAGGTCAGCAAATAATCTTCATTCCACTTTTTTTAAGTCTACTTTCTCTCAGTTTTCAATTAGATTTAGAGGTCCACACTTTTGGAACTCATTACCAATCCACATTAGAAACTGCACAAGCAATTCATTTAAGAAATAATTAATTTACTTTCTACTGGCTCACTTGAGCAATGCATGATCTTCATACTTTTTTCTTATCACTTTTGACTTTCTCTCTCTCTTTTCTGGTTGTTTTGTGTTGTTTCCATCTTATGTGCTAATAAAATACAATACAATACAATACAAAAAAAACTACTGGACAGCAGACAATAACTGGCACTGCTTCTTCAGCTGATAGAGAGAAAGTTGAAAAAGACAGCTACTTATCAACAACTGGCATACATACGTTTTTGTTTGTTTTGTTTTTTTACAAAAATGTATTTCAGCGACTTCATCATTTCTGCAAACTGAGCAAGACCTGTTCAAAACAGTAAACACCCAAGCCCCCATGGGAGTTGTATGCTTAGTGATCTGCCACATGGGGGCAGTGTTTTTTTGTGGATGCATCATAACAGCCTGACTTCTGTTATTGATAAATGAAGTGACTTTCAAGTTTCAAATAAACATTGTTCTGATATACAAACATGTTTGCCAGAATAAGATCTAGTATAATGCGTTTCCCTTTCAACCACACACTGCAAAAAAATAACTGTTACAAATTAGGCCTAGATCCTAAAATGCAGTTGAGTTCCTGCAGAGACGCATTTAACTTGTGATAGAACAAATCTCATCCATTTATCTGAATCCAACATTTAAACAAAAATGATTTCTTATAGCAAAACTGCATCTTCTACCTATCATTAAAGTTGCACAAGAGGAATCTGCTGTTGCTTCTTCTATCGTTCCATTTTCTTTCATCTTCTTTCTAACATCTAAGCTGTTCTAGTGTTGTCATGCTCTGTTTGCTTGCTTGTTTGATTGGATGTGTGATGAAAGGGTGTGTCTGCAGGCACATGCACGTGCACAAACTTCTCACTTCTCCTGAGAAAGCGCCACACTGGTAAAGAATTTCACTCCTTTCATCACCAAGTGTTGACACACACACACACACACACACGCACACACACACACACACACAGAGAAAGAGAGAGAGGACACAGACCTGTCTTTGATTGTAATAGATACGGCCATGTGTCTCATGTATCTACAGTTTCCTCCCTTGGACATATTGAATCCTGCCTCAAAGCCACTGTTCCTGTCTATACCAGATAATACCCAAATAAAGACACAGAAAGAAAGAAGAGAGGTGGGAGAGGGGAGAAGCAGGTAGATTTTCAACTTTAATACGAAGTATTTACCGTAACTGTTAGTGTTAACACGGCTCCGGGGTAAGTGATTTGCTTTTGCGTTAACAGAGACAGATTTATAAATACTCTCTCCCTACCATATGGGCTACTTTTTGTGTTCTTACATAACTCACTAGATATGTGGAGGAGGCAGAGAGCAGCATCCAAGCGCTGCATACTGCCCACACACACTCACACACGCGCGCGCACACACACACAATGGAGAGGAGAGTGGAGTTGTCTGTAGGAGGTTGGGCAGAGAGAGAAGACATGATGTTGTCAGATTCACTGATGTGTGCTCTTTTCTAATTGAGATTAGCACATGTAAATGAAAAGTTGTAGGTTCCAGTGGAAATGCTGTCTAGCTGGTTAATTCATTGATTGGATATTTCAGATACAGTATGTAGGCAAAAATGGAATTTAAAAGAATAATCTGACATTTTTTTAATGAGATGACAAAAACACTTGGACTGCTATCTTACAGTAATAGAGGTGGAAAGAGCTCATGGTTTTGGCCTACGGTAATAAAACCTTTGACAGTCTCTTGAGGTCACTGATTGATCTGAGACAGCAGTCTTTGTGCAAACCTAAACTAGCATGATGCTGGTGGTAGTAGGCCTACTGTAGCTGCATATTAGTAAGAGTGGTGTCAGTCACAGTTACTTTTGGCAAGAAATAGAATTTACATTTTCCTTTCAACAATAAATTACAGATCAAAATCAATTCAAATCCTGATGATAATTCAAAATGTACAGCTTAAAGGATAACCTTAGTTTTTTACAACCTGGACCTTATTTCTAGCATAAAATACAATCATTTACTCACCCAGACAACTTGGCATTTTGAGTCATTTACTCAAGATGAAATTCATTCAAATATTTACCCAGTGGAGAAAGTACTTGGCATGTAGTACTGAGTAATGCGAGAACATTTGGGATCAGCGCAATGCAGCCTCTAATTAATAGCCTTCAGATATTGCCAAAGAACAACATTTAACAACTACGAAATAGCCTAAATGATTTAATTCATTTCTCAGGGCCTAGAACTGTCTGAGACTCATCTCCCAGTTTTAAACCCAGGTCCTATGATTGGTTTCTAGTGAAACCAAAGTCACATGACCACACCCCGGAGGCTCTCACATGATTGACACTGGAGCACGTTGGCCAATCACGGACCCTGGGGAGGAAGAACAAAATGACGATTACGTGAGAACTTTTCCTCCAAAGAAACTCAACAATGTTATCGCCGACTCTTGCTCTAGTTTAAGTTCTGTAATTGATGGTATTTCATTTAGAACTTCCCTTTTGCTGTTTTGTGCGTGACTGCCTGGCTCTGTTTTGAAACGCAAACGTCCGCTACATCTGATTTGTTGTAGGTGAGTCCAGTCCAAACAATTTGTTAGATGATGTTTTCAGGCCCTGATTGGCTCAACGTGCTGTGTCAAGAAATCCAAGTAAAAGTAACAAGTAGGCTGATTGGAAACTACTCTTAGAAGTACAATTTCTCCAAAAAGTTACTTTCAACGGGTAAATGAGGCCAGACTCTCCCTGAGCAAAAATGAATTGAATGCATTTTGAGTCGTTTTGATGAAATTAGCCCCAGTGGAGCGGCACGTATAATGCAAGAACATGGGCACGCAATGCAGCCTCTAATATTATCCGCCGCAAAACTGTTCATTTTGCCAATATTTTGTGATGATACGCAAGTGCTATTCCCCTCCGAGCCCGTGGTGGCATGTTATCAACATACTGACCTCTGATCTGGATGACGTCAGCTCCGACGACGGCACGGCGCGGCTAACTTGCTATCGCTATTGCTATGGTCCGTCTCTGCGTGTTTCTGACTTGTCCCGGCAAAATGAGTAGCTGCAGCTTCCACAGTCTTCCTCTCCGCAGCCTGGACTCACTAAAGCTAAGGCTAGTTGAGCTAAAAATGGACCAGTATGCCGAAGCGGAAAGATTATTATCAAAATGAGCAGCGCTCGGAGATGACATCATCCAGGTCAGAGGTCAACCCACAGGAGCAGGATGTTGATAACATGGAGGGGAATAGTGTATCATAACAAAATATTGGCGAAATGAATATTGGCGGATAATGTGTTATTTAGAGGCTGCATTGTGCCCGTGTTCTCGCATTATACGGATATACGCACCGCTCCACTGGAGCTAATTTAGTCAAAACGGCTGCAAATGACACCAAAGTTGTCTGGGTGAGTAAAACGATCGTATTTTATGCTAGAAATAAGGTCCAGGTTGTAAAAAACGATAGTTATCCTTTAACAATGGTGAAAACAACAGTGGGAGGAGAAAAATAAAACACTGCATTGAGTGCAAGGTTTGTTTGTACTTTTTGATAGTGTCAGATGAATCGCATGACATTTAGCCTAAATATTTCTGCTTTATCAGTTTTAGTAGCCATGAAGGTCTTCAAAAACAATAACAACTACTCCAACTTTATCCTACCATATCAAAGGTAACCACTTGATGAAAACCGATTCACCGTAAAGGTTGTTAATGAGTAAATGAATGATTCAAAAAAAATGAAACGATGCATGGCAGAAAAGAAACAAGTCAACACCCATGTTGGCATGCTGTTGTTCACCAGACAAAATATTTCAAAAGTTCATCTCAAGCTGGTTCCTATCAGCTTCAGTTATACTAAAATTCCACCATTTTCTTTTACCTGCTATCATGTTAGTGCTGCCTTTGCTGTTAATGAGGTGAATCATAGTGGATATTTACTATTCTTTATTAAAATATTTTATCAGCTGAAAGGAAATGTGTCCTCTATAATTAAAAGAGGAAGTTGAATGTGTGATTTAGCCCTGCTCGCATCACTGGTCAGGTTGCTCCACCACTTTAGTATTTCAACAACCGCAAATTGGCTATTTGTTTAGCCACATGGTGCCCACAAGATGTGTCATAAGGACTTAAGTGAGCCCCTGACTTTTCCCTCATCACCAAAATGATGGTGACATTTGTGGTTTTTAGTGCACATTGCCTGGATGGAAATGTGTAGAACTAACAAAACCTTCTATTGTTCAATACCTTGATGATTCATCATGAAATTCATACAAAATTAATGGTACCCACATTACCCTGTGCTGTGCTTTATATTCAGCTTTATATTCAGTGTAACACAGGCTATAGTAAACATAACACTAATTCAACATCATTGTGTCAGGATTGTTATTGCACGTGTCCACCCTCACAGAGCTGTATCTTGAATGGTCTGCACTAGGTACCCATATGATGAATGGCTGCTATCTGCTGGGAAGTGGGGGAGTGTATCCAGCCCATATTACTGGTTTCGTCTGGCCCAGTATGTGTCCATGGTTCCAAAGCCGGGGCACATACTGATCCATATAGCCCACAACATGACTGTCAGATGCTTATACCGCATCTGGACCAATTCTGGCACATGCACACATAGAAGATTTTCCAGCTGTGAGCCAGTACCAGAGGATAAAAGCTGGAATCTTCCCAGATGTATAGGGCCAAGACTTTGGGCGAGCACCCATGAAAATGTTGGGTCAGACGTATCAGTTTTCTGTCTGAGGAGGGGTTGTTTTTTTTGTTTTTTTCAATTCCTATCTCCAACCCTGTTCAAACAGGTGAGTCTTTGTGAATGGGTTTGAAATCACTTTTCTCAGTTACTGTACTGGGGGCCACCTGACTCTGCATCACTTGGGGACAAGCTAAGATGCAGGCAAAGCCGGCCCAAAGCATAGGCTAAGCAAAGGAAGTACCTGCTTAGGGCCCTGTGCTGGGGCCCCATGGGTGAACACATGCAGGCTACAGTAAGATGATGAGTCGTAATGACAGATTAGAAAAATGAAATAAGTTTGTAGTAGGTGTGTAAATGATCAGTGGGCTATTACTGATATAAGCCTGATAGAGGGCCCCAATATAAAATTTTGCTTAGGGCCCCATGGAGACTTGGTCTGGCCCTGGATGCAGGAGTAGCCTCGATAATTTAGCTAAAAACACGACGAGGCAAAAAGGAGAAGAAGATGGATAGGAGCTGAACACACTGTTTATTCACTCGGGCTATATCTCTGTGTCTTCCAGCAGCTGAATAAATCTCTGCAGCTTCTCCATAAAGCAAAGAGGGAGCGCCATAGAGACAGAGACAGAGAGAGAGAGATGAAAAGGAGGCGGGAGAGCACCGCGCTCCTGGTCCGCCCCCAAGTTGCAGCACGAGCCATTTAGCGGTATACGAGCTGGGCCAGCTGTAGAGCGCGCGGGCGCGTGCACGTGCCTTCCCCCCTCGCTCCCCCTGCTCCCTGCTCTCACCCCCCCCACCACCCACCCCCTCACGCGGAGAAAAATCATTACCAAATACAGAGCCCGAGCGCACGCGGCGGCGCTGGGTTGTGTTGACGACGCAGAGCACGAGAGCAGCACAACCTGGGGAGGAACGGACACCGCGCGCGCCCGATTTTTCTAAACGCACAATCATCTCGAGTGAGTCCGCGGGGCTTCAGCTTGACGTCCCCTGTCCCTCAGCCAGGATCCCGAACCGTCCGTCCGTGAGCCCCCCCCCTGCTCGGCTGCATCGTTGTTTTTACGTGCGCACGCAGCTGCGAGGGGAGAGCGAGCTGCCTCCACCGGGAGCTGCCTCCAGATGAGGAGCGCGAGCAGAACCGTGGACACGAGACCATTCATCTCCTCCGTCAAAATATCACGCACGCGACGCCAGCGCGCTGTTGTTACTGGAATCAGGATCGGCCCGGTAGCCTCCGGTCCCATCCCCATCCTGAGGCGCTGCACTTGAGCGAGGGGAGGGGGGGGATACCCGAGAGCATCCCTCCATCCCACCTAATCCGTCCCTCCCTCTCCCTTTCAGCCTCTTTCACCCCATCATATGCTTTAAAGCTCTAGTGGGGTCTCGTCTTGTCAGGAACCAGGGGGGAGGAGGAGGCAGGCAGGCTGCTTCGTTGGCCGCGGTAGACGCACCCCTCCCCGCGTGGTGAGGCTGGGCTGAGGCGCCGCTGTGTCGGAGGATGCTGCGGGAGTAGAGCGGCTCAGAGCGGAAGATGGGGAAGGACCAGGAACTGCTGCAGGCGGTGAAGACCGAGGACCTGCTCACCGTGCAGAAGCTGCTGCAAAGGCCCCGGCCAGGGAAAGCAAGTAAGACACCCAACTCTGTTCTAGTCAGCCTGAAACATTGCTACGGTTTTCTATTGGAAAGCTATAATAACCACTGAGGGAAGCAGGTACAAGGGTATTTCTCACATACCATCGCTGTAAGGCCTATGGTGTTTTCTGTGTATGTGTGTGTGTGTGTGTGTGTGTGTGTGTGTGTGTGTGTGAGTGTGGGGTGTGTGAGGAAAAGAGAGAGCGAAATGTAGAGAGGGGGAAGGCAGAGAGCGAGGAGGGGTTGTATGCATCAGAGTGTTTCAGGGAAGATTAGTGGTGTGATTGGAGACTGACAGCCCATCCTGAGACCCCTGTCTGAGTGCACTGCAGCAGAGTGAGAGGGGTGGGAGAAGAACAGGGAGGAGTGTTGTGTTTTTGGACGAGGGACGAGGGATCGGTTTTGACCCTGTCTCTCAATTGAGAGATTGTGCCACTGGCCTTGTGATTGTTAACATCCACCGTTGCCTTCAATGCCAAACACATGCAGGGACATGGACACATGTATGGCATGGAGTGAAACCTTTCTTCTATTCTATTCTATTCTATTCTATTCTATTCTATTCTATTCTATTCTATTCTATTCTATTCTTTCCTGGTCTGTATGACTCTGCTTTTCTAATTATTTATTTTCCTCAGGCGATGTTGCTCTACAACATCCAACAATCTTTTCGCTCGCACAGCCCACTCCAATGTGTGGGCACCACAGAGCGAAGCCACAGAGAGCTGCACATAGAGATTTCTGTACAGTAGTAGGCCGGTAGCTGCCGTACTGATACATACGCCCACTGATAATATAACGGCCTCATACGGTTATCAACAGACAGGGGGGGGACAAATTATCTCTCCAGATATCATTGAAAATATTAAAGCTCAGACAAAGTGAGTCATTTTGGTTGAAAATGCATGAACCTTCTCACTTGGTCTTAATTGCCTCCGCTAATTGCTCAAATTGTTCTAGTCAGACAGGTCTGCTGCATCTGACCCGGTGCTCCCACTGGAAGGGCTCCAAACAGCAGGTGGATCTCATTTGAATAAAAGGAGCCAGTGTTGATGACAAATAATGATCTAGAACTGCAGCTTTATGAATTCACTTTTGATTTCATTCATATACAGAGCATTATTTCACATGCTCTTGTTCTGTATAAATAACATTAAGCCTTAAAATCCCCCCCCCCCCCTCTTTTAAGCTACTTTATTTTTGCATACACATAGGCTACACATGCACACAGGTGTTTTCAATTATTCTGGCTAATTAGACCTGTGTGACACCTGTGTGTGGCCTGTCACTGAATCCTTTATGTGTCTATAAAAGATTGAGAGTGCAGGTTCAGCTCTGGTGACCCTACCCACTCCTTCTCCTGTGATTTCATTTTTTCCAGAAAGTGACTAAGACTGGAAACGAAACTATAGAAAATCACAGAAGGAAGAATGAATAAATCATCTCAGAAAAATATCTCCAATACTCAAGCTGCTCCTAGTGTCTGTAATTGAATTTAGGATTTAATACATTTCTGGGTGAAATGTCTTATTGAATCTGACATAATGCGGATAGGAAACAGGGAAAATATTGGGTGTGTTAATTTGTACACCCTGTTATCACGGGGCATTTTTTAATTTGGACTTGACGTGTGCCAGGCTAACCTTTGTGCCACAGATGGCAAAGCCCCTCTCCACAGGACTCAAGTGAAGTGCAGCACGCGGCTTCCAAACAGTTTTGTAGGAGCCAGTGGGATGCACTGTATGCAGGGTGCAGTGAAGCGGGAGCACATACAGGAAACCCCTTTGGATTGGAGACAGTCTGGAGACTGTTGCAAAAGCATAAGCATCCCTTTATCGAGAGAAAAAAAAGAAAAAGGAGTCGGTAGGGTCCAGCACATATGGGTCGTGTCGTACCCAAAAATAGTGTCCGGGGAAGTGAGCACATTATGTACAAGAGCACATCAAAAAACAGCCTTTAGGCTACAGTGAAGTGCACTTCAGTTGGAAGCCCTTCTTAGACCACTGTTTAGTTCATCAAAAACAGAAGGCAGGTAAAACCCTCAAACACAGTTTTTATAGGCAAAAACCAGTGGCACGCACAACTGAAGTAAATCAGACCCAGTCAGAGGGCGGCTAGCGCAGATTCAGCAGGTGAAAATACGTGTTGCTTATTTACACAAAGACGACGCCGACTGTTTGTTATAATCCACGTCTTGTAATTGTTGAATACGGTATTGCAGCTGAAAATAAGTGAATCCCTGAAGGAATCATTAATGTGTCTAATTAGAAGCGGTCTAGTCAAAACAAAAAACTGCTGGGGTCTGAAGCTGAGGCTTACAAACAGCATGACAAAGGAACAGGGAAGCCTGTAATGTAATAAACCCCTGCAGCAAGAGGTGTTGATCCAACTTGATAGCAAATCTTCAAATTATTTTGGTGTTAGTCCAACAGCCTTTTACTGTAATTACATATACAGAGACTGTATCTACTTTGAGTATTCACACTTATAAATGATTTTTCACCCGAGCTACGCTTTATTTCTAAGTCGCGGGCCATGTGGTGTTAGCTTGTTAGTCAGATAGCTTCTTTTGAGTGTGTCGGACACAAAAGGTTAAAAGCTCTATGATATTTAAAAAATACAAATGAATGTAGCAGAAGTTTATTATCCCTTCCACATGAATCATTTCTCAGCCTCTCAGGTTTGTTTCGTAACCCTGTAGAGGAGGCCTGACAGCCACAACAACCACAATGAGACTTTTACTGTTGAACTGATACCTGTAACTGTGCATTTTACAGTGTGGTATGTTGTTGATACTTCTGAATACTCCTTCGGCCACTGCAGGAGGGTCAGACAATGTCCGTCTCTGCTGGAAAATACCAACTGGTGTACCAACCGCTGAGGTCTTATCATTGGTATTTTCTGTGGGAATCTGGGCTGTGGAGTAACCTTGTGGGAGTTCATGGTTGTCATCTTTGTAGGCTGCGGTTGTAGATTCAGGCCAAGGAAAATAAGTAAATAATGGGTTGAGAATTTCTCCTTTATACAACTTTAGAGATGCAACAGTCATGATTTGATGTGTTTGTCCCTAGATGTTCATTCCATTAAAATAATAACACCTATTTCAACAGCTAAAACATAAATAAAAAACACAAAGACATAGTACATGCATTGCTGTTGCTCGGTCCACTTCCTGTGTGCTGTTTTGTGTTTTGTGCATTGTGCAGGCAGATGTGCTGGATAATCAATCATTCATTTGGCGTCTGATGTCACAGGCCACCATCGCTCCTCAGTAAACACTTAATCTCTCGACATTATTGTCATATTACCGCCTGACGGCAATGTTTTATGGTTCCATATTGGGGTTTCGCCCTGATATAACTTACAAGTCTGCCTGATCGTCTCATCCTGTGGGCGTTAAAACGCAGCATCAAGGTCAGTTCGGTGCTTTGCTCTCTCTCTATCTCTCCCTCTGCTGCAAGGCCCTGACTTTCTGACATGACACTGAGTTTTATCATTGGTGTAATCGACAGCTAAAGCCGCCGCACAAACTGCTTTGTGCCGAGCGATCTGTGTAGATGTGCCTCATGAAATTTCATTTGTGTGGATGAGAAACGCAAAACAAACATTTTTCTCTGTCAGTTCCTGAACAGCTTAGTGTTTTTTTTTTTGGGGGGGGGGGGTTGAATGCAAAAGTGTCCACAGGACAGTGACATTACATGAGATGGACAGTTGGCCACCCTGTTAGGACACACAATCCAGCCAGAAAACAACAAACAGAGCAGGAGGAGCAGCAATAATGACAGAGTGGAGCTCAGAGTCTCAGACAAACAGCAGGGGAGTTTAACATTAGGCTGATGTTAACACGGACCTGTTTGTCATCTAGCATCAAACACAAAGCTCGCAGGACAGCTGTGTGTGTGTGCATGTGTGTGTGTGCGTGTGTGTGTGTGCATGTGAAAGAGAGGGAGACTATGTATGCGTGGTTTGTGGTGGTAAAAGTAGATGTGGTTGGATTGTGTCTGCAGAGCTGCCCTACAAAGGCACAGGCCAGTCTGTGAAAATGCCACACTACAAAAAACAGCTTGTTGTGTTTTTCATTGTCACTTAAGCATAAAATTATGAACAACCAAGTCTAGAATTGATTAGATAAAGGTGGACTGAATCAAATGTATTTTGTAGTTTGTCTTTCTGACCAATGTTGACTGTTTTATGGCAGATACTGCACTTTGGCTTGGTATTAGCTGCAGATATGGCACTTTGCCTTGATTTTACTCCAGTGGAATTATTGAGTAAATTATAAAATGTAGGGAGTACAGTACTATCTGCAGATACTGCACTTTGCCTTGGTTTCACAGCTAAATAAAAAGCCCAATAACGCTGGACATTTTAGCAGCACCAATATCAAATTCAACCAGATTGAAGAGAATATGCCACACTTTTGATTGGTCAAAAAATGCAGATACTGCACTTTGCCTTTGTAGGCAATATGTGTGTGAAGGAGAAGGTAAAATTGGGTTTAGTGTGTTTGTGTGTGTCTGTGTGTGTGTGTGTGTATAAAATGGGTCTGGTCTGGCAGGGGCTCTGCGCTGCTGCAACTCATTTACTCCCACTCAGACCAGACACACAGTCTGCACATCACCTGCATCTCTCTCACACAGCTGCACACACACACACATGCGCACACACACACACACATGCATACACACACGCGCGCACACACACAAAAAACTACATGCTCAAGCAGACACATCTGGCACCATCTGGAGAGCCATCGTCAGTTTGCTGTCACTCAACTTGCCTTCTGGACATGACACTAGACGAGGTCATAACTGTGTGTGTGTTTGTTCATTTGTGTGTGTGTGTGTGTGTGTGTGTGTGTGTGTGTGTGTGTGTGTGTGTGTGTGTGTGTGTGTGTGTGTGTGTGTGTGTGTGTGCATGTGGCAGACCTTGAGTGTAACCTGAGGTCTGTGTTTGTTAACGGGCTGTTCCAGTCCACAGTGTTTGTGTGTCAAGGCGCTCTATGTAATCTGTATTGATGGTTGTTTATTGTGTCAGTTAAAAGTGTGTGCCCGTCAGTGCGTGTGTGTGCGTGCGCAAGGAAACAGATTTGTGTTGTGTGTGTGTGTTTTGTTCCATCAGTGAAACGGTTCTGATTGAACCTCTGGCGCTTCAGCCCGTTCCCTCACCGCCATGAGAGACTGACACATGCTCACATCGCTCCACAACACTACCTGTCTCCTTCCCCGTCTCTCTTTGAAGTCAGGAGAGATGCTAATGCTCACGGACCGCTCTACCAACCCCCTGCCCCCCATCTCTCTCCGTGTTGACGGCAGAGCAGAGGAGGAGAGCAGATGATTGCATCCACACCAGTGCACACTCACAAAGGAGCAGGCAGGCAGGCAGAGAGGAAGCTTCACATACTGTCAGCTCCAGTCTTTATACCGGTTAACTGTGCTCCGTCTGCAGCTATATGCTCCACTGAGACAAATAAGCTTGCTTGTGGCATTTGCATTTTTTTTTTTTTTTTTTGCTCGGTGCTCCAGTGCATAATAATTCAAAGTGCATTGGATTATTAGGTAGCTACTGTAGCTTTTTGAGCAGCAGTACAGCTATCACTTCAATGTAATGGAAGTGCAGTGAAGACTACTTTGTGTGTGCATACAGTATATGCATTTTATATATTTTTAATAATAATAAATTAATTAATAATAATAAGATAGATAGATGGATGTTGACTTGTATTGTTCATATTCGATTCATTTTGTTATGAGAAGGTGTTGTAGCATATAGATGACGTACAGTATTTATTGTGCTCATACTTCCTGTGCTGAATTTCCTGCATGTTTGTGATATTTATGTTCTTAGTAGATCCTTTACACGAGACAAGGTGTAAACTGACGTGATGAAAGTGTGTCCTCAGGGTGCAGCTGTCACATCATTGCAGTGTCTCATGTATAATGTGTGTGTGATGGTGGTGGTGGGGGGTTTCCTGTATGTTCTCACTGTTAAGGATAACAGCAGCAACAAAGGTTCCTGTTGATAAAAACAGTTTTCATAAAGACGTGGATGGAGCATACTGTACATTTTGTGACAGTCTGATAGATTCTGGATTTCATCTCTTAAACTTAATTAGAAAAGATAATATTGAGAGATTGAAGGACTGACTGGTTGAGTTTGCTGCATTTTCCTCTAAAACATCATCAGTCACTTCTGCTGCTGCTGCTGCTGCTGCCGCCATGATTGAATTACAGAACAGATGGGGAGAGAGGGGGGGAGAGGTAGAAAGGGCATGAGAGATGGTTGGATGGATATTTTTGCTCTGAGGAAAACATGGAATAGTGAGAGGAGTTCGTTCAGGGAAAGAAAGACGAAGAGGACTGTGAGGTGGAGGATGGTTTTTGATGAGGGAGTGGGACAGGATCAGGAGAGGCGATGAAAGACTGAAAGTGATGAAAGAGAGAACAAGGGAAGAAGGTGATGAAACGGAGGGATAGTTGAACACTTCTATCTGATCGTCAATTGCTATTCATATGTCAAGCTCTTCTATTCCTCTCTCTCTCTCTCTCTCTCTCTCTCTCTCTCTCTCTCTCTCTCTCTCTCTCACTCACACACGCACACAGTTTGTCATTTGCACAGTACAGTGCACCAAAAATAGCATCCACACAATTTAATGGGTCAGTGGCAAGTTCAGGTAGAAGCAGAGAAGGGGAGAAAACAGGAGAGGTGAGGAGGTGGGGGGAAAGGAAGCTCTTGGAAAGAAGGGAAGGCAAAGAAAAGAAAGAGGGAACGTGCAGTGATAGTGAAGGTAGGAAAAGCAGGGAAAGTACACAAGAGTGAGGTAAAGGAAAGAAAAACACAGGCAGGGAAAGGGAAGTAAATAATAAAGAGGAAAGAATAGGAAAGGGAAGTAAAGGAATGGATGGAAAAATAAAGGGAAGCACAGGCAGGGAAAGGAAAAGAAATGAAAGTGAAGCAGTAGAAGGAGACTGGAGAGGTGGAGGAGAGGTGATAATAAGGAGAGTAGACCTGTTAAAATCAATCATCTGTCAAGTGTGATAGACAGTGATAATGGTGGATGCAGGGTCACCTATTTCTATTCTATTCTATTCTATTCTATTCTATTCTATTCTATTCTATTCTATTCTATTCTATTCTATTCTATTCTATTCTGTTGTTGCTTCTGTGCAGATTAACAGGATGGGATGGGAAGGGGAGTAAGTGGTTTAGTCTGGATAGAAAGACCACCCACCAAATGTGAAGGGCAGCGGGGTGGGACCACCCTGCTCAATCACCACCGATTAGAGAGGTGGCATTAACCACCTGCCACACACACACACACACACACACACACACAATTCCAACAGTCTGTACCTCCCTGTACCAGTTCTATGAAGATGTGTGTGTGTTATATAGTTGCAGTTGAGGCTGAGCTGGTGAACAGGTTGTCACACATACACAGTGGCATACTGTACATATAAAACTGTCTACAAACATCAGTTCAGTGATATAATACAGACAAAAGAAGAAAACAACAGACAGCCATGTGATTTCAGATTAAATGTATGTAACTGAGGCAGAAGCTGTAGGCCTATGCGCGTGTGTGTTAGCATGCAAAGGTGTGTATGTGTGTGAGTGTCTGCTAAAGGAGCTGCAGCAGAGTGTGACTGTGCCTCCACATCACCTTGCAGGATTTTTCCGCTCACGCCCTGAATTCATAACACTGAGTTTAATTCTCTCTGCCTCAGATTAATGTTTGAGCAGCTAATAAAGGCAGGAAATTGTGCATTTTTTCGGACTCAGCTCCAAAAACTTAAACTAACACGGTCCGAACAAGGTTTTTACTGTGTCCTACACGAGGATCTCTCTGAAACGTTCCACTCTACACCCACTGTGAATACATTTAGCATCGCCTTGGGACTTTCTGAATGAATGCCGGTGCTCTTGCTCTGCGAGTGGCCGCTAAAAAAACACGGCTGTGACAGAGTCTGGGTGCGGACTCGCAGGTCGAACACCGACACACCCTCAAGACTTTGATACGTGAGGGAATATTTGTCAGGTTGAAGTTGCCATACTGTAAACATACAATCCTTAAGAGCCCTGTTTTTTTTTACAGGAAGAGTGAAAATATTTTCTGCTACAGCACAGATAGGAGTCTAAATTGAGTTTAACTTTCTCCCAAACACAAGTGATTGAAGAATTGACTTTCATCTAAGCCAGTGGGTCCTTAATTTCAGACAAAGGCACTTTAAAGGAGACAAATCATGCCCCTTTTCCACAAATTAAAATAGTTCCCAGTTGTCTTAAAGACGTGTCTGTGACATGCTGTGGTCAAATTACCCCAAGGATCAAACATCACAGCTCTTTTTATCCTCTCAAAACAGCCCTGTTCAGAACGGCTGGTTTCAGTGTCTGTCCCTTTAAATGCAAATGAACCACTGCTTGCCCCGCCCCTTCTACTGGTACCAGGTAGGGGTGGTATTGTGCATTACAGATTATTTTGTCAATTCTCACATTTTGGGGTCCAGAAGGCAAGACAAACACCCAAATATATGTTAGAGAGCCTTCAAGAAGTGATATTTCCATAATATGTCCCCTTTAAAAGCAAGATCAATTCTAACAGACAACTATTGCACTATGCAGACTGAAATCAGTTATTGCTGGTTAGATAATGAAACTAATGTTAACTCCATATTGTTTCCCATTGACTTGTTCTGAGGGTCCAGTAGGCTATTGTTTCAAAGTAGATTCCCATCTGTTCTTATAAATCAAATCTAGGTTATATATGAATTCTCTGAAGGTATCAAAGCCTCAGTCCACACAGCCTGTGTTCAGAGACCGGGCCTTAAAACCAGCTGTCAGGACTTTTCTAACTTTGTGATGTCACAACAAAGCAGTGTTATTATTATTTCATGGTATGGCTCTTAGCCATGCCATAAACTTGCTCTTTGTTTACCTGTTTGACATCTTCAATCATTCAAAAAGCCATTAGCCAATCAGAAGAGAGTGTCAGCCTCCCCTCTGTTTAATTTATTCCTTACACTTCTGCTCTTGTGTCTTTGCTTTCAAAAGCACTAAAAGCCTTTGCCCTCCACATTCATGAAATGCCAGATATCAGTTTCAGGCTCTATTTCTTCACCAGGGGTCAGGACAGATGGATTTGTGAAACAGTTATATTATAAATGGGCTGTGTGGTCCCATCTCTTTGGCTCAACTGCTGTATAAAGTAGCTGTCCACTAATGCTTCTGTATGCAATGACATATCACACACCCACACATGATATCTGTGTGTGTGTGTGTGTTCTCATACAGGAGGCAGCGATCAAAGACCAGAAGGGACTGGCCAGGGGCACAGATGTTGAGTCTGTCCTAATGTGTGTGCGTGTATGTGTGCGTGTATGTATGTGTCTCCATACATGGGCTCGTACATGTGTGATGCAGCAGCTGAACAGATGTTTGATCCTGGATCGCTGCACACACAGCTGCAGATTTACAAAAGACTCCATATAATGTACCTGACCTTTAATACATGCACTTAAAGTGTGGCGTGTGTACAAAAGTTCACATATGCACAAATTTATCCAAATCCAGCTTTGACAGTACTTACTAAGCGGAGACCTGTAAACACTACTCTGACCCAGATATAATTCGTTTTTCCCCCCAGATTTTGTCATTTTCTGTAACTCCCCCCCGTCTCTCTCTCTCTCTCTCTCAGTCGACTTTGGTTGGATGCTTTCCATCTCATAAAAAGCCAGGACTGTGAAATCACTCTCCCTCTTCAGCTCTTCAGTCTCTTTTACAAGAGGAAACCAGCACCTGCGTCATGCACCGATAGTTACTGTAGAACTTAGCTCTGCAGGATTGTACTAACAAGTCCTCTCTGGGGTGGAGCGACGCTGCAGCAGCCTGGCAGCAGGTGTGTTACCTACAGCTGTTGCTTCCATGGAGACGCTCCACTGGAGGACTGGAAAAATATTAAGTTTTCATTTTTAGAGTTTAAAAATCAAATTATCCAGGATTTGATGACAATCACTTGAATTGAGATGAGTAGAACAATTACTTTGCAGGTAAAAATGCTCAATTGATGTGCCAAAAAGTGAATGGGAAAAATCTGTGGCGTTATTATGAGCAGCTGGTAGTTTCTCAGTTGAAGTGAATACATCTTCTTCTGCAGGTTAAATGTTCCCAGTAGTTCCTTTAATTGTCTCAGATGATATTGCTGTATAAAAAGACCTATTCAAACAAAATGAGAGACATTAATTTCTCCAGGTTTCTCAAATATTACATTGTTTAAGTGTTCTGTGATGGTCCCATGACAGACTGGTGGCCTGCGCCCTCTGACCCACTGTCGGCTCACATCACCTCTAGGCCATCAGTGACCTTCAAGGATCAGACAAACTGCCAGAGTTATGATTGACTCGTAGGGGTGTAACGGTACACAAAAGTCACGGTTCGGTACGTACCTCGGTGTGGGGGTCACGGTTCGGTACGGTTTCGGTACAGCGGAAAAAAATTAACAAAAGCTCACACATGTACAAGACTATCTTTTTTCATTTATTTTGAGCAGACACCAATTGACTGCAAAATGTAAAACCATCTCCTGATATAAAAGTATTAAAAATAAATACAATAAAACATATAGGTAACAAATGCATTGGGAGGGTTCTCATACCATTCATTCTGTTCATACAGAGGAAAAGAGGAAAAAAAAATCCATATTTTTTAATATAATTTGCTTTAAATGTTTGCTTGTGTGTTTTTCTTAAATATTTAGAATATAAAATATAAAAATTAAAATGAACAAATGTGTGTAGCGCAAGGACTGGCTGCAGAAACAGCTGTTTGCCTGCCGGTCGCACGGGGAGCAGCTTCTCGTGCTCTCTCCGCGCCGGTCAAATGCGGCTCCACAGGTCTGTCCCTAGCTCTGTATCAATGTGTCTCATGTGCAGACGCAACTGACAAGTATTTATAGATGGACAGGCAACAGCTAAATTAATCATCCGTTAATTACCGGTACTTTATTTTGAAAACTGACCGGATTCTCTGTCCTTTTCTGTGCCCGACTTCCCGTCTGGTAAAACCTGGTCTATCCAGCTTGACAGACGGAGCTCGCGGCTCACGTAAAGACACCATCAGAACCTGCCTCTGCTCCAGCGGCTGCGCTGCGCTGCGCTGCGGTTTCACAGGCAGTGCATCCGGGCCGTTTCACGAGCGATCAGTTTTCCTACTATCACATTTATTTTTACCGGTAGATATGTGAATCGGGTGCGAGCGTGCGCATGCGAGAGAAAGTGGGGAGACACCGGGCGTGCACCGGCAACACTGAAACGGTTCAGTTAGAAATGAAAAGAGGAGAATCATAGAATACAGTCCAGTAGCCTCCTCAGGACGGGAGGGAGAGAGGGAGGTGGATCAGGTAAGAACTGCATCTGCACACCTAAGCAGGTGTGCAGATGCAGCAGTGACAGTGCTTTCTCAGATGTAAAGATTTTATATTAGGTTACACTAAACAAAATGAGAGACATTAATTTCTCCGCACCTTTCCAAAAAAAAAAATATTTTTTTTAAAAATATTTCCTCACTCACTCAGACAGACTGGTGTGTGACTGCGTGACCCACTGTGACTCCATCACCGTGACGGGACGGACGGATCAGACATATACCGTTACACCCCTATTGACTCGCATTGAGATATTTAAATGAGCAATTTAGTGGGTGAAGAAAATGACTATTTGACACTGTACTCACTTTCCACTTGGCCAGCAGAGGTAGTTAGCCATGATAGCTACTAGCCATGTACTCAGCCATGATGGCTCTCTTTATGAGAACTGGCAAAACAGATGATTGTGTGGGAATTTTAAAAAAATCACAGTTAATTGAGTAAGTTGATCAGAATCGCAGTGGATACCTCTCAGATAAATAATAATTTTACAGTAACACCTGCAAATCTTTGGATTATTAAGGTGTTTTATTGTTGTGAAAGATGAGGTGGTGTGGAAGTGACTGTGCTAGATGGAACAATGGGATCCGAGGCGTCGATTCCTCCTAACACGACATTAACACATCACAGTCTGTTATCATTCATTCCTTCATTCAAACCTTGGTGTATACAGGAAATGCCACTATCTACTGTATCTACAAACTATTTTGAACTGATCAGCAATAAATAGTTATAAATATAATGCATATAACTATACTTATAATGATATATAATGCAGTTATAGCACTATAACTACTGGATAGTTTTCAGAATAACCAACACACTATAAAGCATTTTATCATGACTTACATGGTCAGGTGTTATAATACGTTATAATTGTTAATAACCTGCTGACAATGCCCACACCAACAATGCATTCTATGCTATAATTGGCTTATATAGGTGTATAACTAGCATTATAAACACTTATAAATTATCATAAGGCTTTATAGCAATAAGTATAACACATTATCGTTATAATACGTATAGAGATAGGTGTCAAATAGAGTGTTACCAAACATATAATATTGATTGCGCTGTAAGTTAAAAGCAAATAAAAAAAAAACAACCTATATACACATATAAATGTTGAAGCACTCATTCAACATCATGTCTGTGAACTGGTTAAGGTCATGTTATCACAGCCTTAACCAGTACCAGGGACCCTCAAGAGAAGATACACGAGCGTCCGCTGGTAGTAAATATGTGTCATGTTGAAAGCAGGATGTGAAGCTGGTGATGAAGGCCTCCACTTTACCTAACTCATAAATTTTTCAGCCTTTCCTCATGTTGTCTCTTTGGCCGTGTAGAAGCCTCTCCCGCTGGTCTGGGGGCAGATATCAGGGCCAGATTTATTTTCCAGGAAGTGCAAACTCTAAAATATGTGACGGTTGGAGATGATCGCTGAACTTGTGACTGCGAGACTCTCGAAGCATCTGAAGCCAATAGTCAGAGCAGCTGGGAAAACTTGAGCATATCGAGTGAGTGTGAAGCCTCCAGCCTCCCTCATCTCGTGAAAGAACAAAGAGAGGAAAGAGAGACAGGGAAAGAAACGGATCAAACTCTGAGACGGGTGAAACAGTGATGAGAGAACGGAAAGCTATATTCAGAGTGGAGCTCGCCCCTGGTGTTTTTAGTGTGTCACACTTGTGTCTCTTTGAACTGAAAAGTCTCTGTTTGCTTGCTAAATCACCGTTGACCCCATGTGAAGACATGTGATCCATCGCAAACACATAAACACACACACACTCTCTCACACATACACACACATACATGCGGCATGAACATACAGTACAATCAGCATCACGAAACACAACATGCAGATAAATATGCGACACAGACACACAATCAGTGTACAAATCATAAAACAAGGCCTCAGTTTATGTACCTACAGTAGGCCTTTGCACACTGAGTCCGTTTTTTTCGTCCGAAATTGCCGCACGTCAAAAAATAAATTCGACCTCATGTTATGTCAATCATGTTTACACACCGAGTCCGAAACTTTCGTCCGTCATAAAAGTTTTCGGAACAGGTTCGATTTAATGCGTTTTTCGCATCCGTGAAATGCCTTTTGACCAATCACATCAGTGTTTTGAGGCTGGAGACGGAGAGAGAGGAGGGTGTGGGGGGATCACCGCTGATCACCGTGTGTCTGTCTGTCTGTATGCTGTGCGTGCGCCAGCCGCTGTTTACGTGTGTGTGTGTGTATGCGTGCACCAGCCGCTGTTCAGGATTATGGGAAGTGGCCGTCCTCTGTTTACTGTGTGAGCTAATAATCAATATCTATCATAGTGGAGATTGACATCCTAAAATAAACTGTTGAGGTGATGATGATGGTCCCGCTGCTCATTAATGGTACAGACACACCAACTCCGTCAACCGACGTTCCGTCAACGGATCCCATTCATGTCTATGTGGAGCTCATTAAGCAGCAGATTCCCTCGCTACTTTGTCCTCTCAGCATGAACTCTTTTTTTCTTTAATTTCTCAACAAGTGACAGATCCACAAAGTGCACCACTGCGTGATGATTTTTGTCTCCCTCTCCGAAATTTAGAACACATAATAAAAACGCATGCGAAAAAACGCAACGGACTCAGTGTGCAAGGAGCCTGCACGTAACGTTTTTCGTCGGATGACAGAGACGAAAAACGCATGCGAAAAAAACGGACTCAGTGTGCAAAGGCCTTAACACAAGTACACAAACACACACACACGACTTGCAATCTCATCAAACTCTAAGATTGATTCCTTCCACTTCCATTTAATCTATCCATCTCAACTGTGTTAATCGCTGTGCAACAGAGTCCATGACCCACTATCTATAATTGAAGAGCTAACATGCTGAACTCAGTGGGAGTGCGCAGGGTTAACATCGTACCTGGACACCAGCACGAGTTGTGTTGTCATAGTGACCATGTTGGTATTTAGTTCAAAGCTCTTCTGTGCAGCTTCACAGAGTTGAAGTGTCACTGATGACTGGCACACACACATCTGCATTTGTACAACAGCCAATAGGAACACTCATCTCCCTTGATTGGCCAAAGTCTCGGATCACAAATACTATAGATGTTCTGCAGGTGTCAAACTCATTTTAGCTCAGGGGCCACAAACACCACAGTCTGATCTCAAGTGGGCCAGACCAGTAAAAATACTAGTAGGCTACGATAGCCTATAAATAAAAATATGTTTCCCTTTGTATTAGGACATTATAAAGATGCTTACAGTATATTAATGAACTATTCTATAAAACATATAATGAACAACCTGAAATGAATCTTTTTTTTTTATATATATATATTTTTTGGGGGGGCATTTTTGCCTTTATGGATAGCACAGTGTAGACAGACAGGAAACGGGGAGGCAGAGAGAGGGGAATGACACGCAGTAAATGGCGCCCGACGTGGGACTCGAACCAGGGCCGACTGCAGCGAGGACAGAGCCTCTACACATGGGGCGCCCGCTCTAACCACTACGCCACGCGACGCCCCAAACAACCTGAAATTTCTTGATAAAAACTTGTGCGATTTCAACAATATCATGCCCCTCCTATTTTCTATGTAATTTTCACACTTGGCAGATTCATCCTGAGGGCTGGGCCGGTTTGTTTGTCTGTTCTACAGTCTAAAAACAGAGGCTGGAGGAGTTGCAGATCTTTCAGACCACTTGAAGTACAATATACTGAAAGAATTACTGCCCACTCCAGCTTTAATCCATTTGCACTCATTAATGTTTCATGGTTGTAAATCTGGGTGCATATCTATGTGTCAGATGACTGATTAATGGTGTAGACCGAAGGGTGATGACAAGTGGATATTATAAGAGAGTAATTTAAGTTAAAAAAAACGGGAAAAAAAGAACACAGAGTGCATAATGTACAATTTTATATTTTACCTGATTGTAGAAATAATTGTATACTAGTGAAACATTGATTATACCTTTAAAAAGATCGAGGCATGTCTGATTTCCTTCCTCTACTGTACATGTAAAAGCACATGCTGCCTGTCACATATGTTCCAGGAGCTAGTAACAGTTGCATTTGCTAATGAGGCTGCACAGATCATCTGTCGTCTGCACTGTCGGCCTCCACACTCTTTCCTCCGTACATCTCTGTCTCTTTCCCCATTCCTTCTGCCCCCTCCTCTCCGCCTCCTGCTCCTCTCCCCCTGCCCAATGAATCAGTCTGGCTGGCGGTGTGTTGCTGTCAGAGAGCCGGGGAGGGCGATCAGTCTTGTCGAACTGGGCCAGGATCTGGACGTCCAGAGGTGACAACAGGAAATAGGGGATTCTGGAAGATTCCACCGAAGCAACAGCTGCTTGATTTTTTTTTCTTGCATTGTATTTCAATGGAAAGACAGGATGGAAGAAAGGGAGGACACGAAGCTGAAAAGAAGCACATGTGGAAAAGGTCCCAGACCAGATTCTAACATGGTGCACCTCTTATCCAGATGTGCCACTGTGATGGTCCAACATCTGTCCTCCCTCTCTAGAGCATGTGTTTATGAGTTATGAGAGCATGTGACGGCAGTTCTGTGTGTCATGGCTGGTCCCTGGTCTGTGAGTAGCACAGTAACAGAATTGTTGCACATGTGTTATCAAGTGCATTTGTCAGCACAAGTCCTGCTTAATACACGTATGAACATCTGTGCACATGTGTATGTTTTTAGCCATGCCAGAAACATGGCTTTAGGGACATAATCCGACAGTCCAGCATTTTGGTCCAAATATCTCCACAACTATCAGGCAGATGAGAATGTTCTCCAATGGCCTTAATGAACCCAGGTGTCAGGGGGATTACCATGAGTCTGACTGTTTTTATTTTCACCGCTTTACAGTTTGTAATTGATTGCCATAAATTGTTCATTGTCCCCTGAGGATGAATACCGACAACTCTGGTAACCTTTGACTTAACCTTTTCATAATTAGATCACAATGGGTTTCCCTTTGTGGTCTTAAATACAAACTGATGACATTAGCATTACTTTAGCTTCACACTTCACAAAACAGAGACAGTTCAGAGAGTTCATTATCTGTCCCTAGTCTCTCACTTGAATCTTGCTTTTTTCTTCTTAAAAATTGTCTTACGTTCATTGGTCACTGGTGGGCCGCACACACACAGAAAGAGGGAGAGAGAGAGAGAGACGCTAGTAGTTATCTTTCACACATCTCATCTCTGGTTGAACTGGTTTCAGTATGTCGCTTATACCAAACAACAACAGTCTGTGCAACATTGCAATGCAACATTGATGGAAAAACATCAGCTGCTAACCAGCTCCGTCCCAACAACATGAAAAGCAATCTGTGGTTTGCTGCAGCAAAATGAGGACTAGTAATAATTATAAAGTGTTGGTAATGATGTAATGAGAGGTAAAAGGAAAGAAGCGTGGAGAGGATGATACAGTACCATTTGTGAGGCGGGGGCGTTTTCATTTGCATTTTCATTCTTAAAATATTAATATCAAACCACAAACTATAGAGTATGTTTCGGTCATTATTTAAGCTTGTCGAAGACAAACAGAAAATTAAGAGTAACAACATTTCTTACTCTGATTTTCAGGGGCGCTGAGTTTCAGTGTGGAGTGCTTCATCACCCCTAAAAAGGGGCTAGCCATGCCGATGGTTATAGTTATACCTCCTACCTGCGCACATGTTGGCATTTGTCAAAAGTACCACAGCCCAGCATGGCAACAGAATGTCTTTGTTTTTACTTTATGACCACAATTGATGTCATCTGATCTGAGACCAAAGTATAGTCCCATTAAAGGTCCTGTGTGTAATATTTGTCAAGTTTTATTGGCAAAATCTGAATACACCAATGAATATATTTGTATAAGTGTATAATCTGTTTAGTTTTCATAACCTTATAATTCTTCTTTTATAAAAAGCAATGGTCTTGCTCAGAGAGTGTCGCCAATGTTGATACTCAGCATTGGGTCTGGCCAAGACATTAAGAGAATCCATTTCTCAAAGCGCATCCTTCAAACCTGGTTTGCCCGCCCCCCTCAAATGCCTCAGTCTGCTATTGGTCGAAGCCAGAATAGGCGGCGTCGAAGCTTCTACTGCTGCTCTACTGCATCACTTACTTGAACACGCCTCTACCCAGAGCCGTTGGAGAGGCTCAACGTTGATTGGCTCTCGAAAAATAGGGTGGAGTCCCCGAAAATTCGGGAGACAGAAATCCAGTAAATAGTACGGTTGGCCAGACTAGCAGTCAGCCGCGCTTTTGCGAGGCGTGACGTCACTAGTGTGGGCGCGACCAGGCTACAATGTAACAGTTATACTGTATGTCATTATTCAAAGAGAATCATAATAACAGACATATTATAGACAATATTAGTGATTTTATTTATATTGTCTCATACACAGCTAGCCAGTGCCTTCGGTCAGCGGCGCTGACTGGAGGATTAGCTAGCTGGCGTGTTTTTAGTGGTGGGGGAACCGGAGCCCCCGGAGGAAACCCAACAATGACACGGGGAGAACATGCAAACTCCACACAGAAAGGACCTGGGCGGCCGGGGATTCGGACCCAGGACCTTCTTGCTGTGAGGCAACAGTGCTAACCAGTGCGCCACCGTGCTGTGATGCAGAGAGAGAGAGAGAGAGAGAGAGAAAGAGAGAATTAAGAGGAGGTGGTGGGATGGAGGGAGGAGGAGGTGGGATGGAGGGAGGAGGAGGTGGGATGGAGGGAGGAGGAGGTGGTGGGATGGAGGGAGGAGGAGGTGGTGGTGGAGATTAAGAGGAGGTGGTGGGATGGAAGGAGGAGGTGGTAGGATGGAGGGAGGAGGAGGTGGTGGTGGAGATTAAGGAGGTGGTGGGATGGAGGGAGGAGGAGGTGGTGGTGGAGATTAAGAGGAGGTGGTGGGATGGAGAGAGGAGGAGGTGGTGGTGGAGATTAAGGAGGTGGTGGGATGGAGGGAGGAGGAGGTGGTGCTGGAGATTAAGAGGAGGTGGTGGGATGGAGGGAGGAGGAGGTGGTGCTGGAGATTAAGAGGAGGTGGTGAGGTGGATAGAGGAGGTGGTGGGATGGAGGGAGGAGGTGGTGGGGTGGAGAGAGGAGGTGGTGGTGGGGTGGAGAGAGGAGGAGGGTGGAGCTGCTGCAGCCCCATCCACCTCCTCATCGTTCCTCCTCCAGAACCAGAAGCGCCTCCTCCTCCTCTTCATATCCACGAGCAGCTTCTCCAGGAGTTGCTTCTCTGTCTTGAGGGCCAGCTTGTCCAGCTCCAGGGTGTTGTTCTGGTCCTCAAGCTTTCCCTTCTCACTTTGCAGGAGGATCTTATCTGCTCGCAGGTTGTTCTTCTCCACCTCAAGAACCTTGTTTCTTTTTTGGAAGTTGTTCTTCTCCATTTCCAGCCTGATCTTGTTCTCTTTTAATTCTTTGCTTTCCACCTCAAGAACCTTGTTTCTCTCTTGGATGTTGTTCTTCTCCATTATCAGCTTGTTGTTGTGCTGTTTTAGTTCTTTGGTTTCCACCTCAAGAACCATGTTTCTTCTTTGGAAGTTGTTGTTCTCTACTTCCAGTCTGGTTTTATCCTCTTTTAATCCTTCGGTTTCCACCTCAAGAACCTTGTTTCTCTCTTGGATGTTGTTCTTCTCCATTATCAGCTTGTTGTTGCACTGTTTTAATTCTGTGGTCTCCAACTCAAGAACCTTGGTTCTTCTTTGGAAATTGTTGTTCTCTACTTCCAGTCTGGTTTTGTCCTCTTTTAATCTTTCGGTTTCCACCTCAAGAACCTTGTTTCTCTCTTGGATGTTGTTCTTCTCCATTATCAGCTTGTTGTTGTGCTGTTTTAATCCTTCGGTTTCCACCTCAAGAACCTTGGTTCTTCTTTGGAAGTTGTTCTTTTCCACTTCCAGCCTGTTGTTGTCCTGGTTTAATTCTTTGTTCTCCTCCTGAAACATGGTGGTGTTTTCTTGGAGGTGTCTGTTGTCTGAGTCCAGCCTCTTGTTTTCTTCCAGGAGTTTTTCTTTCTCCAGCTGCAACTTCTTGTTGGCAGTCTGGAGAACCTGGTTTTGTGCCTGTAAGTATCTATTTTCCGCACTCAGCATTTGGTTTGTCGACTGGAGTTCAAGCTTCTCATCCTGAAGGACTTGGTGCTTTTCCCGTTGTCTTTGGGACACCTTCTGCAGGTTGAGCTTCTCCTTTTTCAGCTCCCTATTCTCTCTGTTGAAGTCTATGATTACATCCTCCAACTCTTCCACCTTCCTCAAAACGGGGTGTTGGCTGTCCTCCATCAGCCTCCGAAGGTCATTGGAGGATTTTTGGGCAATGTCAAAATACATGTCTTTATCCTTCTTCAGTCTCTGGATCTGAATGTCCTTTTCTTTGATGTTCTTGGTCAGTTCTTCCAACTGCAGGTGCAGTTCTCTCTGACCCATCGTCTTCCAGGAGACTGTCTCTTCGGTGAGACATGCTTGAGCTTGTCCTCGCTCATTGTTAGGAGAACTTTGTTCGACAGCTTCTACAAGTTCTGCCCAAGTTAATTTTTTTCCAGCCATGGCGTGGATGCAGTCTTACGTTTGAAGACCAAAATACTCTAGCTGTTTCTGAGAATCACAGAGAGCAACCTGTACCAGAATTGTATGTTCTGGGTAAATATACAGGTTTTAAAATCCTCTACGACTTCAGAATAACAACAAGACCATAAAAAACAAAGTTTTTGTGACAAAACAAATTACAATATGATGACGAGATGGACGAATACGCTACTCTTGCACTGTGTGACTAGATAGCTCGGATTCCACTCTGTAAATAACAGTCTTATAAGTTCCGGGGCTATTTATAGGTTCTGAGAATTCTTTATGACATCACATTCTTTTTCTTTTGAAGTACAGAGGACTTTCATGACATCACATTCTACATGACATCACGAATATAGAGACATTTCTAGAAAAAAGTGGTACAATTTCTTTAAAATATGTTGAAACATTTCTTGAAAAAAGTGGTAAGATTTTAAAAAAAAATAAAAAGGGTAAATGAACAAAAAAGATTTTTTTTTTCTATAGGAAAAACTGTTAAAATTTCCCAAAAGAATTCTAGAAAAAGCAAAAAAGTGGTAAGATTTTGCAAAAAAATTGTAGAAAATTTCTTTCTCAAAAGAAGGGGCAAAAATAATATGTGACGTGTTACATCAAAATGAGTCACATTGACCCAAATTTCAAAGTCGAGATTTTGGTATCAATGGAAAGATTAGAAAATAAGCTTTAAAATGATACCCTAGTCAAAGTAATACATTTTATAGTTTTCGAGATATGGCCATTTGAATTACGATCTCCTCCTCTCTTATTCTGTTCTAAAACCTGAGAAAATTCCATTCAAAGTTCGACAACATCGATGCACCATTCAATGACCCCCGGAAAGCAGAGAATCTCACAATTCAGATGCTGTTTACAGCTCGTCTCTATCATAAACGGTTCAAAAGTTGTGATGTTTTGTTGATGTTTTGTAAAATATGTGCAAGCGTTGTGTTGACTCTTAAGTTCAGTTTAAAGCATTTAAGAACGTTCTAGTCAGATTTAGCATCGTTGCACTACCAGCTCAGTTTAAAAGGATCGGGAAACTAGCTCTGTTTTCACGTCGATGCGCCCCATTGAATTTTGAGCATCTGTTTCTTGCCGTCCATCATGCTTATCATAGAAGCACCATTCAATGACCGTCGGAAAGGGAGAATCCAGGTTCAGATGAAGTTTACAGACATCACATTCTTTTTCCATGAACGGTTCAGAAGATATTTCATGTTTTCAACGATTCAACACTCATCTTCAGAGAGTTTAAGTAGCAAAACTTGAATCATCATTTACTGGCCTTTTCTCAATTACCTGGACTGTGAAACATTTCTTGAAAATTGTTTTAAATCATAGCTTTGAAATGAAAAAAAAAATGAACAAAAACGTTTTGATTTTCTATGGGTTTACCATTTCCCATCTGATAATCTAAAAATAGAAGATTTTGCAAAAAAATTGTCCGAAAATCATTTTGAAAGAAGGGGCAAAAATAATATAGTATTATAATTTTAGTATAGTAATATTTCTTGAAAAAAATAAGTAAAAATTGAGAAGAATCTGGTAAAATTTCTAAAAAAAACAGGCGCTGTCTGGAAAACTTTACACCCGAGCCGACATCTCCGCTGAGTTTCCGTGGTTACCTACGGTCACGCTGCCACTGAACGTAAAAAATGTCGATTCAACATGGCAGCCGCGGTTCCGGTTGAAACAGCTGTTGACAAAGCTAGTTTTGTGGAAGAAGAACACCCACTCTTCATCATTTTTGGTGACTGAAAAATTAGATAATTTGATTTGGTCTGCGGTTGTGGATAAGTAGGAATTGTCACTACTATCTTGCGCCACCATTTTTGTACGGAATGGAAAATCCAGCCAACCAGAAAGCACGTTTCAAGAGTTTCACGTTCATGAATAAACAATAGAATTATTTAATAGATAAATAATAGAATTGGAATGCTGGATGTCACTGTTTCCCCCTCATTTTACACACTGGACCTTTAAATGAACAACACAGACCACAGAGGGAGCTGATAAAAACCACAAAAAGAGACAAAATGTACAGTATAGAAATAACACAACACGAGAGACCAATGCCTCACAAAAACAACACACTTTCATGTAAGCAAACCTCATAGCGATCAAAACCTGAATGATATTGTACATGAGTTCCAAAAAGGTGGACGGACGTGAGCTCTGTGTGGCGCGTGTGTTTATACAGGATCATGCACACATCCGTGTTAGGTTAACTCATTTCCTTTGATCCCTCTGCTACAGTAGGTGTGTGTTCCTCTGGGCCAATCAGACGCTTGTTTTGCGGCGCGTCAGCCAATGGGGCGGCAGTAGTGTGATCCCTGAGCCAATAAGCACCATTGTTTGTATGTTCTGGCGAACGGGCTGGTTGTATGCAGCTGTTCAACACATGCACAACATGTGGTTTGGCTCTGGATGATTGTGTGTGATATAGTGTGTGTGTGTGTGTGTGTGTGTGTGTGTGTAGGACTGGTGCCAAATGTATGAATGCACTGGGCCCCGCCTGGTTCTGGTTTCAGTTTTCTTTCACTTTTTTTCATTCCTCTCCCTCTCTTCCAGTCTTATCTTTCCACACTTACTTTCCTGCTCTCTCCTTCTCTCTTTCTTTCTGGAGCCATCTCCATGGCAACAAGCACGCAGTGCTGGCCAGGAAATTTCTGGATCACAGAATCTTATTCCAATTCAGCACCACAGGGTCCAGTCAGGCACTTTAGCCCAGTGCCGTAAGTGTGTGTGTGTGTGTGTCTGTGTTTCTGTGTGTATGTGTGTGTGTGTGTGTGTGTGTGTGTATGTTACCATGGGATTACGCTATAATACAGATTAGCACAAACCTACTGGCCCACTGGCTGTAATACATTGAGACTCCTGTCTCTCTCTTTCTCCTGTTTTCATTATTCCCTCTATCTCTAATCTTCATCATCATCTCTCCATCTTTTTTCTCCTCTCACCACCTTCTCTCATTCCTCTTTTTGTGTCTTGTCTCTTCTTCATTGCTCTCATCTTTCCCCTCATCCCATTCTGTCCGTTCTCCACGCCTACTCCCCGCTGTCCATCCTTTTCATCTCCGCATCCATTTCATCCCTCCCGCTCTTCCTCCTGATCTCTCGTAGGCGTCCCTCATCCTTTGCTTGTCTCATTTGCCTTTTGCAGTTTGACTCTCATCCCACTGTTCCTCCTGTCTCCTTTCTCCCCTCTCACCTAACCCCTCTCCTCTTATCTTGCCATTTATCCAGATCTCCGTGGGATTGGATGAAAGAAATTCCCTCTCACACACGTTTTCCTCATCACTCTTGATCTCGAGACTTTTATCTCCGCAGCATCTTCTATGTTTCTTTCTTCTACTTCTCCCCTCTCACCTCCACCCCAGTAGGGGAACCCAGGGCCCCCGTCTGCGTGCTACTATGGTTGCAGGGCCAAGTGCCAGGACAAGGGGGGATGGTGCAGAGTTGGTTTGTTGAGTTGAGTTCAGCACAGCGGTACATCAAGGCTCCGATTCCCATAGTTCATTTAGCTCAGTTTGTTTTCACAAAGTTGTGACGTGAATCATTGAAGTGTCATGAGAGAAAGCTACACACACAGGTTTCTGTGACGCAGGCAAACTCAGCGCAAGTCGTATGTGATGTGTGTATCTGACTGCGGCCGTGAAGAGAAAGGTGAATTCTAAAGTGAACCTTATCTCCGGACAGGACAGGAGGACAGGGCAGAGTCTGCAGATAAAAGCAGCTGAAATGAGAACTCCTACATGAGAAGGACCTGGCTCTGGGCTCTCGAGCCACCTCACACTGAGAGGAGTCAGACAAGATGGGTTGGATATGAATGCCACCTCTCTCTGCTGCTGTATCGGTATAACTGGAGCAGTGATGAGTACCTTCACTTGATCTCCTGAAGTCAGCGTACTGTAGGTACCTCTTTATATAATGTGAGGTGAGGTGCCTCCATTATAAAGGAAACTCTCTACAGAGAAGGAGGAGGAGGAGAGTTTGGGCTGGAGGAGGTGGCAGCAGTAAAGGACATGACACTCAGTTCAGTCCACTGGGATTATTGTGATTAGTAGATTCGCTTTCATGAGGAAGGTAAAAATGAAAGGTTTTTTCACACCCAGTTTAACTGCAAATTCACACTGTTGACCAGTAGCAAGCTGTCTGGACAGCGCTGACAGAGATCACAATGCAGGAAGATCCACTTTTATTTAAAGGGATAGTTCAACATTTTGGCAAATTGGCCCATTGCCATAGGTCCTATAGTTTAAGGAGTTACCTTATTGTTGTGTTGCCTTAAATTGTCGGTGCAAGCTATTTTTAGAGCGGCGGAGCAGAGCCGCAAGCTGCTCAGCGCCGCACTATGGAGGGTAATGATTTCTTCGTTTCCCTCATCAAACTCATCAAATACACAATCCAACAACTCCAAAATGCTCTTGTGGAAGTTGTGACCTGCACATTCACCACGCTGGGAGATAATTATGTAAAAACAGAGTTGTTTTAGAGGCAAATTGATGCAAAACTGCTGATGCACACTCGGGGCAGTTTTGAGAACAACACTGTCTTGTAACATTCTGTTATTATCTCATAGCATGGTGAATGTGCAGGTCACAATTTGTCCATGAGAACATTTTGGAGTTGTTGGATTGTTTATTTGATGAGTTTGATGAGAGAAACCAAGTAATCCCATGAGCCTCTGTAGTGTAGCTCTGAACATATAAAATAGCTTGCTCCAACAGTTAGGTAACAAGCTACTCCTAAAACAATAGGGATTATGGCAATGGGCCAGTTTGCCAAAATGTTGAACTATCCCTTTAATTTTCTCTGTTAAACAAATAGGAGATGGGGACTGATGGTACAAATATATCTTTTTAGTGAACTATGTGAACCAAGCAGCCATGATACTGGTGATCTTTGATTGGATTGGAGGTAAGATCTTATGAAACCTGCAGTTAAATTGGATTCAGGGAATTGTAAAATCTAGATTATGGGACTAGAGTTTAGAGGAGATTTTTTTTTAAAACTCCCCAATAAATTAATTGTCTAGTAGCTGCATTATTAACATTCAGCTTTCATTCATGGGGGAAACTAAAGATCATGTGTTTGACATGATTCAGAAATGTTGACTGTTATTCTTGTTACAGAGAGGATGAAGTAAACAGGCTCAATGCAGAGCTGCACTATCAACACAAAAGAGACACTAGCTGCAGACACAGGTACAATAAGGCCATTGTTCTCCATGTAACTCCACCATACACACACACACACCACTCCAGCCCTCCTAGTCTCCAGCTCCATGTCATGTTACACACTCTCATTCTCACACACACACATACGTCTACGTCTCTCGGTGCACTGCACACAAAAAAGTGGGACAGCTCCGCTATGACAATTACACACACAAACACAGTGAAACAGTCCAAAGCTTTCCATTGGTCAGTGTGTGTGAATAGGCGAGGTACAAAGAGACATTTAATAGGTTGACAATTCAGAGAGAGGGAGAATGAAAGAAAGAGCGAGCGGCTGGGTGCTGGGTTTCACAGCTTCACTGCGCTCTTTAAACTCAGGATATGTCCCTTTAAAAGCTTCCTTAACTTCCACCACAGAGAACTTGAACTGAGAAAGTCAGTCTCTCATCTTTGGATCCCGAGCTCTTTAAACCATGTGTCTGTTTGTGTCCAGGCCCCCAGAGGCCTCATAAAGTAGTTCAGTACACACATAAAAGACAATGCGACGAGCAAATAATCATAAAACTGCATTTAGGCCTCAAAATGTCTCATTAAAAGGCATTTTATTTTAGGTGCATTGGCAGCTCCTTAAATCTTTCAGAGGTCAAACCATGTGACTCCTCTACACTGTCAAAGCTTATTATCAGTGATATTAAATCAAACCACTTTTTTTTCCACTAGATCTGAGTAATTTAATTTACAGATTGGATGGTTGTTATGTCTCAAATAGTCACAAGTTTTTCCCTCTGATCAAAAAATAAAAAACATAATGAATTCAATAAGTAATGCTGTCAGCAGTTCACTGAAAGCTGTGACAACCGTTTCCCTATTTGAGCTACTCTATGACAAACCCAAACTTTGAATAGATGCAGAGAAACACTGTATGATATGAGGGAAATGTGCCATAATTCCAGGTCGTCATCCTCTCGCTGAATGCAGAGTACGCGTACTTAGTCACTTTACTCTAGTTCCAAGCTACAAGCAACCAGGCAGTTGACTGTTTTACTTGACTGTTTTTAGTTTGCTTTAAGTTGGTTTTTAATCTAGTGCAGTGGTTCCCAGCCTTTTTTGGCTTGTGACCCCATTTTGACATCACAAATTTCTGGCGACCCCGCGCCAGCTCAGATGTTTTTATAATGCTGCATTTTATTTAAACTCAATTTATTTTTGAGAAAGTGAAAGCATAGACTGCAGTTGTTTAATATTATGTGTGGTGTTTTTAATCCTAATTTTAAATAGAATAATAATAGAGATATTTTTATCAGTAATCTTTTTTCAATTACTAGACAAATTCTAGGCGACCCCATTTGAAATCCAGGCGACCCCACGTGGGGTCCCGACCCCAAGGTTGAAAAACACTTATCTAATGTATTGCATATTTTATGTTTTTAATAACTGAATTGCTCTTCTAGGACAAATAAAGCATTCTGAATCCGAATCTGCCTGAATAATTGTTTAATATTGCAATGATGATGTGACATGCAATGAATAGACAAATATTGAAGTGTGCATGTCCAGTTTTGCTGAGTGAAGCTGAAGCAGAACACTGTGGGTCATCTCCTCCATGACTATACCTGCTTTTAACCTGTTGCCATGTTGAGAAAAGATGCTTTTCAACGTGTGAACTCAAATAAATGACATTTTTTTAACCACAGGATCAGCTCACAAGCACAGGGCGTCCTGGCATCTTCAACCAATCAAAGAAAAGTGTGCTTTTAGGGAGGCATTGCCTCTTTCCGTCAGTTCAGGCTTGACATTTATTACCTTTAATATCATCTACAGCTCCGAAGTGGAGTGTGAAGTGAGAACTGTGGGAGGAAGTGTGCAGTGTATTGTTCATTTAAAAAGTTGCGTGTTCACTGGAAGTAGGCTACTGCGCCTCAACGTTTCAATCATCTGGCCATTTGAATGAAGAACACCATCCTCTGCTTGTTCTTGATTTTTTCCTCCTTTAACTCACTCAACATGTAACTCTCTCTGAGGGTTAATCTATAGCAGTAAATTAGGTGGCTGCTGCTGACTCTGCATGATATCAGTTCATTACATGCCCCACTGGACTCTACATACAGTTTTCTCGGAGCCTCCTCTCCTCTCCTCTCCTCTCCTCTCCTCTCCTCTCCTCTCCTCTCCTCTCCTCTCCTCTCCTCTCCTCTCCTCTCCTCTCCTCTCCAAGATATTTTGCATCCTTAAATGTGCAGGATACAATTTTTGCTAAGAAAAATAGCATGTTTATTCTCCTCTCCTCTCCTTTACTTTCCTCTCCTCTGCAAGACATTTTGTATCCTTAAATGTGTGGGATAAAATTCTTTTTGAGAAAAATAACATGTTTATTTGATGCCATCGATTTTTCAAGTGTAAACAGTAAGAGTAATCATGCAGCTTTCAGTGGAAGGCTTTGTCCACAGGTTTTTGTTATTCATGTCTCAGCTCAGACAAAAGGAAACAACTCCATGATTGTTTGGGCAGGATCTCACGTCTCATGTGGCAGGAATCGGTGCCTCGAATATTTATCTACAGGAGGTAGAGACGTGGAAGCGCTGCTTAAAGATTTAAATTACCTCCTGAACCTGAACCTAGCCTGAAAAAAAGAAGAGAGAGAAAGCGAGAAAGAGCAGTGTTGTGTCGGCCTGGACTGCAGTCAGCTGGATCAGGTTCAGACCAGGGAGGGCTGGTGGTTCTATGTCTGTGGGATTGGCTTCCTGTGATTGTAAATTTATCCCCTTTCTCTGTAATGGATGTGTCCGTGTCCGTGTGTGTGTGTAAAGGAGAGAGATCAGGGTGTGTCCTCAATATTTTAGAGCAGATAAAACTCTTGACCTGTTTGTTTCCTCTCATGTCTTGTGTAAATCCTGTTGTGTAAGTTCATTTTATTATATTATAGAAGCATCTGTTTTCTCATCTGCTCCCATTGTAGCGTGTGGTCCATGTTATGTGCTTTCAAGTTTCAGTATAAAGTACAACGTTGACTACCGCAGAGTCCAGTTAAGTAATCATTTCCATTTGTTTCACTTTTTAATCGCAGTGAAACTACTGTCAATAAAAGACAACACAGATGTGTTGCATTAAATACCAGAGCCTTAAAATGATAGTTGAGTTAATGCGACGTGTCCAACAGTTTAGAGAAGCAGCACAAAAGCTGAGTGATGTACAGCTGTGAACAGGGCCAGACATAAAACTCTTTAACCTATTTTTGAATATTTTCACTTTCATTTAACATTAATCTTGCTGTTAAACAACTCCAACACAGCCCCTCCACACACACACAATAACCTCAACAATCCCCTTAGAAAACAGAATTAAACAAAACAGGAAGAAATAAAACATCTGCAAGAAACTGATTCAAAAAAATCCAAAGCAGAAGCGAGTGTGACATATTTGTGAAAAGGGAAATGAAAGTGAATGAAACAGTTAAAACAAATGAGAATAGCCAAAATAGATGCTGAGGAAACATGTGGAGCTAATGGTGTCTGCACTCGACACTGTCTCACCTGTCCTCACAATACTCTTCCATCTGGACCAGTTTGAGACATTTGACAATTTGAGGCATGCCTGCAAATAACAAACAAAATGGGATGTAACTCCTACATTGCTGGAGTGGCAAACCAATGGAGTTTAGATGACGTTGATGACGATGATGAAGTGCTGAAATTGCAGGCAGCTGGACAACTTAAAAAGAATTCCGTGTCCATGTTTTGGACAGAGAGGACGGTTTGAGAGAGGAGTGAAGGAGATCATCTATGTTCACCTGGAACAACCTCTCCTGAACAGAGACTATGGTTTATGACATCATCAATCAGTTGACTTTGGACTCCCCAAAAGGTTTACCCCCCATCCACACCTGGCAACTCCTGCTATATATTCACAACTTGGAAAAAAAGAGCTGCAAATTGTCAAAATTGGGGTCAAACTAATTACACGTGGGAAATTCGGGCATCATCTCACAGCTCTGATTTTCCGACTTGACTTCAGTGACAGCAATGCCACAATATGCCCAACTTCTTTCGGACATCCGTTTTTCCTCCTCCTAGTTAACCTGTTGCGTTAACGCGATGATGTCGGAAGTCGGAAATTTCTGAGTTGGAGTTTTGACTTCTTGGTTACTTCTGAGTCGTCTTGAATGCAGCATCTCTGTTGAGTCACCCCACCTTGAATCACCCCACCTAGGATTCAATACCTGGGATTCTCCCACTTGGTTTTAAAATTGGAGAAGTCTTTTGGATGAGAGGTGAAGTGTCTCCAAGAATCAAGTGATGTGTCTGTCTTCACGTCCAGTTGCTGTCAGTTTCAGCACTTAGCTGTGATGACCTGGATGACTGAGAACCTTAACTGACAGAGTTTAGATGAGCCAGAGGGATGTGTTGTAACCGTTTTTATTTTTGGATGGATTGACATGAAATTAAGCTGTGATGGTGAAAACATTAAAGCCCTGTCAGTCCATGCTTGTTAGCAGGTGAACGCCAGGCCACACAGCTGTTAGCAGGACTGTAGTTTGTTTTTCTACTGAACTCTCCAGGGCTGTAACTCCTGAAAAACCACTGTATATCCCCTAAATACCATCTCCTTCCTGCTCTCCTCTCTGCAACACTCTTCTCCTTTCCTCCTCTCTGCACATGCCTCCATAAATGTCTCTGTCTCTCTATCCCTCCCTTCCCCTTCAGCCTCATTTTTGCTGTGTGAGACACCGGCCCATTTGGCTTTTTAGGGACGATTCTGATATTTTTAGGAAGGAAACGTCACATCAGAGGGTCTCAGCTCATTTAATTCCCACTGCCACTGGAGTTTATACATCTATTTAAAATGTCACTGTCAGTCAGAGTGTCAGCTCTGTGTTAACTCGCCGTAATTAAAACAAAGGCTCAAAACACTCGTAATGATTTATTGATGCCTCGGTGCAACGTGTAACGGCTTAAATAAAGGATCAATACTGAGCCGATCCACCGCTCGCTGCCTTAATGTTCGCTCCTCATCCGCTCTCATATCACTCTGTCCCCCGCTCTCCTCATTCATCCATCTTCCTCTCTCCCTTAATCTTCATCTGTCCATTTGCGTCCCTGTTTCCCAGCAGTCAGACAGAAATAGCCCCGTGTGTACCAGTAGTCAACTGGAATAGATCCATACCAGGACCTCACTGTGTGTGTGTGTGTGTGTTACTAGTCCTCACATACACACACAGGGTTCGACTCTCTCTGGGCGTTCTCTGTGAGAAACCTGACATTTACACTCTGAGAAGGATGCACCATCTTGCACATCAAAGCCTTCCTGAGCTTAGGTCTCCTCAAGCTCTCTCTCTCTCATTTTCTGTTAATTTTAACACCAGACTTTTGCTATTTTGAGATTTGAGACAGTTATTTTTATATTCAATTATTCAGGTCACTTATTGTTCTGATACGTCTCTACATATCGCCCCTCGTCTCAATAAGCCGAGCCTTTTAGAAAAGACAGCATTCACATCTTCATGTGTTTGTGCCTTGTAGCTGAGCAGATTGTGTCTGTATCCTCTTATCTATGTGTTCCAACACCTTACATCATTTTACTACACACTTCATACAAGCTTCTTGTGGCTCCAGAGCCTTGTGGGTCCCAGAAAACATTTACAGTTTTAGAATGTGATCACCTTTTTGATGCTCTGGTTAAATTGATGGTACTGTTCTGTGATATGCACCACTAAAACACAATACTAAACTGAAGTGATAGGAGCCTGGAGGCTGCAGTGGGCTCTTTGCACAGCTCCACTACTTCCTGAACTCAATGCTGCTCCTTTGTTTCCTGTCTTACATTATTGGACAACCTGGTTAATCCAGATGTATCTGAGTAGTCACAATGGTCAGACACACCTGGATTAATCAGGTTGTCCAATAATGTAAGAGAAACAAAGGAGCAGCAATGAGTTCAGGAAGTAGTGGAGCTGTGCAAAGATCACATCATTAATAAAAAATTACTACAAACTGACTGACACACAATCTTGTCTGTCTGTCTGTCTATCTAAGATCATGTAACATGATGTAGGTCCACACCCTCATCTATCTTACATAATAGCTCACTCTGGAAAACATCTCATTTTCCAGTCACCTGCTGATGACTTGATTCAAGTTTAACGATCCCCTCAACTACCACGGTGTGCCGATAAAGTATTTGACTCATTTGACGCTTCAACAATCAATATGCAAAGACATACCACTGCAACCACCCGCCTGCACAAACACTCGCTGCCGTTTGTGTCTTTTATAATTATGTGAGTATAGTGGCAGGGTAATTTACTGCCGGGTAATTGATCTGCACAATAATCAGAGCTACATACGGGCTAGCAGACTCATTTTTGCATCCACACACATAGAGAGCCAGTGAGCCAGTGTTGAATCAGTGCAGCCAGCCTGGTTTATGAGCTATATTAGGAGCCCGATCTGAGAGTCCCTTCACTGAATTGGATGCTCTGATAGTTCAGGGACCACTGCTGTCAGTGTCACGTGTAACTGGATGTGTGCATGTGTGAGTGAGTGATTACATTTCCCTAATTGAGTGTTCGCTAACCTGTGTCCTTAATGCTTCTCACAGCTAGCAGGTCTGTCAGACGTTGGCTTTCTGTACATGCAGTATGTATACGCACTCGTGCACACGCATTTTAATAGAGGCCCGTTTTTTTCAAAGCCTTTTCAAAGCCAATCAGTGTTGATCTGCTTTAACGCTGCTGTTGTTATCAGTTGTTACCATGTCCAGCTAACTAGCTTACTAGCCAACCATATCGTTTTGCAGGGACACAGCTGCGTTCATGACCAGCACATCCACCGTGTATTATTTCCCACTGTGTGCACAATAAATGATGGCAGAGTTCAGGTTGATGTTAGTGGCCTCTGTCCCGTTTTGTAACGATAGAACAGCAGAGGCGAGAGGCAATTGTCCAGGGCCCCGGGCTGGAGGGGAGCTCCCAGAGGTGGCTGACATTGGTCCATACCAATGACAACATGAGGATGGCAATGGCTGTATACACAGAATACTGTGCATACAGTAGTATACACAATGCATTACAAAACATTAATCTCTCCTATCAATGCATTTGTTGTCAAATACCACCAATCAATTCTGCTGTCAGTAGATGAGCTGTTTTGTCCAACCTGTTACTCATTTGTATTTGGAAGAGGACGGTAATATCTCCTTTCTGGTATAAACGTTGCATTAAAGGTTTAACATTTTGGCAAATTGGATTTCCCAGGCAAATGCAGAGACTGCTTGCCGAAAAACTGCACCCAACGGGAACACGCATGAGCAATTTTACATGAATTTACCTCGAAAATAACTCAAATGTTCTGTTATTATCTCATAGCGTGGTGAATGTGCAGGTCACAACTTGTCTACCAGAGCGTTTTGGAGTTGTTGGATTGTGTTTGATGAGTTTGATGAGGGAAACCAAGAAATCCCATGAGCCTCCGTAGTGTAGCACTGAGCAGCTCACGGCTCTGCTCCTTATTTCTAAAAATAGCTTGAACTGACAATTAAAGATAACAACCCTACTCCTAAACCTATAGGGACAATGGGACAATTTGCCAAAATGTTGAACTATCCCTTTAAACAAAAATGTTAACATAAAGCATTGATGTAGTTACAGCAAAACTAAATCATAGATGGTTTCAGGCCTCCATGGTGCCTCCTGCCTGGGCCCCCCAGAGTTTCTAGAAACACCCCTGTGTTGTGCACAACAGAATTAACCCAGGGCGGCACAAGACAGAAAATCACCCACAAGATATTGCAAATCACACTTGAAGATATTTTTTGGCATTGATAAAACCTAGAGCAACAAAGCAGTGTATTCTGAGGTATCTGGCTAGGCTACTGCAAGAACACGTCAGGCGTGATAACACAAACCTGGTGTCGCAGTGATAAAGATGCTACATGACTTGTGTCTCACAGACCTAATAACCTCGGTGTAGAGCAACATCTCAGACGTGTCAGAGCTAACTGGACTTGTCACCTCTGGTACGGTGTTTAACCTGTGCACATAAGGTAACTGGTGTTCAACAAGAAAAAAAATAGTGAACAACATTAGCTATTTTTTCTATATCTAAAGATTTAAGTGACCCACACAACACACTGTTGAAAAAGAACGTGTTGATCCCACTTTGATTCTAGGTGATACGTGAAAATGTAAAGTGTAGCTTGTGTGTGAACATGCACTTGTTGGTCATGTTTGCATCACTGGTTTATTGTGTTTAGTTTGTAGAGTGCAGGTTAACGTATGTGTGTCTCACTGTGTGTTTGAGTGGGGGGTGGGGTGGGGGGTAGAGGGGGTAGCCTACTGGCTGTTTTCCAGAGCCAGTTTCCAGCCTGAAAGAGAGAGATAACACAGCGCTGCTTGGAGAGGGAATAAGAGGATGACAGAGAGGGGGCGCCGAAAAAAGCAACTAAGAGAGAAAAGGAAATGGGAGTTTACAGGCCGACCGGGATGGAATAAGAGGATGACGAAGAGCAGCAAGAGAAGAATGGGAGAGAGAGGGGAAAAGAGAAAGAGAGGAAAAAAAATGTCCGTGCAGGAGCAGGAGGAAGAAAGAGATAGCAGCGCAGGGCTAGAAGAAGGAGAGATGAGAGAATTAGAAAGAGGAGAAGTGGGTGAGATGAGAGCAACGGAGGATGGGAAGAGGAGGGAGCTGGAGTGGAGTGGAGAACGAGGGGTGAGTGGAGGACCCTCGGTGAAAGGGAGGGGGAGGAGGAGGAGGAGGAGGAGGAGGTGTGGAGGGGGGTATTCATTATGAGTCATGCCCATAGAGGCTGCATGCCTCTGGGGAAACAGCTCACCGACTGTCCCAGGCTTCACAGGGCCTGCTGGAGGTTTGCATAATGTGTGTGGAGTCATCGGGGAGAGGAGGGACAGACAGACAGATAGAGGTCAAAGTGAAACTGGGACACAACAATCGTCTCCTCTTCCTCTTCCTCTTCCTCTTCTCTCCTCTTCCTCTCCTCTCCTCTCCTCTCCTCTCCTCTCCTCTCCTCTCCTCTCCTCTCCTCTCCTCTCCTCTCCTCTCCTCTCTTCTCCTCTCCTCTCCCTCTTCTTCTTCCTCTTCTCCTCTCCTACTGCAGCATTGCAAGGCCACAAAGATCACTGCACTTACACACACACAAGCACACACCTTGTTCCGCTTTATTAATGCCTCAAGGCTAACTAGCCTTACATGAAAGGTTGTATGCAATTTTTTCATATCTCACTCCATCTCTATCTTTGTCTCTCCATCTCTCCTCTTTTCTGCATTTCACCTCCCCCTCTCCTCCTCTCACACGCTAAATGTAGCGAGCAATCACAATATCTTCCATTATAGTCGGAGCCCACGCTGTTGGGTTATAATAGAGGGAGGGAGAGGAGGAGTGAGAAAGAGGGAGGGAGAGTCAGATAGGAGAGATATTGATAGCGGAGTGGAGAGAAACTGAGAATGTGGAAATGAGAGGGTGCAGTGAGGGAGTGGAAACCAGCAGGATGAGCTGCTGGTGCTGGTGCTGTTTGTTGTTGTTGTGTTAAAGCCTGCAGCTCTGAGTCTGTTTTTTAATCCAGCGCTGGCTTATTCTCGGCCGTGATCACCGCCACTCTTGTGATGAATTTGTCACCTCCATCTCTCTTTCCCCTCCTCACTTTTACTCCACTCAGCACAGGCTCCAACGTAGTTTTTTCCACTTCCCACTCTCGCCTGTTTGCTCTCACTCCTTCTTGTATCACAATTTGTCTCCTCTGGGATGTTGGCTAATATGTTTTTGATTATTTTCTCAGTTAAAAAAAAATAAAAATCATCTGTCTCCGTCCCACTCTCCACTTTTCTCCTGTTCTCACTACAAACACAACAACAGTGACACTTATATTAGAGTCAGGTTGAGGTACAGTAGTGTTTTTACTCTTTATTTATGGTTAATTTTCATATTTTAGTACAGAGATTGAAAAGGTAAAACAAAAGACTAATATGAGACACTGAATAATTAATGTGAAGTCTAGGGGTGATCTGTATCCATATCCAAAAGACAAAAATACCATACACAGCACATCATAAACAGTCTCATTCATTGGCCAAATCAGCACCATTTCTGCTATCGTTTTTCACCCAGATCTTTTTAGTGTCAGATTAAGTAAGTCATTTGCTTGAGGACAAGTTAATTGTTTATACTGTTTTAAACTGCAGGCTTGACTTCAAATTTATCAATTATTATTATTGTGACCAAATACCTGCAGAACAAAGTGACACCCCATCAGCTGTACCATGTGTTCAGTGCTAATTAGCAGACGTTAGCTCGCCAATCATTAAACTACATTGTCACTGTGAGCATGTTGCTATGATACCATCAGCATTTAGCTCAAAGTGCTAGTGTGCTAAAATATTCACACTCCGCTGTTCATGGTTTCCATAGTTGCAGACCGTTCGCACCACAAGTGTGCTGACTACAGATGCAGACAATAGTAGGCTAAACTGAACACTCATGTTGTGTACTTCTTGTTCCAATTATTGTTGTGTAGACTCACACATTGTTTCCTTATTCTTTTTCATGTGGTTCAGAACTTGAAACTTTTTCTTTTTTTCTACTTTTTTCATTTTCTTTGCTCCTGCTTTTAACTCTTTTTTTTAAAATAGTTTGTTTTTATGCTGTTCCTTTTAAATGGTTTGTCTTTATGTAAAGCACATTGAGTTGCCTTTATGAAATGCGCTATATACGTAATTATGCCTTGCCTAGTGTAGTAGCCTATAGTAGTATTTCTGTTATTGAGAGAAGAGAGTTCAGACTGATCTCTGCACACGTCACTTTCCTGCTTTGATTTATGGATATGAACTCACAGTAACTCAGCCTCACGATCAGAATGAGACACGCGCTGTGTGATACAGGAAGTTCATGGACGTCTGTTTTGATATTACACAGCCATCAGACAATTACAGTCTCACTGTACTTACTGTCTGTTGAAGGAGTCACTTCACGCGCTGTTTTTCTCAGTCAGGAGTTGCTGTTTTCGTTTATGGCGCTCAGTGGAAAACATGCAGCTGTTTACTGTTTGTTTATGGCCTTACAGGCGAACCACACGCACACATGTGTAACTCAACAGACAGATGCCCCGCCTGGTGACTTCACCAGAGACTCCAAAACAGTTGTAGTTCATCACAGTCTGCCAGTTTTCTATACCTTCACTTCCTACATGTATTTTGATTAGTTTGATTATTTTTCTTAAATCCTGTCTCGTCACACCCTGATCCCTCTGTAACCTTTACTAGTGAGCCTCTAGTAACAAACGATGTAGTAGCTGCAGCAGAAACAGCTCATGGATCATTTCTAAAGCAGTGACACTAATGTTGTTTAGTTTTCTGGCCTTTTTTTCTCCTTCTTCTTTCATCTTCTCTTTCCTCCAACAGTGTATACTTTACTACTGTGTTGATCCTCTCCTCTTCCTGCCGTTTTTCTCAATGACAAACATGTGGCTCCTGTGACGAAGGAAGAGCGAACACATAATGATGCCCTGTGCCTACGCTACTACTTTGTGTGCATGTGTGTGTGTGTGTTTTATCAGAGTGGATACTTGCCTGGAAATGACAGTTATTTGGTGGCTTTTGGGGCGAACACAGTGGAAACAGGGCAGTGATGGTGGGTTGTGCGTGTGATGAGGTCAATGTCGGTTCAGTATAGTAATCACAGCGCTGCCCTGAGGTCTGTACTCAGACAGAGGCCGGCACGTCAATTGTCACACTCAACAAAACAAACAGACTCCAAAGCAGCAATTCACGGCAAATCCAGACAAAATCAAATTAAAACCTCATGACGGTGAACTTCATAACAGCCAAATAATCTACTAAAATTACACATCATCAGTGTGACCAGCGTGGAGCCTTATTTTTCTCTGTGGCTTCTAGCTGAGTTTTGACATCAGAGCCAGAGAACATGATCTCCACTGTTAATCCGCCCCCTCTCAATCATTTCCTGTCTTGTCTGCTCTTCTTCTCCTCTTGTGTCTGCTTCTAACAGCACATGTTTTCATGGGATTTTTAGGACTTTACTTTCACTGTGTTTAGTCCTGACAGAGGCACAGACTACACTGCACCAGAGCTGCCTAATCTGACGATAATGAGATCCTCTCAAGTCAATAGACAGCGGCTTAGCTGCACTATAAACACCACAAGATTGTGTGTATGTGTGTAAGAATGTGTGTGTCTGGGCCATATTTGCACATATGTTGAATACAGGCCATCCCAGAACCAAAAGCCCAAGTGATTACTTCTTCATCTGGATGACACATTTCATTATTCATGTAGTATTGTGAGAGGTAGTGATATAAACTGATCATTATTGATGGATGTCTACTCATAATAAACTCCCAGCTGATACTAGCATGTAATAGTGCAGCAATGTTCCTCCCTGCTCTCCTGTCACCTGAATGACAACTTGCCACAAACGTCCTGGCTTCATCATCAGTCTAAATCTGAACTCTGATGATGTGACTGATGTTCTAAAGGTGTTGTTTTTACCTCATGGTCCTGGACTTAAAGCGTGGTATCATGTGTGACTTGAATGTAGACAGTTTGGGGCCATCCCAGAATAGCAGGGTGGAGCTTTCATGAATTTGTCAATAGCGTTCTTGTTTTCTTCCCCCCCCCCCATAGTTAAATGCAAGTTGTATTTTCCCATTTTCAGCTGGTGGTGTTTCTGCTGTTCGTTACAGCTTTTATTTAGCCAAGGCTTCAGGGCATTGTGTTTTTCATGAATATGAAATCTTACCAGTCCCTCAAGGGAAATAACTCAAATTTGTTACAAAGATTCACTTTGACCTTTAAATTAAATGATTAGAGGTCAAAGGTCAAGCTCACTGAGGCCTCATAAAGGATATTCTGCTGGATGAATGTGATATGTCTGGACAGCCAGGAGGGAATTTCTTTAAATTAGTTTCATTTCATGGTCAGAGGTCAAAGTTCAAGGTCACTCAGAACTGTGGTTTAGGTCATGACTCATTTGCTAACTATGACACAATTTAACATAATAAAGTAATGGCAGTGTATATCCAAGAAGTCAGAGGTCAACTAATGTAAAAACACTTTTGACAGAGGAGTGAGAGATCCTGACCACATTTCCAAAGACTTGACTGATTAGGCAGAGACAGTTCATGTCTGTAATTCTACATCAGTCTCAGGTCAGACTTTGTGTCTTTTACAAAACAACTGCTGTTGTAGTTTTAATGACTAAATGATATGAGATTAAAATATAACGTATGAATGAAATGAAGCAGATGAAGCAAAGACACATACTGCACATATTCATTACAACCATATGCAGACAGAAAATTGTTTTTATACTGCTAATGGGTAGTACTATTAGTAGGAGAACAAGCTGCACTTTGGGTGATAGTGTGTCTGTCTGTGGCCCTTAACACTCTGTCATATATCACTGAGGTCACTAACATTTCACACAACATATTATGCAGCCTAACCACTTATCTCTTTCATGTGTGCGTGTGCGTGCACATGTCTGTTGGGGTATTGCTGCGAGTGTGATGCACTCTGCTCCTATCATTGTAGTAGGGAGAGGCCAGAGGCGGCAGTGGACCTCTTGTTGATCTTTGTAGATCATGTGTGTGGTGTCGTGTTAGGTGATGTAAACCAGCACAGACAGTTAAGAGGGATTATCTTCTTTTTTCACCCACTTCACATTCAAACAACAGAATTTGTGGATCAACAGAAATTAGCTTTTAATACAAAAGTATGCAACATCACCTGATGGGGAATCATGTACTGTAGGTCAGTGGTTCTCAAAGTAGGGTCCGAGGACCCCCAAGGGTCCTTTATAGGGCTCAAGGGGGTTCCCAACTTTTTCTTGAAATTTGACCACTTTTTTCTAGAATTTCTCTAGAAACTATATGTTTTTTTCCAGAAATATTAAAAACATTTTCCATTAATTTCTATAAAATCTTGACAAAAATTCCTGGCATTGGCCCAAATTTTAATGTACACTGACTAAGAAGTGGTCCAATTTGTATCCGTTTAGGGGTCCTTGGTGTAAAAAAGTTTGAGAACCACTGATGCAGGTGAATAGTCAGGTGGTCATCAGAATAATTATTCTATGGCAACCTGGAATATTCACTGCAGACGATATTGCAGTTAATGTGAGCTTCTTCCTCAGTTGTTGTTTTCAGTTTGAAAATATGTTGGTGCTCCCTCCCCTTCTGTTTCGAGAGGGTCGATCATTTAACACTCAATTTTCGGACTGGTTTGACTTCGCCCTCTGGGTGCCTTCACTGCACTGCATATTACAGTGCTCACACTGTTCAGTTACTGTACCTGTCACATCCTGACATTAGCATGTACATGTAGCCCCAAGAATCACTGTCCCTCATCACAGCCTGAGGATTCCTCTCCTATATTTTCAAAGGACATTAGATGTGATAGAACAGACTATTTGCTCAATAGCTATATTTCTCACCTTCTTCTTTACTGATATTCAACTCTTTGGAGGTATTGTTTCTGTTTTCAGTTGTGCCTCTCGTGGATTTTGCCTGTAATTGCTATAGATCAGACATTTAACTCCATTAGCCTAGCTCTATTGATGAAAATAATGGTGTTGTGCCGCTGCCTCTGAGGCCCCTACCCACTCAATACATGATTTGTATGCAAGCAGCGACAACAATGTGGAAAATGTGCAAAAAATATTATCTAGCATACCCCATGTCTGTTGTTCCATGAAGAAAAGAAAATACAGACCCTTCACTTAATCCTGGCTCAGGACCTAGATGAGATATTGGACTGTACTGTATGATTTAGACCCGTGTCCATAATAAATCAGGCTCTCTGAGAACAGGAGTGCTGTCTTGGCAGAAAATCTTCCTTTCTCATCCTTGTGAATGAATTACTGAATAATGCAGGATCAGCTATCCTATTCCGGGTGGTTTAGTACATACTGGCCCAGATTTACTGTCAATTATTCGCTTATTTCACACAAAGTTAGGATTTTGGGTTAGAAACACCCATGTCTCATTACTGTGGCTAATCTGGAGTAGGTTTGGAGGCGGGCATACATTTAGTTCTCTTTTCAAGTATCATCCAGTTGACCGTGCTGTGTACTTTGCGATTCCCAGTTTTCCATTTTGGGACAGGTGGGTTGAAGTGAATTGAATGGTTAATACTCGCTCAATGTGGGCTGTTTTAATCTTTTATTAGATGTGAGGAAGTGTTTGCGCAAGGTCACATTGGGAGATGGAAAAGTGGCCCCGGATGATTACAGTCTCCAAGAAAAACAGGGGCTGAAGAAATGATTAAAGCAGTCAAGGATAAAGACGAGTCAAGAAGGACCACTGTGAGGAAACCTTAATTATTCTCTATTTGAATGAAATAAAACAATAAAGTCTGAAAAAGGAGCAGAGAGGAGAGTGAGACCAAGCAGTGAAAACAGTGGGAGAGACAGGCAGAGAAAAATCTTTATACAGCAGACACATGGTCCCTATTGATCACTCAGCCATGTGACTGTCCCTCGGGTGTGTTATGGTCCTCTGTAAGTCTCTCTTTGCCTGCGAGTGTGCTGTGCCTGTCTGTGTGGGTGTCGTCATGCCGTCTGCGTGTCTGAGTGTGTTAAGTATACGGGGATTGGAAGTGACGTCTGTGTCTGCACTTGGACTTCAATGTGTTTAGCATTTCTGCAGGCAAACAAGCTCAGATGTAAAATGACAATCAGACCAAAAGGAGGGGGGAGGGGGTTAGAAATTCAGCGGGAAATGCATGTTTTTTGGGTCCTGAAGTGCCCGCAGTTAACTGTATGTCAGTGATTCAGGCCTACATAATGCAAATGTTCACATGATATTCAGGAAGTACTGTATAATTTTGTCATGGTGTGCGTTATCTGTGTGTATGTGTATCATGTTGTTGAAAAGTAAGTGTGAATTTGGACAAAAAATTGCATAAATCAGTCCCCAAGTTTTTAAAGTACCTTCATTGCCTCCATGTGTGTCACAGCTGCTGCTGCTGCTCGACCAACAGGCCGTTTTGGTAAGTGAGAACAATCGACAGGCCACCTCCAATGACTAACTCCCCGTTGTTTGGTTTTCTGTTCCTTCACTGGCATGCACCCGCCCCTTCTGCCTCATGTCTCTACCCTCAAGCCTCACCTGCTACTCACCTGACACTCTGATACTAACCAGCCAATTAAAGCCCCCAGTGCTAAGTGACTAGTCTGACCAGACTAAAGGTGCGTATTTCCACCTGTAGGTATGTAGCGAGGTAAATATTAAAGGGATAGTTCAACATTTTGGGAAATTGGCCCATTGCCATAATCCCTACAGTCATAGCAGTAGGTTCATTACCTTTATTTGTCGGCGCAAGCTATTTTTAAAACTGCCAAGCCGAGCGGCGAGCTGCTGAGAGATAAAATGTCTTTGTTTCCTTCATCAAATACACAATCCAACAACTCCTCAGCTCATTCACCACGCTATGAGATAATAACAGAATGTAATGACACAGAGTTGTTTTTTAGGTAAATTCATGCAAAACAGCAGATGTGCGTTGCCTTCAGGGACAGTTTTTTTTAGCAAGCAGTCTCTGTATTAACCTTGAAAACAACTCTGTCTTGTAATGTGCCATTATTATCTAGCGTGGTGAATATGGAGGTCACAACTTGTCCATGAGAGCGTTTTGGAGTTGTTGGATTGTGTATATGATGAGTTTGATGAGGGAAACCAAGAAATCCCATGACCCTCCGTAGCGTCGTTCTGAACAGCTCGCGGCTCTGCTCCGCCGTTCTACAAATAGCTTGCACCGACAATTAAAGGTAATGAACCTACAGCTAAGACTAATAGGGATTATGGCAATGGGCCAATTTGCCAAAATGTTGAACTGTCCCTTTCACTAACTGTGTCTATTACGCCTGAGACTGAACAGAACTCAAAGCCTTGATTAATTTACATTACAATGACTTTTACATCATGATGCCACCTCTAAACTTCACTTTGCATAAACTTTACAGGAGCTATTGTTTCTTTTTTTGTTGTTGCTAATCCCAATGCTTGCATAAAAAGATGTTAGTTTACTAGCATAAAACAAAAGTCGTGAGTCCAGCTTAAGGTTTCATTCCTTTTATCACGAAGAGAGGTAGAAAACAACCTTGTTTGTTTTACTTTGGTTTCTACCACTTAGTCTCTCTTTCTAATACTTAGCTACTGGAGCGTCCAGTCTGCCCTGAACACCTACCACTGCCCTGAGGAAACAGCCATTAATACTTACAGTCATCTTCTTTAAGCTAAATGTTAACATTAGCTACAATGCTGAGATGCTCATTTTAGGCCAACAGTCAACATCCTGATCAGTGGATGAAATGTTGTGTTCACCATATTAGTTTATTGTGATAGCTTAAAAAAAGCTGTAGCTAAGATGTTGCATTATCCATGGACAGGAGGTTGCCACCATATAATGAGCACATCTTTACTCCAAATGTGACAAGCCGTCATCTGCTGGACAAATTTAACATGTGTGAACACTGCATGAACATCAAATACAACAACAGTGGCAACGCATGGAAAAATACCCTCCCCCCAACAAATAAAAAATAGATAAATTCACACTAACAAGAAGCTGTTGCTTTGTTTTCAGGAATGTGCACGGCGTTCAGACATGTGGCTGTGTGTGTGTGTGTGTGTGTGTGCAGTGGCTCTGACAAACGTGTTAGCCATCGGGGGAGATAACCTTGATACTGGTGATGAAGCTGTTGCTAGGTAACCATAGAGTGTTGGTGCACCTCTGACTGCGGCAGTTGTAACGCTTCCAGTCCAAGGTCTTATGAGCAATAATGATCATCCACCAACACACGTTCAATCTGAATTTTTAAATGTAGTCGTAGGCGGCGGCAGCGTCCGGTTCAAAGAGCACGTCAGTCATCAAAGCTACGTTTTGGGGATCTGTAGTTTTTTTTTAACAAGGATTTGGTTTGAATATTAAAGTGGTTCAAGACACAACAAGGACATATAGCCAGTGATAAACAGATGGAGCCTGAAGAACTTTAGATGTGCTCAGTTCTAGTAATAGCAACCATGATTAAAAAGCATGTCTCTCATTTCCTCGTCTGCGCGAGGCTTCTGTTCTGCTGTGGGTGACACCGAGACATCTCATCAGTCTGATTATTTCTGTTACACTGACAGTAACACAGTTGTTTACAGGAGTCCACTGCTGCTTCCAGCGGAAGGATTTGTTATTATCCCGTTAAAAGGCACATTTTTCTGTTCTCTGCCAACATAAATGAGTGTTATTAATTATATTCTGTGTTAAAAAGTGGACAAGATGACTAGACACGTTAATATGGCACATAGCCTATGTTTTAAAGATGAATGACTGGATCATATTTTGGATGAACTCAATGCTATTTCCTCATTCTTTGCTACCTTAAAGGGGAACTGTGCAAGTTTTTACCTTGATTAAATCGTGATGGTAAATGACTTGCTCTCTGCCGTCCACGTAGCATCTCTTGTCCAATCTTGCAAGACCTTGCTGTCCCAGATCTCATCTTGCGAGAAACATGGACTGCTTTACAGCACTACGACACAAACACGCCTGCTAATCCGTAATCTATCGTTAACCTTACCCACCTTGGTAGACATCGCTCCACGGATTTCCTTCTTGCTGGCCTCATTGAAAACAAATGCACATGGCAGAGGGGAAAATATGCACGCTGGAACTGTAGGGTCAGCTCCGTAGAGGAAAAAAAAAGCTACCAAAACGGCGAAAAGCGGCCAACTTGCATAGTTCCCCTTTAACTGTGTCCTATATTTTGTCCTTTAAGAAAACTAAGGCTTTAAGGGGAAACTCAATACGTCCCTTGCCCTCTCGTCCCTCCCCCTAACTGCTCAGACGTAGGTTGATCCCCACACGTCAAGGTCAACAAGTCACGTTTGACCTCTCAGCTCTGTGTTCAGCTCTGCTTATCTCCGTTGCTCTGCTTCATTCTGTGTCTCAGAGATGTGACACGGCTCTGATTGGTGGTAAAGTTTCAATGGGGCCGGCCTGCTGGAGATAATGTTGGTTAGATAAGAGTGCAGCTCTCTCCGTCCTGCTCCAGCAGGAGTTCAATCAAGGAGCACTCTTGTATCCATGGAGACAGCCTCCCATGGTAAGCTGGAGTGTGTGTGAGCGTGTGTGGTCAAAGCAGGGGTTAGAGTTTCGCCTGTGTATAAATAGCAGGTTATAATGGAAACAAACCCACTGTCCTAGTAAAAGCCCACAGTGTACAGTGGAGTGCACCACACTGTGCTACTACTGCCACCACCACATGCTCATCCACTTCACCTCTCTATGACTGGCAAAGCACACGTTACGTACTGTACAGTAGTGCTTTAAAAACAGGAAATCAAAACAGATATATCTCAATAAAACACATGGAAACGACAATGCAGAGACAAACATTTGGCTCTTAAGAAACAAAAGGTTAAAGGTGAGGATGAATAGAACAGAAACATAGCTGAGCCCTCATTGTCAAGTGTCTCACTTAAGCAGTTACAGATTCATAATAATAGTAATAATAATAACTTTACTTAATTTTTAGATTCCAGAAAGAGATGGAGGCAGGCTGTCATTTATTTTTTAATATATTTTGTGGGGGCTTTTTTGCCTTTCATGGACAGGATAGTTGAGAGAGAGAGACACCAACTGAGCTAAACACCGCCCTGCAGGCTGTCATTTCTATCCACTGATATTGATTTTTGCAGTTCAATGACAATTTATTAGATTTTATCATGTAGCCTGTAAACAAAGCTGAAGTTGGCTCATGTGTTGATATACATGCAGTGGCTTATAGGGTTTGTAGGGGAAATATAAGATAATGTACAGTAATTGTCCTAATGTGTTTCTTTCATTATAAAATGTTGAAAGATAATGAGAAAAAATGTTCTTGTGCAATTTCTCAAGCCCATGGTGATGTCTCCACTCCAGTTTGCTTCCCTACAGTTTATGTATTTGTGGTTTAACAAGGTAAAAAAAAAACAAAAAAACACACATCTACCTTCATCATGTGGAGAGATGGTAGTCATAGGTCTGCCAGCCTAGCTGTGGCTGTTTACTGTAGTTGTGACCGTCCAGTTAGCCAGTTAGCAGCCACAGATTAAAAGCACTGCTACAGTTTGTCTTTCAGTTTAGTTCAGATTTCTGAAGTCTGTACAAATTATACACTGATGAAAACGTCCATAAATCAGTCAACATGCATTAGTTGCATGTTGGTGCCCGTGTGTAATATTCCTAAACACTCCAGCATTAATGCAGTGCATTACAGTCAGCTCCTATCGATCTGGCTCGTCTCAGCATCACTTCCTGTGTCAGTGCTTCCTGTCCCAGCTGCTTTGGCCTTTTGATCCATCTCTGTCTTTTTTCTGTCTGATGGTCCTGCATCCATTTGGAAAGCTGCCCCCGTCTAATTCAATCACTCCACTTCCTGTTAACCTGTGTCTCAAGTCACATTTATAGCAGAGTGTGTTTGTGTGTTTTTGTGAGTGTGTGTGTGAGCAGCTGAGGAAATATGGATCGGCAGCTCGGAACTAATCACTACTTCATCATCCTGTCCCGTGCACTTTGCCAACTGTTGTACACGCACAAACCACACACACACACGTGCACACACCCTTGACTATAACAAAACTGTATATTAAACAAGGCCCATTGAATCTAGAGGATTGCTCAGTTTCAGGGCAGCGGAGGACATGCATCGTCTTCTGCTGTCGCTACATTTACATTTATACAGCTAAATTTACAGTAACTAAAAATTGTATACAGTGGGGGTGGGAATCGTCGGAGGCCTGCATGTTGAAATATAGTTCACACTCTGTTTTAAACTCAATCTTTCTTAACTGTAAATCATCAAAACCATTAGAAACCATTAGTCTATTACTGGGTCAGACGGAGACTTCAATCATAGGTCTATAAACTGACGTCTAGTTGATTGATCTATATATTTTCATTTTCTGCTGCAGTAGAACTTTGTCTCCATCAGTCGCAGCTGAATAAATAAATCAGAGAGATTTAATCTTAGAAACAATAAGATTCGAGTACTGTAGTGTCCATTAAGGAAATTAAAGTCTGCTAAATAATGTGGTCTAGTGGAGGACGCTGAATAAAATGTAATTATGTTAACTTATTTACTCTTACTTACTCTGGCTCAGGCTCTTTCACTGCTGCTGCTGTTTGTTAGAGATAAAAGTGCATCACTACACGTAAATCTCTCTCCAATTCCACCGGATTAAAACAGAGCCTCTGCTCTTTATTTACCCGTTGCCATGGTGAATTTCTGTATCAGAGCTGAATTCAGAGTTGACTGAGCTAACTCACATCAGCTGTGCTGTTCTGGTTTTGAGTTCAGAGTTGGTTGAACCAGAGACAGTGATCAGTGCTCTGCTTTCAAAACAAAATTATGACGATGCCAAGACTTTACAATGACAGATAGCCAGTTGGCATGTCCCTTCAAAACCATGCTCCCACACCCACATAAGCTCCGTTTAGTGGGTCAATGACTTGTTTTATTGACCTTCATCAGGACCAACCAATAAAGAACTTTGTATTCAGTAATTAAAGGAGACATATCATGTCCCCTTTCCATAAATTAAAATAGTTCCCAGGTGTCTTAAAGACATGTCTGTGACATGCTGTGGTCAAAATACCTCAAAGATCAAACATCACAGCTCTTTTCATCCGTTCAAAATAACCCTGTTCAGAACGGCTTTTTTCAGAGCCTGTCCCTTTAAATGCAAATGAACCACAGCTTGCCCCGCCCCACCCTTTCTATCAGCCCCAGGTAGGGGGTGGGGTTATGCAAATTCGAATCCTATAGTTACATTGTTGGAAGACAACTGAGGGAACAGCTCATAAAACCACATCCTAGGAGCCTGAACATTACAGATTTTTTTTGTCAATTATCGCATTTTGGGGGCCGGAAGGCAAGAAAACACCCAAAAAGAGCCTCCAAAAAGTGATATTTCCATAATATGTCCCCTTTAAATCACTTAAATCACACAGGACATTGAAGTCAAAACCAAAGAGCCTTAGAAATTATAAAGTGAACACCAGTGTGATCGGATCTTGTCAGTCTTAACCGAATACAACAAATTACAAGTGTTACCGACCTTGTTGCTTGCAGGTGTTTAAATTCTGCACTTTGATGCTACACCTGTCTTTGCTGTCCCTTGATTGTTGTACTACGTCTGGCAACCAATCAACTGCAGAGTAGACAGACTGCTTCCTGTTTACACCATATCCAGTTTTTGTGAAGTAAAAGGGCCGTCTTTTTTAAAATGAAAGTATATTATTGTGAACGTAGCACAATTTCATGATCAGTCAGTCTTTAGTGTGAGGACAGAGACGGTGATCTCTTATTCAAATATTACAAATCACGTCATAATCGGTGTGAAACTTGGCCACATAAGACTCTCATGAAGGAATGATTAGTTTATGACTTTCAATATGGTGTTTGGACAACTCTATCCTCATACGACCGTACGCTGTAAAGTGAGGACAGGAAGGGAGAGACAAAGGGGGAGGAAAGACATCAAAGGAGGGAGGAGAGGAGAGCAATGTTGGAGAGGAAGGATGTGAAGAGAGAGGAGAGAAGGCAGATATAGAGGAAGAAGAAGACAAGGGAGGAAACAGGAGTAATTGATCAGATAATAGAATAAAAAAGATTGGCTGGTCAGTTGCCTTCATCTGAGGGCCAGTTTGTCTCACACACACACACACACACACACACACACACACACACACACACACACACACACACACACACACACACACACACACTCCCACTCTCTCCATCCTGTGTTTTTTTCTTGTTCTCTCATCCTCCCTCTGCAGAAACAGATGTGCCAGGATCACGTGTGTGTGTGAGGGAGCGCACAGAAGTGCATCGTAGTGTTTGTGCTCTTTGTAATTGTGTGTGTTTGTGCGTGCGTGTGTGTTTGGAGAGCCAGTAAGGGTATGATGTGTATATTTATAGTAAATGAATTCAGCTGGCTGCACCTCTGACTTCCTGTGGCACACACTGAACAATGCCCATCTGTGTGTAAGTGTCTGTGTGTGTGCACATGTTGTGTGTGTGTTGGCTTGCTTCTACACATGTTTATGATGACGTTGTGTTTCGCATGCCCTGCACTGCATGCACGTGTGGTTTCCCCACTCTTTTGTTTCTGTGTCGTGATGCGGCCGTCGTGTGACGTCGTCCGGTTCTGACAGCGTGCAATTATTGACTGTCACTTTCCCATAATGCAGCTGTCAATCAATGAAATGGTCTGGGCTCAGTTAAGTAGCAGAAGAGGGGGATTGTGGTGATTTCTCAAGTGGATTGGTCTAATCTAGTTCTGCTCCGTAGTCCATTCATTCTGTGAATGACTGTGAAATGTCTCTAAAACATAAAGGAGCGCTGCGTGTACAGCAGCTATGCACAAGTAAAAATATAAACAAAACAGAGAAACTGAAAGACTTGTGTTTAGTTTTTTCATGACGTCTGCAAAACAATGCTATCCAGACTCATTTCTCTCTTTTTTGTTTACTACATTGGCAGTAATAGAACAGCCAAATGAATAAATGATACGTTGATCAATGTCTAATGGGTTTGCTCTCATTACCGTGATGACTGTAAACTAAATCAGGCTGCCTCCACGCTATATTCAAACAGTGACGCTTGTTTTTTGTTATTCAGTCGTGGATGATAAGACCCAGACAGCGTTGGTGTTGCTGTTTCCAAGAAGTCTAAGAGGCTTGAGAAAGTCAGGGCACAAGGAGTAAACATAGCAGAGATCCGTCCTCAAACTTAAATGTCTGAAAGGAAGAAAAAATGAAAGAAAAAAACCCATAATTTCAGTCCCCAGTACCCTAGTAGACGAGCTCAGATTGTAACAAGACAAAAAATATCCTCAATCAGCGAACAGCTTTCATCCTCTCAAAAAAGTAATTTACCATATGCTTATGTGTTATATTATGTGTCCTAACCCCAACCCTTCAAAAGGCCACTGTAGCTCAGATTGTTCCCCCTGTGCCTTGCTTTGAACACAGGAGTCTGCACCATGATTACAAGTCAATCCCACGTGTGGATTTGTGGATGGAGGCACAGATGAGTACCACTGAAAACATGACATCAAGCTCAACTTCAGACGTGACCTTTGATGTTTCCGCTAAAGCATTTTAAAAGCATTTGGTACATGCAGTAAATATGCATTTCATATTTGATTTATACAAGAATGCTTGAAAACAGATGACAGACAGAGTTGACATGTATATAATTGTGTTAAAGGTACGGTATGTAAGAAATCTAAAGCAACTGGCCATAAAATCATCCTAATAATGTAACAAAGACTCGGGAATAATGTTCATATAACATACTGAACTCACCAACAACAATCCTACAGCCAAGATATTTGCATTTATCTTTTGAACCGCAAATCATGTTTATGTTTTTGAAATCATGTTTTGAGGCACAGATAAATCGTTGCAGTCAGTAGAGTGTCAGCTGCCGAGCAACCACAGGTTGCCAGTTACGAGACTAAAGGCCCTTTCACACCGCGGACGTAACGAATAAACATCATTCGCTCAACTTTCACACCGGCGCGACGCGAATAAGCGACAGATGCGACAATAGATTCCAAAGTTTGATGTTTCCGACGGGTGTTTCTTCGCCTCAATGTTTTTAATCTGTTAATTATCCATCACGTATTCACTTTGCCGCTGTGGTCTTGCTACCAACTTTACTCAACACAGCAGCTCACTGTCTGATCACTGCCTGAGCAATATCGGACCACTGTCCGGACAGAAAATCCCCCCCCCCCCCCTCCTCTTCTCCTCCTCTCTCCTCTCCTCTCCTCTCCCCCCGACACACAGGTTATTTACATTGTTTACATTCCAAGCACGTGTGTGTATACATACGCCAGAGAAACAACAGGTGGAAGGCTGATGGCAGAGATGAGAGCAAAGACAACTTCTTTTTTCCTGTGAGACTGTGCATGGATATGAGACTGGCAGGCAGTGTCTGTGTGCGTGTTTGTTATGGGAAACAGCTGATGGTGTTCTGACGTGCCTCCTTTTCACGCTACATGATTGGTTGATTCATTTATTCGAAAGCTCAGAAAAATCGAAAAAAAAAAAATTATGTCGCATTTTCGCCGCGACATATTCCATGAAGGCCGGGGGTCACGGATACGCCAACCGCTCTGGCATACCTCGAGTCTGGAGGGGAGGGGTGGAGGACTCACTCTATTTTGATTGTAGTAACCGTTTTTGGCCAGATTCTTACATATGGCGCCTTTAAGATAAAAACAAATTTAAAAAAAGCAACCACCGCACACTGATAGGACTCACTCTATTAGCGTCATCAGGTCGGCCTCTGGTATGTGTTTGTATGTCTGTTGGTGACATCATTGTCCCATTTTTCACATGCTGGAATTCAAATCATTGACATTACAGGATTTGCAGTAGTAACCATTGCACAGTAGCTGTATACTGTACACACTCACACACACAAACCCACAAAAATTTAGCTATGTCTTATATTGCGATTTTTGAATTATTTTTTTTCTCTTTTGTCTTTATTTTTACGTTTTGTTTGCTTTGACTATTGTTGTAGTCTTATCTTCTGTTTTTATGAGGTGAGATTTTCTTTATAAACCCCTCTGGGTTTTTTTAATCTCACCTGCACATTTGTTTTTGCTGTTTTTATACTGTTTCTGTCTCTTGTAAATTGTGCAAATAAATTAAATCCTAAAAAAAATTACTGGTACTGTATCACATGCTAGAATTCTAGTCATGGACAGATTTCAATTTGTCACTGCACAGTAGGCTACAGGGTTGTACAAATGTATCTCATTGCAGCAATAAAGTTGAAAAAGAACATAATCTGAATCACATACCTTCATATAAATAATATACTAACACACACAATAGATACATAATTGTGTGTTTTTGTGTCTGAAACATCTTAAATGTTTGACCATGTTCCAGTGTCGATCTGAGCTGCCTTATCACTGCTCTACTGGATGTATAGCTCTGTGCATCACAGCGCTTCGTTTCAGACCAACAAATCATTTGGCTGTTAGAGTATAAGTCCATGTTTTGGACACCTCTTAGATAAGGACTTGTTTTTATCCAGCGTCTGAAATAATCCACCACAAAAAACTAAATTGGAATCAGTCACTTGTGTAATGAGCGCCGCTGTGTATCCCCGGCGTCTCAGTTAGTGTGTTTGTGTATTGTTTGCCTGTCTGTGATTATAATGGCCCTGCCTTCTGTTTTTATGTCTTAGCGCTCCCTTTTGCTTCGCTTTGATTTGCGCGGGACTCACCTCAGAATGAGACTCATGCTGTGGGATTGACGTTAAAAAACACACAATTAGTGTGTTTTACTCCCAGCATCCCACAAGAGAGAGAGGCAGGGGGCGGTGCGTGGCGCAGTGGTTAAGGCAGCCGCCCCATGTATATGCAGACGCAGGCGTCCCTGGTTCGCGTCCCGCATCGGGCAGACCTTTCCTGCATGTCATTCCCCTCTCTCTGCCTCCCCCTTTCCTGTCTATCTCTACTGATCTGTCAAATAAAGGCATAAAACGCCAAAAAAATATACTTTAAAAAAAAAAAAAAAAAGAGAGAGAGGCAGGTCTATATTTACAGTGCATCACCCACCAGAGAGGAGACAGACCCTGTGCTGCTTCCTGAAACCACAGTGTAGCAATCAAAGGCCTGCGTCTGTCAATAATCTTACACTTGTCCGCGTTCCGCTCTCTTTAATATCTGATAAGTGGCTAACCAGTCATTTATTGTTTAATGAGCTGATAATTGAAAGAAATGTGTATTGTATATTGTAGTTGAGACCTGGCGTAAGAGCTCTGCTGCTGTGTAGAGGGTGAAGAGGAGGGACTGCTGCCGTCTTCTCAACACACTTCATGTGTAATGACATTGACCTGGGTTAATGTGCACAGTTTTAATCAGCACTGCTCATCAGTACATTATTTTCATCACTATTTCTGCAGGAAAAGTTGATCTCATCAGCTAGATCAGCAGATATCCATAGTGAGCAGAGGTTTTTACAGAAAGACAAGCCCCGCCCACACAGAAACCACAGTCCCCACTACTATACCAATAAGACTTAAGACTGAACTAAAACAGTTAGTAACTCTCTGTGAAATTCATGATTGTTCCTTTAAACTGACAGTAATCAATCAAATAGTGTATCGATGATGATCTTCAGAATATCTACCATTAACTTCCACTGGCACAGTCCAGTGATGATCAATCCTGCATTTCCCTGCCTCAACATACTGCTGGTCCTACACAGACTAACTTTCATTATCAGAAGGAAAAGCTATTTATGTGACAAGTATAAAGCTTGGATGGATAGTTTGTTACGTGGTTAAATGTATGGCTTTGTAAATTGAATATTAATTAGATATAAACATTACAGTGGTGCAGTTAAAGAGATTCTAATTGTGGGGTGGACTATTATTACAATCACAGTAATGAATGAGTTAACAGTGGTAATAAAGTCAGACTTGTGCTGCGCTGAGCTCAGCTGATCTGGGTACAGGTGTCAGCTGAATGTCTGAATAGAGGAGTCTCCATGAAGACTCATTTGTTCACCCAGAGACTCTGTGGAGGAAGCAGATGCTGTTTTAGACAGTTCATCTGGAAATAAGGATGTCACACTCTCACACTGTCACCACGCTCATTACGGTAATGTGTGTATCTGTGTGCGCGCGTGTTTCTGATTCCGTGTTTTTTGGATGTGTGTACAGCACACTTCTCCGTGTGTAGGAAGACCTAGAGGATGCTAGTTGCCTAGCAACCACATCTATGCAACTCGGTGCTCCCTTGTTGTGCTCGTGTGTGTGTTAGTGTGTATGTGTGTGTGTGAGGAGTGAAGGGAGCAGAGTTAAGCTGCAGGCTGAGCAGTTGCAGCAACATCATGAAATCAGTATTTTCCCAGAGTTCTGCTGCGGCAGGCGGCAGAATGCTGAAGTAATTCAGCGTGTGGCGTTCACATTTGGACGTACACTTCATGTGGGTGTGTATGTGTGTGTGTGTGTTGGCAGCGAACTGTCACAGAATTAAAACTACCACCAGATACAGCACATTAACTATTTACATGAAGGTTTTACTCAACCACTTTAAAACTGGATTGATAGTTGATATTGCATTTAAATTAAATTAAATTAAATTGAAACCCTAAATCTACATTTTTACCAGTTTTATCCCCGACACATCACAGTAAGTGGACTGAGATCATTAGCACAACTCTGTACGTCACACTGTCGCTGCTCCCCGTTTTTGCAGGAGCCAGACTTAATGATGAGGAAACGTGTCAGAGAGAATTAGCAGAGCTTCCAGTAGACTCCAGCTCACACACAGGAGGTGACATTGACCAGTCACTGTCTGTATGATGACAAAACCCACCAGAGAAGCACATTACATTGCAGAGACCATAGCTCTGTGGCTAAACTGATGAGAAAATGGTGTTCAGACAGAAAACACTGTTTTTAAACAATTAAAGACTAAAAGTCGGATAAATTATTATTAAAGGTATAATATGTAGGAGTGTGGTTGCATATCGGAATATTCTTGATGTTGCATTCACGTGAAATCGGGCAGATGTCAGACAGACAACAGACACTGCATGTGACAGGATGGTATTGTTTACCTGACCCATGTTTTACCGTCTTTCTCTCGTCGAGTAAAATGACATCTATGACGTTGGTTTGACAACGGCGTCATTCAGGTGTCTGACTGCACCTGAATGCAACATCAGTGCCTCCGTCCTTCCTCACGCTACACAGTGGTGACAGTTTTAACAGGCGCTACCTTGAAAAACTTTCTCCCTGAGCCGACAGCTCTGGTGAGTTTCTATGGTTACCTACAGTCACGCTGACACTGAACGTAAAAAATGACGATGCAACATGGCCGCCTCGGTTCGGTGCGTCCCCACTTATATATTTGTAACAACTTGTTCTAAGTTACGAGAAAGCTTTCATTTGTACACAGGTGTGATTCCACTTCAGTGAAATAGGTTTTTTTGATTTAGATTTTTGCTAATAAATAAAGTTAGTCAAATACGTAACATACGGGGGCTTTAATAATAATAATATTAATAAGTTTCCTTCTCTTATGTATGTGCCAGAGCAGAGAGTAGATCCAAAAATGTCCAGTCAGTGTTGTGTGACATGGACGTGTATAGTGATGCGGTCTCTGGGACACAAACATCAAGCACTAAATTGATACTGTACAAATGGTTAATTCATAACATTGTGACCTCAAGACTTGAGTTGTGGTAGATTTACTTTCCTTTCGGCTTCTTCGCTGTGTTTTGCCAGTTTAATGCGTTTAATTTGAAACAACAGCTGTAGGAAACGTTGAGCCGGGTCGACTCGGCAGCGTTATGTAACTCTGACACAAGTGTAAGAGAGCGATCATTAGCACTGAGGCTGATATCAGTGAGATGCATTTATGAAACAGTAACACTGGAATACACGCTGCATAGTTTCCTTGCTGAGTTTGAATCCAATCATGAACCGTTGTGGAAAAAATGATGTCCAACAAAGAAGTGAACACAAAATGGGCAGAATACAAGGTTATTATGCAACACGTCTCATACTGCACTTACATCAGCTTTTAAAAAAAAGAGGAAACTATGAACATGATGTTAAAGATTCTAGGTCGTACCACCCGTCCCTTTATGCTGGTGAGGACGACCCGCTCCCAAATGAGCTGTGGCCACTTGGATGAAAACAGCAACAGATGTGGAACCAGCACCAAAATTATCCCCCAATTCCCGTCACTACGCCGTTCCCTCCGGTCGGATCCGCTCTCTGGCGGGACACGCAGTTCCAGCAGCGCTTCACATTTGATCTATCAGCCCACTTCTGACTCCCTGTAAATGTTTTATGAAAGTTGGCTGACATTTCATCTCGAAGAAATCTAAGCGAGGAGCGTTCGACAACTCCTGCTGCACATTGTAAACCAACAGCTGAGGTTACACACAAAGGGAAAGAAGAGGGTGTGAATGTGTAAACATGATGTCAAGTGGATGCTCAGTATGTGCATCTTAATGTCTTCTATATCTTTAAATATAACGTGACAACCAAATGTGTGACTGTGCTGAGGTGTGTGTGTGTGGTCGTGTGTGTGTGTAGGCGTTAGCTGTGAGCAGATGGCGTGTGTGTGCTACCTGCTCACGACGCTCTGACCAGGAACCAATGAGGAGGGAAGAAGCAGAGAGAGTCAACGAGGATCAAACAGCTCCTGCAGTTACCATGCACACACAGACACAGACACACACACACACACACACACACCTACCGGGTAGTATTTATATGCAGATACATTTTTATTAATAGTAATTATTTATACTAACGTCAGATTTGTGCTTGTATTCACATCACTGCAGCGTGTGTGTATTTGGTTTGGATGTGAAGCTGCCTGTCACTGTTTGTGTATGCATTCATGATACAGCACTTGTGTGTGTGTGTGTGTGTGTGTACATCTGGCAGGCAGAGGATGATATTGGCAGAGGTCCCACTCTTACCCACTCTGTCCTTATATGATGTCTTGCACGGAGTCTCTGTCCTTATTTGATGACACGGGGGCGGCCGTCTCTTTTTATGATGTCAAAGAATAAGGAGGGGGTTCACCAAGTGCATGGAAAAACTAGGATTTAGTGCAGACACATCAGCACTCAGGCAAGAAAAGAGGAACATTTTGATTTGATTTAGGATCAGTCCAGTAACTGTAGATCATGATGCTGCATGTGTTTGTTCAGGGCAGCATAAGTAAGCATATTTACATTGTAATAAAGAGTATCTTATAAGGCCTGCAGCGACCTTGGTTAGACAGTTATTGTGTGCTTGTTTAGCCTTCCCTTAAGCCGATTAGGTGACAGGCTACTTCACACAAAGATGCAAAATGACACTTCTTTCTGAATAATTCAATGTACGTAGCGAGTTTGAGCTCAATGGGCTGGAGGAGGCTGTTGAACAATGACAAAAATGTTTAACCTGCAATAACTCATTCTGGGCTACAAACACAAAGCTGTCAAATCACCCTTTGGTAGGCCTGTCCAAATTAGGACATTTTTAGTTGAACATTTATTGCCATACAAACTGGGATTAACAATTTAATTTTCTTTGTCTGATCTCTCATTTTATGACACTATTATAGAATAAGCCTAAACATAGTTTTACACCTCATGAAGAAGAAGAAGAAGATCCATTTTTGGAACATATAAATGAGAATTACGTTTCTGTTTGTCTTTAAGCTCTGCAACTACATCCATGATGCTAATGTCTATAGATGCTCATTGAACTGCAGTCGTTGAATATTAGAAATATAATAATAATAGACATGATTATTCAGGCTTTCATCACCCTGGCTGACCCCTTTCAAAAGGACGTTAGAACACTTAACAGTCAAAACTTGCAGTACTGCTTTGACGTGTGTCTATTTCATTTCATTATCATTTGTCTGATATGGCCGCCCTGCAGCTACTTTGGCTGCCCTCATCTCCACAGCCATTGCAGCTAAGGCTCATGGGTATCGTAATAAGAGCTGCCAGCCTTATAAAATTGATGAACAAACTATAACTTCTAAGAGACAAAATGAAATAATTAAAGCTGATGGCCTTAAAATAAACCTGTGGTAGTGTTAAATGCATTAGAGCACCTGTAAAATGATATTGTAAAATAGAGACACCTTTGACACTGATACTGTGCATGGGATCAATAGAATTAAAAAGGTCAATACATGAAGGGGGGAAATCACCTTTTGTTGTTTTTTGTCTGCTCCAAGGTCTTTCATTGGGACATTTCCTGGGTTTATAGTTTAAAACAGTTGGGAAAACTTAAACGGACATGAGAGTATAGTTTTACAGCATTCCTGATTTGACTCTGCTGGGTAATGTTCACGAGAGGAGTCTACCTTAATAATGCAGGATGAGTGCACGAGGACAGACCCCACTACAACTGGTGCCAGGGTAATTTCACTGCCACAATCGAGGAACAGAGAGAGAGGGAGAAAAGAAACACTATCACCGTCATGATCTGTGGACCTGGAGGGTGGGATGGCACCAGAAGAAACACGAAATGAAGAAAGGGTGGGTGGGTGGGGGGTGGATAGACAAGGGAAATAGTCAGAGGAGGGGAAATGGGGACAGATCGATCAGAGCCAAGTCTACAGGTCTACTTTCAGAGAGCACTCCACAGTCCAGCACACTATTTTCCATCCTCACTGCCAGGGAGAAAAAGAGTGGAAGGAATAAGAAATTTAGGGAGACAGGAGGGAGGGAGGGAGGGGGGGGGGCTTAATAAGCTACAAAGAAATCCTCTTTTCCCGTCCTTTTCTTTCCTTTTTGTAAATGTATTTCATAATAGAACAAAATAAACGCTGTTGTTGTCTTTATACTAGAATCCGTCTTCCCCGGGATGGATATTATATAACCGAGCAGCATATTAAGAAAAGCAGGGACATTGTTCCCTTCTCCTCTCCCAGGAGGATGAGATCAGACCGTTTTTTGCCACGGGTATAAAAACACATAATCAGCAGACTGCGAATAATCCCCCTCCAAAAAAAAAACATGTAGTCTCTTCTTTTACCTTTCACTGCCTCTATCTCTTATTTGCCAAATGAACATATCTGACCTTTTTAAACATGCAGGCTTGCTCATGCATAGACACTACAATTAAAAACCCATCATGCCTTTCAGCTGTCCCTGACCTTTGACATTCACTGAGGCGTGTTAACAGCAGACGATCAATACCCCTTCAGGATTGACATGAAAAGCACAGCAGATGAGTGGACACATAGACCGTGCTGTTAACTTATCTTTGAGGAAGTGGTTTGTTTTCCTACCGAGTCACACACACTGAAATGTCAGACTGCATTAAAGAGGATCTCAGAAAATCACTTTGACATTAATAATATTGTGGATTTCTAAAACTCCAGCCATGGAGCCAACTTAAACTTATTTAACAGTAACTGTGCAGTGGATGGCAACTTGCAAGCCGCAGAAGGATACGTTAATTTGTGGGTTGGATCACCACCTTGGTCCAAAGTGAAATATTTCAACAGCTGTTAGATGGATGATATTAGGTGCAAACATTTATATTCCCGTCTGGATCTGGATTTGCCATACTTTCGTTATTCCATAAATCTTCATGTTCTTGTTTGAAATGAGTCGAATGAATGGATTTCCCGTTGTCGCCAGATGTACAGTAGCCTAGCTGGTAGCATTCATTCACTCAACCTTTATTTAATCTTGAGAAGTCATTGACGCAACACCCTCATTTGCAATCATGTTGAGAGTAGATTTTAACAGGAAAAACAGAGTAGGCTCCTGAAGAATAGTTTATGAATTGAACCATGGGCACAAGTGCATTAAGCTTTACTGTAAATAGTGTTGTTAAGGGTTCCAGGTGTGTGCAGCTCAAATGGCTGTTTTTCAAATACTTTGAATGGAGGCCGATCATTCGAGCCTGTTGAGTAATTAGACCCCCGGTTAAACCAGTGTATCAAGGAAATACAATCAGATGATATAGTAAACTTTATTGAAGCTATTTGTAACTTTTGCTATTGCTACATGGTTAACAAATGTTGCGAGTTCAGCATCAAATTTCATAATTTCATTCACTGTTTCTTTTCTTCTACTAAAACTAGCATGCTAACCAGCTAACCCTGGCTTATTGTCACTGTCCAATACGTCTCTTTGTGTGTGTGACAACGGCCGAAGCTCCTGTCAAGCGACACTCGCCACCACCTGCTCCTGACAAGAAACAGGTTCAGCAGCTGAGAACAAATAGCCTCTTTGAACTTGCTCCATCAGCATGTAAGCGTTGTTAGCAGCTTGCTGAATTTAGCTCTGTGACACAGCATCGCAGAGTCACTAGCAACATAAGAATACAGATTAGAAAAGATTCAGCAAGGGTGGATAAAGAAGAAACCAGAATGCTTTCAGGCTGCAAGGCTGTTCAATGTTCAGGGGAGGTGTAGTATTTTGGGTGGTAACAGTGGTCTAATAGATTGTAAATTGGAGCAAATGGTCTGGTAGATTTTCATTTATCTTCCAGCAGAGCTTTTATTTTTACACTTTGAATATTTTATGATATTCAAAGCCACTTCATTTTGAAAAAACCCCCCACATATTTTAACATATTTTTTCTTCATAAATATTGTTATCAGTTCCCCCTGGTTACTCTGCTTGTGTACAGTATTTTAGGCTACCCATTCTTGAAACTGCAGTCCAATTGCTGCATTTGTCATGCGTCTGAAATGGTCAGTTTCTTTGGCTTCTGGAACCCTCATGTTTATGTTGTAGTTTTCAGTTTGACTTCCATTTTTTTTTCACTTTTTCTTTTCAAGGAAGGCAACGTGCCAAGATCCTGACTGGCATAAGCACCAAAATCCAAACCCCCAAGGGCCTAACAGTTTTAATAACATTTATTTTTGACTTCATAATGACAGATCTTTATTTCTTATTTTTTCAAAGATTGCGTGCCGCCGGCATTTCTAGAGAGGTTTTGCTATGTTGAAAGTTTTTCTTACCCTGATTTTCAAAAAACTTTTAAATTGCTATGGTTTTATTGTTTTATTATATTCAGTTTCGACTCACAGTGCAAATGCTGTCCTCTCTTCAGGCAGGCCTTGGCTGGTCGAACAGGAAACACCTATGGGTGCTGTCAGATGCTTTGACAGTGACTCCAATTAACCTGCAGCCACTGCAGTGTTCAGTGTACAGAGGCTATGAATGAAGTCCACAGGGAGGGACATAGGATCTATGTCTTTTTTGAATACATGTTTGTGCATTAAAGCATGCATGTAATTTCTCTGTTTGGACATGAACGTGTGTCCGCAGTGTATGTGTGGGTGTACGCTCTGTGTTTGTGTGTAGCTCTAACGAGGCTGCAGCTCTGTGGGTGTGGAGTCGGTTGGAGCGCTTTGAAGAAGTGTGTGTTTTCGGGCTGACTCTATAACCATGGTTTCACTGTTTGTTATGACTGTCTGTGCTGTTGCTGTCCAATATATCTGAGCAAGACGTGGCATGGACACACTGATGCAATAGCAAAAACTTTGACATGAGGTATTCATCTCCGTGTTTGTATTATCAGGTGTGTGTGTGTGTGTGTGTGTGTGTTTTCAGTCGATGGTCTCTAAATTGTCGAGCCTCATTAGTCTGAGAATGATCAATATGTTCACTTTGCTCTGTGCAGCCTGCACACAGGACTGTGTAAAGCTTCTTGTGCTGCTTTGAATTAATTGAATTTTTGCTTGTTAAACTTCTGCAGAGCACATTTTAGCATAGCGTGACACTGTGGTCTGAAAATGCCAGTGGTGATACAACCATCGTGTGTTTCTAATATGTGTGAGATAAGACAATGGCATGTGGATAACTGATATTTGTGTCTTTGTTAGCCTTGTAAACCCAAAAAATACAAAGGGAAGAAAATGAGGGATGCAGCCGGTTAGCATCTAGCTTTTTACCTATGGTACCTACAACTGTATAGTACTAGAGAAATGAATGTAACATTACACACTTTCAAACAGTGATGCCTTTGTATATTTTGAGATGGATAAAATGATGGGAATGAAAACTTTTTGTCTGAGTCATATTTGATAGCTATTATGTAAATTCACATTCATAAGCCCTTTGGTAGTGATTTGAAATGTGTCAGGTAGTGACACTTCCTACTTATCCACAACCGCAGACCAAATCAAATTATCTAATTTTTCAGTCACCAAAAATGATGAAGAGTGGGTGTTCTTCTTCCACAAAACTATCTTTGTCTGCAGCTGTTTGAACCGGAACTGCGGCTGCCATGTTGAATCGCCATTTTTTATGTTCAGTGGCAGCGTGACCGTAGGTAACCACGGAAACTCAGCGGAGATGTCGGCTCGGTGGAAAGTTTTTTTTTTTAGAAATTTTACCAGATTCTTCTCAATTTTTCCTTTTTTACTTATTTTTTTCAAGAAATATTACTATACTAATATTATAATACTATATTATTTTTGCCCCTTCTTTTGAGAAAGAAATTTTCTACAATTTTTTGCAAAATCTTACCACTTTTTTTGCTTTTTCTAGAATTCTTTTGGGAAATTTTAATCTTTTTTTGTTCATTTACCCTTTTTATTTTTTTAAATCTTACCACTTTTTGTAAGAAATGTTTCAACATATTTTAAAGAAATTGTGCCACTTTTTTCTAGAAATGTCTCTATATTCGTGATGTCATGTAGAATGTGATGTCATGAAAGTCCTCTGTACTTCAAAGGAAAAAGAATGTGATGTCATTAAGAATTCTCAGAACCTATAAATAACCCCGGAACTTATTGACCCCTTGCAGAACTTATAAGACTGTTATTTACAAAAAGAGTGATAATGTACTGTCTATGGAGCCGTCCAACAATGTGGCTCGATCACTTAACATTACAACCTCACAGCATTATCACTTATTTAAAATAGAATATCTACTCATCCGTTGCAATAATCTGTAAATTGGCCGTAGATTATCTCAGTTTTCTGTTTGCTTTTCCACTGCTGAGGAGCTAACGTTAGGTCAGAGCCACACTCCCCATACAGAAGCTGCTGCTGACTTTGCTGCTATCTCAGCTAACGGACCTGGACATATTGTAATTTGTTTTGTCCCGAAAAACTTTGTTTTTTATGGTCTTGTTGTTATTCTGAAGCTTCAACTGTGTTTACATCAACTATGCACTAGTGTAGATAAACTAACTTATAATGACATTTACCAGTAATCTTCACACTGGTCCTGTTGCTCAGAACATACAGAAACCAGTTCTTAGCTCTAGCCCATTGGTGCTTAAAAGGTTTTAAGAGCCAATAACCGGCTCTTAAGTGATTCTCAGGAAACAAAGCTAGAGACTCTGGCTCCGAACCAGCACTCGATCCAGCTCAGTGGAAAAGGAGGGGAAACTTTACAACCCCGGTATTTCACAAAACTATCCGCCCCTTTGGATTACATTGGCTGGAAAAAAGCGTTAACAATAAGACTGGGGAATCAGAAATTATGGTTTTGTCACAAAAACTTTGTTTTTTATGGTCTTGTTGTTATTCTGAAGTCAAAACCTGTTCTTTACAGAACATACAATTCTGGTAGCTAGACAGTTGCTCTCTGGAAGAAACAGCTGGATTTTGGTCTTCAAACGAAAGAAAAAATTAACTGGGCAGAACTTGGAAAGCTGCCGAACAAAGTTCTGGAAAGCATGTCTCAGTCTCCTGAAAGAAACTGCAAAGAACTGACCAAGAACATCAAAGAAAAGGACATTCAGATCCAGAGACTGAAGAAGGATAAAGACATGTATTTTGACATTGCCCAAAAATCCTCCAATGACCTTCGGAGGCTGATGGAGGACAGCCAACACCCCGTTTTGAGGAAGGTGGAAGAGTTGGAGGACATAATCATGGACTTCAACAGAGAGAATAAGGAGCTGAAAAAGGAGAAGCTCAACCTGCAGAAGGTGTCCCAAAGACAACGGGAAAAGCACCAAGTCCTTCAGGATGAGAAGCTTGAACTCCAGTCGACAAACCAAATGCTGAGTGCAGAAAATAGATACTTACAGGCACAAAACCAGGTTCTCCAGACTGCCAACAACAAGTTGCAGCTGGAGAAAGAAAAACTCCTGGAAGAAAACAAGAGGCTGGACTCAGACAACAGACACCTCCAAGAAAACACCACCATGTTTCAGGAGGAGAACAAAGAATTAAAACAGGACAACAACAGGCTGGAAGTGGAAAAGAACAACTTCCAAAGAAGAACCAAGGTTCTTGAGGTGGAAACCGAAGGATTAAAACAGCACAACAACAAGCTGATAATGGAGAAGAACAACATCCAAGAGAGAAACAAGGTTCTTGAGGTGGAAACCGAAAGATTAAAAGAGGACAAAACCAGACTGGAAGTAGAGAACAACAACTTCCAAAGAAGAACCAAGGTTCTTGAGGTGGAGACCACAGAATTAAAACAGCACAACAACAAGCTGATAATGGAGAAGAACAACATCCAAGAGAGAAACAAGGTTCTTGAGGTGGAAACCGAAGGATTAAAAGAGGACAAAACCAGACTGGAAGTAGAGAACAACAACTTCCAAAGAAGAAACACAGTTCTTGAGGTGGAAACTGAAGAACTAAAACAGCACAACAACAAGCTGATAATGGAGAAGAACAACATCCAAGAGAGAAACACGGTTCTTGAGGTGGAAACCGAAGAACAAAACAGGTTCAACATCCAAGAGGTTCTTGAGAAAGCAAAGAATTAAAAGAGAACAAGATCAGGCTGGAAATGGAGAAGAACAACTTCCAAAAAAGAAATAAGGTTCTTGAGGTGGAGAAGAACAACCTGCGAGCAGATAACATCCTCCTGCAAAGTGAGAAGGGAAAGCTTGAGGACCAGAACAACACCCTGGAGCTGGACAAGCTGGCCCTCAAGACAGAGAAGCAACTCCTGGAGAAGCTGCTCGTGGATATGAAGAGGAGGAGGAGGCGCTTCTGGTTCTGGAGGAGGAACGATGAGGAGGTGGATGGGGCTGCAGCAGCTCCACCCTCCTCCTCTCTCCACCCCACCACCTCCTCCTCCCTCCATCCCACCACCTCCTCCTCCCTCCATCCCACCACCTCCTCCTCCCTCCATCCCACCACCTCCTCTTAATCTCCACCTCCTCCTCTTCCTCCCTCCATCCCACCACCTCCTCCTCTCTCCATCCTCCTCCCTCCATCCCACCACCTCCTCTTAATCTCCACCACCACCTCCTCCTCCCTCCATCCCACCACCTCCTCTTAATCTCCACCACCACCTCCTCCTCCCTCCATCCCACCACCTCCTCTTAATCTCCACCACCACCTCCTCCTCCCTCCATCCCACCACCTCCTCTCTCCACCACCACCTCCTCCTCCCTCCATCCCACCACCTCCTTAATCTCCACCACCACCTCCCCCTCCCTCCATCCCACCACCTCCTCTCTCCATCCCACCACCTCCTCTTAATTCTCTCTCTCTCTCTCTCTCTCTCTCTTTCTCTCTCTCTCTCTCTCTCTCTGCATCACAGCACGGTGGCGCAGTGGTTAGCACTGTTGCCTCACAGCAAGAAGGTCCTGGGTCCGAATCCCCAGCCGCCCAGGTCCTTTCTGTGTGGAGTTTGCATGTTCTCCCCGTGTCTGTGTTGGGTTTCCTCCCGGCGCTCCGGTTCCCCCACCACTAAAAACACGCCAGCTAGCTAATCCTCCAGTCAGCGCCGCTGACCGAAGGCACTGGCTAGCTGTGTATGAGACAATATAAATAAAATCACTAATATTGTCTATAATATGTCTGTTATTATGATTCTCTTTGAATAATGACATACAGTGTAACTGTTACATTGTAGCCTGGTCGCGCCCACACTAGTGACGTCACGCCTCGCAAAAGCGCGGCTGACTGCTAGTCTGGCCAACCGTACTATTTACTGGATTTCTGTCTCCCGAATTTTCGGGAACTCCACCCTGTTTTTCGAGAGCCAGTCAACGTTGAGCCTCTCCAACGGCTCTGGGTAGAGGCGTGTTCAAGTAAGTGATGCAGTAGAGCAGCAGTAGAAGCTTCGACACCGCCTATTCTGGCTTCGACCAATAGCAGACTGAGGCATTTGAGGGGGGCGGGCAAACCAGGTTTGAAGGGTGCGCTTTGAGAAATGGATTCTCTTAATGTCTTGGCCAGACCCAATGCTGAGTATCAACATTGGAAAGTCTGGAAACAATGAAAAGCAGATTAATTATCCAGGTAGCTACAGTTTGTAGTGATTGTAAACCTGTCATGGTGATCATCATAACTGTGCTGTGTGAGGATGGAAAGCAGACATACAGTAGCAACAGGTGGCCCAGTATAAGGTGTATGTATTATATTGGTCAGGGTCATTCCCTTTGAAATAATTTAAAAGGCAAATATTTGATGTTATGTAAGTGCAATCAAACAGAAAGTGAAAGTATCCAAGGTGGATTTTTCTTGTAATTTCTGAAAATCAGATGCAGCCGGTGGAAAGGTTTCTTCACAAGGGTTTAAGATTAAAGGAGGGGATCATTCCAAAGGGTGTGTCGGTTTTCCAGCCGGGCTGCACAGGGGCAGGGGTCACGTCTGATGGCCGGTGACCATGACGTTATGGGGTCGAGAGGTCACGGCTGGTGGCTGCTGGGCAGATGTGGCAGGCCATAAACAAAGACTGTGTGTGTGTGTGAACATGTTTTGTTCTTTTTTGGAAAGAAGCCAGTCATTGTATGGTGATATCCTAGAATTTTAAATGATCTCTTCTGTCCTCTCCTGCCTGTTTTAGTTCATGTTTGACTCTCTGGGCTTTTTGAACCTCTCTTCCTTTTGCAGCCACTCACCACACCTTAGCATTACTGTAATGCATGTCAGTCGATGCATATCAGGTTCTGTGGCATTACACTCCCCTTCCAACAAGTGCTCACACACAGATTGTCGGAAGCTCTTGGTCCGTGTGTGTGTGTGTGTTTTAGAGATAGAGTGTGTGAGTGAATCCCTGCATTTAGTGGCCAGAAATAGCCTGTTAGGAAATCAATGTTCCTCTGCCAGTGGCGCTGGGAGCTGTCTCCTCTACAATAGAGGGACTGTCCTGTTTCCTGCACCCTGGAGGGAGTGTGTGTTTGTGCATGTGTGTGTGCGTGTGTGGCAAGAGAAAAAGAGCAGAAAGAGAGTGCAGGCTCATCTATATCCTCAGCGATGCATCGTCAGCTTGCAGAAGACATAAAAACAGAGGGCTGAAAATGAAAAATAATGTGGACGACAGCGGCAAAACGTTATTGTTGGTAGACTTAGCGCTCTCATACGCTTTCATGTGTCAGGTCTTTTAAATTCAATTACAAGTGTTGATACATGTAGACGCTTATAGGCATCATTGTTTAACCAGCATATCATGACAAAAGGTCATCGACCCCTGCAGTGAGTTTTCTCAGTTGTGACACTGCACTGGCACTGGGCCACTCGCCCAGGCCTGCTGAGCTGTGATGGACAGAGTTTGTGAGTGAATCAGTGACATCATCACTATGAGACGATAAGATGGTCATTTACTCAAGGGTCAGTGACAAATAAAAAATTGTTTAAAAATTTTAAATAAATGAATGGTTTTAAGACCATGCGTCAGATTTGTTAAAATGTACATATTGTGTTAATGTCTTACATCATTTTAAATGACATGAATGTATTTAACAAAAATAAGACTGAATGCCCTGAAAATGTCAAATGGAGTAACCACAAAAGAATAATAAATGTTATCTACTTAAAGTGGTTTTAAATGTTTACCTTCCTCTGAAAACATTAAATTGATTTGACTTTAATTGGATTTTTTTTTTGCTGTAATTCAAGAATGTCAAGAAACACTTATAAAAGTGCATTACATTTATTCCACACATGCAGGTGTAAACATACACAGGTTGAAATCAGATAAAGAGGAATTTCCTTCTCTTCTGCAGGGACTTCAGTTTTCTCATATAATATAAGCATCTTAGCCATAACAAGCCATAAACCAGTCTTTTTTATTGTGTATCACAGTCTAAACCATTAATGTGATGTGATTTTGCTGTGATGCGTGGGAGGAATATGCAATATAACAATATTAACATTATTCAAGCCTTGCGCAAATCTACATTCTGCTTTGTTCCAGACTCTGTTGTGTATGTTCACAACCTGCACAGTGTTAATGTAAATACATAATGCAAACGCCACCGTCTGCACTCGACTGTGACGTGTTGCAAAACGTGGGTTTTAAATGTATTCATGAGAGGAGCGTTTAACAAACAGGTCAGTCACAAAATGGTTTTCAAGTTCGACGTGATGTGCACTCACAACAACATAACATGAGGCCGAAGTGATGCAGTGGAGTCAACATAAATCATTTAGACTCGGATAACGTTCAGTCATTTGTCCTGGAAGGAACTGGACACAGACATAGAGCAGCTGGAATGTGTGGCTGATATCTTTGTCTCTGTTTTGGATTTTGAGTTTCATTCATGTGAATTCTCTCCATGTCTAAACCTGCTCTGAGCAATGTAAATATTCAGAATGGCAGACACATTATCACCACAGGGGCCTGAACTCCAGGAAATGACATTGGTCCCTGCACACAGCAGGCCTGTAAATGTGACGACATGGTGACTCATGATAAATGACATCTGAGTTTTCATTCATGGCAGGAGGAACAAGTGAAAAATGTTTGCTCGCTCGTCTGGAGGACTAAATACAATACAATAAGTGTGACGCACCTAACAAACATGAACATTAAAGACAGGGCGGCATCAACAAGCACTTACTAAAGTTTATAGTCTGCAAAAATCAACTCATGTTCCTCTTTAATCTGTGTTTCAGAGCTCCTCGGTTCTGCAAAGAAAGTGAATGTCAACTTCCAGGACACAGATGGGTGAGTTCCTCTCTTATGTCTCCCTCATACGTCTCATTCATTTCCATCATCCTGTCTGGGTTTAAGGTCATCGACATCTCTCTGGTCCAATCTTTTCCTCACCCTCACTTTCTCTTTTCCCCACGATGTCCTCGCTCTCTGCTCCTCCTCCTCCTCCTCCTCCTCCTCCTCCTCCCTCGCCTTTTCAACATCCCGCTTTCATTTCCCCTCCCACCCTCCTCCTGCTCCCATTCATATAAAAGCTGTATTATAATGGTAGTTTTACTTCTGCCTCCATAGTATTAAAAGCTGAAGGATTAGCCCAGATACCATCAGCTGAAGTTCAAGCTTGTATGCCGAGTGTGCATGTGTGTATGTACAGTGGAGAACACTAATGGTATGATTTAATGATATTAGTTGTTACATACAGTACATGTCTCGCTGTGACCTCTTGCATCCCATTTGTCATTAAAAGCGCTGCAGGCGTGTGTGAGTGCGTGTCTATGTGAGCAGTGGTTTGCGAGCTACTGTTTTCAACTGGTAAAACAATAATATTATAAACGTCAGATGGAGAACGGGGGCCCACGCCCTTGTGATCTGTGTGAGAGACACTTGTGTGAATGTGTGGTCAGCAGGTTTAAGGACAGATTAACAGATTAAACTCATTGGTGGCCCCCCCTCAGCGACCCTGACTGTGCTGAGTGGTGTGATGATGTGAATATACAGCAGCCTGTAGAACGGTGCAAATTAGACTGATGATGAGTTTAAAAATAAGAGCAGAAAATCTGATGCTGTTTTTACACATGGGGAAACAATAATACAGAGTTGCCACTTACCGTCATTACTTTTTGTATTTGCTCTGATGCTTGAGTTGGAATAAATGACTGGAGGTGAGAAAGAAGAGGTGGACAGGGAGGCTGACATCTGAGTGTTTTATTATTTATTATAGTGCTTTAAATAACCACAACAAAGTGAGAAATAAATGATCGCACTTCTTCACCTGCTCCCTCGTCCACACATTGTCTACACTGATGCTGGTTCATTACTGTGTGAATCAGGGGGTATTATAGTTGTATTTAATTGCATTTGTGTTAAACCAACCAGTGACGTTCAGCTCCACTGATTCTCTAAAGTCCCATAGCTCCTTTATGATCAGACTCTATAACCTTGGAGAAGAGACTTATTTTACAGCTTGAGCTAATGTTCTGGATAAGACTCTCTGGTCAAAACGTGTTTTGTTTTTTTTGCTCCAGTGGAGGTGTTGAGGCTGAGCAGGCTGCTCCTAAGCAGCAACATTTCCTGTAATAGCTAAGAGCTGCTTTGTCAACAATGTTTGCATTTCAGCACAATGCAGCTGATTTATGGTCCACAAATAATTTGTGGTTGTGCTGCATTTATTCTAATTACTCCATGCAGCACACAGTGTTCTCTGTATTCTATGCCTTTATCTCATAGTGCTCATTAAAGGAGGGGCAATTCATCATCTCGTTTTACAGACGATAGAGGAAATGTGACATAAACAAATAAAATACTTAAATGTGTCATTTAATGTTGATTTTAAGACCATTTTAAGTAAATTGTAGGAGCAGTGAGTGAGAGGCCACACACATGCAATACCAGCTTTGAGAATTCCTGTGCGGCGGGACATTGAGAGTTACATGTTGTAGTGGATTACCTGTGAACTCTAGGGATGCCCGTTGGAGCCCCTTCCAACTATTTGAACTTTAGAGTTAGAGACAGGTTAATCCCCCACAAGGATACACAGTTCAGCAACTTGTGACTCTTCAGTCAAAGCACCAAGATCCAGCATGAGAGGAGACACAATGTGGCACAGTTACTATTCAAAAGGTCCACACACAGCATTAGCAACAAAAGCAGTTCAACTCAGTCAGCAGACAACTTAGTATGTACAGTAAAAACCCCTCCAAGTGACCCCTCTCCCTCCAACAGAAAGTCTCTGCTGGCTCACATGATGTGAGCTGTGTAAATATTTAGACCTAATGATATCATAAGAAATATAAATAGCTCACTTTCCTCTACTCACAACTTTTATAAATCCACACACACGTTCACAACATGAGGTGGGTGTGCGGTTGACCACGCCCACTTAGGAGATAGGACGTGTACCATTTCATATCATTTCATATTGGCGCAGCTTGTGATGAGCCATCTTGTCATAGGTCCAGGTTTATAATCCACAGCCAAGGGGGCGACGGTCAACACGACTTGACCGCAGAGTGCTGAGCAGGTGGATATACAGTGAGGTAGACATCAAGGGTGAGGCGCCATCTTGCCTCTTATGGTACCATTTTTGAAGGGATGCCATTGGCTGAGGCTGGACGTGCGACGGGGGCGATTGGCACGGGGGCGATTGGCACGTTGCCAATATATCACTCTCTGACACCATCATCTAGATCAGGGATGGGTCACTCATTCCACAAAGGGCCGCTGAGGATGCAGGTTTTTGTTCCAACCAATCAAGAGCCCACAGTTTGACCAATCAGCTGTCTGAAGCCTGAGGTCGGTTGGACGAGTCAGGTCTGGTGTGCTGCTGCTTGATTGAAGCAAAAACCTGCAGCTCAACTTATTCCTTTGTGGAATGAGTTGTCAACTCAAAAAGAGAACACTCGACTCCCCCTTGAGATACATAAAGGGATAATTCAAAATTTTATAATTTAATTTAATAATAATTATAACTAGAAAATTTCCTCTTGGAAATTTTGAAAGGGCACCGGGAGCTACTGCCGTTCTAACCATCTCTGTCAACATGGGAATCAAACCCACGATCTTAAGGTCAAGACAGAGCTGATCAGACACATGATCATCTTTCTATAAGCACTGATATGGAGGAGCTGTAATCACATGAAGTTACCTGTGTTAGAGTGAGAGAGATGAGTGCAAGTTTGTGTCTTTAACTGTAATCACAGGAAGTTACCTGTGTGTGTTAGAGTGTGGGAGAGGAGTGCGCGCTGACGCGCGCATTTGTATGTTACCTGTGTGTTTTTAATGTGTGTGTGTGTGTGTGTGTGTGTGTGTGTGTGTGTAACTGTAATGACATGAAGCTGGTTCTAGAGTCTGTGTGTGTGACTGAGCTGCATCCTGTATCAGTCTGATTTAGCTGTGTGTCTGTGTTTACAAACATCTTAACGAGCTCCAGGTGGATTGTTTATGGAGTTAACGACCCTGGCCTGAGGATCAGAGGTTACCATGACAACTTGAGCTGGTTGCCAATGACGATAGGGGCTCCCAGGCTGAGGCAGACAGAAACGTCGAGAAAAAGACAGATTTTCTGCCTCTGCACTGGTCTCGCATTTAGGCTTATTCTGACAAAACGGTAGCTCCTATCAGAACAAGACACGGATCAACGGTGCCCTAAGGCCTTCCTGAAAATTCTGGTATGATTTGGTGTTTCTACAGTAAATATTTTGGCGACACGGGCAGTTTTAAAACATCGGTCCGTTCTGCTCCTCTCAGAAAGTTTTTGTATTGGAGTCAATGAGGCGAAGAGACAGACATGGCCGCACTCAGAGGCTGCTAATTCAAATTCTGTAAATCTCTCTGATATTTTGAACACATTGTAGGAGACACAACAAGTTTGTCTACAAAACTGTGAAAAAATTATGTGTGTACAGTGTAAATTGTGTCCAAGAGGAGTGTGGAAAGAGAAAGAATCAGGAGTTTTTCTGGGCTCTCCCCCACTCTAGCTGATGACATCACGCACTCTAGCACAAACATTCCGTGCAATACACACCCATTATAATCTCATAATTTCTCCAAAAATGATCATTGTCATTGATCAGGGATTGATCAAAAACTATTCAACCTATCAAAACGTGGAGTAACACGACAATACACAAGACTTGTGTCTACTATTTAAAGTTTAAACGGAGTCTCTAGGTGAAAGTATGCCTGAGCAGTAGACGTTTGTTAAACTCCAATGTTTGGTCTTTTTTGCTCCTTTTTTTTTCGCTCGTCCCATAGACTTCAATGCAAAATTTTGCGCAGTTTTTCGCGACTTACGTCGCGAAAAATTCGTATACTGTTGAGAAAAGTAATAGCAACTCGATCCCGATCAGGACGCACGTTTTGATATATAATATATATAGTAGTAGTCGACAGAAAATCGTCCGGAAGATGAAAAAAAACTAGGAAAAAATCCACAGAATAACAATAGTGCCCGGCTGTTGTCCCTACAGCTATTTCATAGCTGTTGGGTCGAGTGCCCTGGCGATGGCCGGTGCCCTAATAATCCCTATAGTTTTAGGAGTAGGTTCATTACCTTTAACAACCTTACCTTTGGATTTCTTGGTTTCCCTAATCAAACTCATCAAATACTGTACACAATCCAACAACTCCCAAACACTCAAGTTGTGACCTGCACATTTACCACTCCATGAGATAATAATGGAACATACTTGTTTTCAAGACAAATGCAGAGACTGCTTGCTGAAAAACTGCCTCCGACAGGAACACACATCAGCGGTTTTGCATGAATTTACCTAGAAAACAACTCTGTCTCGTAACACTAAGTTATTATCTCATAGCGTGGTGAAACGATTATTCGATTATCAAAATAGTTGACGATTAATTTGATAATTGGTTATTGTTCCATTAATTGTTACAGCTCTACAAAATACTATAGTAAGCTGTGTAAAGCACCATCAAATACATTAATACAGTGCATGCTTAACAGTCCTGTGAAAAACAATGAAAACCAATTCAAAAATTGATATTCACATGTCCGGGCAATTTAGGACATTTGGTCACCCTGCATTCTTCAAAACACAGACGAGCTCTGAAGCTGTTCCTGGTGGCCATCTTCACTTCTCCTGCAGTGTCTGTTCATCCATGATCCATGGATGTTGGCTGCACAACAAAACCGAGACGCAACTTCCTCTACCCACTGGCCTTGCCAGCTCCAGCTCTTGTGAGAATAAATTAAATTGAGCTAAAAGACTGCAAACTGTGCCGAATAAAGTGGTTTGTGTAAAGATAAACATCAAAAGTAATCCTCACAGAGCCGCTTGAAAGTGAACAGTGTAATCTAATTAGCGTGTTTACTGTTATTGCCTCTTTGCCCCTTAATTCCACTCACAGTATTAAGTGCGTCATGTAGGCTGCCGCTGCGAACATGGCTGCTGCACGAACAAGTCACGACTGTTGTTTGCCATAGAAATGCATGTATCATGTTAAGTGCTGATCTATAATGAGCACACGCTGTAAACGAGTCTGCTCCAGCGTATTCATTTCCGATTCTTTTACTCGTCCTGGCAGCCTCTCGCTGGCTCCTAATGAACTCACTCTGCAGAAGAAGATCTTAATTGGGATATTTCAGCACAGACTCTCGTGTGCAGGAAACATCATCTCCTAAGTGGTGTCAATCAACTGGTTTTGCGCCGTCATTAACACCAGCAGAGAGCCAATAGAAGCTGGTCATCATTTGGAGGTTTACTGTAGTTAGAAATCAGTGGTAGGTAGGAGAGAAGGGAAGAGAGTGGCGATGGGGGGAGTGATATATAGAAATGACAGGAACCGAAAGAGAGAAGCTTTGTCAAACATATATGGAGGATGTCACAGGAGACTGGAGACGTGACAACAAAGCACTTAGAGTGTGGAAAAGGATGTAGATTCCTCTTAATAATCCCTGACAAGGAGATTCCCAGTGAGGACGTTGAGGACTCCAGAGACACAAAAGAGCTCCATATGTGTAGCTGTGTGCAGGGTTTAGTTTGTGTCCCATCCTGCAGGAAAAGAATCTGCGACGATCCCCCATTAGATTAGATTCTTTGTGATGCAAAATCTGAAGACATACGTTTTGACCAATATCAAATATTTAATTTACCATTGATAGTCATGTACCACCTTTCCATGCATTGGTGCTCAGGGGACTTTGGCCAATCTCAGCTGTCATAGGGCAAGGGACCCTGGAGAGGTCACCAGTCTGTCACAGGGCCGACATACAGAGGGACAAAATCTGTGTGAAAATTACATAAAAGACAGAAGAGGCATTGTATTGTTGAAATTACGCATATTATTACCAAGACATTTCAGGTATTGTGAAAGGATAGTTAATGAAAGGTTATAGCTATGAATATTTACATCTGTATTGCATGAATGACCTTAACAGCATTAGTAGGCTACACTGATGTCACATTTCAGGTTGATTCTGTGGAGAAAATGGCATTGTTTGCTAATGAAAAACGGATAGTTAATGAAAGGTTGTAATGTTAGCCTACAGGTTTTACTAATTTACTAATACAAAGGGGGAAATTATTTTTATTTATAGGTGATGCTATTATTTTATCCAGTCCACTTGACATCAAATCGTGCTGTTTGTTGCCCCTGAGCCAAAATGAGTTTGACACCCCTGATTTAGAGTCTCCTGTCCACCTCGTGTGTGCTGTGGGAACCCAGAGAACCCAGAAAGGACAGCACAACACAGACATTTTGCAACAGTGCTAGGGTAGCGTTACTCCTGGGCTGTTGATTACGTGGTGATATCAGATCGTGCGCTCCCCACTACACCACCGTATCAAAACCCTAACCTAACCGGCTCAGATACATGTGGCCGTTAAGCTGTTGTTTCAAAACCACGGACAGCACTGTGTGTCGTGTGTGTTGTGTGTGTTTTCATGGTTATAAACAGAACTTTCAGTCCCAGTTCCTCCCTCTCTCTGTGGTCCATGGCCTCTTGATGTACAAATTACAAAGCACCACCCGTATGTGAGAGTTTGTGTGTGTGCACTCGCTCAAGTGGAGTGGTTCCCGATAGGAAAATGCGGGCAGAACATCTTTTTGTACTTCCTCTCAAAATAAACACACGTAGGCAAACAGCATATATTTGGAACCAGACTTACATTTTGTATTTACATATTCATAAAGTACCAGCAGAGAAAGCCCCGAAAAAATCTTTTTGAAGTGAAATAAACCTGATGTTTCTTAACTCTGAGGCTCACAAGGAAACATGATCAAAAATAGTGACAGTCATCAGAAGGTATAGGTAAGTTATAGATACTATACCTACACCTGCTTCCATATGTCTCATTCTCAGACACAGCAAACTAGATTTGAGATTCTTTTAAAATCTGTTTTAAAGGGATAGTTCAACATTTTGGCAAATTGGCCCATTGCCGTAATCCCTATAGTTTTAGGAGTAGGTTTGATACCTTTATATCGGTGCAAGCTATTCTTAGAATGGCGGAGCAGAGCCGCGAGCTGCTCAGAGCTACTCTACGGAGGATAATGGGATTTCTTGGTTTCCCTCATCAAACTAATCAAAAATACACAATCCAACAACTCCAAAACGTGTGAAGTTTTTCGGTAAGCAGTCTCTGCATTTGCCTCAAAAACAACTCTGTCTCATAACGTTCTGTTATTATCTCATAGTGTGGTGAATGTGCAGGTCACAACTTGTCCACAAGTGCGTTCAAACCTCCCCCAGGTCAGATCGAGTGAGGACTGAACCACTTTATGGATGTTGTGACCTAATCAGCATGTGTGTATGTGGAGAGAAGTGACAGTGTGAGCTCACTCACCTGTCAGCTCAGCCAACAAAAATATTCTTAATCCAGCAGCCCAATATAGGTTGGCTGTCTCCATGTTCTCAAAATGCAGACGTTAACACCGTCCTCAGAAATATTATTCAATATTATCAGCACAAGGTCACAGTCATGAAAGTACAAAATATAGTGACTGTTTTGGGTCGAAACCAGATTATCACCATGGTTACACATAGGTTAATTAAAAAGAAATCATCATCATCATCATCATCATCATCATCATCATCATCAACATCATCATCATCATCATCAATAATCATGTTAATATGAGTAAAGGATGATGTTTTAATGTGACTAACAGCATTTCTGCAATAGCATAACACACATTCACACAATATGTACAGGAAGAACGACAGACACTGAATAGAAAATGTGATATGAGCTGGGAACTAACTACAGACACATTCATGCACTCACACACGCACACACACACACACACACAGGTTGACATGTTTGTCACAGAAGAGGCTTATCTGTTCTGCACACCAGCAGATGGGTGATAGACAGTCTTTCTTCCCTCCTTGTCCAGCGTGTGATTGTTGCAGCAGTGTGTATTGTGATTTCGAGAAGAGCTAGAAGGCACAAAAAACCCTCTCATTACTCAAAATAGGCCAAAGCCTGTGTGTGTGTGTGTGAGAGAGAGAGAGAGAGAGAGAGAGAGAGACAGGTGAAGAGCACCGGTGTAAGGCTTGTTTACAGGCAACAACAAAACAGCATGAAAAGACTGTGTGCTTGTGTCACAATGCAGAGGCAATCAAGGCAGTCAGTGTGTGTGTGTTTGTGTGTGAACAGTCAAAGCAAGATGTGATGCTGTGGTGTGTTGGTACATGAGACTTACTGTGGTCTCTGTTGCTACCTGAACGTCATGACCTCCGCGGTGCTTGTGACAGTTCAGTCGGTGTCACTGAGACAGTTTGATCAACAGTTTTAAATGTCACATCATTTGTAGTTGGATACACAGTGCACAGACACCTACAGTACAAATGTTTTAAAGGAACAGATCAGGACTTGTACCTTTATTACGCCTGTAAATGCTACAGTTGGTTAGTTTAGGTTAGTTTAGGGAGTGTACTGTAGGCTACAAATAATTTGTTGTGGACTGTATGGCATCATTTCATGGTTGGAAACTACCTTGATATTACATACAGTAGGCAGCACAAAGTCAGGAGATAGTCTGATCCACAACAACCTGTAAATATGTTGTATCTGTAATCTGTAAATCTATGTTGTTTTTACACTTGAACTAAGCAAATAAGACTAGCTCCTCCATGTCCAGTCTTCGCGTAAGCTAAGCTAAGCTAATTGGCTTCAGAGTGCCATCAATATGTGATCTAACTCTCATGAAGAAAGTCACCAAACATAAGGCAGCATGTATGGTCACAAGTGACAATCTGAGACATAAAGAGAGGGCAGGAGACATTACTGAAGAGTGTAACATGACTGGCTGCAGAGCTGCTCTGCAGGACGGACCAGGCTGTTTTTAAAAAGCTATACAGAGCGTTGGAAAACCCACCAGCACAGAAGTGGTTCTACAGTAAATGTTAATGTGCATATCCGCACCACTACGACACAAGAGAGGGGACAACTCAAGAGAGACGAGCAGGAACGCAGCGAGGGAGCAGCCCGAGGACTCTGACGCGGCAGACGGGAAGAAGAGTGATGGATTTATGGAGGAGAAAATGAGAGGAGACGGGAGAGGAAGAAAGAGGGAGGAGAGGGAAGCAACAGATCTGGAGGGAGATGGATGGAGAGACGGAGGAAGAGAGGGGGATTTGTGGAGGAGGAGAAGAAGAAGAGGAGGGAGGTATAAATATTGGATGGCGGGTTTTACTACTTGGCAAAAGCAAGGGCTTCCCTCTTCAACCCCCCCCCATACATGTACCCCACTGACACACTCAGAGCCGCACACACACACGTTCACGGTGTGTGTGTGTGTGTGTGTGTGAGTGCTGTTTTATTCAGCCTAGTGCAGCATTGTGTAACCATATCCTTGTTTAACCCTGGGTGGGAAAGTGAGGGGAAGCAGACCAGTAGAGAGATGATGGAGTCATGACACTAACGCCTTCACTTGATATTTCATTCATTTATTCTTATTAAATGTAAGGAAATAACAATGGGGATTAATAGTAATTGTTATTAGGTATAGTTATTAATATTGAGTGAAATTAAAGGTACATTGTGTAAGAATTACTCCCATCTAGTGTTGCGGTTGTAGATCACAAGCAACTCAATCGTATTTTTTATGCTGCATTCATGTGACATTGGGCTGACGGCAGACGGAGGCAGTCGCTGCACTTAACGGCATAAACAAGCCTCTGGTCCGTCAGCACGAGGCAAGACAATACATGTGACAATATGTTGTCATGGCGATGTCGTATTGTTTACCTGACCCACGTTTTACCAGCTTTCTCTTGACTTCTGTGACTGAAATGACGTCTAGTTTGTACCCGAATGCATGTGAATGTAGCATCAGTGTAACGCTCCATTCGTCCTCACTGCACCGCGGTGTCTTTTCACAGACGCCACCTCGACCTGAGCCGACAGCTCTGGTGTCTCCGGTGAGTTTCCGTGGTTTCCTACCGTCACGCTGCCACTGAACGTAAAAACATGGCGATACAGCATGGCAGCCAGCAGCGAGCTTACCCGCTCCATGTATATGAATGATACGAATGGCAAATTCAGAGCTTACTGGAATACTTAGTTTGTTGACGGGGTGATTACTGATGAATGAAAAACAACAGAAGTTACACAATGTCCCTTTAAGCATTCCAATTTCATTAGAGTACTTTATATTACAATGCAACCAGTAGACGTAGTGAAGCAGGCTTTACTGAATGCTTATCTAAAAATAGACAGAGACACGTCTCTTAGATCTCTTGCAGAAGCTGCAGCCAAACATACCACAGATGTTCATGTAATCTGTGGTGTGAACTGTGCACAAGATACATTTGCTCCCTGACTTTTGGATTAAAGGTGTCAGTTCTCACATAGAGCGTCCCAGCCAACTGTGGTCACTTGACTCCTCAGAAGACTGCTGCTATTTTGAAATGCTTTGACTTTCCATAAACATCAACTCTCTCCTCTATTGTCACACCACATACACAATAGTCTGAGCCTACTCGGCAACAGTGAGAACACTTGAGTCACAGAGTCATATACAGTACGAACTGGGGAATCACACCAGACAATAAAGAGATGTTTGAGATAAATGCTGACACGGTGTAAAAGAAAAGTCATCAACTTGTTTGTCTCAGGAAACTTTTAGAGCAGTTTGAGAGGACCCTGATGTCAAGGTTTTATCCTTCTTTTATTGAGTCGCTCTTTTATTGGCTGGTTTCAATCTCTCAGGGTCAAACGGGGAAATACTGCAGGTGGTAAAATAACTGCTTCTGCACAGGATGATCTGCTGGATCTTTATAAAACCCACAGGTATTTTAAAGAAAGAGTCAGTCCTGTCAGATTGTTCCCACTCTCCATGCCAGTTTCAGTTTCTGCCATCTGGTTGCCTCCTCAGTCTCCTCTCAGGCAAAACACACTGATCCAGACTCTTTGACACCTCCCTCTAAAGCTTCAGGAGCAAACAGGTGGCTGATTGGTTGATGAGTTTGATGGTTCATTCCCCTAATATTGTGATTGGTGAGATCGGCTCACTTAGTGTGTGGTAAGTAAAGCAAAATTCAGTAGAAGGTGAAAATGAAGGATGTAGTTGAAGTCTAATTTTAATTTCCATTATCTATTTCTCCCCCTCCTCCTTCTTAGAAGGAAGTTGGGACTGGACATTAACCAGGACCATGCACTGATGTGAACTGAAGAAGAAAAAAAAACGGAACCGATGGGGAACAACGTAAAGGGATATAATTAAACATTTTGGCAAATTGCCCATTGCCATAATCCCTATAGTTTTAGGAGTAGGTTTGTTACCTTTAACTGTCGGTGCAAGCTACTTTTAGAACAGTGGAGCAGAGCCGCAAGCTGCGCAGAGCTACGCTACGTCAAATACACAATCCAACAACTCCAAAACGCTCTCGTGGACAAGTTGTGACCTTCACATTCACCATGCTCTGAGATAATAACGGAATGTTACGAGACAGAGTTGTTTTCTAGGTTAATTTGTGCAAAACCGCTGATCCGAATTTCCGTAGGGGGCAGATTTTCAGCAAGCAGTTTCTGCATTTGCCTCGAAATCAATTCCAGCCTCCGTAGCATAGCTCTAAGCAGCTCGCAGCTCTGCTCTGCCGTTCTAAGAACAGCTTGCACCTACAATTAAAGGTAACAAACCTATACTCTTAAAACTATAGGGATTACGGCAATGGGCCAATTTGCCAAAATGTTGATCTATCCCTTTAACATAAACTATCTCACACCAATAACAGCACAAGATTGAGGGAGAAGCTCTCCCACAACGATACTCTGATGTAACATAGCTAACAACACTACAGCAGCAGCACTGAGGAGTTTCAGTGATGTTGATCAGTGATCTGAACACTGTTTGCTCAGTGGGTGGTGAGATGTTGAGCTCCTAACAAGGAGGCTGCTCTGTCTGCTGTGTTTTGCTCTTATTGCGGAAAATCTATACTATTCAGTTACTGCAGTAGAAGTAAAAAAAAAACAAGACAGCAACACAATAGTTGCAACAGTATTATATAGACAGACATTTTCAGAAAAAGTTACTGTAAATACAGTGTTTAATTCTGGATGATTGGTTATACTAATTGATTGTTTCCCATCAGTGGTGAAGACTCTGGCCTGTCACATCCCTCAGTTCTGCAACACTTATAAAAATATGTTTTTTTTCTCCACATGAAATTACACAACTGTAACATTGTCCAACAATCACTTGAGTCAGATTAACATACAGTATACAGTACATAATGTGTGCAGTGCATATGATCACATGGTCAACCAGTCTACAACAACAAGCTTCACTCATCCTTGTCCTCCTCGTTCTTTCCTCACTATCACTCTTTGACCTCTAGCTCCTACAGCACCTCACCACCTCAATATCCTCTAGATGAGGAGAGATTTACTCTGCTGGAGCTCTGACTTCTAAGTGAACAGTGAATCAACAAGTCTGTGAAGAGTGGATGTTGCCTTATGATAAAGACTGAGAAAGACTGGCATCACGATGACTGCTACTTTCCAAAGGAACAGGAGATTGTTGTCATGTTTTGCCCAGAGTAGTATATTCCAAAAAAAAAAAAAAAAAAAGAGATGTAAAAACTGTGAAGCAGCAACTGCTTTCAATTTCACAGACTTGGCTTTTACCTTGTTGTGGAACAATATATTATGCCAAATATGAGAGATGCAACAATAACAAAACAAAAGTTGAGGGTTAAGAGAAGAATAAGGGAAGGAGAGGTGGAGCAGGGAGCAGAGGGATAGCAGAGAGGAAAATAAGATGCAAGTCAAAACAAGGAGAAGAAGAAGAGCAGAGAGAGACAGATGAGAAGAGGAGTGATGGGTGATCTGTAGTGAATAAACTGGAGCAGGTCACTCTGGGAGTGCCGGACTCTTTAGTATGCTGCTCCACACTCACACAGTCCCACTCAGACACACACACACAAGCCCCTTTTGCACAGCACATACACAGTTTATAGTGAAAATACAGATTTAACTGCTTTGAAATAAAATAAATAGCAACAGTGGAAGCTGGATTTCAAAGATGGCAGGCATCAAACTTTGTAACTTTAACCTTTTCATGTCTTATCTCCAGGCTAACATGCCTAGCCTCCTCTGTTTCTAATAGTGACTCACTAGTGTCTCGTCTACCCTTGACACGTAGCACTGCTCAGAGGACATATTATAGCCTGTTGTATTGTAAAGACACCAGTGGGTTAACCTCTCTCAAACTACCACTGCAAACTGACTGTTTGCCTCTTTGATACAGACTTTAGCTGACTCATTTTAAGACGAGGAACCTTAAACTAAAGCTAACAGGTCCCAGACACAAACTAAACATCATCAGTCTTAACAGCCAAGAAGAAGATGAAGACACAGAAGTAAACAGAATTGTTCTTGCAGAGTAATGTTATGGGTTGTTGATGTTCCCACTGCTAGTAATAAATTAGACATTATAACATTAGAGCAGATAAACACACTGTCATTACTCATGCTGTTTCTGTTCTATTTTTGGTTTTGCAGTGTACTCACTGGTTACAGATATGAGATACACAACACATACACACTAAGCTGTGACTAGACAATTATCTGTTCAGAGGGGTTACGCAGATGATCAGGGGCATTTACAAGTGGGGCGGAACTGCTCTGAGTGCTCTGGTTCAGGGAAGAATTTTTGCCCATAGCTGTACCTGTCTCACAGTCGGATCTACGTGAACTACAATCATCAGTCCAAATGACTAATGAAAGTTGAAGGTCCAAGCCTCCGGACAGCTATTACTAGTACAGCTACAGTATATAACAGGTAAAGTTTCAGTGGTCACAGACGTAAATACACAGTCTGAAGAGAAAAAAAAGGTTAAATTAACTTTTACATTTTCTGTCAGGTGTGAAAGATTTCAGCAACTCGACTTAACAACTGCATCATACAATTCACGACAGAGTCGGACCTCGGAAACGCAGATGAGATAATTTAGTGGTGGCTGTGACATACAGTAATAGGTGTGTTACCTTATCAGGCTTGAGTCATATTCTTCTGTGTTACGTTACATTAAGGAAACTATATTGAAGAGGGTGCACAAAATGGGCAAAACACATCTTGCAGCAGCAGCAGCCACAGCTGGCTGGCAATTCTATTACAACCAGAGATAACCTGCATATTGCTATTTAAGTAGCTGTTTTTGTGTCCCAGTGTCCTTGTATCTGTTTGTTGGTCTCTGTGCTTTGTCTGTTTGTGTATCTGTGATGTGCATCTTCCTATCTGCCTCCTTCCTTCTCCATCCATCATTCTGTTTATATGTGTTTTATGATGTATGTGTGTGTTGATCCCTCTGCCCTTGCAACTGTCTCATTGTAAGCCACCAGCATCAGCCAAACACCTTTGATATAAATGTGTCGGCCTCTCACTGCCTCTATTTTCTTTACTATAATGTGCACACTGTGTCTCAATCTGTCAGCCCGTTGACATCTACTATATATACGTATATACTTTGTGTATGTATTATATATATATATTCCTTCTCTCAGGCTCCTGTTTTTATGCTGGTACACAAGCTTTCACCCTCCAAATCCAAATGTGCACGTTGCATGCAGATGAATTACGTGAGATGCATCGGAAAGGAGCTGCACATCTACATGAGATGACTTCTCATATATAAAGATGGAGGAGCATTGGTTTCATTCATTTCAGGCTGCTACAGTCACTGTGAATAGACAGGGTTCAGGTGGAAAACAGTCCGGGTTGTGTTTCCTTTCTTGCTCCGTCAGGAATGTAGACTAGAAAGCATGATATTGATTTCACAGGTTCAGACTGTTGCCTTGTTCAGAGCATTATTCAACCTTTTTAATGGTGATGTATAGCAGCAGGTCCTGAGCCAGAGTCAAGGAAACCCCAGGGTCAGGGGAGTGAAGAGGAGTGTTATCGCTCACCAGACGGTGTAACAATGACTTAGCTTTTTTCATTTTTATCCCCCCGACCAAAATCAGAGACACACAATGAAGAAATAAGAGCTTTGGTGTAATCACCAGAAAGTTAGAAAACTTCCAGCCCCTCAAGCACAAATTCCAAGTAAAGTTGTGCCTGAGGACATTGTCTAACGTAAAAATACTGCTGGGTTTCTTTCAGCAAAAAATCGTCTTGTAAAACAAAGATGAAACGTTCAAGTTGAGAAGATGCTGCATGTTTGTAAGTGAAGCCAGCAGCTGGTTAGCTCAGCTAGCCTGGCACAGACAATACATATTCATTGCGCCACTTCTCAGTGTGAAGATGTGGAGAAAAAAAACAAAGTGCAAATGTGGATTTAATTTTATGAAAATTACTGAGTTCATTAATTCATTTGTTATAAATTAGAAGAGCAATGAAGTGAAAGATTGTTTTCCCGACACTGGCGATGGTACAGACAGAATGACTTTGTCCATATGCAGATGTTAAATTGATACAGATGTTGAATTGGACAGTGGAAGAAATTCTGTGTTTTTAATGTTACCTTACTTCTGTTCCAACACCATCACCATGCAGCGTAGAAGTTTAAAGGGGACACTTTTTGAAGGATCTTTAACATATTTGGTTGTTTGTCTTGCCTTCCAACCCCCTAGGTTTGAATCCATGTGGTTTTATGAGCTGTTCCCTCAGTTGTCTTCCAGTGATGTAACTAGGACCTGAATTTGCATACCCCACCCCTACCTGGGACTGATAGAAGGGGTGGGGAGTGGTTCATTTGCATTTAAAGGGACGGGCACTGAAACAGGTATATCCCATTAATCCTGCCTTCATGAAGGGTTTGATGTGGGGTCACCTGCTACAGAGCGCAAGTTTTTATGTTGCTTATCAGAGATCTGATGTTGTGTTTACCCTCAAAGATATGCTGTATTCATGGTGGGCAATGGAGCTGAAGAATGATTAATTGAAATATCATTTAAATAATTGGCCAAATAAAATATCTAAATTGCAGTGGCTGCAATTTTCTGATAATATTAAAGTGTCACAACATGTCATTATAGATGAAGCATTGAACCAATGTGATGCTACAGAGACGCCCCCAGCCTACAAATCATATTCCCCACTCATAAGGGAGCGTGCTGCTTGTTTGGTGAAAATGAATAGGATATTATAAGTATCTGTGTGTGTAATCCAGTACACACACTCACACAACAGCACAGCAGCCTGCAAAATGAGCAAAAACGTAATCACAGATCGATTCAGTCTCCAGTCTGCCTCGGTCATTGCACCTTTGTCTGTGAACTTCTAGTGGCCATCTCAGTTTCACGTGTTTTCATTGTGAGGTCACGGTGCAGACACCCTCAGAAAGCTGTCTGTGACTGTTTGAAATCAAACAGCAGATCTCTAGAGAGAGGAAGAGTCGGAGAGAGGAGGGAGACGACACGTGTCACTGTTGATATGAGTCACAGAGACAGTGTGTGTTCTGCAGAGAGAAAGAGAGAATATTTTATATTCACTCACTTGTGTTTTGCCTGTCAGTGTCTTCAGGTTGCGTGATGTTTCCTTGTTCTTACACTGTTTCTTTTGCGTATCCATCAAGGCCTGAGATGTCACACACACGGTTCCTCTGCTCTGTTCTCATCATACACATCACATGGTTTTGGTTCTAATCCTCTGCTATTAAATCTATTTGTCATGCTAGGCTTTGTTACTGCCACGCGACATGTACAGTATGTGGGTGCTTGTTTGTTTGTTTGTGTGAGTGGTCTAGTTTTTACATGATTCAGAATCGGGTAATGACTGAGAAAATAATTGTTGATTCCATAGAGTGTAAAAAAAAAAATGGACGTAGCAGTAGTGACGTCACCCATTGGTTTGGGGGAGTCTGTTTTGTGCTCATACCAACTGAACTGCGCCATCTTGGATTTTAGTGGGAGTCTACTTCCCATATTTGGAGAGGTGCTAGTTTGCCAGCTGAGAACACGCCCACTGAACTTGAAGTTAAGTTAAGGGTCAGTCCCTCTGTGTCACAGTGACTTTCTGTTAGATTACTGGGGTCAGTTATCTGCCCTACTTTCTCTCTGAGGAACATGCCAAGGCCATGGTCCTTCTTTGGCGTCTTCAATCTCACTCTCTGGCTGCTTCCAGACACAGCTGTAGAGTTAGATCATAACGCTCTCCGTCACTGGATGACACTGAATCCTTATCTTCATGTTTATGCACTATAGTCAATTGGATGTTAACACATCTCCCCTAATATCTTGATTCATTTCTAGTATTAGAATCTGAGCTTTACTGTTTCACCCTTAGAATTGAGGTGGCCTCAAGCACTTACTGTATGTTGCGATGACGACTCTTCTGTTCTCCTCGGCTGAGCCTGAATGAACTCCTTCAGCATAAGACATACAGGACTCTGGTACTTCTTCTTCTTCATCGGCATCACCACAAATTCCTCCCAAACAGGGGTCAATGGAGAGTTGCTCACTTCTGGTCCCAGCCCCCGGAGGCCGGACGGGAACTGCAGCTTTTTTTAAAGTGGAAGTGGTCTTCATTTGTAGAACCCACAACTCCCCCCTTGGTTGATTCATAAACATACTCACAGTGTATATGTGTGTGTGTCTGCTATAGGTTTTCTCCACTACATCATGCAGCTCTTAATGGAAACCTGGAGCTCATCAATCTGCTGCTGGAGTCACAGGCTGCTGTGGACATCAGAGACCAGAAAGGTAAGAGGGACACACACACACACACAGATACAGAAACAGAGTACATTTCACATATTAATAGACATTGATCAATGATATTGTATGTCATATGGCCCATGTGTGTGTGTTTCTGTGTGTAGGTATGCGACCACTGCACTACGCAGCCTGGCAGGGGAAGGCGGAGCCTATGAAAATGCTGCTGAAATCTGGTTCTTCCGTCAACGGCCAATCGGATGAAGGACAGATCCCTCTCCACCTGTCGGCGCAGCACGGCCACTACGACGTGGTGAGTGACAGCCGTTCCCAAAAATGAAGTTATCTGTACTGGATCGTCTGTAAATCAGATGGTCAGTACTTATTTTCTACACACAATCCACAGGACAGATCTTTTGCAATTTACATGTCATTCATTTCCTTTAGTTCTGGAGAAGAGACTGCGAGAGGCTCAAAGAATTGATTGTCGGTTGTGATTGTTGGGCTCCTTTAAATCTGCTGTAGACTGAATGAAATAACATTCTGAAATGATAGTGTCACAGAATGTGGTGATAATCTCTACTTCCTGTTCCACTTCCCACCGTCTTACCTTCTCCTCTTGTGTTTTACCTGCTGTTACGGGTTCAACTGTCTGCTGTGGAAAAAGACCAGTCAGCACAACACCAAGTTTGTTTGTGTTACTGAGCAAATTCGGGACGTGACTCAGGCCCAGAAGCAGGCTGCCTTTGACTTTAACATTTATAACACATGAATTATTAAGTGATTTCTACAAGCCTCAATTCCTAGATCACCACAAAGCAAAACGACAAACAGACAGAAGCTGAAGAAAATTCCCTCTTACAGGCTTTCCCTGCTAGAAGAGAGAAAGTCTGGGGAAAACACTGCAGTGCTGCTGCAGACTTGCCAAAGACACAACAATGAAATACAGCAGACTCACCACAGCAGCTAACAAACCCTAGAGGAGAGTGACGGCGAACGTCCACAGCCTCTAAAAGTGAAGAGGCACTGCTTCTGCTAGATTAAAAAAACCATGGTTTACACAGGGTAACAAACTGGGGCTGAAGTTTTAATCACACTTGCTTCCAGTGTGCGGCGAGCAAATAAATAAAATAAAACACAGAAACTGACAGATAGGCTGCAGATTAAAAAATAAATCAAAGGCAATAGCTCGGCACAGAAGGGATTTGAGAAACGCGCGCTGTAAAAACAAGATGGCGTGGCATCGTGTTCGTTTGAGACGAGGGAGTCTGGCGTTCTCCTAATTTGTTCCGTTTTTAAGGTGCATTAAAAAAGTGAAAGCACAATAGAGTAATTCCTCTAGTGAGGCGAATTTATCCTCTTAAGTCTTTTACCACTTTACCAAGCTTTTCCTTTCACTTGTGTCACAGTGCTCCATGTCTGCAGGGATTAATTCTCTTTCACTCTCCAAGGGACAAAAACTCTGCCTTTTCTAATAGACATAGCTAATATAGGACTGTACAGTCAGTGAGTGTGTCAGAGTAAACAGCTCTCTGCGTTGTGGCATTACACGAGGTGTGGATGAAAACAAAAATTAAAAAAAATTAAAATTAACAAGTGTTCATATTTTTTATTCCATGATGTCAAAAGGCTTCTTAGCATGTAAAGCTACAATCATCTTAGTGTGTCTCAGCTGCTGCTCTGAGGACATCTGTAGTGCGTTTGATTTTGAACAGATCGTGACATACTGTAGAAGTGCTGTGCGTGTCTTTGTAATGGCTCATGATGCTCGCATAGGCTATACGTTGCATATTTGCGTCCTTTTGTGCTCTCAGTTTTGGAACATGTGGCGCAGTGATAAGCGGTGTTGTCTCACAACAAGAGGGTGGCTGCCTGTGTGGAGCTTTCATGTGCTGTATGTTTGTGTGTTTCCTCACACAGTCCAAAGAAAAGCAGGTTAAGCGCCGTCACTCTTACTTACTCTTGTCGTACCTTTTCTCATCATAGCTCCCTGTTCTCCAGTGTTTACATGTTTAGTTTTGTTTTTCATCTTAAATCATCACTGTTGTTTGCAGATTTTATCAGCTGTAGCCTAGCTAATTATGCTAAGTAACATTAGCTCCATGAATGTTGTTTTCTTTATCTTGAACAGGGGTGTCAAACTCAAGTTAGTTCATGGCCCACATACAGTACACATACAGTGGGCTGGATTAAAATAATAGCATAATTGCCTATAGATAACTGGAATTTTTTGAGAAAAATACATGCAATTTCAACAATATTATGCCTCCTCTGTCTTTGAAATTGTCACACTTGGCAAATTGAGCCTGCGTGCTGGATTGGCCTAGCCTCGTAAACCAGCCTCTCCCAGACTTATCCCCACTGTGAGCGTTTGGCCTGAAACCCTCAGAAGGACGAGCCAATCAGCGTCGCCGCTCAGATTTCTGTGATTGACACAGCACGTTGGCCAATCAGGGACCGACTGGTGCAAAGCCCCGTCACTACACTGCGCGACTCTTACCACGGCAGAGCTAACTAGCAGTAAAGATATTCAAAATAACAGTAGCAGCCTAAAAACAGCAACAAGGGAAGCTCTTACATCCAATACAGCAATTAAACAAGAGCAAGAGTCGGCGCTTGTTGAGTTTCTTGAAGGAAAAGACGTTTTCGCTGTTCTTCCAACTGGATTTGGCAAAAGTTTGATATAGCAACTTGCTGATTGGCTGAATCGGTTGTCTGTCAACGCTACTACTCCCGCCCACCCCAAACGCTCACAGTGGGGATGAGGCCAGACTCCTCCTCTGAAATGAAATGCAATGCATTTCCGGGAGAGGCTGCTTTACGAGGCTAGGATTGGCCCCTCTGGTTTTGGTCCACACGTTTGACGCTGCTGATCTAGAGATTCACAGATACATCCAGGATATTGTGCGTGTCAGAGAATTTTCCATGTACTGTATGTTTGTGTGGTTAGATTACACTGTACACTGCTCCTGTTCCAACCCCTGTTTACCAGGTCATAGTTAGTGCATTACACTAATACGAACTCTTTGCTTTCTGTAACCGTTTCAAATCAAAAGCCCTCGAGCTTTTCATTTCATAACAAGAGTTTTCTCTGTGAAACATCTGCAGGCAGTGCACATGCATCAACCATCTGATGGACTGAAGGAGGACAACACACACCCACAGTGACTGAAATAGGACAATAATAGTTAGATAATGCTTGGATGAGTCAGCCAGAACAACAAAGAGAAAATAGCATAATTATATTAATGATTTTATTAAATTAAAGCGGAGGGTTATATTAGCTGTTTGTGTTAGTCTTCCAGGTTTTGCTCTCTCTTAAAACTGGCTGGCTGGAATTTTTGAATGTGATCTTTTTATTCATGTTGGTGTGTGTTTTTGTGTTTTTTTCTCTGTTTCCAGTCTGAGATGTTACTGCAGCACCAGTCCAACCCATGTATTGTAGATAACGCAGGGAAAACACCTCTGGACCTGGCCTGTGAGTTCGGCAGAGTCGGGGTAAGATCCTGTCTTTTAGTCGTCGTAAAGCTGTACAGGATGTTTTAGGACTCTACAGGAATCATGAAACCTGTTGTGTGTCTCTGTGTGTGTGTGTATGTAGGTGGTCCAGTTGCTACTGTCCAGTAACATGTGTGCTGCTTTGCTGGAACCCAAAAAAGGAGACACCACCGACCCCAATGGGACGTCTCCTCTCCACCTGGCTGCCAAGAATGGACACATAGACATCATCAGGTATACGCACACACACAAACACACAATCGCACTTACTGTATACACACACACACACCATGTTTAATGAATCGCTAGGCTTAAACATCCTCCTGAGCATGCTGATAAAACAGATGTATAACACAACGGGGGAGCAATCCGACCCAATACACTGAAGGAATAATGGAACAAACGTGTTGCAGTACACATCAGTCACATGCTCCTAAATACCTTTCGGAGACAGCTGATGTGAAGCAGCGCCGCATCCCACCGATGCTAAATGTCAAGTCATTATAATCTCATCTTGTCGGAGATGTGCAGCTAATTTTTTGTTTTTGTTAAAGCTAAACAGCGTCAGGGCAAAGTGACTTTTGTTGTCGCGGTGATGTCACCATGCAGCAACAAAAGCTTTGGGATGAAAGATCACAAGGGGGGGGTTGTGTGTGGGGGCAAATAAACACACACCACAAGGTCCATTTTCTCTCTCATCACTCTCTACCACTTACAAAGTAACTCTGGGCTAGATGTGCGTGCGCTGAAGTTTGCTGGCAGACACAGACGGGGGGAGAGGGAGGGGATGGAGGGAGGGAGGGAGGGAGGGAGACACTGAAAGATGAGAGAGAACTGTAACCGAGGAAAAGATGAGAGAGAGGTGGAGAGACAGGTGTACAAAAATGAGGAGAGAGAGAGAGAAAAGGGAGAATAAAGGCTGTCATGGCTGATAGAGCGCAGCCTGTCTCTCCTGAGGCGACACAGATAGATGACGCTCATTAGTAACGGCTGTGGAAGACACACTCGCACATCAACACACACACACACACACACACACACACACACACACACACACACACACACACACACACACACACACACACACACACACACACACACACACACACACACTAACACAGACAGCTAATTTTGTTTTTCTTGATGAACTACAGTTTATGTGTCAAACAGACGTCCACAAATCCCACGTTAAGACCAACACCAGCAGTGAATTGATCCTGTTAAGAAGTGGAGCCTGTGGAACCACAACCTTAAAGGGACCCCGAGGAGTTTGCTTTAGGTTATGAAAGAGTCTGATATTAATGTGGATGAATCTACGTTACCCACACTTGTTAATGAGTCCATTTTCGATAAATATATTGTTTTGTCTTAATAGTTATTTTAGTGGTGGTTATGGGAATAACGCCGCCGGATCGCAAGTTGGCATGTTTTTTTGTTTCTTTTTTTCAAGTATTTTTCGGGGGGCTTTTTCACCTTTAATTGGATAGCACAGTCAAGATAGAGACAGGAAATGGGGAGGCAGAGAGGGGGGGAATGACATGCAGGAAAGGCGCGCTCGATGCAGGATTCAAATCGAAGGATTCGGGGCCTCCTGCAGTGAGGACTGTAGCCTCAACACACGGGGCAGCTGCTCTACCGACTAAACACCGCCTCATTTATGGTCGGAACTACGACAGTATCTGATCATCTTAGAACCTCTGACTTTAGTTCTTGATTAATAAACACATTCTTGGCAAATGTTTTCCTTTGGTCTCGTAGTCCTAGTCCCTTTAAAACACAGTCTGCAGCCACTCAGGCTCTAGGAGACGGCACCCAGGCACCAAGGGATATGAGCCAAGTGCTTAATGTAGAATCTTGACATGTTTACAGTAACAATACAGGTTCAGCAGGTATCATCCACCATCAAAGTTTAACATTTTAACCTGTTATCATGCAAAGCTGAGTTAAATTTAAATCTATTAATGCTGCAGGATGCTCCTCCTCCCTGTTGGTGTTTTCAAAAATGTGATCATTTCATGGAGTGGTCTGGTTTCCCCTCCCTGGTATGTACTGTAGTTGTATGTTAAGGGGTCACATTGCAGCTACAGTACAGAGCCTCACTTGTAATTGACTACGTATTAAGGCTGCATCTCTACAGAGATACCGCATGGGGACTGCAAGAACTGTGATTGGCTGTTTGCATCCAGCAAAAGAAATCTTTTTTGAAACCCTCCATGTGTCTTGACCTGAATTTGAATACAGACAAAGCGGGCTAGAAGTTACCAGGGTGTGAGTTCATGAGGCACAATTCTTAATTTATAGATATATTTTTAGCACAAAAAGAAAACAGTCTGTAAATATGATGAATATATTGAATAACGTACACACTCAGTGCTATTAACCTTTAACATGCTCTTCAGTTTAGAGTCTTAGGAAATGAAAATGTCAGATGTCATAAACTATTGAGGTATGGGCTCATACGTACACTAATACAAATAAGTTTTGGTCATGTTAGGGGCTTTGCTGACAGAAATAGTCATAGGCTTTTCCTTTGAATCAAACACCAGTTCCTTATCTCTGTTCTTTCCCAAATCCTCGTCTTGTCTCTGCACCGCATCTGCATCTGCGTTTCTTTTTGACATCTCTCTTCATACCTTCTCCTTTGCAAATCTTCACACTTATAGTTTCCTCTCACTCTCATTCTCTTCTCTCTCTTTGCCTGCCTTATCGCTCTTATAACTATCCTCCTCACTCACTGTATCCTGTGTCTTCTGCTCTCTGCCGTCTGCAGACTGTTGATCCAGGCTGGTATCGACATCAACAGACAGACCAAAGCAGGCACTGCCCTGCACGAAGCTGCTCTCTGCGGCAAGACCGAGGCAGTGAGACTCCTGCTGGACGTAAGTGGAACTTTACTGAGAGACGTCTCTCGCTGACACCTGAGCGCGAGTTCACTTAAAGGACAATTCCCCTGTAACTCAGAACTCAGAGCATATGGTTTATGAAAGTTTCATGGCATGTCCCCCCTGATGTCTTCACCACCATAAAAATATCACAGCGGTACATGCAAGGTGACATTGGAGGAAGAGGTACGTTTCATTTTCTACAAAATTTCAACCAAAAAAAAGAACATGATTAAAAAAAACAATAATGTGTTCTCTGTGATAAACATCTGGTCTGTCAGATGTTTAACAAGCACAAATACAGATGTTCTACAGAATAATAAAGATATGTAAATATCAGAATATTCAGCCTGAAAATCACAGGTGTAGGAAGAAAATCCCATATGGAGACATGTTCTTAATGAATTCCTGCAGTGTATGGTTTTAAACTGATTTAAATTTTATTTTGTCTTTCATTCAACCTATAAATAAATGACAAGAAACATATAGTATCATAATTATACATGACCAGACAAAACTACACTATGCATATCAAAGGGAAAAGAAACAGAGCGCTGGGCCTGTAGATAAATAAAGAGTGAAATCATAAAGAAGAGTCTCTTGGCCATGCAGGCTGAAATAGTTGATATTTGATCATTTGCATATTTTTCTTTCTTTTTATCCTTTGCTTTTCATACTGGTTGAGAGATTAGTACCAAAGACAACAGGTTGTTTGTTCAATAGGTGTAGAAATCAGTATGTAAACAGAATTAACAGCTGTTTACCTCCCAGTCTAGCAGAGATATCATGAGATCAGCATCAAACTTCATGACTTCATTTACAGCAACTGTAAATTCCACTCACCAACATCTGAGAATCACCAGTGTCACTGTGTGACGTGTCTCCATCACGTCTTTCCCCCTTAAGTCACCTTCTGCTGCTGGGGGGACGTTTCACCACCTCCCAGGCAGAGCAAACGTACACCTATCTCCTTAAAAATATCAATACAAATGAAGAAAAATGTAAAAAAAATATATATATATATTTTTTTTTTTCTGATCCCAGAAAAAGATTGTAATTCACCACTAACGATTTCATCTCACCTAATGTATGAACAGAGAGTCTCATCATTATGAAGATATTCTTCGATGGATTTCCCGGGGAAGAATTAAATACAGTAAATGTAATGGCTGTGGAAGGGCTTGCTTATTGCTCATTAATAAAAGTGCCTTTAAAATCCCTGCATCCCCCATGTGATAAAAGTGAGGCACTGTTATGAAAACCACTGCTAAACCGATACAAGGAAAACCCAGAGAGAGATGATGCAAATTACCCATTTGTGCTGGTGACACTGAAATACAGGCGGGTTATATGAAAACAAGCGAGGCAATATGTTTTAATGACTGCGTGTGTCCCTGCATGAGAAACGTACTTTGTCATTTACATCAGCGGCTGTGGAAGGGTACAAGCCTCTGCCCTGTGGACTGAATTCATCTTCTGTGCATTCGGCCCACATTTGATTCACCACATTTGAATGTGATATTGCTCCTCAGCCTCTGGTTGTCTGGGCTGGAGAATAAGAGGAGGTTGTAATTAGTAGAACAGCCACAGGGGCCGACTGCTGGAGCATGGGCTGCTGACGTCACAGTGGTAGATTATCACATCCCTAAGGTGTTTGGCTGAGCATGAGGGGACTCTAATTTATGAGTTTTTGGGTAACTGGAAACTCTGGAAACACACGTACCTATTGTATTAACAGATAGCCTATGTGTGGTTTAATTAGTCACACAATATGAATAATCTTTGTTTATAGTTACAAAGTTTAATAACAGGTCTGAAAAATAAACTCTGGTCTCTGGTTACATCCTATTCCTGTTTCCTGCTTCCTGTCTGTCGGTTCCCATTCTGATCTCTTTCTTTATATCAGCATGAAACAAATAAGATAAAAAGTTAAATGAATCAAAAAAACCTCAAATGTTCTGTTGTCTTCCACAGAGTGGTATCAATGCCACAGTGAGGAACACTTACAGCCAGACAGCGCTGGACATCGTCTACCAGTTCACTGCAACACAAGCCAGCAGAGAGATCAAACAACTGCTGAGAGGTAGGATGGATGGAGGGATGGAGGGATGGAGGGATGGCAGGTGGAAGGGAGAGGGAAGGAAAAAAAGAAGGCATGCAATCAAAAGAACTAATATCATGGAAGGAATAATAAATAACAAAGCAGGTAAGTTTAATAAAGAGTTCCATATTTGTGCATACTGTATGTCACCGGTGTGCCCCATTGGCAGAATATTAGAAATATGTACATTGCGGCTGAAGAAGGAAAGACACCACACTGAGTTAATGGTGTTACATTTGGGACTATATTATTCCACATGTTTATGGGTATACTGTAATTATTATTTTTTTTAAAGTGTGTTTTATAAAATTTAGTTTAATTTATGGTCTGTGTCTTCCAGATGCGTCGGCGGCTCTTCAGGTTCGGGCTCTAAAAGATTACTGCAACAATTATGACCTGACCAGCCTCAACATCAAAGCAGGAGACGTTATTACGGTAACACACACACACACACACACAAGCAGACACGCAAGCAGACATACATACTGTAGCCTACTGACCATTACTGCAACGTGATGTACCTTGTTTTGAGATGATGCATAAACGTGCTGCACAAAATTATAGGTAATTTTCTTTTTTCCCATCCCAAAGGGGAAATTATTTTCAATCATGTGGCTCACAACTTGTACACGTAATTAGAACTCTAACAATTAGTCCTTTACAAACCCATAGCATGGATTGGAAGCAATGAGACCCATAGGCCAGTGGGTTGTAGGATCAGAAAACCAATTTATTTATGAATTAAAATTTAATTAGTCCGCTACCTGTAAGGCTGGGGAAAAAGGAGGGACATGTCTTACTACAATACTTTGTGGTATTGTGAGATAAAATAAATAAAATAATAAAATAATAGATCACCCCGAAAATTCCAGAAAATGTCCTAGACGGAGCTGCAGGCTTTGTCCCTGTGTTGCAAACAGATCTAAACCAATGAGTGGTTGTCTGGCCATCCCTTAATAAGTCCAGGTAGCACAGTGCTACAGTTTCAAAGCGCTTGGATGAATTAATCACATAAAAGACGGCCGTTACTAACAACAACAACGCAGTCCTGATGAGCGCCCTGTTGCTGGTCGGTTTACAATTCCCACTCTGTGTTTGAGCGAGCTCACTAATTAACACGCTAGAACGAGCGGTTTCCCTCATTTACTACGAGTATGTTTTACGGAATCATGTATTCACTTGTTACTGTTCATGAATATTCATGAGCATTTATGCAGCCTTTGGGTACTTATTATAGTAATAAGGGAGTCGAGCAGTGCCTATGTTTCCCCCCTCAGGCTCTGACTGAATGATTTGGCTTTGCTCCTATCTGACTCCAGGAATCTTTCCAAATGCAGTTTTGCATGTTAGGAAAAATGTTGCCATCAAAATGAAAGACTACTTTTTTATCAAGCTTTTCAGTAACTTTTACAGCTAAATATAGTTATAATATCATGATTAAACCAACAGATTTACTGCACAATACAATTAAACTAGGCTGAGGCTCTTGTATTTCATAGTCATTTCTTCCAACAGGTTTTGGAGCAACACCCCGATGGACGCTGGAAAGGCTGTATCCATGACAACCGGACAGGAAATGATCGGGTGGGCTACTTCCCTTCCACCATGGTGGAAGTCATCAGCAAGCGCACAGGTGTGTTGGCACTCTCCCCTGAGTGTGTGTGTGTGTGTATGTGCATGTGAGTGTGTGTTGGAGTTTATAATTGCAACAAGCTGACGTTCTGGTTAAGTATCAGCAAATCAGTCACGGGAATATATCACACATGTTTGGATAAAACACAGAAGAAGAAGTTGGGGGGGGAGATGCAGTGGAGCTGTGCAGGGGCCGACAGGCAGATAAGTGTCATCACACGGGTCAGACCCCAGGTTGGAACCTCCAGAAATGATGAGTCAGTCACGTTCCCCTGGGTGAACAGAGGTTAGAATAAAAAATGTATGTGAGCCTGCCAGGAGCAGCGTTACCACACACCCAGCTGTCATCCAGGCCCAGCCAGTTTAACTTCACTTCCACCAATTGTTTACAACTGTAACCGGACTGAAAGCACAAAGCTTTTAGGAGTTTGGCCTGCTCGAGATATGAATGTAACCTGTTAAGTAAAGAGAACACAGATGCCAAAACCATCCACGTGCCCCTGGTAGACCACGTGTTTCTTCTTCTCACGGCTGCTACATACAATACATTACATATTTGCATGTGGAACAAAAGAACCTTAATAAGAGAAGAGAAGTTTATTTCCTTAGATGAATGGAAAAGTCTGACATTTAGGAAATGACATTAGCTCATTTGGTCTGTTGCCTGGCTCTGTCAAAAGGTATCAAAATCAAAGATGACTCTACGGAGTGGCTCAGATTAGACCATAATTAGACTCCATGTGAGGCAGGCTCTCCTCTGCAAGCCTGTTACATGTGTGCTGAACGTGTCTGCAGCAGTAGATTACTTATACTCTATAAAACACCAAAGGAGCCATCGGATCCAGTCCATCTTATTGCTTTATTTAGTGTTGCACCTCAGGGTGCACTGTGCATCTAAGCAATCAAAAGTGCAACCTGCCAGCCTGCACTTCTTTTGGACGGGTGACTCATATAGTAGCACTCAAACGGACAGACCCACTATGTGGTTTCTGAATCTAAGAGGGTCTGCTACAGTAAAATACTCTTTACAAATGTCTGCCCTGAGATTATGTGCAATTTGGCAACTGGACATGTGTGGAAAAGATATTTTTCTCTGCTCTTAGGATCATGTAAACTCAAATTCTAATTCAGTGGCATGTCTGGCAGGTAAATAAATGGCATCAGACTGGATAAACGTTCTTTTCTATTACCTAGGGGGCAAAGTCACATTTTTTTGGAAAACAGACATGGAGCGTTGTAAAAGGTTGTCCACCAGAAATGATATCTAGGACCTTGAAAATCCTCAACGACTAGCTGCAGGCTTTAAAACCCTGATCTAAAGTATGTAACTGCAAATACGGTAGCACAATGTTGACAAATTCTGTGGTTTGTTGCAACTTGATTGTGTTCAACATCCCAAAAAAGACCAAAAAAACAACTGTTCGTCTGACAAATTCTCATGAAAATTATTATTTTTCAGCACTTTATGGAGGACATCTATACCTAATACATATATAGAACATTTCTTTAATTCATAAGCTTCCGTTTGAGTCCAAGCTAGCCTTTCTACCTCAAAACCCCCACTTGCTGTGGCCAACGGTCTTCTCTCTCTGTTCTGTTCATTTTGGGGAGATCCCGGAATACAATGTATTCTAATGGGGCCAGTTAACATGGAGGTTTTCACTATAGGTGTTGCATTGTTTGGAGACAGCCTGTAGCTTTCCAGTAGCTAGTAGAAAGGCTAGCTTGGACTCAAATTGAAGCTTATGAACTAAAGAAATTTTCTATATATGTGTTAGGTATAGATGTTCTCCATAAAGTGCTGAAAAATAATAATTTTCATGAGAATTTGTCAGTTTTTTTGGTCTTTTTGGGGATGTTGAGGGTGATATCTTAAAATCAAGTTGCAACAAACCCCAGAATCTTTTTTTCTTGCCTTCCTCTATGTGTCAAGATACTCCCTGCCAAATTTTATAGTTGTATGACTCTTAATGCCATTGTAGTACCTAAGTATTTGCATTTACATACTTTCGCCAGCAAAATGACCCAAAAAGAGGAGCTTTGGACCCCGTAGCTTTCCTGCAGCTAGTTGACCGGGTTGTCCACCCAGGTTTTAATCCTTGAAGGTCCTAGATATCATTTCTGGTGGACAACCTTTTACAACGCTCCGTGTCTGTTTTTTTGCTTTGCCCCCTGGGTATATTGTGAAAATGTGCTCACACGGTAGCACAATGTTCAAATATTGAGTGTTCAATAGCAAAACTGAGAGAATGATGCCTCGTGGAGTCAGGCTTATTTTTTTCCCCTTTGAGATAAGATAAGCTCTCTGCCAGTGTTAGCTTACCTTAAAGGTTCTGATATTGCTCTGAAATTTAAAAAGCTCTTACAGAGTAATCATACAACAAGATGAACGCCAACAAAGTGAAGTTCTGTCTCATTTATGGTGTCGGCTCTGTGTTTCGTTACCTAACAGGCTCACAGACCAGCAAGTGTCAAACTCTTAAAACCTCCTATTACTTCTTGTTCCCTCGCCTTAGATCAGCGCAGTGAGCTATAAATCTCTTTGGTGAGACGTACAGAACATTCACATCCATCCCATCACCGCATCGCCACAAAGAGGCTCCGATTTTTTTAACTGTCTATTGGTGTGTCTGTCTGCAGGTCTCGTTGTTTTCTGATTGTCCACCCGTCCGTCTCTCTGTAGTAATATGTCCAGGTGTCTGTAGTCAGTCTGTCTCTTTGTGATTGTCCACTTCATCCCCCCTGTGATCACAAGATCCTCACTCCCCTCCTCTCTTCTCAACATATCCTCCTTGTCATCACCCTAACTGTATCAGTCCATCCACAACCATGAAACCTGCTCCACGGTTGTATCTGTCCCATAATACAGTACGGCTGTGGATACAGTCCAAAAAAACAGCTGGGGCACACTGACTAATCACTGCCAGGGAACATCAGCACACACTTGTGGGAATATATAGCAGCTGTTGTAGTGAGAGGTTTCATTTACTCAGCTGTTTTTCATCAATTTTTAATTATTATTCTTTCTCACCATTCCTCCCCAGTCTGTCTCCTCTACATGTACTGTACTTCTCATCCGCCCCCTCTCTTCCCACGAAACAGGGATATTTTTATGAACAAAATAAAAATTCTGCACTCTTAATTAAATTGGTCATCACAGTCAGAGTGGGAACGCACAGTAATACACTTGATGAAACTCATTAGATTTAATCACATTAACTACAAGAGCGACTATTGAAATTTAGCAGTTTGCATGCGAAAAGTTAATCTAGTTAAGTATCTGTTTCTAAAGCTGAGAGAGCCGAGTTCCCAGAGGCAAACTAGGAATCTGTTATAGGAGAGAATTTGGGGTGATGATCATCATGCACTAAACTAGACATACAATAGTTGGGATGATACAATAATATCCTTGCCAACTGTTGGCAAAGTTTTTGCTAACATGCTTTTACTAAAAGACAAAGGGCTATCAACGCATTGCTTCAGGGGCTGCATGCCTCGGAGTCTCAGTCTACAAAGGTGCGGCCTTCCTGTGCTTAATAACCGTTGCAGACTGCAAAGGCCAGCATGACATCCAGTATAAGGCTGTCTGACTGAGGATTTTCTCGTTGCATAACTCACTGTGCCTTCTCTTACTGTTCCATCACTAAGCACTGTTCCTTTTGCATTTAGTTAAGTTTTAATAAGTTGACTTTTTTCTAGTTTGAAGCCACATGCAGTTTTCACATTTTCATTGAACACTGTGAGTCTTAAGGAAGCTTTGAGTACTCCCATAATCGCATGTTATTGATTGAGAGACTCCTAGTACATGGTTTCCTCATAGTTATACTAACCAAGCTGAAAACTAATATTTTACTTAATAAATATAAACCTTGGATGAGGCTAATACACAAGTAATGTAACCTACCTTTCACCTAAAGTTATGCTCAGTCAGAAAACACACCTGATTGATTATAATATAAAATCTGCATAGCATAGCTGCATCTAAGATTTGATCTCATCACTAATCCTACTAGAAGCCCTAAGTGCAGCGCAGCAGCGAGTGCGGAGTGATGGTGCAGCAGCAGCAACAGCAACAGCAATAACACTGGACAGCTACACCTCAGGTGAGCATCACGTAGCAGGAGGGAGCAGTTCACTGACAGCTTAAATGCACTGCTGTTATCGAAAGGGTGCGTTGGACAAATGTCAAGTCGGCTGTGTGAGTGACATGCTCTGAAAGTAAAAATGGGGTTAACGTGTCATAACGTCTGACTCTGACTGCTGTTACTACATGAGAGCAGAGTACCTGTCCTGTACAGTCGTCTCACTCAGACTCAGATTGGTAAAAACCTCTCATATAGGCCTAAGTAGAGCTTTAGAAATGATCCTGTAAAAAAATAGTCTACTGTGGGAGCAGAATGTATTAGTCGGTCGTAGAGTTGGCCGTCAACTCTGTAGTGAACTGCCAACCTCACGTCCCAGTAGACTGTTAGTAACTGTAACTCAGTCATTCAACATTAAATTAAATGGAATGTTTTCCATAGTTTAAAAAAGTTGTTGAACAATTTGTTAATGTGATTTATACAAAAACCGCTGCTCCCCTGTAGCATTCATGCTCTATATGAATCATTTGCACAAGAGGCAGCCAGCTACTGTACAGTAGGCCTCCCAGTGTTATGCTTTCCTTGTGCAGATTGGTGAGTTTAACAACCTGAGCTGTATCTCTGCACAAGCAGCATTTAACACTAGGGGAGCGCTGAGCCAGTGAATAGTCTAGCAAGGTAAATATATGATAAGTTAGCAGGTACAGACACAACTACAGCCATTGTAGAATATGTTGTATTGACTGAATCCACTTTCTCTCACACAAAATACGACTGTAAGAGTCAAACAATGCTAAGTAAGAAGCTAAGTGTTGATGAAGGTCATCCTCATCAGTCCCCGACACCGTCTCCACCACATCTCATGATTTCAACAATGGCCACATGTGTTTGTTCTCTTCTTCTTTCCATCCTCCAACATCAGCCATGTCCCCCACTACCTTTGATTTCTTTGTTTGATTTTGTAACTTCAGCCTTTGTTTTTAATTTTTGTTTTTTTTCCCCCTCCCTTTTCTTATGTGTAATTCTCTGTTCTGTTGTTTGTTTGTTCCGTGGCGCTGGTTCACTGTTGGCTGGTTGTGTGTGTGTTTTTCGGTGTGTCGTCACGGTGGGTGTTATCTAGGTTTGGCCAGCACAGTCATTTGCACTCAACAGTTTCAAAAGATACCGCTGGTTCCTCCGGCGACGGTTGCCCCTGCCAACGCGGTAGTCAACGGCAACGACACCACGTTCCATCAGATCCATATCCTGCCTCCACCGCCTCCTCCTCCACCACATTCCCATCAGCCACTGCTTCCACTTTTCACTTCCTTTGGCTATAACAGGTCGCCCGTGACAACTCCACAGGGAGACACACCCACTGCCCCAGGTACACGCCCCCTTTTCATTATAATTATTATTATTTGTATTATTATTATAATTATTATTATTATTGTTGTAGTTAAAACTTTAAGGGATGCTTCCCTCTGGTGTTTGTATGAAATATCTGCCAGGATGAAATTTCTACCGTCAGATTCTAATTGGTGTTTACACTGTGGAGGCATCCATTAAAGTTTTCTGTTATGGATCATTAATTTTGTAATTTATATGTTGCTCATACTGTATAACTTTTGTTTTTCTGTTATTGCTGTTGTCATCTTCATCATTGAGAGCAGATTTTTAGAGCGATCTAAAGTTCTATGTGAGGTATTGTGACTGTAGCTCACTCTATGGACATACTTTATGTTGTTGTTAACACATAGAGTGTTTATTGACCATTGCATTTACATACAGTACCTATACACTCCCATAAAGAAGGCCACTTAAGTAAACTTTTGTCTTAAAATCCCTAATATAAAGACAGTTAAGACTCATGCTGGATGAAAACCAGATATAGAGCCACATATAAAGACTAGAACTTACAGTATCCTCATACCATGTCTGACACATCTTGACTTTCCAAGACCAATGCTAACATCAGTCCCATGTTAATCACCTTTTAATGGTCAAAGCCAACCAAAAAATGACAAAAGCATCATTTCAGTATGTTTATTGCTTCCTCTGAATGAAACATCTTTGTGGAAGGTGGCTGATCAAGTGATATACTGCAGTGGTGTAGGCTGGGAGTGATAAAGACATTTTAGGATGGAGTTTAGCTTCACCACAGGGCTCTGTTCACCTGAGTTGGTTTGCTCTTCAGTTCAATGTCTCGTTTCCTTGTTTTTGACCGTTTTTTCTTTTTCCTCTTCCGTCCTTCGTTTCTTCCTCTTTGTTCTTTTCCTATTTCCCCGCATATCACCACTGTCCCACCCCCTCGGACAACCCTGCTAGTTTCTGATACACACATTCCCGACACACCACCTTTCTGAGCAAGACACCGTGTTTTCTGTTTTGTCCTTTTCCTACATGTTATTGTCACGTTTTATCATTTTAACACCACTTTTACCCACCTTGCACTATACCCTCAACGTGTGTGTGAGAGAGAGAACGTGTGTGTGTGTGTTTGCGTGTGTGTGTGTGTGTGTGTGTGCGTGTGCATGTGCTTTTGCGTGTGTGGTGACATTTGGGAATACTAATAGTGTCTGTATCAGGCTCAGAAATGATCATGAATGTACTGTACAAATCTGAACACAGTCTAACAGCACCAGTGAGTCTCAGCTAAATTGTCAAGTAGAAATATGAGTTTTTTTGTGGAAGGGCTTGAAGAGTTTTGAGTCGGAGTGGTTTGATTTAAAGGAAAAGCTTTTGGGACATTAATTGGTGATATTGGTGAAACCCAGAATGTGTTGCAGGTAAGGTGTTCACTCTAAACTCTTCTTTCTACTTTTACTACTCTGCTAATAGGAGCCTTCACTGCACGCCATTTTGCCTCCTCCAGGTGAATAGATACCTGGAAGCAAATCTCAAACAGGGGGAATCCAACAAGACAGTGCAGCTCTGAAACAAATGTAACACCTCAAACTAGTCACTAGCTTTTTGGCAAATGATTATATAGTTTATAAAACAGACTTAAAGTGATGTTTTGTCTGAGGTCACTTGGAGGAATGCAAAATGGCCACAAGAAGGAGCTGTGACATCACATGAAAGCAAAAGGAAATTGTTCTTATGTTTGTTTCTCTAGAGCACTGTTGTTCACACATAATAAACCATTTATAAACCTTAATTAAGACGGTTATAATGGTTTATGATACTCTCCAAATGCACTACAGCAGCCCCATTGTAACAAGGCTTACATATATAATCACACACGTACTGATGCATTATATATGTATGTGTATGTACATTATGGCATATATGTGTATATACACAGATATTCATGTTATGGATTTATTTATGTACTATGGGTATATAAATGTTTTCATATATCTATATATGCTGTATTTTTTCTGTGTATGTGTGTGTGTGTGTGAGAGAGGATGTGTGTGAGAATGAAAGTGCGGTGAGTACATGAGTTTGAACCTTATAAATCCTCCTTATCCGCCTTTGCCCCTTTACCCTGCTCTCCTACTGGCCCCTCTCTAATTCTTGTCTTGATAAGTTTGGAATTAATTTAATTAAACCCACTTTACTTTTAATTTTCTAAAAAATATCAAGTTGGAAACACATGACAGGAAATCAGGCAGAAGATTTTCTTTTTCATCAAAGATAGTTTATACCAGCTTGAACAGTCTGCAGCATCATCACTGTATGTTTCAACTTACTGTATGCCTGGTCAGCTCCTGGTGAAGTCTTATGTTTCTGAGTGGAGATAATTTGACAGTTGAAGTAGAAATGATCACATTTTAATTGATTTTAGATGCAGTGGAGGATAAAACAGATATAAATCTCACTATAATGAGGTTTTGCATAAAAAGCCGGGCCTCAAGCCAACTTAATTTTGGTGGAAAAGAACATATTAAAGTCCTATTTAAAGAAATAAAACTGATTATTACAAATTCAAATGCAATTAGCTTTGCTACTGTTCACATGTGTTACTGTCATTCACTCTCATTATAAAAATACAGTCAGCATCTTCAGGCGAGGGTAGAATGAATAATATAGTTTTGGCCAGATTATGATTACCGACCACTGCACTATATTAACCTACATCTTATTGGCCTAAACTTGTGACAAAATGATAAATACAAAATAACATCATAAAATTAGTTTGTGCCTAAAAGCTAAGTCAACTGTTTGTTATGAGACCAGTGGGTCCAATGACTGATCTAAGTGGTGTAACCTGTAGTATCACTAGATTTTGACTTCTCAGTCTGCAACATTAGTGTGTTTTTTTCCCAACCTCATTACTGACAGACAGCTTATTTCCAGCGGCAGAAGACAAACTAATACAGAAGAAAAGAAAAAGATGTGACGACAATAATTACCAACTTTGAAACATATTTGAGCGCTAGCATCTATAGAATGTTTTTCTCACAGTGAATAACACTGATAAAGTGAGAGTCAGTACAAGACATAAGTTCATCAGAGACATAATTATACTGTAAATTCTTAGTGATAAGTTTTCACAATGTCTCCTGGACATGTCCATAGCCACTGTGTGCTAACACGTTAGTCATATGAACATTATAAGGTGTCAGTGTAAAGTAGCTTTTTCCACTGCCCTCAAATATAAAAAAAAGAAAACAAAAACAACTTCTGCTCTTGGTAGCTTCTTCGGCTAGCTTAGGGTCTCTAGAGGCTAACAGTGGTGTTCTGTGTTGAAGGTTGTCGCGGCTCAGAGGCAAGTCCTCACAGCTCTCCCACCCCGTCCAGCGGGCCCCATGGAGGCTCCAATGAAGAAATCTGGGTACTGCGCAAGCCCGTGGCAGGTAACGAAGCCGCGCTGCGCTGAGCCCTCAACCCCTGGCACCTTAAGCTCTGACCAGGGCTCAAATAGTATCTGACATGCATTCAAAAAAGACAAAAGCTTTCCTGCTCTACTGTACGTCCCCAAGCTCAGAATGTGTACATGGACATCCATGTCTTTGAGCTCAGCGATTGAAGATGACAGTTTGAAGGCTTTCAGATACTCTTTGACCTGTTCCTGACAGTCTCCCATGTCCTGCTTTATACCTCCATCTAAGGCTCAGTTGAACTCAGCGGCCTCATGTAGGACGGCAGCCATCTGCATCAGTCTACAGTCTGTGCTAGAATGGGTGTGTTTCTGCGTGAGAGGCGATGAGAAAACCTCGGAAAGAAAGGAGAGAGAGTGGAGGAGTGAGGAAAGTGTGTGTGTGTGTAGTGTGTAAAAGAAAAAAGATGTGTCTTGTTTACTGCACTTCAGTTTGTCCTTCAGTTGTCCAACAGTCGTCTGTCCGTCTGTCCGTCCATCCACCCCGTTCACCCAATCACATGCTGCCCAGTGCATTTCAGTGGAGAGTCACACCTGTTACCATGTTGCTTTGGATTTCAGCTAAACCACTCAATGTGTGTGTGTTTGTGTGTGCGTGCGTGTGTATGTGCGTGCGTGTGCTTGTGTGTGTGTGTGTGTGTGTCTGCATGACTCCATCTGTTTGTTGCATGTGTGCATTTGTATGCATAAAATCTATACATAACGTTTGGGTGGGTGCATGCGCGTGTGAATGCATGTTTGTATGTTTTGTGTGTATGCGTTTGTGTGTGTGTGTGCATGTGTGTGTGTATGTGTGTGTGTGTGCGTGTGTGTATTGCAGGTGGAGACCGAAGCAGTGTGGGCAGTTCTGGAAGTGTCACCAGTGTGAGGTCGTCAGGCAGCGGTCAGAGTGCGGGCAGTGCAGCACACATCCTCCATGCACAGGCTGAAGGGGTAAAGGTAGGACACACACACACACACACACTTTGGTTTGAGAATTCTAAAAGCTGGATAGAAACCACAATCAAATGAAATTAGAAATAGCCTAACCAAGAGGAAAAATTAGCTGCAGGGTTTGAACGTCCTCAAAAATTTCAGGTCGTGTTAATTTTTTTTTTATCTGTCCATGTCTAACAAGGGGAACAAAAAAGTTCAAGTTTAGGAAAATAACACTCTTAAAACCTGTTGGAATATGTAGGAATTACCCCCATCTAGCGGTGCAGACGCTGCATGTACCAAGCCGACAGCTCCGCTGAGTTTCCGTGGTTACCTATGGTCACGCTGCCACTCATGCCGATGCAACATGACTGCCTCAATTCGGTGCGTCGCCCACTTATGTATTTGTAATGACTTGTAAGAACTTCTAAGGTACGAGAAAGCTTTCATTTGTATGCGGGTGTGATTCCACTTCAGTGAAATACTTATTTATGAAAGCAATATTTGATTCTTGCTAATAAAAAGCCAAATAAGTTACACACTGTACTTGGCTTTAAATTGTTCAAAGGTTAAATCTTCAAAGCTCTGTTAGTCTGCTTCATTAGAGTAGACTGCTCAGGTTTGACTGTCAGTGACCTGGCAACAAAAGCAATCAAGCGCAGCACTGCCATTGACACAATAGCTGTGTCCCAGTTCAGTGGCTACATCCTCCAGGGGACACAGTTGTTCACACTGCGATTTTTTACAAAAAACTTGAGCTTTTCAGGCCCTGTTACACTGTTGAAAAAGTTAGTGGCTTTTTATTGGCTGACAGCTTTCTTTTTGCTGCCATATTGTTTTAATCACTGCCATGGATCGAATAGATTGAGCCATGAAGGATTCTCCCATTGGAGCCTTCGTTGCCCAGGAAAAACGAGGCCTGCAGCTTTTGGATGAATTTAAAGGGGCCTTCGAAACGGGACGGCCTAGTTGCGTGAAGTCTTCAAATGAAGCCTCTGAGGAATGTGGCCCCTGAATAGGATCAGAGGTCTGATGGAAAAATATGTTTTCAGAGCCGTTAAGTAATGGATCTGAATACTTTCTTCCATGTAGACAAATTAGACATAATGAGTACATTTATATATGAATCATATAATGTGGTCCTTACAGTCACTAGATCTCAACCCCTATGAGGTTTTTGCAGCCTGCTGTTGGGCAGCATTCTCCACCCTCATCATTTACACCATTGTTATGATTTCTAATGTTCCACTGATATGTACGATCTAACACACGTGGGATACGTATGGCCACAGCTGTGATAGCATCTGTCAAGTTGCCAGTATACTGTATTTATAGCCAGTTGTGTGTCAGATATTTTCAGTAGCAATCCTGTTAAGAAACTGCTACTGAGGCACTTTTTAAAACTACTAAAACATCCACGCAGCAAAAGTAAAACCCAGGACAGACTGACTGGTAGCATTTGTCTTCCCGTGTCTCTCTCCATTCACTTTTCATCAGCGTTAGGCAGATTTTTATTGCACTGCTTATACTGGAAGTTTCAGGACCAAAGTTTGAATGTAATTGATGCAGCAGACATGGAGCATTCATCACTTTTCTCACTCACCTACAGTGATCAATCTACTCTGGGACATTGAGCATTTTGTGTTTCTGAGTAAGAGGGCAGAAAAGTAGCCGACAAACTTACTTTTCCTGCCACACACACACACACACACACACACACTCCTGTATATAGGTATCATGTCGCCTCGGGGCCACTGTGGTTGATTTACTGTGAATATATAAACTGTGAAGGAAATGGAATTTGAGTCGTTCAGGTTGAAGCAGTAGATGATGCATCATTATATGACATGAGTTACTGGTGAATAAACACATTTAAAAAGACTGAAAGTAACTGAGTGTTTTAGTGATAATTAAATTTATTTATTTATTTAGAAGAGTCAGGACAGTGCACATTAATAAAAACATGTACCGTAGTACCTGTAAATGTGCCAGATTGTAGCCCGAAGGCTAATTTCCATCTGGAGTCCTCAATTAAAAATGTTGATGTTTTATGTTAAAAAGAAACACATTAAACATTTAAATACTATTGATCAGTTTAATCCCGAGTCAGTTTACTGAGTGTATTCTTTTACACTTTCCTACCTCTACTGTTACACTACATTTCAGTGTGTCACAGTTGAATAGATTTAATACCAAAGTAGAACTAGAAGTAATCTTTCAGTAACAACAGTGGCCACGGTTGCTGAGCAGAAGTTAAGCAGCCTCACTTTAAAGCAGCACCATGTTCTAAAACCAGAGGCAGTTAAAGCTGCACCCGTTGTTATTTTCTAATAAAAACTGATCAAATTATCACAAATAATGTGAGAGGGGTGTGGTATGTGTGTTGGCAAACCCACAGATTCATGAGCGTTGTACACTTCCTGTAGCTACCAACAGCTATCTGCTTCAGGAGTTGGTGGAGACCAAAAATAGAGCAAATGTTGTTCTTATTTTGCCATGTTTGCAGCAACATGAGTCCTAATGAATGTTAACATTGCTGTGCATCTGCTGGATGTTAACCACTGTTTGCTAATATCTGGACATCCAGTTAAAAATCCTTTTAACGCCACTGTAATGCAAGAAAATGTAGGTGGTTACAAAATCTGCCAACACTGATGTTTGTGTACTTTGTGTATCTGCAGCTTCTCGCCACAGTCTTGTCCCAGTCGGCCAAAGCTAAGGAGCATCTAATGGAGCAGTCCAAGTCTGTGGACCAACCTCCAGGTAGGACAGGGTCAAAGTGTCAATATTCAGGAGTGAATCTGGTGAGAATGAGGGGAGAGGAGGATCTGTTTAATAGATAGAAAAGATGAAAACCATGGAACTGGAGAGTTGGGCTAGAAAAACCTAAGTCATAATCCACTGGTCTTTTAAAAATGTCATTATATCACACAGATACACACATACAGAGATCTTGGCTGGTTTAACAGACAGATGGCCAAAGCAGGGGATGTAGGAGGAAGTGTAGACGGCTATGATTGGTTAAGAGGGCTTGTTTTATGTTGGGAAGAAAGAAGTGTGATTGGTTGCATGTCAGCGCAGTGATTTGACTGTAGCAGGCTGAGCAGAGGGGAGTTGGTGGAGGAGAGCAGAGTTCAGTTTAAACTCATCTGTTGATCCAAACAAGTTTACAGTGATGGGGCGACAGCTTGTCACCGGCCAATGATATCTCTCCCCGCAGGCTCTGCCAGCTCCTCGCGCACGTCGAGCCAATCAGGCTGTCCGCTCCACGAAGCGCCGCCTTATGACGCCACGGCAACCAGGAAGGGGGAGGGGCCGGGCGAGGGGAAGGTAGGACAGTCCTGAAATCCCACAGATTCAGTCCTCCACAAACACACGAGTGAGGGGAAAGTCGCCACTATCATCATCTCTCTAACTGCAGCCTGATGAGAATGTAGCTCCTCAGTCGCCTGAATCACAACACTCAACACTCTCCCACACACACACACACACACACACACACATACACAAATAGACATCAAGATGTCCCAGCGGTTTCTCTCTCAGCTGGCATCGTCCGTGCTGCGAGTGTTTGGATGCAGCCACGACACGGTGAGTGTGTGCGTGTGTGCTCTTGTATTGATCCGTGAATGAGGACTTTTGTATGTAAGTGTGTGTGTGTGTGTGTTAATCTACTACCTGCTTTCCATCATTATTCACTCCTTTTAGTTGCAGCTTCTCTTCTTCCATTGCAGTATTTTTATTCTTTCGCTGATATAAACGTCTCTAATTCCTCAGGCAAGAACACTAGTTAAGATACTGGTACTGTATTAGTGTGTGTGTACTGGTGTGTGTGTGTGTGTGTACTGGCAGGTGCCCAGCAGTATGCAATGGCGTGGGTGGAAGTGTGAAATCTGAGCTTACATCATATACAGTAAGCTGTTTACTGTAGAGTGTGCATGTGTGCGTGTGTGTTTGTGTGTTTGTGCGTGTGTGTTTGTGTGTGTATGTTTGTGTGTTTGTATGCATGTAGGGGCCCTCGTTTAAACTCATGTCTCGTACAATAAATTCAAGCTTTATATACCAATGAGCATATTTAAACAGCAGGTGGTCATGGTGGTTGTGTGTGAATCGCTTTCCTCTGTGTGTGTGTGTGTGTGGTTGTGTGTGTGTGTGTGTGTGTGTGTGTGTGTGTGTGTGTGTGTGTGTGTGTGTGTGTGTGTGTGTGTGTGTGTGTGTGTGTGTGTGTGTGTGTGTGTGTGTGTGTGTGCTGACATGTAAGGCATGTTCTCATGGCCATCTGTTAGCTCCAGTCCTGGTTCCTCAGTACCCAGTGTCCTGGTATCTCCCTGGGCAGGGTAAAGAAGAAAGAAGGGAGGGGTACACGAATTGGCTTTGAGGGATAATGCTGAGGAAGAGGAGGGTAGTGACGAGGGATGAAGAAAAGGAAGAGAAGACAAAGAGAGAGAAAGAAACAGAAGGAATGTGGGAGTTTAAAGAGATGCACCAGCTTTAGAGCAGGATGTTGCAGCAAATCACCAACTGCTTAAAACCAGGCCATGTATTTGTTTATTGTCCTTTCCAGCTGATCAGGATGGAGTTAGTTCAGCTACCGATGAAACCATCACAAAGTTTATTTTATCATACGTCTCGATTCGTCTTCACGCTCTCGCCTGTGATTTATTAAAGTGGTCGTTGAGGTTATTTGACATGAGGTCGTGTCAGATCAGCGCACTCCCAGTTTAGAGGAGCAGCAGAGATCACAGGCTGAGCGGCTGAGTGACGCGCCGCTGTCAGGCATCACTTCCCTTTGGAAATACAGTTTGTGAATCGTTGAACCACCTCGTTCCCGCTCAGTCTCTGTGATCCGTTGAGTTAGAGAGCGCCAAGTGTAGGTGCACTCATGCGTAGGAACACAGTACTTTAACGGCTAAAATAGTGACATGTGATAATGAGTGTGTGTGCTTCTACAACATATTACTTTGGAGGAGTCACTGTACTGCACCGTTTTCTGGCCTCTGTCCGTATTAAGCATGAAAAAAAAAAACCTGATTTCTATTGTGTCTTTATTTCCAGCTGTGAAGAGTCAGATGCAGATTAGCTTGCTAGTGCTAATCTGCTGCTCTTGCTGGAGCGTACAGTACCTGATACTTGAGTCCTCCTACTCCTTCCAAAACTAAGCCTGGTTTCCGCTCCATGGCCAAGCAGGGCTAACAGAGGCTGACTCATCAACCACAGCTAGATGCTGTAATGCCAATGAGTCACTATTACAGGTGCATCTCAATAAATTAGAATATCATGGGCAAGTTCATTTCTATGTATAGCCCCAATCAAGTATTGAGTGCATATAGCTGGACAATACATACTTTTCAGAAGGCTAATTTCCACATAAAATTGGTCTTTTGTCATATTCAAATTTTTTGGAGGTACTGAATTTTAGGTCGTCATTAAATGTAATCATTACAATTAAAACAGATGAAATAAATAAGGACATGAAATGTTTCATTCTGTGTAATGGATCTATATAATGTGTTCGTTTCACTTTTTGAATTGAATTACTGACATAAACTTCATGATTCTAAATTATTGAGATGCACCTGTATGTCCATAAAAGTATAATACTTAATTCTTCTTTGTGGCATTAGAGCAGATTTAATGAAAGTGTATAACAATAAACAGTGTGTTGCTACAGTATAGCAACTGTATTATGGCCTCTGTTTGGCCCTCCATGGCCCTGCTGAGGAAAAGTGGCTGTTGAAGAAGCAGACATGGAGACAGTTACCGCATGCCCCCTGTCTTCTCTCCCGTAGAGCTCAGAGGCCGTTGTCCAATGGCTGAGCGACTTTCAGCTGCAGGTCTACGCTCCAAACTTCCTGGGTGCTGGGTATGACTTGCCCACCATTAGCCGAATGACCCCGGAGGTAAGGCAACTGAACCCTGACCCCCCCACCACCCACCCCTCCAACCCCAGAGAGGTCACAGGCACCTCCAAGGACCACAATGGAAACTACCCTGATTTGTGCTGTCCTTGGTGTTTTCAAGATGCATGTGTGTCATCCCCTTGAAAAACCGATCACAATTAAACCACTCAACCAAACTGATGTCAGCTGTTCTTTCCCTGCCTCCCAGTTTAACCTTCACCTCTCACCCTTGACCTGTTATTGACCTCTCGACCTTTCTCTGACCCCTGGTACCTGGTACCAAAATTGCTAAGAAAATGACATTGTTTTAAACATGTGAATTAAGTAAATACAAAATATTTAGACGGATGTTTGGGCACCATCAATTTATAGTGCATTGACAGAGCAATTCACAATTGTGCCAAGTTGCTGGAATGATGTGAGGCCAAGTCTAACATAGGCTCTAGCGTAAATATCATGTGTTTGTTTTTCTGTGAATATTAATTCCACCTACTGTACTGTGGCACAAATTACTTAATATAGCTTTAAGGAACAAGGGAAATTAATTCAAGAGCCCCCATCTGGCGAATAAAAGCAACAACAAAAAAAAGCCCAGTAAACGAAATTTTGCTGTACCAGATCAAGTAAGTTTAACATTTGGAAGTGAACCATCTTTAGCAATACCTAAGATTTAAGTGTCTTTCCAAATGTTAAGTAAATAACCCTGAAGGTGATTAGTTTTTATTCTCTTTGTTATTAATTTGAAAAACTTTTTAGCAACCCTGTATTAAGGACTTTGAGAGGGGGCTGAGATTTATCAGACAGGAAGGTTCTAAAAAAAAATGTCATTAAGCTGCATCATGGGAGATATTGGATTCAGTATAAAGCTTGAGTGATATGGAGGCTATCTCAGCTGTGTTTTGATTTTGACGGTTAGCAACTTTCTAAAAAAGTTATTGTATCAGCCTCTACAACACGATAACAACTGTTTTATATTCCTGTATCATATACAGTATTCACATGACACCAGGTTTTTAGAATAATTCATTCTGTAAACAATTCACTCTGAATTATAGAGACCATAAAATCAACAGGTATTAAATAGTTAGCTCTGATTTAATCATTTCCAACAATAAAACAACCCAGCTGCTGTAAAGCATTGTGTACTGTAATTTTCAAACATGACCTCAACATTTAAAAATTCTAACAAGAATATGATTTTAGTCTCACTTTAGTCATACTGCCAGTATGCGAGACGCTGAATATGTTCAAAAATATAAATCAGTGGACATAAAAATACGACCCCCTGACTCCTTGACCTTCCCCTCACCGTCAACACTGCTGCTGCCTGCTCCCAGGAACTACACACCACGCTCACCTACATACAAATAATTTATAGCACATATAAATTATTTGTATGTTTGCTCACTCCAGTGGTAGCTGTGCATGAAGGGTTGAGAGCTGAGCTGACTTTAAAAGGGCTTTTGTTATCAGACACATGTCATAAAATCTTGCCTCTACTACTGTGTTTTTATGTCATATCTGTATATATTTGCAGCAGTTGTGTGTGTGTTGTGTGCCCGTGTGTGGGCGTGTGTGTCTGTAAAAGTATGTCCTCTTGTGTGTCCACCACAACCACTGGATTACATAAACAATCCTAGACAGACGTTGGCAGGATGATGCACTGTTCAGTTGTTAATTCACACTATCATTTTTAATTCTCTAGCTCGTACGTGTGACCGTATTTATTTATGACAGAATGTAGTGAGTATAAAAGTAAATGAATCATGGAGAGTCGAGCTCATTGATTTCTCGTGGGAGCTTCCTCTTCGCTGTAGACGTTTGCTTTTGCTCTCCATGCTTCGCTGCTTTTTCATTTTTAGACATTTTCTTTTTCTGCTCTTTTCTGCTCAACTGGCAGCTGCTCTCTTTAGATGTCACGCTGTCTTTTGTTTTTCCTTTTTTCTCATTTTGCAACTTTTCCTATGTGTACGACTTTGTGTGCGCGTGTGTGTGAAGGAGAGACGGTTAGAGAGACTGCTGGGGAAAAGGATTTGGTGAGAAGACTTCACATGCCACGACTGTATCTTACTTGTGTGTGTTTGTGTTTGTTTGTGTGTAGGATCTGACAGCTATTGGAATAACTAAACCAGGCCACAGGAAGAAGATGACATCAGAGATTAACAAGCTGAGTGTGACAGAGTGGCTGCCTGATCAGAAACCTGTGAGTGAACTCTAGATACCTGTCTGCTACAGTGACTGCTGTCATGCTGACGCTGTAAGTGTGGATCATCTCTCTGATCGGTTTCCTCCAGGCCAATCTGGGAGAGTGGCTCTCTGCCATCGGTCTGAGCCAGTACTACCAGGTGTTGGTGCAGAACGGTTATGAGAACATCGACTTCATCACTGACATCACATGGGAGGATCTGCAGGAGATAGGTATCACCAAACTGGGTAAGTCATACATGCTAATACATTACATTTGGTGTCTCATGAGCTGCTCTCTAAACACACGAGACTCGTTACATGGTTGCCCAAAAAAGTCAAAAATATTACCAAAGTTAAGCAATTAAGAAATATAAAATGACCCAGTGAAAGATAAATAAAGGACATTTTATGGGTCTATATTTAATTGAATAAAAAATGCTTTTTGTTATTGCTTTTATTAAATTGTAAACGAAAAATAGCTTTATATGTATTTTAACAACCCAGGCAAACGATTAAATTGCCTTTTATTGATGTAAATAATTGACTTATGAGATGTTTGTAAGTGCCACATACCATGTAAATGGTTTACATAAAATAATGATGACATTAAATATAATTTATTTTGAGAAAGAAATAGCTATGTTCCAATTTTCATCATGAAACAAGAACCATACTAGTATTAACTGTTGGTGTTAAAGGTCACCAGAAGAAGCTGATGCTGGCGGTGAAGCGACTGGCTGAAATGCAGCGTGGTTCAGATGGGCGGAGCTCCCTCCGAAAGAAACCCCCACCAATCACACAGCAGCAGGAAGTCATGTCAATGGATAGCCCGCCTCCAGACGGTAAGCTAACGGCTAACATTTAACAGTGATAAGCTTTTGATTAGGCCCAAACTGCCGTATCACATGAACATTTGGACAAATTTGCCTATTGCCATAATCCCTATAGATATAGCGGTAGGTTCATTACCTTTCATTATCAGAGATCCAGAGGGCAGAGACACAAATTGCTCAGTGAACACAACGGAGGTGAATGGCACAGGTCCCCTGTCCATTATCAAACTCATCAAATACACAATCCAACAATTTCAAAACGCTCTTGTGGGCAAGTTGTTACCTACATTCACCACGCTATGTGACATTATAAGATGGAGTTGTTTTCGAGGCAAATGCATAGTTGGAACTACAGTCCATTATTTGATGAGTTTTAAAGGAACAGGGGACCTGTACCGTTCACCTCCATTATGTTCGCTGAGCAGCTCACGTCTCTGCCCCGCGGATCTCAAAACAACATGCACCGATAATTAAAGGTAATGAACCTACTCCTATGACAATAGGGATTGTGGCAATAGGCAAAATTGCCAAAATGTTGAACTATCCCTTTAAATCATTAAGTCATTACTCTGCAGGGACTCATCAGAACCCTTTGTCATGTTCAAATGAATCTTCATATTAATCTGAAGAGTCTCTCCCTCTCCTCAGAGGTCATGTCTCCAAAGATGAGCACCTTCCAGGACAGCGAGTTGAGCTCCGAGCTGCAGAACGCCATGACTCAGCCAGGTCAGGAGGTCAAAGCTCAGCGGACACGCAGCCTCAGCAAAGACCACGAAGAAGCAATGACAGGAGGGGGAGGGGGAGGAGGAGGCGTGGGGCCGCCTAAGAAGGAGGCGCGGACTATGAGGCAGCAGAGCAGCCAGGGCAGCACGTCCTCACACAGAGGCAGCGTCTCCTCTCAAGGCAAACACCGACACTCCCACTCCCACTCGCACTCCCACTCTCAGCCTGCCCCTCCCTACACGCCCCCTCACACCCCGACCAAGACTAGGACCTCATCCTCCTCCTCAGCCTCCTCGGTGCAGAGCGCAGCTTCTCCGCAGGCCAAACCCAAGCCGACCCCCCAGTTTATCCAGGGGGAGAGACCTCAGTCTCCACGCTCACACCCTCCTCAGTCTCCGACCCACCGAGGACCTCCATGTCCCCAGCCTCAGCCCCAGCCTCATCCGCAACAGCCCCAGCCCCAGCCCCAGCCCCAGCCCCAGCCTCAGCAGCCTCATCCTCAGCAGCCACATCCTCAGCCTCATCCTCAGCAGCAGCAGCAGCAGCCGTTAGTCCAGCCGCCGCACCAGGCCCACCCTCAGCACCACCCGCAGACACAGGTGATGGAGGTCAGGGAGAACCAACAACCACAGGTCCCTCTCCTCTGCCTCCCACCAGAGGCTGAGCTGGCGGAGGGAGAGGGAGCAGAGCCCACCGCCCTCCAGAAGAAACGTGCCCATAGCCTCAACAGATACGCCGTGTCAGATGGAGAGTGTGATGAGAGGTCAGGAGGAGGAGGAGGAGGAGGAGGAGGAGGAGGTGGTGGTGGAGGAGAAGCAGAGGTTGTAGGTCAGAACTCAGCCGTGGTCCGAGGCGATGGAGGTGGCAAATACGCCACAGTGACCCACCGCGTCAGCCGCAGCCACTCGGTCCGCAACCAGGACAAGGGCGCCAACCGCAACCAGACGCAGTCCTTTGCTCTGCGGCAGAAGAAGAAAGGCCCGCCCCCGCCGCCGCCCAAACGCTCCAGCTCCGCCATCTCCAGCTCCAACTCCAACCTGACGGACGCCAACGCGCAGCAGCACACGCTCACCACCACGGGGGGGATGCTGGACGTGCCTTACCACCAACAGCGGCGGGCCAGCGACCTCGGGGTGTCCGTGGAAGCGGGCGCCGTGGAGACGAACAGCATGGGAAGCGTGAGGAGCATCGCCGCCATGTTGGAAATGTCATCAATAGGAGGTGGACCCAAAGGCATGGCGCTGCAGAAGAACTACCTGCAGGTATTGTTGAGAAGAAAGAAAGAATAATATTACTAGACATTTCAAGCGTCCCAACCCCAAGGTTGAAAAATATGCTACAGGCCAATAGTATCAAATCTAGTAGCCTTTAGCTGCATGTCATTACTCGCTTTCCTCTTTCCTGTCTCTCTCAACTATCCTATCGGTTGAAGGCGAATAGCCTGAATATATACAGTAGGCCGACTTTTAAAAAAACTTTTAAAATTTCCCAACACTGGTCATTGTAGGAAATGAAAGCAGAGTGAATAAAAATGAATCATGTCTGTATCGTGCACATTTAACTGAAGCACAGTCAACCAATGGCGTGTTTTGTGTTCACCAGGTGGGAAAAACACGTGACGCCATTGGCCTGGACGGTGAAGTGGTCAATCGACGACGGACCATCAGTGGCCCTGTCACCGACCTGGTGGCTGCTGCCAGGCGCAACCAGCCGACCCCCACCGCTCTCCCGTCTCCCTCCGTCCAGCCTGAGGCCTCCCCTCCGACTGTAAACTCCTCCTCCCCCAACCCTCCGTCCTCCCCCCACCCCAACTCAGGAGGCAGTGGCAGTTCGTCGGAGAACCTGCCGTTTGCGGAGGAGGGAAGTTTGACCATCCGCCGTCAAGGTCGAGGAGAAGGAGAAGGACAGGTAGCTATCTATATATGTTTGTCTATCTATCTATCTATCTATCTATCTATCTATCTATCTATCTATCTATCTATCTATCTATCTATCTATCTATCTATCTATCTATCTATCTATCTATCTATCTATCTATCTATCGTTCTATCTATCTATCTATCGTTCTATCATTCTATCGTTCTATCGTTCTATCGTTCTACCTATCGTTCTATCTATCTATCGTTCTATCTATCTATCGTTCTATCTATCTATCGTTCTATCTATCTATCGTTCTATCTATCGTTCTATCTATCTATCGTTCTATCTATCTGTCTATCTATCGTTCTATCTATCTGTCTATCTATTATTCTATCTATCTATCGTTCTATCTATCTGTCTATCTATCTATCTATCTATCTATCTATCGTTCTATCTATCTATCGTTCTATCTATCTGTCTATCTATCGTTCTATCTATCTATCGTTCTATCTATCTATCGTTCTATCTATCTATCATTCTATCTATCTATCGTTCTATCTATCGTTCTATCTATCTATCTATCTATCTATCTATCTATCTATCTATCTATCTATCTATCTATCTATCTATCGTTCTATCATTCTATCGTTCTATCTATCTGTCTATCTATCTATCTATCTATCTATCTATCGTTCTATCTATCTATCGTTCTATCTATCTATCGTTCTATCTATCTATCGTTCTATCTATCTATCGTTCTATCTATCTATCGTTCTATCTATCTATCGTTCTATCTATCTATCGTTCTATCTATCTATCTATCTATCTATCGTTCTATCTATCTATCGTTCTATCTATCTATCGTTCTATCTACCTATCGTTCTATCTATCTATCGTTCTATCTATCTATCGTTCTATCTATCTATCGTTCTATCTATCTATCGTTCTATCTACCTATCGTTCTATCTACCTATCGTTCTATCTATCTATCGTTCTATCTATCTATCTATCGTTCTATATAATGTAATCTATCGTTCTATCTATCTATCATTCTATCTATCTATCTATCTATCTATCTATCTATCTATCTATCTATCTATCGTTCTATCTATCGTTCTATCTATCTATCGTTCTATCTATTCTGTGTTTATATATCATGTATCTATGTAATGTAATGTGCTAAAATCAAATGTGATCTACTGTAGTAATCCATAGTGAATCTTCTATGTTTTTATTTGTGTTAATCCATTTATCAATGTTTCTGACTGTTTGTGCAAAAATGACCTCTTGTCATGAATGTATGAATTTTTCCGTTAGTGTGTATTTTGTGTCTGTCTGCAGGGGGATGGGGAGGCTCCCCAGGGAGACGGAGGCTACGCCCACGATGACATTTCCAACGTCGAAGCCACGGCGACCCTGAAGCGACGGCCCCGCAGCTCCAAGCCCCACCCCAACGGCTCCGACTTCACCCTCCAGGAGTCGTCCACCGTCAAGCGACGACCCAAGAGCCGCGACAAGGAGCCCGAAGGCTTCGCCGAGCTGGCCGCAGCCAACGGGGAACCTGTGGGCCTCGGGGTGCCCAACACCATGCAGCCGGTGCCCTACCAGAACGGCACTGCCACCGTGAAACGCCGCCCGGTGTCTGATGCTGGAGTGACGGAGCAGCCGCAACCTCAGCCGCAACCTCACCCCCAGCCTCACCCCCAGCCTCAGCCTCAGCCTCAGCCTCAGCTTCAGCCTCCACCTCAACCTCAGCCCCAGCATCAACCTCAACCTCAACCGCAAGTGACTGCCGCTCCTCGCAGGGACAGTATGGATCATGGAGCTCCAGCAGCCAATGAGGGAGCTCCACAGAGGAAACCAAAGCCACCAGTCTCCCCCAAGCCTGTGGTGGGCCAGATTAAGAGACAAGGAGGCCCGCAGACCCCCCCACAGCCTGTGTGCAACAAGAGAGTCCCCCTGCCAGGCCCAGGCACACCTGGAAGCCCAGGTATGATTTGTGTGGTGAGGTGTGGGTGAGGATGAAAGTCAGAGTGGACACAGGGGTGGGGGCGGGGTGCCTTCAAGCTCCCTAACACTGTGAGGGTGTCGCTATTACCATAACAAACCGGTTTGTAAAAGGTTGTGACAGAACAAACACATGAAGGTCATTATAGATCCAAACACCTGAACTCTCACTTAAAGGGATAGTTCAACATTTTGGCAAATTTGCCTATTGCCATAATCCCTACAGTCATAGTGGTTGGTTCATTATTTTTACAGTAATTAGTGCATGTTGTTTTGAGATCTGCAAGCTCCTCAGCGAACACAATGTAGGTGAATGGTACAGGTCCCCTGTCCCTCAAAACTCATCAAATACACAATCCAACAACTCCAAAACACTCATGTGGAGAAGTTGTGACCTACACATTCACCACAGTATGGAATAATATTGTAACATTACGAGACAAGTTGTTTTCGAGGTAAATGCAAAGCTTTAACTACATTACAGACACGGCTGCCGGGCGGAGGGTTAGTTAGTTACAGGTATTTGCTTCATGTGTCATAATTTTACATAATTATACATGATTATCTCATAGCGTTGTGAATGTGCAGGTCACAACTTGTCCACGAGAGCGTTTTGGAGTTGTTGGATTGTGTATTCGATGAGTTTGATAATGAACAGGGGACCTGTACCATTCACCTCTGTTGTGTTCACATCTCATTGACAACCAATTATTACATTGTATACTGATGCCTTCAAGTCTGAACTAATTTGTCTGGTGCTGTTGGAAAACAACAGTCCATCACACAAAGGATAGTGGGCAGGCTGCCACATTATAATTGTCTAAAGGTCATTTGAGTGGCCTTTCCTCCACAGGCAAAGGAGTCACACTTGATTGTTCACATGAGAAGTGACGGGACTAGAAAACATCAGAGCTTGTCCACTGTCTCTCCTTTGCACACCTGATGTGTGTGTTCTGGCAGGTTATAGCACAGTAATTGTTAGACACTCACGTCCAACACCTTCACACCAGCTTCTTATTCCTTTTCCTTATTCCGTTTATGGTCTGAACAGCCACAGTGAAACCCGTTAATCCTTTAGATTAGATAGTAGATAATAGTCAACCAAGGTTTGGGACAGAAAATTGAAATTAGAATATAAATACTGATTATTACAGTAATAATGTCCAACTCTGTTCAAATGAATCCCCAAAGATACATTATGGGTTTTTTTATTATAAGGCTAAAATGTTAGTGTTATTGTGCTCTTTAGACCCATTTTTATTTCCAGTCCAGTTCATAGTGCCTGTGAACTGGGTCAGTTTGTGTTGTGTGATACGTGATAAGAAATCGGCATCGCACTTTATTTCTAAAAAAGATCCATATTCAGAATTGGGTTTTTTTGTTGTTTTTTTTCTTTATTTAACCAGGTCGGTCCCGTTGAGACACAATGACCTCTTTTTCAAGGGAAGCCTGGCCAAGACAGCAGCATAAAAGAAATTACAATTGCAGACAGAAGTCACACAACAAAAATTACAACAATTGCAAGGCACAGAAATCACACAACACACAAATAAAATACATTACAAGAAAGAAGCAACAGGACTAAGGCTCTGGATTCACGTTAAAACAGAAACAAGTACTTTTGTTTGGGTCTTCAATATTTTCTCCAAAAGAACGATCCTTTTAATTTAGTAACTGATTCCTTCGTCCACGTCTTCACTTGACATAGACTGGAAGAGTTATGGGTCCTTTACGGCCCCTGGGGGCCAAAACAGAGCAGCTTCAGTCTTCTCTAACCTACTTTACTCTTTTGTCTGTGTGTCTTTCTCTCTCTGTAGTGGAAGGAAAGAAGATCCCTCCACCTGTCTCACCCAAACCGGTGCCCCCACCCACAGCACCCAAACCGCACAAACTTATCCACTCCATGACCAGCCCCCCCTCCCCGACGCCGGCCTCCGCCCCAGTCAAGCAGCACTCCGTGGTGGCCCGACAGACCAGTTCGCCCCCGTCTTTCCCCCCATCCAACACTCCCAGCCCGCCGAACGCCAAGCCGCCGAGCCCGTCCTCCCAGAGCCCCAACACCCCGCAGACCCCCAACACCCCGCAGACCCCCACCACCCCGCAGACGCCCCAGACTCCGGCCACCCCCAGCCCCACCCCGCCGCCCGTCAAGCCGCCTCGGTCCTCCATCGGGGGCGTGTCGGTGGATAGCGGGATGGTCGGAGGGGGCGTGACCACGCCGGCTGCCACGACGACGCCAGACTACAGCGTGGATTCTCTGGTGCATCAGAAGCTGGAGGAGACGAGCGCATCGCTGGCCGCTGCTCTGCGGGCCGTGGAGGATAAGATACTGCGGCAGGAGGAGTAAGGACACACACTCATGTACACACACTACACTAATGAATAAGGACTGGCATGCTCACACACCTGCAGGCTGGTGAACTGGTAGTAATGAGCAATAATGATGAGGCAGGGTGTGTTTTCAGGTTTGTGCTGGTACAGACCATGAGGCGGGGTGTGTGTGTGTGTGTGTGTGTGTGTGTGTGTGTGTGTGTGTGTGTGTGTGTGTGTGTGTGTGTGTGTGTGTGTGTGTGTGTGTGTGTGTGTGTTTATGTCACTGTTGATTTTATCTGATTGCATATTTATATAAATAATAATAATTCAATTCAGTTCAAAGAACTTTGTTTTTCTCTTAGAAAGAAAGAAAGAAAGAAAGAAAGAAAGAAAGAAAGAAAGAAAGAAAGAAAGAAAATTCAGCCACATTGTCATTAGTATTCGGTGGCTGTGAATCATTGCATAACAAACAACACAGTGACACAGTGTTATGATGATCATAAGCTCTACAACGTGCACATAGTGAATTCAGACGTGAACTTCAGTTTATCTGAGTTGGAGTTTCATATGCTGCTGGCCTGTTTACTCTTTAATGGTCCCCTCCAGACAAAAACCTTTATTACCGTGAGCCTTGATTTGTGAAAATGGCAGATGGTAATGATTTATGGTACAGTCCAACTCTTTGGAACAGTCAACATGAGAGTAAAATGAAACTTGAAACTCATCCTAAAGGTCTGAACAACTTTCCAATGTTGATACTCAGCATTGGGTCTGGCCAAGACATTAAGAGAATCCATTTCTCAAAGCGCATCCTTCAAACCTGGTTTGCCCGCCCCCCTCAAATGCCTCAGTCTGCTATTGGTCGAAGCCAGAATAGGTGGTGTCGAAGCTTCTACTGCTGCTCTACTTTATCACTTACTCTACCCAGAGCCGTTGGAGAGGCTCAACGTTGACTGGCTCTCGAAAAATAGGGTGGAGTTCCCGAAAATTCGGGAGACAGAAATCCAGTAAATAGTACGGTTGGCCAGACTAGCAGTCAGCCGCGCTTTTGTGAGGCGTGACGTCACTAGTGTGGGCGCGACCAGGCTACAATGTAACAGTTATACTGTATGTCATTATTCAAAGAGAATCATAATAACAGACATATTATAGACAATATTAGTGATTTTATTTATACTGTCTCATACACAGCTAGACAGTGCCTTCGGTAATCAGCTTGACTGGAGGATTAGCTAGCTGGCGTGTTTTTAGTGGTGGGGGAACCGGAGCGCCCGGAGGAAACCCAACACAGACACGGGGAGAACATGCAAACTCCACACAGAAAGGACCTGGGCGGCCGGGGATTCGGACCCAGGACCTTCTTGCTGTGAGGCAACAGTGCTAACCACTGCGCCACCGTGCTGTGATGCAGAGAGAGAGAGAGAGAGAGACAGAATTAAGAGGAGGTGGTGGGATGGAGGGAGGAGGAGGTGGTGGTGGAGATTAAGAGGAGGTGGTGGGATGGAGGGAGGAGGAGGTGGTGGTGGAGATTAAGAGGAGGTGGTGAGGTGGAGAGAGGAGGTGGTGGGATGGAGGGAGGAGGAGGTGGTGGGGTGGAGAGAGGAGGAGGGTGGAGCTGCTGCAGCCCCATCCACCTCCTCATCGTTCCTCCTCCAGAACCAGAAGCGCCTCCTCCTCCTCTTCATATCCACGAGCAGCTTCTCCAGGAGTTGCTTCTCTGTCTTGAGGGCCAGCTTGTCCAGCTCCAGGGTGTTGTTCTGGTCCTCAAGCTTTCCCTTCTCACTTTGCAGGAGGATGTTATCTGCTCGCAGGTTGTTCTTCTCCACCTCAAGAACCTTATTTCTTTTTTGGAAGTTGTTCTTCTCCATTTCCAGCCTGATCTTGTTCTCTTTTAATTCTTTGCTTTCCACCTCAAGAACCTTGTTTCTCTCTTGGATGTTGTTCTTCTCCATTATCAGCTTGTTGTTGTGCTGTTTTAGTTCTTCGGTTTCCACCTCAAGAACTGTGTTTCTTCTTTGGAAGTTGCTGTTCTCTACTTCCAGTTTGGTTTTGTCCTCTTTTAATCCTTCGGTTTCCACCTCAAGAACCTTGTTTCTCTCTTGGATGTTGTTCTTCTCCATTATCAGCTTGTTGTTGTGCTGTTTTAATTCTGTGGTCTCCACCTCAAGAACCTTGGTTCTTCTTTGGAAGTTGTTGTTCTCTACTTCCAGTCTGGTTTTGTCCTCTTTTAAACCTTCGGTTTCCACCTGAAGAACCTTGTTTCTCTCTTGGATGTTGTTCTTCTCCATTATCAGCTTGTTGTTGTGCTGTTGTGTCTTTCTCTCTCTGTAAAGGAAAGATCCATCCTTCGGTTTCCACCTCAAGAACCTTGGTTCTTCTTTGGAAGTTGTTCTTTTCCACTTCCAGCCTGTTGTTGTCCTGGTTTAATTCTTTGTTCTCCTCCTGAAACATGGTGGTGTTTTCTTGGAGGTGTCTGTTGTCTGAGTCCAGCCTCTTGTTTTCTTCCAGGAGTTTTTCCCCAGCTGCAACTTGTTGTTGGCAGTCTGGAGAACCTGGTTTTGTGCCTGTAAGTATCTATTTTCTGCACTCAGCATTTGGTTTGTCGACTGGAGTTCAAGCTTCTCATCCTGAAGGACTTGGTGCTTTTCCCGTTGTCTTTGGGACACCTTCTGCAGGTTGAGCTTCTCCTTTTTCAGCTCCTTATTCTCTCTGTTGAAGTCTATGATTATGTCCTCCAACTCTTCCACCTTCCTCAAAACGGGGTGTTGGCTGTCCTCCATCAGCCTCCGAAGGTCATCTGAGGATTTTTGGGCAATATCAAAATACATGTCTTTATCCTTCTTCAGTCTCTGGATCTGAATGTCCTTTTCTTTGACACTCTTGATCAGTTCTTTCAACTGCACTTCCAGATCCCCGTTCCTTCGGTGCAGTTCTTTCTGATCCATCGTCTTCCAGGAGACTGTCTCTTCGTCGAGACATGCCTGAGAACTTTGTTCGGCAGCTTCCATAAGTTCTGCCCAAGTTAATTTTTTTCCAGCCATGGCGTGGATGTAGTCTTACGTTTGAAGACCAAAATACTCTAGCTGTTTCTGAGAATCACAGAGAGCAACCTGTATATGGCTACCAGAATTGTATGTTCTGGGTAAATATACAGGTTTTAAAATCCTCTACGACTTCAGAATAACAACAAGACCATAAAAAACAAAGTTTTTGTGACAAAACAAATTACAATATGATGACAAGATGGACGAATACGCTACTCTTGCACTGTGTGACTAGATAGCTCGGATTCCACTCTGTAAATAACAGTCTTATAAATTCCGGGGTTATTTATAGGTTCTGAGAATTCTTTATGACATCACATTCTTTTTCCTTTGAAGTACAGAGGACTTTCATGACATCACATTCTACATGACATCACGAATATAAAGACATTTCTAGAAAAAAGTGGTACAATTTCTTTAAAATATGTTGAAACATTTCTTGAAAAAAGTGGTAAGATTTAAAAAATAAAAAGGGTAAATGAACAAAAAAAGTTTTTTTTTTTCTTTAGGAAAAACTGTTAAAATTTCCCAAAAGAATTCTAGAAAAAGCAAAAAAAGTGGTAAGATTTTGCAAAAAAATTGTAGAAAATTTCTTTCTCAAAAGAAGGGGCAAAAATGATATAGTATTATAATGTTAGTATAGTAATATTTCTTGAAAAAAATAAGTAAAAAGGGAAAAATTGAGAAGACTCTGGTAAAATTTCTATAAAAAAAAAACAGGCGCTGTCTGGAAAAGTTTCCACCCGAGCCGACATCTCCGCTGAGTTTCCGTGGTTACCTACGGTCACGCTGCCACTGAACGTAAAAAATTTATTCAACATGAGCCTTGATTTGTTCAAACAGCTGCAGACAAAGATAGTTTTGTGGAAGAAGAACACCCACTCTTCATCATTTTTGGTGACTGAAAAATTAGATAATTTGATTTGGTCTGCGGTTGTGGATAAGTAGGAAGTGTCACTACAGTAAAATGTAGTGACTAAAGCAGTCCAGCGGGGGAAAAATGTTTGTTGTATTTCTCAACATGATACTTCGTGGCTCTACAATGCAGAGAGGAACGCTTCATATTGATTTCTTCCATGGATCGACATGGATCTTTAGTCCTAGTGGGTTAACTTCAGCTTTTTAGCATGATATGATCTCTCTATGTGGTCACTGAGTGTGTACGACTGACTCATGTAAGATTCTTCAGCTTAGTTGAAGTTGGAAACAACAGGGAGCAACAGTTTGGCAGTCAACTGAGAGTGGATCAGCAAAGTAACTAAGGCGATGGATTGCAGCTGTCAATTTCAAGATGTCACCAGCCATATTTTCTCATATTTTGCTGCAGTTTTCTCAACCTTATTTATTATTCCAGAAAGTGAAATTATAGAATACAGTTGTTTAGGATTGTGTGTGGTGTTTTTAATCATAATTTTAAAAAGAATAGTAATTAGTTAAAATAAATTATTAAAAAAATAACTTCATCAGTATTTTTTTTCAATTACTATACATTTCAGGCGACCTCATTTGGATTCCAGGCGACCCCACATGGGGTCCTGACCCCAAGGTTGAGAAACTCTGTTAATGTTGTGCTTCTGTTTGTTTGTGTGTAGCTCCGTGGCTGAGCAGAAGACCACGGTCAGCATCCTAGACGACATCGGCAGCATGTTCGATGACCTGGCCGACCAGCTCGACGCCATGTTGGAGTAACCCATGGAAAGCAGTCAGCGTGTCTCCACGGCAACGCTGCAACAGGAGTGACTCAGATGGCACAACGGGCAACGCGCCTCTCTATCTCTCTGTCTCTCTCTTCTTCTCTTCATCCTTCTCTCTCCGTCGTTCCTCGCTCCTCCCATCCTTCTACCGTCCGTCCGTCCGCCGCTGCTCTGGAGAAACCTCTCTCATCCTCTTCTTCCTCTCGTCTCCTGTCGCTGATGATGAAAACAATGATGGAGCAATCGTCACAGGCCTGGACAGACATGAGACGGAGAGTGTGCAAGAATGAAGGATGGATGGATAAAGAGAGGGACGCTAAAAGAGACATGTTGAGAAAAAAAGGACCAAACACATCTGATGGGGAGAGAAGATCAAAAAAAAAAAATCAGCAGACGGAGAGATAAAGAAATGCAACAAAATGGAGGAGACTGCAATCAAAACATGGGTCTTTAAGAACTCCACGTGGACTTGAACAAATAAACTAAACTAATACTGATTGAAAAACCAACTGTGTAATGAATCATAGTATGGTATGTGTACATTCTAAGCATGGAGAGTTTATATCTACTGAAAAGTCCTGCATTAGCACACTAATATATAATATACCGATAAATATGAATCTCTAGCTCTTTGGTTTGATGTCTTGGTTCTGTGTGGAATGGTGACCTCTGGTGTTGTGACGATGTAAATGACTTGGTGGAAATTTTTTTATCTGTGACCAAAACGAGACTATCCAGCTCCTGGAGTGAGTGAGTGTGTGTGTGTGTGTGTGTGTGTGTGTGCGTGTGTGATTGTGATTGATTGTGAGTGTGACAGGTGTATGTGTGTTAGCTCTGGGTTCAGCTTGTGGATTGTTGGAGTTTCAGGATCAAATCCAGTTTCCTGTTTCTGGCTGCGTCCATGCACTCTACTGCATCCTCATCATCACTGTCATACACACACACACAGGAGAAGCACAATGACCCATGCAGCCAGCTTGCACACACACACACACACAGACACACACACACATATAGACACGGGAGCCTGCACAATGTAGAGTAAGCGAGAGATGAGGGAGGAGAGGAACTTCAGCAGGTGTCAGGTCTCAGAAGACTGGTCAGGTCTGAGGTGAGGAAAGGTTTTAGCAAAGAAGGGGAGAGGAAGTGAAATTGATGAGTTCTGCAGGAAGATGAGTCTCTGGGTCAAAGGTCAGGTTAGCCTCGGTCGGTCCAAACTCCCTCCCGTTTAAAAAACAATGCAACACAGTCAGAGTCAGAGCCGTCTGTCCAGAGGTCAGTGAACTCGGCTTCACCCACACTGTTTCCCATCAGATCCCAGAAAATGAAACTGCAGAAACAAACTCGCCCGCGCAGAACTGAACAAGTTAATAGTTAAAGTTAAAAAAAGTTAAAGTTAAAATCAATGTTGGTTTAGACACCAGGCCTGATCCTGAGGTGATGTTATTTCCAAACATTTTTAAGTCAGGATTGCAAAGAGCCAACTTTCTAATATTAGATACTGATCACCAATCCAATATTAGCGCTGTCTTATCAAAAATTTAAAGATCCCCTCCAGAAAACACTCCCACAAATATAGTCCAATTGCATAATATTTATTTGTCTCCCTATTTCAAAAGATAGTTCTCATATATAGTTCAACTGCTGAACTGGAAATGTGTTCTACTTCACTGAAATGTCTGTTCTCTGTGTCTCTACACTGTGGATCATAGTAGGCTGCTTTTGTGATGTCACAAAACAAAACGTGTGTTCCACTCAGCAGATTTTGCATCTACAGGAGCAATAAGTAAAAGGCATTCTCTAACAGGAGGTGGGCTTTAAACCTGGCTGCAGTCTACTGGAATCATTTTAATGTGGGGTGACATGAGGGCAGGGGCTGAGTCAGCAGTCTGTCCTGGCACTGGTAGTTGCTGAATTATCAAGTGATGAGATAGCCGAATTGAATGAGGATCGATCACATCTGGCCAATAACAGTCCAGCTAATAAGATCAGTATCTGCTCGGCAACAGCTCGTCCCCTCTCTGAGATTTTTGTCAAATGTGCAGATATTTCCCTCCATCACTGTGCAGGAGCCTTGAGTTTATCACTCCAGGATATGATGAAAAAAAAAAAACTTTATGACTGAAACCCTTCCTGACACCTAAACTGACAACACCTCTCTTTCTGTCTTTATCTCTCTCATCCCACACTCTCCCAAACCTCCCACACCCCCTGTTGCCATGACAATCTACATCATCCCGCCCACCATCCTCATCAGCATCACCGTGGATACTACACGTGTGTTGCCATGACAGCGTTTTTATGGGATTTACAAAATAAAAAGAGAGAAAAAAAAAAGTGTTAAGACGGAGCAAGTGGCACCAGAGATCTGTGAAGCTTGGATTCAGTTCCTTAAACCAACCAGAACCTGCATCCAGCCAGGTGCTCCTCTCCATACGCACCTCGGCCCATTAAGAAAACCACAGTCCCATAGCAGCCACACTCCTTATATAAATCAATAAGAATTCAGAGAATAGTTGTGGTATTTAAATTATGATCACATAGAGATTATATATATGGATATTTGCAAAAAAAAAAGTGTATTTATGATGTATGTGTCATCCTGAAGACTATTTTTCAAAGTAAACAGATCTAATGAGTGTTGAATCAGTTTGCTTCTCCATGCTTAAGTGGTCCGAGCTGAGGAATCATTGTAGGATAACATGTTGGGATATTTCCAGGAGGTTTTTTTTTTCTTTTCTTTCTTTTTTTATGGTTATATTTTATTTTTTCCTCTGCCTACATGTATAGGCGTCCAGGTGTGGCAATGTGTATAATACAAGAGTTGTTGTTGTTCAGTTGTATTATTTTTTCATTGTTTTAAATGCAACATTATGTTGTTCTTTTTTTTTTTCTTTGACCATGTGCCTTGCTTTGTGATTTTGGTCTGAAGACAATACAGTAGATGGGTATGTATAAAATATGAGGATCTCCCTCTTTCCTCTGTTTTCATTATTTATATTGGTCATGAAAAAAATATAAAAAGCATTACAAAAAAACCCCACTAATCAACAGTGACATTTTTCCCCATGTACTGCTGTCTTACTCACTTAACACATTCAGATTTATTTTTTTTGTCTTTTTTTTTAAACAGAGTCGTCTCAACCTAACTGGACAAATGAAGTCTCCATTGACACGGCTACACTTCAGACGCTGTGTAAAATGAGCTCATGCTTGCTTGAGTTATGTAACAACTGAATCTTCACATTCACATGCTCTTTTGTTGAGACTTTAAAGGTAGAGAAAATATTTAGGAAACTGACACAAGGAGATTAACACTGCTCTCACAGCTGTATGAAACATAGCAGCAGCCGATTAGTCTGCTTTGCTTAGCATGAAGACCACTAAGGTCTTTATGTTCAGCTAGCTTGCGACTTAGCATTGTTTGATGCATACAGAAGCTTACGTGTAAAAACAACACAATGGTTTTGTCACCACTGGACCCTGTTCATGTGCAAGCTAAGCTAACCAGCTGCTAACACTATTTCCCAAAACGACAAATTTATTCTCTGAAGTGTAAATACATTTTTTTTAAATCCCTTTCATTAAAACTAACCAGTCAGGTTGGTGGTCCAGTGAACAGATATAATAGGCTATCCATTTTTACTTAAATTTGACTGACGAAAATAAATGTGTATTGGCACGTGGGTAAAATGTGTAGTGTTAAAAAAAAATGATTTGTTGAAACTTTGCATGATAAAAATTCAAATTTTCTAGTTTTTCTAACTCCCCCCGTTAGGTCTTATTTTTTACACTTGTTACAGCCACATAGACGCACCTCCCATCATCCACAACTGGAAGAAAAAAAACGTCTTTGCTTTTTAACTCGGCCCATCATGTTGAAGAAACTTTTAAGCCTTTTTCTCCTCCTTCCTTCCTTGGGTCTCATTTTGGTCATCTGTCATGTTGTAGGTGTTATTTTGAAGTGTGTCGGGTGTGTAGGGGTCAAGGGGGGTCAGGGTTGGATCAGGCTACGGAGGTGAAATACAACACAGGTGGTGAAAAAACACAGATGGTCAAATGTGTTGTGGAGCAAAAGTCGTTCATTTTGTTTGAGAAAAGAAAAAGCCAAGCTGTTTTTTTTTTAATTTGATTTTCCGCCTGTGCTTATCTGAACAGATACTGGACCGGTGTCTCCTCTGCTCTGCAGTGACTGTATGTGAATGCTTGAGAGGCCGAGTGTGTGTGTTACATGTTGCTCTGCTATTGACTGTATGAAACCTGTGTGCGAGTGTGTATGTGTGTGGACAGTGGTGTGCTTGCAGTGACTGCATCTTATGGCCATCTGCTCTGAATAAATAAATGTTATATACAAACTGCACCGTCCTCGGCCTCCCTCTGTATTGACACATGAGCTTTATATTTCCAAGGTCCTCCTGCAGGGGGCAGCACAGATCTACATTCATGCAGCTCTCCCACTCCTGCTCCTCTCTTTGAAAGGCTCATTTTGGTCAATTAAAACATGTAGAAAATATTAAGAGTTCAGCAATCTGCCCAAAGTCAGATGACACTATAAATTCCACTTTTGTATGTGTAGTTAAAATAAAGATACAGGACTGTCATGAAGCTCACTGTGTTAAGAAGGCCCCAGATATATAGAGGCTGTAATCCTGGTTCAATCCCCCTACGCTGACCCTTTGCTGCATGTCATTCCCCCTCGCTGTCTGTCTCCTGTCAATAAAAAGCCAAACAATACTTTAAATAAATAAATAAACAAACAAGGATACAACCTGTTAGCTTAGCATTACTAACTTACTGTCAAAAACAGGTCAGCGGTTGCCATGCCACCTGCTTTGGCCTGTCACTTTAAAAAAAAAAAAGAAGGTTGTTACTTGTGTCACTTCATCACCGAGGGGCGGGGTTTTCCTGTGAAATCTGATTTATTTTTATCCTCTTTTATTCTGAGAAGACAACAATACCCAATTAAATAGACACATGTCCACTTGCTGTCCAAATGCTGTGAATGGTCAATCACATATTCCTAATAATGACTTGAAGATGGAAAACACAACTGGTTTGGTGTGAAGCTTTACCAACCTTTGACAACACTTGTCAACAATGAGGACCATTTAAAAAAGTCATTAAGTGAGCCTTGAGATTGTTTTGATGCTCAATTTTCCATGTGCTATTTATCCTATGAAGCAGTAAGTTCATTATTCAAATAAATCAGATTATAAGATGTCAAAGTGTACAACAGTTTTATTGATCAATGATCAACTCAGGCTTACATGATTACAAGTATACAAGAAATCACTTAAACTGTGACCAGCGAAGACACTTTCTCTCCTCCCCTCCTCTACCTCTCTCACCAAGGCTACAGGAAGTCGTGGCCAGAACTGCATTGAAATGAAAGCAAAATACTTCTGAACATCTGTAAAAATCTAATTTAGCTTAAATGTCTAAATTTGGTGTGAGTGTACATGATCTCATTAACTAAAAAAACTACCCTCCCAGACAGAGTCGGTCATTTTTCATATGTTCAACCCAATGTGGGTCCTCAGGCATAATTTAGGAACACAGGACTTCACCTAAGCTCAATGGCACTTTCCCCCTGGGAGTCTGGAGGTTAATTACACCTCGTCCACCTCTTGCCTTCTGTGAGTCCATCATGTGCGACACTCATCAAGTGTTAATCCGTGGTTACATTTATTCTGACCGGCTGAAGACAGACAACTGAGAGAGGCAGGAGGGAGGCGGAGAGAGGGGAGAGAAATACACATTATTGCAGTCTTTCCTAACTTTTCATCCACACATATGGCACTCATTGAAACACACTCACATATACACAACGACAGACACATACATGCACACGAACCGTCTCCTCCTCTCTGCCTGTCTCTGTTATGTAGGTCAGTGTGAGTCATTCTCGTGGGCACATGTCCAGGCTTCGGCCCTATCTGTTACTTTACACAACTGTACAACCGTTGAGTGGCTCTGAATACAGCTATATCATGGCACTAATATAAAACTCAGTAAATCTATAGATCTGTCATTCTCTTTAAAGTCTGCACTTATTAAAAGGTGTTTTTGTAGAGGCTGGTTTCACAAAACTGAACTGGGCGGCAGCTGCGGAAAACCTAGGAGTGTTACAGTGTGTTACTGCACCTGCATCCACCTGTGTGCACTTTTTGGTCCAGAACAGACACGGAGTGTTGTTTGTTATGAACGCTACTCATCCAGGATCTTTATAAATACACTGGCTGGTCTCAGAGCTGACAAACCCAGGCTACGGTCACTGTCACAGCACTTTGCTTCAGTTTCTTGGGGGGAAAAGAAGATAAGACGGCTCCCTTTCAGTTGCGCTGCTCTATATTAAGTTCATGCAGTTTACAAATGAGCCTTGAAGTAGTTAATTAGCCAGTTCTGGTGACGGTGACGCAGTAGACTCGAGGAGAAGTTCAGAGTCAGAGATGCTCAGATGGGTGTGGCGCTTGAACTCCTAAGCACAATATGGAAACAACTGTATAGAGATATTTTTTTAGCTCAATGAGGACCAACTAAACAAAAACACTGTTCGCATATATTTCAGCATAAAACTGCTGCTACTTCATTTCACATGAGATGAAAGGTGCATTCTGGGAGTTCTCTCTGGAGTGATTTGGCTTTGGAAAGGTCTCATTGGAGCAAGCGCAGCGTCAGTCCATGTTTGTGAAACCAGCCCTTACACGAGTTTGAACAGTATACATTAGGCATCGTCAGTACAGTTCTTAAATGGCAGGTGTGTCCGCAGGAAGCAGGCAGGACCATCTACAGTTTGAAAACTCTAATAACCATAATCCTCTCTGCTTCCTGCTCTGATTACAGGAGTGCAGCGCCCGTTCAATCTCAGTTTTGGCGCAGTGCGTTTGCAACCGTTAAGGCAGCTTGTCTCATTTAGTCCTGTAATGCACTGGGTCGCTGAGGTCGCCGCGGGGGCGTGACCTGGTCTGACTGCAGGAGCGATCAGACGGAGGAACCGGTCGATCCTGACGACCGGGTTGACGTGTTGGAGTGTTTGTTTGGAGATTTTAAAAGCAACACTTAGTAAAATAGTTCCAATGCAGCTCGACTGTGGAGTGGTGGTTGTTATCGGTCTGTGGCCGTTATATCACAATCAAAGAAACGGGTGCGGAGGAGGAAATGATGTGGAAAGGTTAACGAGATATGAAGTCAACTGGATCCAACTGCAGAGCAGACTGGTCATTTAGCATGTCCACACCTAGAGGAGGGAGACAGAAAAATTAATGTAGAAGATGCTACAAAGTTAAAAATACATTAAAACAAACATATTTATGATGAATTTATTTACTTTTATTCTGAAATTCTACGACAAAAAAAGATTGAGATTTGAAAAGCAGATGGAAAGATGCTTCATGGATAAAGGGGCAACAACAACAGAGGGAAAGACAGCTGCAGATGTGCAGCAGGTGGAACAGCTGGCTGAGGATGATGTGTTGTACCTTGACGGTGCTGTCAACAGCTCCAGAGAAGAGGCGTCCTCTGGAAACGGCCAGAGCTGTGACACTGCCCTGGTGTCTGAGCAGGGTCTGGGTACAGATCATGTTGTCCATGCTCCACACCTACAAATAAACAACAAGTAAATAAACGTCTTCATTACACAACTTTTACTTTCCAACCAAGATCATAAACTACACCAGGTGTCTGGTCAGTCTGAGGTGAACACAGCGACAGACGCCTGAATTATTCTTTTGTGACTCATTTCAGGTGCTGTGATTCATGAAAATATTCAGTTCCTCTGAAGTTTCACAAGATAAAAGGAGTAGTTCAACAGTTAGACAAGACTGTTCCCCAGTTTCCAGTCACCGTGCTATGCCAAGCTAACATTCACTGTAGAGACATGAGAGCGAGCTTCATCCTCTCATCCAACCTTCAGACAGAAAGGGAAGAGCGGAAGCGTATTTCAGACTATCCTGTTAAACAGGCTATTTTATTTAGAACACACACACACACACACACACACACACACACAGGGACACACAGTCTGTCCTCACCCTGAGGGAGCGGTCGTAGGAGGCGCTGAACACTTTGGTCTGGTCCGGGGTGGAGATGACAGCCAGAGCGTAAACTGTCCCCACATGACCTGTCAGGGTCCTCACCTGCTCCTTAGACTCAATGTCCCACACCTGCAGAGGAGACAGGTGCACCTTCATCATCTTCATCAAACACTACAAATTTGGCTAATATTACACAGATACACTGCTGACATATCAGGGCATGATGAATATATACTATAAACACATAAATATATGTGTGAGCTTGTGTGTGTGCGTGTATCCCTTACATGGATGAGGTTTTCATAAGTGCCACAGACGATGTGGTGGTTGGTGACAGCGATGGAGTAGACGCTGCCGCCACTGGTCTGCAGGACATGAACGCACTCCAGGGAGCGGATGTCCCAGATCTGCCAGGGACAGAGAGAGAAAAGAGGGAGTCAGAGAGGATGCTGGGTAAACAAAAAAACTGAAGCAAAGAAAAAAAAAACTTGAGAACTGAAAGACGAGAGTGATCTAAGAGATGTTGACCAATCACCATCCGGCACTGATAACAGTCGATGACACAGAAAACATAGAACATAGAATTTACCAACACACAGGACATGAGTGTATGTGAAGCTGCAGCCCAATGTGAACTCATCATTCAGTTCCAGTAAATTATTAAAAACCAAGTTTCATCAGCGATAAAAAACAGTTTGAGCCACTGTCTTCTAACCAACTAATGAAGCAGTTAGTTCAGTGTAAGCAGTGTGACTGATTAAACAACAGCAAACTGCTTCAAATTCAAGTCAACAGACCTAACATCAAGGTAACAGCCTTGTGTATCGTAATACCAAAACTTTATTAATCCCCAAAGGGAAATTGTCAACACTGTTGTTTTATTGACTGAAATCTTTGTTGTAATTAATCAGAGACAGTGCTATCTAACTCCCTATTAGTCATAACCATGTATTAGGTACTTTGATTTGGTTTAACAATGTGGTGGGATGACTGTAGAGTTTCAGAGCCCCCGTACCCGACCACATCTGTACTGCAGCGTGAGTCAAACATCTATAGAGCATGAAAATGTAACATCCCGGCCTCATATTTAACCCCCACATGATTTGTCACAGGGCGTCTTCCTCTCTCCTTGGTCCATTAGTTGTGTCTATTTATAAACAATCAAATAAAAGGCAAACAGACAAACAAATAACAGGAGTTTCTAGAAATCAATGCTAGCTTTACTAACTTTAAAAATACAAGTATGAGAAGTTAATTTCTTGCTTTAACAAAAGACTTGTGTGCATGAATGTTTCTGTTTTAATGCCGTCTAAACACTGACTGTAATTAGTGGCTGAGCAGTCTTCTAGGAACTCATAGGTGCTCCATGTCACTTACAAAACTTTCTATCAAGTTACATCATTACATAAATGTTCAAAGGGATATTTTTTTCATTGAATGTTTGCAACATTTGTGGAGTCCATTTCTGCAGCTAAACATTTGCTAAATGACTCGAGCCAAGTATTAGCCAGAGACCGACTGCTCCACTTCCAGGCTTCATAAAAACCAGTCGTCTACTTTATCTTTTCATTTCATCTCCCTGTCCTCGCTTCATTCCCACAAACAGTGGCTCTCTCTCTGCTCCCTGCTCTGTTCCTCTCTTCATCTCTCTCCAGCGTCCCTGAGGTATTCATTAGTGACCAGCTCCAGCAAGACACACACACACACATACACAACACACATACAGAATGCTTTCAACAACGAGGCAGTGAATGAAGATGACAGTCAGACAGAGACACAAAGCCCTTTTTATACGGAGAATACAGACCAATTACTGGCTACAATATATCCAAATGGCTTTGACACACACACGCAAACACACACACAATCCTCAGTGACTGCTACAGTTCTATACTCCAGCTAATTAGCACCCAGAGTGAGCTCAACGCTGACAACAGGCTGATGCACAACTGAGCTAAAAACCACACACAGTAACAAATGGACACACACACACAGTATCTAAACATGTAGCATCTGTCTCTATTTATTTCAATTAATAATGTGGGTAATTAACAACCAAATGCACTTTTGGTTGTCTGGGCAACTCCACACAACCACTGGATCCATACACAGTCTACCTTCTCATCCACTGCAGTCACTGGCAGCAGCTGCCAAACACTAACTGAAAACCTGATGAACTGCATCTGAGCACAACATCTCAGATCACTTCAGGTTATTGTCTCATTCTCATCCGCCTTAGTTACTGTTGCTAAGTACTCTTAGTCATCACTGACCCACCAAGCCAAGCAAAGTAGACTTTAGAGGCTGTGCATCTTATACAGCTAATTAAAGGCTCGGTAGGCAGAAATCTAGAAAAAAGCCTTGAGTTGAGTCCACACGGTTCTCATCCCCTCCGCCAGTCCGTCACTTTCTTAGGCATGCGGGAAAGTGACGGTTTAGCATCCCAATCTGTGGTCAGTTTTTCCTAATAACTGTAAGTTTCCGACTTTTGTCGGAGGAGTGCAGAAACAAGAAGCCTTCAGGGTTGCAGCCGGGGAGCTGAGCTCATCGGCCGGGCAGCTTCTCTGTCCTCCTCCCTAACCAACCAACTTGCCGAAGCTTCTTTCTTTTCCTTTTTTCAATGTTATCCTCCATAATGTCCGAGTCACGGGTAAGAAAAACCTTTTTGAACACATGAACGATAACAAAGTATTTATATTTCGTGTAAAATAATACGAATAAGAGCTGCTGCTCTGTGATTGGTCAAAATCTACCGTCACGGGTAGATTTCTTTGCAGGCTGAAAACAGAGCCTAGGGGAGACGCAGACGTCTGATCTTTTTTCACATCACTTCATTTACATTATCCTCAAGGTTATTGTGTAAGTTTTTGCCTAATACTGTCAAAAAAAAGCTGCCTACCTAGCCTTTAATATGAAAACAAGAAGCCTTCAGGGTTTTAAATATTCTGAATAAAATGTATTGCAGCGTTGAGCTTGTTAGTCCCAGTATTATCAGACAGTTGTAGAGACGTCTAACACAGCGTGGACAGACTACAGTGCTTCATCAGGAGTAATAGGATCCGTCACACAGGTCTGACTGTGGAATGTCTGGAACGTAAACTTACCCTAAACCAAATCAAAAGCCAGATCAGAGCTGCTGCTGCTGCTGCTGCTGCTGCTGCTGCTGCTGCTGCTGCTGCTGCAGACTGACCTGTCATCAGTGCCGGCTGCGTGATCCAGTCCTGAACAGGTCTAACACCATAACTGGCTAATGACACATGCTGCTGACTGCTGGGAGTTACACTGCAGTTTCATTTGCACTCTTTTCCTCCTGTTGGTTTTATAAAAGCTAATCGCATCTAGGAACCCCCCTGGACCTAGTGATGGTTGCTAGGCGATGGCTGGACAGATTAAAAGACTGATTTGAATGATGTGCGCATCCCCTTCCCTCCACCTCCACCTACCTTGATGGTCTGATAGGAGCCGCTGTACAGGTGGTTCTGGGAGGCCACCAGCGCTCTGACCCAGTGATTCAGGCCGGTCAGCTCCTTCTTCAGCTTCAGCTCCGTGCCCACGATGTCCCACACCTGCACACAGGAAAAAAATGAGGATTAGCGAAACTACAGGATAAACAAACTTTAGATTACTTTATTCATCCCACAACATCAGCCAAGTTAAAAAAGAAAGAAAGTACTCTCTACTTTCACAACACAGCTCAACAGACAGAAAATATAGACACAAAACAATAACTTCAAACTACATAGGAGAATAAACTTCAGAGAAAGAGAAAAGAAAACATCCGTCTGAGAAAGTTCCTGTGACAAAGGTTTCCTGTAAAACTCAGAAAAAGAAAATCCTCAAACAATGAGTTGTTCACTGGCCTTCCACTCAACACATGAACTCAGCTGAAGTAGTGAAAAAAATTAAAGTGCATGTGGACGCACGCACACACACACACATACAAACACACAGTGCACTCAGAGCTGAGCTGGGAAATCAGTTAATTGCATGATGTCAGTGAGCTAAGACAGAGAGCTGGTGGGAGACGGGGGGAGAGGGGGAGGAGGGGGCGCAAAGACGAGGGGAAAGAGGAAAGTCCCTGTGTAAGAGCAATGACGCACACGCACACACACAGCACCACAATCACCCCCTCCGTTCCTCTCACTTGCTCGTAACCATGGTTACAAAGACAAGGCTCCAGCCACTGTTTGTTACTGTTTTTCTTCACTGAGACACATTTTTGCACTTAAAACTGATTCTGCAGAGCAACTCCAGCCACAGAGTGATTGTGTGTGTATTCACACCAAAGGTCAATTCCAAACATTTGTTTATTGTTTCTACGTTGTTTATTGAACTCCTATCTATATGTTCAGATGTACTGACATTTCTCCTGTAACACCAACAGCCAAATGATATTTTGGCTGCTACTGACGAACCAAACCACTGAACTTTCACTGACTGACTTCAGCACAGCGTTTGATCCTGGTTCTGATTGATTCAAGGCCTAACACAACAACACCTCCAGTATAATGCAGGTCGCAATGGTTCAGCATTACTGTTTTCACAGACCTCATCGTGTACCTCATAATAACAAGCTGTGTCACTCTCCATGTTCTTATCGTCTTATATTCTCCTCTTCTGCACATACACAATTAAAATATAATTCCTATGAATTGGCTCCATTTTTATTGCTGTGCTGAGTTATTCTGTCAGTCTCTCAAATCTTCATGCAATTCTGAAATGAAAAAGTGAACGCCTTTCCTCGTCACTTGACACTAGCATTAAGTTTACTATCACACATTGCTCCTGTAATACAACCTGAATCGATTCCACTTTGACATTTATCTGGTACTAAGAGTTTGAGCCATGCGTCTGTTTCTCTCCTCAACACATTAAACCTGACTTTTTAACTTCACTGTGACCTTTAAAACACCAAGAGGAAGACCATCTCAGATCTTGTTTCATCTTGTAGATCTCTTATCTACATAACAATGCTGATCAGTGTTTGTTTTAATCCTTTATTTGCACTTTGTTAATTTTATTGCCATGGTTTTTCACAGTTTATCTGTTCTCGTTGTACTCAAATTGTTGTATCATTGAATGTATTTAACTGTTGACCCACAGGGGTTCGAAAATAAGTTAGTTAATACTTATTTCTAATGACTTTTTCCTCCAGTGCTGCTCACCGTCTACTAGAATTAAATGACTGAGGAAAATAAATGACAGAGGATGAGTTTATTAAATACCTTTACATACTGTATATAGAAATAGAAACTGCTTCCTCTCTACTTTTTTTTCAAAGAGACAAATGAAATTATCTGAAAAGACATGCTTCAGCAGTCACACATGTGCAGAGACATTTTCATATGAGCTGTAAATAAATTGGGACAACTTGATGCCTCTGCAGAGCGGATTCAATATGACACACAACTTGCACTGGGTGATAAATTGTAAAGAGAGCTGTACCTTGATGGCCTTGAGGGAGCCGCTGAACAGCATGTTGTGGGAGGAGACCAGAGTGCATACGGGGTTGTCATGGGCACGGATAGTGTTGACTTTCTGCAGGGTCTGGATGTCCCACACCTATGCAGGACGCACGGTGACGAGACAAGAAAAAGGCAGAAACAAACCTCTTTAAAAACAACTCAACTGCATCAGCGTTCGCTTCAACAGGAAGCAGCGACAGGAATGTTACTTACGATGATGGTGCAGTCTGCAGAGCCACTGTATAGCCTGTTTCTATGGAGACAAAGAATATATACATATCGAGCGTTATACTCAGTTCATATGAATCTAATGATCACAGTATGTATGTTCAGGTGCATGTGTGCGTTTTATTACCCCTGGATACACAGAGCCAGAACGATGCCGTCATGACCCTCGAGGGTTTTCTGACATTTGTAGGTGGTGCAGGTGTCCCACACCTGAGGGGGAGGGGAGGAGACTCATTAACATACTGCTAAAAATAGCATTTCTGTTTGGATGTGTGCATCCTTAGGCTGCAACCTGAAGCTGTGTTATGAAAACGGCCTTTTTCCAGTGCACACAGTAGAATGTGTGTTCTAACATTGGAGTAAGCCTTTATAGAGAACAACTCCATGATTACACTTTTGAGTATGGCTGTGGGCAAAGGTTATGAGAATCTCTGGAGGTGGGGGGGGTCTGTGTTCAGACTGATGTGCTTCACACAAATGTTGTGATACAGAGTGGCCATGTTGTTACGGCCACTTATCAGGTTTTTTGACCCTCTACCACTAAATAACATTAAATAATCAAAGAAGTGTGTTTTCAAGTGTGCACAGATGTTACCTTGATAGTCTTATCTGAGGATCCTGAGAAGAGCAGGTCACCAGTGGAGTAGACACAGAGACACCAAACCGGACCCTGGTGGCCAACAAACGTGCCCTTGCACTTGAAGATCTGCTGCGGGTCGTATGCTGCACACGGGCACAGAGATTGGAGTGTGTCAAGTATTATTACGTATATAAGTAGTAAATATTACGTAGGTGAGGAAAGGAGGTGGGTTGGTGAGAGAAGGTGGGTGAAAGTAAAGGAGAAGCAAAAATGAGGAAGGAGCCGGCAGAAAAGGAAGCCAGGGGTTCGATGTGAAATTTCAAAATCAAGTGCAGTGATGAAATCATAGAAACATGATGGGGTCGAGTTCTTACAGAAACTTTTAGCAAATGAAGAGGTGAAGAGTAAAGGAGGACAGACAGGCAGATACTTACAGCCCAGGATTCCCATGTTGAGCCTGGCGTTGATGTGGGACAATTCATCCTTCAGAGACACACAAAATGAATTTGAAGTATTTCATAAGCTGACTACTAATTTAACAATCAAGCACTGCTGTGCTGGCTCATACATATCTGAGAACTTTTGTTCTTTCATTCTGGTTTCACAATCCTACTTTGACTTCCACACATTTGTATTGTCTATGTAGCTGTCTGTACACGTGAACACACACACACACACTTACATTAAGCATGGAGGCATCTCTACGAAACTCCATCAAGTCCTCACTCAGTTTACTCTGGTTCTCATCCAACACATCTGAGAAACACACACAGACACAATGACTTAAAACAGGTCAGATGCAGCTTTTTCCTGATATCAACCCCATTACAAATCTTAGAGTCACATACAACAAGTATAGATTCAGTTAAATCTGCAAAATGAAATGGATGAATTCATAAAATGATCACTGATGAAATGATAATATAGTAATAAATAGCAACATAGCTATAATAATACCCATAAATCATAACCATGAACAGAAATGTCCATACATTCTGACACTGTAACCTGTCTTTCCCTGCAAACACACCGTCATGGATTTGGTGACTTACTCTTTGAATCATGTTAGTTTAGATTTTGGCAAAGAGGGGCCATTAAGAAGTAGGTCAATGCAACGTAAGTGATGAGCAGGTCCTTTTTTACCCATGAATGTAGAGACAACAATCAGTGGAGTTCTACAAGAACAAGGAGATGATGGTCTGCTATGTGTGTGTTTTTCCACTGATTTTGTGCAGATTTATGGATGTATAGCAGCAATCGTAGAAATATGGTATGAGCCCACTTCTTTTATCCAGCATCTCACAGTCAGGTCTAAGTTAACTTGACTAAAATTAGCAAGTACTTCTGTCATTCTCACATCCTGACATCACAGCACTTGTTTCTCACTGCTCCCTCGTGAACAAGACACTATTTCGAATCGAAGTGTGTCATAATGTAAGTGTTGTAATAAAGAATCTAACCCTTGTCCTGTGTGACTGAAAAACTTTATTTGTTCCCGAATCTCACCAAATTTAAGCTCCAGGTTCTTCTCTAGCTGATCTAATTTCTCCGATAGTTTGCCCAACATGGAGCGCAGGAAGGCAATGTCTTGGTCCTTCTGGGCCAGAGTCAGCTGCATCTCATGGAACCTAACGGGGTCAAAGGTCGCACACAGTTGATTAATGTGGCAATTACCTGAATACATCAACTACTAGCTCTTCTGATGACAATAAATCAATGGTTTTGCATCTTTATTATTATAACCAACAGCATCATGTCTGCTCACCGGTCATCAGTCTGCTGCAGGAACTCCTTCAGTCCCTCAAATTTACACACCTCTAGATGTGTTTCATACGTGTCTTGGTTACCGATGAAGGTGCAGCTGTCATGGAGCAGAAGAGAGGCAGATTAGTTAGAAGAGGGAAGTTGAGCAAGAGAGGAAATTCAGATTACCAGTTGGATAAAATTTTGAAATGGTGTCATAAAACATTTATCAACATGTGTTTTTAAGACTCACCCATATTTGGAGTGTGGACATTTGATGTGCTCACATTCTTTGAGGTGAGCCTCCAGGTTCATGGTGAGCAGAGGGGGGCAGGAGGGGTTGTTGGGACAGCGGACTGGCCTGTAGTCACAGCTGGCCTCATGTTCTCTGCAGAGACAACATCAGTGAAAATGTGCCGGTTTGTTTCAGATGGTCATCAGTCATATTACATTGATAGAGAGGCAGATGAAGCCCTTACTTGCGTGTGGACAGCTTGATAGTGAACGGGCAGCCCAGTGGGTCCACCTCGAAAGCTCCTGGTTTCCCGGCCACTGTGGCATTGGAGGCCGCAGCCCCCCCGGCCGCGCTGGCTGTGGCCCTGCAGCCGTATTTACAGTGGATGAACAGCTCTCCGATCTGCTCGGCCACCGCGATGTTGTTCACCACAACTGTTAGCTTAGCCGCATCCACTGGGCACTTGTCTGGAAAAAGAATAAACATCAAAGAAAAGTTGTATTAAACAAGACTTTGAACTTCAGCAGAAGCACTGGTAAATCTAGATGAAATACAGCCATTACTTATCTTGTTAGTCCCATCACATACTGTATCTGTTTCACTTTGAGACTCACCTGAAGTCAAGGCACATCGTCTGCAGAAGGTGTGCTGGGGAAGGAGAGAGAAACGGATGAGGTAACACTTTTTTGATCCTTAGGTTAATACTGTAGGTTTTAACACAACTGATTGCACATATCCTATTTTTTATTTATTTAAAACCTTTAGGTAAGTTAACTTACCCCACACGTGGTGATGACAGGGTCCTTGAAGACGTTACAGCAGAGCTGGCAGCACAGTTTTACTGATGGCTGCTCGGCAAACACCTGGGGTTCCTGCACACAAATGCAGAACAACTTGTTTTGTCAGTTTGTGGAGTCATTTCTGTTTGATTGTCAGATGTGAAAGGGAAAGATCCGTTTATGTTTGGCATCATAAATGTGCTACTATGAGAAATATGTTTACCGTGTCTTCCTCTTCCTCATGCAGAGAAAAAGTGGAGCGCAGAGACATGTTGGACTCAGAGTGAAGAGATCGGACTGAGATAGCCGAATCAGACCTCCGAGGGGTTCCAATAGGAGGCTGAGGGAGGGCAGAGGACAGAAGAAGAGGTTGTACAAGAGGAATACATTTCAGGTGTCTCTTATACACATGATCAGTTTTGACAGCCTTTTTTTACATATATTTAGCAGTTTTCAAATTAACTGTGTTGAACTGCAAAGACATAAGATATGAAAGATGTCTGTATGTACCATTACATCGTCATCGTCACGGGGGGAGTAGGTCAGAGTGCTGGAGGAGGAGGGAGTTCTTCTATGCTGCTTGTAGGTGCTGGACCCCTCTGCTGGAAACACATGAAAACAACTTCAGCAGCAAGAATAGAATACCAGGCCGACAAAAAGAGAAACAGAGATTAAAATGCAGAGGAGGAAAGAGTATTTAGAAAAGAGATAATTCAGTGTCACCTTTGGCTCCAGTAGCCACCGCTGAGAAGGTTGGGCCGAACGACGCTTCCATTCTGCTCTGTGGTGACAAGAGAAGAAAGGAGCAGAGGAGTCAACTATCAGTTATCTTTGACAAAAAAAAAGTAATTACAAAAGTGCTACATAAGTACAGTCATTAAAATCTGTTTCCATGCTACAGTGTCTCTCACCACACTGCTGGAGTCTGCTGGGGGGGTGGAAGGGCTGCTGGGGATGGCTGCTGTGGCAGCAGCTGCTGCCGCTCCTCCGGAGTATCGGTTGTAGCGAGGTGTTTTACCACTGCTCATAACCCGAAGCACACACACATGCACGGGGAAACGCTAGCATCTAGCTGGATGGCTAGGCCTGGGAAGAGGACAAAGAGACATGCAGGGAGGTGAAGAGGAACGAAGGGCATCAGTGAAGAGAGGAGTGGGAGTGACATGTTCTGACACAATGTAATAGCACCAGTGATTTTTTTAAACAACCCTGCAGTAGCCTGGCTGAAAACAGTATAAATACATAATGTTGGCCATAAGTTGCCTCCGTGTTTAAACAGGGACAGAGAAAAACACACTCCCACACTTGGCCCAAAAAGTAATGGCAAATGCCAGCAGCTACAATACAGATTAAATCTACCTAAAACGAGAGGAAAGGAAACACAGTGAGAAATTTGTGCATCATGGAGATTGTACAGTTGAGTTACAGTGGCTGAAGGAGGTCTGACCTACTTTACTGGCTTCAGGGACAACAACACAATCCACCATAACCATTCCACAGAAATCATTACAGCAAAGAGGACTTGTTCATGGTTTTGTTTTGCAATTTGATTTTTTAGTTCATAAAAAATCTTAAACAGACTGAGAACACAAATTCAATTTTACTTGGGCTCAAAGTTAAGTCAGTAATTTACAGGTTAAACTAATAAGAAAAAAAGTTTCATGATGTAAGCTTCTTATAATGTTTTTCTTTTATCATAACAGTTTTGTTTAATGTGCACAATATAGAGAAGTAGGATGTCTGCAAACTATTAAGCTGAGAATTAAGTGAAGTGATACCCAAGGATGGTATCAGTCCCCTCATTTAGGGAACTAAGTACCAATCATGATGTTAAAAATCAACATTAAATCTGGTTCATTTTTTTTAAATGCCTAATAAAATGTCAAAATGCCAAGTGTTATTTTCATCATGATGAAATTCTCTGGCCCATATCTCCTCTGTGCATCCATCCACCAGACAGATGCACATATACAATTACAGGCTAAATTAAAGGTAGGGTACAACTTTAGTCAGCTGCAACAGTGAAATACAGAAAATCCAACACTGCAAAAATAACTGGTTCTCTTTTCAATTCCAACACTGCAAAAGTAAACTTATCCTATGCGTCCCTGACGCAGCAATGCTCCTATACACAATTTATTTCTGACAGAAGTTAGTTCTTGGTTCCCCAGAGATGTACAAACAACAGCTGTGTGACTGCACGCAGCACTGACCCTAAAAGTGAGAAACATCTGCAAACCCTCCAATACCCAGAGGAAGGCAGCGAGGGAGGGGGGCCACAGAGACAAAGTGAAGGGGGAGACGGGAACAACCAAAAAACCGGTGACCCGGATAACTAGACACACTGATGTAAACACAAAGGCATGTGGACTGTCAGCTCATATGGTAACAAGCTGCAGGATCTGCCAGTGAAACTATCCCGGACCTCTGATCCGCTCCCACCAGTCTCTCTTGTTCACAGGGCAGGAGATTCCCGTAAAGATGAGCCTCAACACAGGGGAGCAGTGTTGGGCACGTTACCTTTAAAAAGTAATTATTACATAGTTACTCGTTACTTTCCCCAAAAAAGTAACTGAGTTGGCAACTGAATTACTACAGGAACAGTAACTATTGCGTTACTTGTAAAATGCTCGAATATGTAATAACGTTACTACTTGGACTCGCCCCGCTAACCTCCGGTTTACCTGGAAGTAACGTCGCGGAGGGATACTGAGTGAGGTGGTTAGTTCCAGATAACGTTACACGTTTTTTCCGACTAGATGATGAACTGAAAAAAAAAATCTGTCTATGCCTATGGTCTATACAGTACCTTTTAATGGGTGTATTATTTTGTGACAGGACTTCTTGAGTCAATTAACGGCGCATTTTGTTGACAGTAACGGCGTTATTACGGGGGAAATAGTAACTTTTTTCATTACTCGTTACCGAAAAAAGTAGCACCGTTAGTAACGCCGTTTTTCTCATCACTGCAGAGGAGGGGGCGGACCACGGATATACAACGACCCAAAGTTGAACACTGACAGCAAAAGAGGCTAAACGTCCAAATACACGGAACAGGAGTGGAACAGTCACACGCGTGTTTATCACTGTCAACAACAACATACGCTACAGTTTCTTACAAACCCCTCGTCTTGTTAACGACCACTTAAAACTGCGATAACTAGCGAGCTAAAGCGGTTGTTTGCTAGCTTAAGTTAGCTAATGTTGTTTTGTATGCAATCACTACCGCTGACGGTCTTTGGCAAACTCTGCTGACCACGAACGGAAACTCTGCGTTGTTCTGTGGTTGCTTACGCGATTTTGTTGAAAGCAGCTCGTTTGTAGTTTGCGGACTTACCATTATTTTTGTGACAGCGCAGCACAGAGACTGCAGACGATACCCTAAATCTTCCCCTTCTCTCTGCCTCACCATCACGCAGCTGAATTCCCGCAGTGCACTCTGGGACATGTAGTAGAACGCCTACAGCTGCCCCCGCGAAGAGAACCCGGCTCTTTGCGGTTGGACTCCGCTACCCACAATCCACTTCGCGGGGCTGCTATTGGACTCGGTGCTGTCAGTATTCCGCAAACCAACTGCAAAGCTCGGTATTCCCAAATATATCCACATTCTCTCCGATTCCGCGTCGTTATTGGCTCTCGTCGGGACCGAACCATCAGGCGACGGACTCCACCATCACGTTTTACGGTGAACGCACGTGCACGGTGGTGTGATGTGGAGAGATACTGGCCAACAACACAGAAGAACTGGAAAATACTGGAGCATGCCGCAGCATCCATGGAAGATACATTTTATTGTTATATCAAGACCAAAAGACAAATAGAAATCGAAATTATCTATGCACAATGAATTTCTATAAATTATGATGATTATACCCCATCACTGTTTATGGCATCTATACTGCCCTTTGAAAATGCATGTTTTCGATCAAGGTAAAACGCTAAAGCAGGGGCCGTCAACGTTTTTCAGGATGGATGGAGCAGGGACTCTACTATATTGTGTAAAATTGCTACTCTGCCATTTATAAACGGACCTTGTTTATATTGACGCCAATGTCAACAATGTCTGTCAGTTACAGCACAAGATATTCAAATTTACATTTTTATTGTAAACATAAATGTGGAAATGAAAAACTTGAAATGAAAGAAATGTCTAATCAACTAAAAAAATTGCAACCCCCCTGCAGTTACTCTGCGGACCTCCTGTTGAAGACCCCTGCGCCAAAGGATTGCATATGCAAATTACATTTCAATGCAGTGCACATTTTCACATTTTAAAGAGCACTCATGCACATCCTACTTCAATAAATCAGGACAAATCAACAGCACTTGCACTGACAGAGTTAACAGTGTTGGAATGTAACAGTGTAAAACTGTATAGCTATTAATGCAAGTTCACAGGGTTGTAGAGGATGAGAAAAGAGAGTGATGGGTGGGAGATATAAGGAGCTGCGTCTTCATGTAACACGCTCTGAATCTATCTAGTAATAAAACCTGTGTGTCACCCGCTCCTTCAATTCGTGAATGATGCACTCCTGAATCCCCACCTTTCATCAGGACCCAGCGTCACCTCTGATGATTATGAAACTGTGTGGTCAAGTATTGAGCACACCAGTACAGTAAGAGGTTAGGCCACCTCAATGCCTTTGCTAGAATTGAAGCTGTAAAGGTAGATCACCGGTCAGCAGACCTTTTTACGTTGATATATCTCTTGTTATATCCCTCAAGCGAGTCCATGTTGCAACTCCTCCACAGTGCAGCAGATGTGTTGTGCAATGTGTTTTCATTTGCTTGGAACGAAGCTCCCACTCTGATAAGAAAAATCTTAGCACAAATCCCATCCTTACAGAGTTTACTTTCGTTTTCCCTGAGCATTTATAATTTGTTGCCATCTATGTCACTTCACTGCACTTATAGGACTGAAGACATCAAGTTGCTCTCTTTTGAATGATGAATGTGACCTTTCTGCGGGGGAAGGTGACGTGTCAAGTTAAGAAACATCTATTTCTTAATAGCAGCTTGATGCAACAGCTGTGGCACAGAGCAGATATTTTGCAAGACAAAGCAACTTGATTCCTTTTTTAAAAACCCTGGTCCTTCAATGAAATCAAAAAAAGATTGTAGACTATAATAATATGCAATATTATAGATATTGATGATTCCTTGTTTTGACCAGCAGAGGGCGCTGCTTGACCAGATGTAGTCAGAGCATTGGGCTAAAACAACTCCTTCATGACAGCTCTTTTTAAAAAGGCTGAGTAAGAGTTGTACAAATACAGCATTATTAACAGTGGTTGATTTACCAATTAACTTGTTACCACAATTAACAGGTAAAGTAACAGGCCCGGGCACCTCATAGAAAACATTTTTGACATGTCATAATTGGGAAGACAATTAATGATGCTTGGATTCCAGTTAGTTGCATCAGGTCTGGTAGTGGTACAGTTCATGCTGGCTCACTGTCCTGGGACTCCTGAACACATGACAGTGATGTTACATCAGTTAATTTGAACTGATATATCTGCTGACAAAAACTCACAAATTACATTTAAAGGTCCTGCAGATCCACAACAAACTATGTGATTTTAATTTGACTCATGAGACCCATTGACTGTTCCTGTTGAGGTGAGACAAGTTACACCTTTATTATTCTTGCTGGTGCACACACAGTGTCCATACTGAAGTGATGCATAGCATTGTTGAACCAAGGCCTAATCAATGACAGTGACTGAATACAGTGTGAGTGTGCAGGGCTTTTAATACATACGTTAATGCACGTGTATACTACACACACTGAGGTACAAATGGATTTACAAATGGAAAAAACTCAAGTAGGCTTAAGCAGATATTCAATATCAGATGATATTTCCCACCACATGCAATATTTTTAGAGTTTTTTTTTTTTTTTTCAGTTTGCCTTCTGCCAACTCCAACCCTCATTTCAGTTTAAACTGCTGTTTAGTGGCGGCATCATTTACACCAGCAATATAAAATACAGCAGTATAATTACATCATAAACCCAACTCCCACTGCATTTAAAAAAAAGCCATACAATTATACCATACAATGATATTGCAATATTTGGACTACACTGTGTTGCAACAGATTGCGCAATCCTGTACTGTACACTCAAGTACTCAAAATTGTTTTTAAATACAGCACTTGAGTAAGTGCACTGGCTAAAATAACACATTTTAAATGTGTCTCTTGTTCTACAAATTGTTTCCTGACCCTGACCCGGGACAACATTACATATTTACAGCGCTGAAAGCGTCAGGTCGTCAGCAGAAAGCTCAACCTCTGATAATTCTCGCAGCGGTGTGATAGGATGTGATGTGCAAGGGAGGAGAGAGACAACGCTGCTGGACACTGAAGAAGCAGAGTGGATCTTTTATCACCACACATGGGGCCGGAGCGTGCAGCTCTGCAGCCTGGAAACAGTAGGTGCATGTGAATAGATGCCCACATGTACAGAGAGAGGGAGCTGTAAATAGAAATACACAGAGAGCGGGTCTTGAATGCCGTAATGCAGCCATGAATAAGAGATGATATGAATGCAGCTTTGTTGGTGTGTGCATACGTGCACGTGTGCATGTGCCAAACACACACACACACACACACAGCTCCATTAGAGGAAGCCCAGGCCATTAGTAGTTTTATCTTCTTTGTGTTAGACAGCACTGAAAAGACTCCTGTCTCCACCTCCCCCAGCACACACACACACACACATGCACATGCACACTAACTACCAGCTTCAGTAACAACACACAGGCATGCAGACAGCCCCCCTCTGTCTCCGTGATGCAGATGTTTTGGACGGGTTGATTTAATGGCGATCACAACAGCAGAGCAGCCTCTCAAGTTCACAGGCAGTGATTCAGCTTCATTTCCCATTTTCAAAAAAAAAAGCTTCCTCTCCTCCCTCATGCTGATAAGACGCCTCAAACAGCTGACAACAGCTAGGAACTTTCTGAGCCGGCCTCTCCGAATGTAATGCAATTACAAAAGGTTTCATTGTGTCACGTCAGTTCAGTCTTCATTCACAAAACATTTGCACTCCTGTGCAGATGACTGTGCCCGTAGCAGCTGACAGCACGCACAAAGCTCTCCCACATGAGCTCGCATCCAACATGACATTAAAATGTTTCACTGAGTCATAGTGACAGTTATTTTATAGTAATCAGAAGCAGCTGTCTGCATACATTCAGTCGCTCCCACACGATCACAAGCAGCACAGCACATAAGTGGACCAGTGAGTGAAGGTGTTCTGATGTATCTTCAGTCCCTCAGCCACAGTCTCTCTTTATGTGAACTTGGAACAAAAAGCCTTGCACTTTTGCAGCTATTAATCCTGGAGAAAGAGGCGAGATGTGTGAAAAGCTGATCTGTAGTATCTGAAAGAAAAAATTCCTTTGCACTGTGAGAAGTTTCCCCTGCTCTCTTGAAATTACAGTAAAGGTGACTTCAATATACATTTTATACTTAACGATGGGATAACACAGACAAACAGAGAATTGTCTCTCACCCTGTGGAGCATCTAATAAGCTCATTAGTTTACAGTACATTCTGCAAATGTACACTTCAGACAAAAAACAAAAAACAAAACTGTATGCAAATATCTACCCAGCATCAAATATCAGACAAAGATTGTGTCCGAAACTGCCCCTTTGTTGATTCATGCAGTTACTTATAAACATTGTAGTTTACTCAGATGAGAGCTGTATATTTAGATCTGGGGAAGCTACTAATGGTCATTGCTGTAGAGATGCACGATGGTCATTTTCTCATAGACACAATATGACACATTGCTTTGTGGGACTGAAGTGTACTTGGCCGTGGGCATTGGCTGTTTTTTTTGTTGTTGTTGTTCCATTGTGGTATTTTTGAGGGCTCTATACGGCAGATACACTGAAACACTCACATAAAGTGGCAGAAGGAAAATGTTGGGTACTGTGTGGTAATGAGGAAGTGATTTTATACACAGTAAAAAGAAATAAAATAAAAAAGCTGGTGAATATAGTGGAACATTTAACACCCAAAGATCCAGCTGTTGTTGAGGAAATGTTGGATTGAACACATAGCAAATAATTAGGCTTTAAAATGATGCTAAAGTTGAACAATAGAAGAAATGTGATGCTGCCCTGGATGAAGGATGAACCGCTCAGGTGCTCTTCAAGGACACAGGATTGAGGAAAAAACGATGATGCTAATGTTGCTCAGTATTCTACTGGATGTGTAAATAGACAAGCGTTTGTGCGGAGGTGTGCTGTATCAGCTTGAAAGTTATGTATATAAGTGTGCGTTGTCTTCATAGTTTGTTTCTGCTGCGGTGGCGAATGCTAATTAAAGCTCACCCCATGCAAAACACAACTCAGGCATATTAAGAAGCATACAGTATGATATTGCATATCATTTTGAGAATATGTTGTGTTCTGATATGCTCCATTTACATTAATATTTATGCCATATCGCTGTATACACAAATTCATGAATGATAGTGTTTATTTGTTTTTTACTAGAGGCAGTAAATTGTTATATCTCTCCTCAGAGAGTCACACACAACTTAATGACAGAGAAGATGAAAATGTGAAGTCAGTGAGTGTTTTCTGAACATGCAAAAGTATGTTTCTTGAGTTACACTTTGAAAATGTCCTGCATGCTGAGATTTCCAGACAGTTAACAAATCCAGTCTGTCACAGCTCCAGTTCGTGATTAAGGCTCATAAAACAATCATAGATACAAATGATGATTTGAGCAAAACACCCACATACACAGTAGCAATACACAGGTCAGCTGATTATAGAATTCTCATTAATAATACTCACTGATGTTTTATCCTATCTTTTTTTCTCAGGACTGTAACTTTATGTAGTTATTCTAGCTAGTAGATTATTGTGCAGGTTTTTCTATATTTTGAAAATACTGTCACACACATTCATTTTTTATGGAACACACATTAACATTACAATTAAAAATGAGACCAACTATCTTTGAATCTCTGAATGTGACCACTTAAAATCCAGCAAAAATATATTGTTTTCATTTTATTTTTTATCTATTTATTTAAAAAGGACAATGTACATTACAGTAATAGCATCAGCTCTTTTCTCTTTTTAAGGAAAAAGCCCAACGTAAATGTACCAGATTTAGCAAATAGCTCATTTTCACCCGCTGTCCTCTGGCAGTTTACACAGAAAAGATTTCATTACAATTAGACAAGACACAGGACACAAGACAGACATAAAATCAGACACAATATTGACAGATGAAGTAAAACAGACAAGACAAAACAAGACCTCGACAGAGCAAAGCACAGGGATCAGAGGTACAAAGAAGTGTTCTAACAATCATTCAAACAAGCAACAAAACAATAACCTGACCTACAAAACAAAGCACAGAGACAAGGAGGAAGAATAAAGTGCTATAGTGGCAAATGCTTTACACTGTGAAGTACGTTAAGTGCAGTAAATCAGTTAAAATTATAAGTGAGCGTGTGTTTTCTTTTTTGTCATGGTTGGATTTACTTTGTTTTTGTTTTGTTTTTTGGAACACACAGTCAGTAGTATATTACGGGGAATCCGCTTGAATTGAAGCTTGAATTATATTATGTTCTTATTTTAGTTTATTTACAGTTTATTCATTTATTAGTTTATTTATTTAGTTTATTACATTGATTTTCATTTTTTGCTATATGTTGACACTGAAAAATGAATAAAAAATTGTTAACAAAAAAATTTAGAAGTGAATGCAATTTTGACTGCTTTTCAGCCAGTTCTTTAAATGTGTTTTGAAAGTGGTGTATGTACTGTACGGCATTCTCGTATTGTTATTGTATCAAACTAGTGTAAGTAAAATAGATACAGAAACTAAGGTATCAGTTTTATATGTAGGCTATATGTTTTTAAAAACACACACACACATAGGCTACACAGTATGACTCTGTCACCAAGCACACATGCAAACAAAAAACATACAAAATCGACCAAACGGGCACGCACACACACACACACACACAAACACACACTTACAAACTTGACCTGGATAGAGACAACAGGGTGGCAATTCTCCCCATTGACTGGGTCCATTAGAGGCCAAAGTGCAGCTGAGCCACATGCTGTACAGCCACAAAGAGACACACAGTGGATTACAGAGAGACAGCCAGGCACACATAATGGAGGAGTGGGTGGGTGGGGGTGAGCATGGCGGGGGAGGGGGGTGTGTGGAGGAGGCAGAGGGTGGGTGGGGGTGACGGAAAAAAAAACACACAGGGATTTAATCCATTTTCATGAAGGTTCCATTTTTATATTGTAAACATATTAACAGCTGGGTATTATGTGTCGTTCTCATTTAATTCCATTGATTGTTCGCCCAGAGTCTATTCATAGCGAGACGAGCTAACAAATAGATTTGTCCGACATTTCTCATCAAAGTTAAGACATTTTTTATTCATTCGTTGAGATGAAAAGTTTCGGAGTGTCGGCAGACGGGGGGGCTGAGGTCAGGGGAGTTCAAAGTTTTAGTGGAGAGAGGGAAGATGAGACAGGCTTCAAGCAGGAATCGAATATTCCCCTTACGGGACGTGATGTGGAAGGGTGGATGTTTTTAGAAACACGCAGGCAATCCTCTCTCTGCTTTAGAAATTCATCAGTCCAAATGAACCATTCCTTCATTTCATCTCTCTTTTCAGTTTGTGTTTTTTTCCCTCTGTAATGTAAAGATGAGGTTCCTAATCTGAGCTTCCATCCGAGATGTGTGTTATGAATTAATGATCAGTGCTGAGTAAGACCCTAGTCTCTAAGTGCTGCTGGTGCCCACATCACCACTGCTGCCCCATCTGTGTGTGTGTGTTTCCACTTTTAACTATGCTCCACCTTTCTGCACACAAGCAGAGGCCATTAACCCTTTACCGACAGTCACCAACAGTTAAATCCCAGATATAACCTTTTCCCTCTCTGTCCAGAGGAAGTTCAGTATCAAACTTCATTCATTTCCCCAACAACATCTGTCTCCAGAGGTGGATATGACCTCCTAACAGCGACTAGTAGCCGTATAATGATCTCTTATATTATAAAGACCACATCTGCAAATCTCTTCTAATGCAACAATTACCGAAATCTCACACGCAGCCCCTTTAAAGAAATCATTTTGGAAAGTTTAAATAAATAACGTATAATTGGTGAATCATAAATTATAGAAGCTCCTACCAATCGCCGGTTACTTCATATCAGCATGAGGAGTGGAAACAGGTCATCTGGCAACTAAAAAGATGTACTGTTTTAATTGAACATTTAAGTCTGGTGGGCAGATTTGGTTGCCTTAGGCCAGAGCATGGCTGGCTTTATCACCCCTGCTCTCTGTCTCTGTGCTAAGCTAAACTAATTAGTCGCTGCAATACAGAGAATGACGTCCATCTCCTCATGTAACGCTCAGCAAGAAAGCATCGTTGAACTATTTTTGTCACACATTTTCCAAAGCGCAGTTTCCATTTTTAAAATGTTAAATGCAATTATCATGGCATTTTGTACTGAACCTACTCAAAACAACAACAAAAAATCAACCCATAGCTATGCCTAAAGTAAATAACCACAGTTTTTCCAACCACAGTCTGCCTTGACATCCACAATTCAGTGTGAGTAACCTTTTGTCCCATAATGCTTTTCTGATATCAGTTATCAGTTTCCTTTTATGCCCTATCTTTATACTAAACCTCAGATGCACAAAAATGTTTTTCCAGTCCCTTGAGGTGGTTTTTGTAATTTGCCATTTTCCAAATGAATTCGGAACCAGCAGCAAATATATGAAATGACGGATTGGCTGTTGCTGAAGAAGAGAGGAAGAGGAAGCCCCTGTTGTGACATGGCCCTTGCTGTGTGCAGGCATTGCATTTTTTCATGTTATAGCCAATAGTCGTTGACATGAAAGGATAATTTCAACTTTCAACACAAAACAAATTCCTGATGGCCTTCCTCCAATCCTCTCTCATGAAAGTTTTCTGCTTCTTCTTGTTAGAGATTTTTTGACAATTGGTAAACAACGTTTGTGTTCTCAGTTTGTGACCTCTACTTCCTCTCTGTTTATTACAGCTACTGTCTGACAACACCACACAGACCACTTTAGTTTTTACTTCTGCTACGACTCATGTGAATCCAGTTACACAACCAAAGCAAAAGTAACCAGTGTTGTTGTTTTTTTCCCTGCCTGCATTTTACACATTTATCAGTGGTCGTGATCACCAATGTGTTTGGTCAACTGGTTTTATTCCACCATCAGACTTTCCCTAATGGAAAACCAGTAATCTACTGGAGGATGTCTAATCACAACACATCAAGCACACACACACATACACGCATATGATTTAGTATGCAATCTCACATTTACACAAAGAGCTGTAATCTAATCTAATCCTAACCCTCTTCCCTGACTGTGAGGACTCATAAAATATGTCACACCATAAATGACATCAGATTAATAGGAAAGGGTGAAATCATGGAGATTTCCTGGATTAAACAGTTCATCAACAGCCTGCAGGTGCTTCCATCAGAGCCACTATATAATAATATTAGTACTGCAATCAACATAGGCAGTGCATTGTTAGTGAAAAAGAGGAAACATCTGCAAAATATTGTAATAGTCACAGAAGTATATCAGTACTCATGTGTTTTTATATCATTAAACAATAAATGACTGATTTATTGTGTCCTATGTCACAACAGCTGAGAGATGTAGCCTCTGCAGGTGGCCCTATGAGATCCACTTCCCAGGGGATGAATCCTTATGTTAGAGAAGCAAGATCTTACTGTATTTCCAGTATGACAGTCATAGGGTTTGCATTCGGTTCTTCACATAAAAACCTCCCCAATTGGACAAAGGGAGCTGGATTCCTGACGTCTGCACACACGAACACAGCAGCCAATCAGAGACTGTGCTGCAAGAATATGTGTTCTGAAGAAGCCAGGTTCAGAGATATCCACTATTATTGAGTGTATTAACAGCCACATCATAAAAACCAATGAAACAGACCAATAAACAACCAGTCAGACTCTGAAAATGTGATTTTACAGTGGCTAATAGCATTCATTTTCTTCATCTCCTTGGTTTGTTAGAAGAATGCAGGCCTGTTACAGTCATTTACAGTAACACAGCCGTTATCGTATGTAAATCTTTAATTTGTCAGATCCCTGTTTTTGTTATTCTGCTGACATGGCATGAACATAGATATACATGAGTGGGGGCAGCATAGCTCTTTAACTGACCTCCTAGTGTCAACAGGGGAAGAAAACACCTCCAGGTTTTTCTAGGACAGTGAGACAGCCAATTTCCCGGTCATTTCACACTTTCTGTGTAAGTGGTTAACCGCCTCTGCTCCCAGCATGCTCTCTGACTCCAACAGCACAGAGGTGGCAGGTACAGGAAATCATCTGCCATCCAATGAAAATATATTTTTTTCCAGGGGGACTTTAAAGAATGGCAGACCATGACCCTGAAAGGTGAAGGGGACCAATTCCATTCAGCCAACATCCTGGGATCTTCACTCTCCATGACGGTCACAGCTCTTAATGGAGCCTGTAAAGTGTGATATTCGTGAAAGTGTGAGAAGAGCACAGTGCATAATCACAATTTTATGATTTTTTCATCTAAATATATTTTCTCTTTATCTCTCCCCGTCCCCATCTTCCTATTGGATTTATTCTCCACAATGTGACAACTAAATTCATGCTGGGGGAAAATGTCATCAAAGACAAATAAAATGTGTCTGTTTTGGTTTTTAAAAATAGGACAACCCAAGAGTGACGATATTGTACCCTAATGATATTCCATTAACCTCAGCCATTAGCGTGACGACTGGGGGAGGGACTCCCAGGAGAGGAAATTGATGGACTGAAACCAGATCAGCGTCTTGGGAGGACGTCTCTATACAGACCTGGGTGTGAATCTGAGTGTGGAGCAGCAGTGATGGTGATATGAGCTCCCTTCACATAGACCAGAAGATACAGACTAAACCAGGACATCTGTTTTATTTTATTTTATTAAAATATTATGGATGTAAATTCTTGATTGTATTGCAGTATTAATATGGAGTTATGTACTTGTAATGGGCTCAAACAAACCAATTGAGTGTTGTGGACTCCTCAGAGATCACCATGCATTTGTGTGTGTGCGTGTGTGTGTGTGTGTGTGTGTGTACTTGTACAGCTATACATGTGAGGACCAGTTTAAGTTTTAAACCACCAGAGTGAGGACATGTTAAGGGTTAAGACTTTAGGATATAATTAGGTTTACGTTAGGTTAAGAGTAGGGTAATGGTTAAGGTTAGGCACTTGTTTTGGGTGGTTAAGGTTAGGGTTAGGGGCTGAGGAAAGCATTATGTCAATGAGTGTCCTCACAACGACTGGTAGCCTACAAACGTGAGTGTGTGAGAGAGAGTATGTAAGAGATATTAAAAGCAACCATCAAACACTTACAGAAACACAATTGTTTGCTTTCTTGCCAAGAATAGATATGAAACTACAGGAAGCAGATGGCTATCTTAGCTTAGCATAAAGCCTGGAAACAGATGGAACAAGACCGCCGTCAGTAGCATCATGCTTTTTTGGCCCTGATCCTGATCTGAGTCCTTTAATATCTGCTGACATCCAGTCCAGTCCTATATTCACCACAACAGTGATTAAGTGTCTGAAACTATTTGATCGGCTCGTTTTACAAGCTACTTGATCCAAAACTATAATTAATGATGATAAGATGATGGAGATTAGAGCTTCACTGGGAGAATGTGACATGATGTGAATTGACCTAAAGTGATTGGTGATCAAAAACCAGCAGAGTCACTCTGTTGGACTCCACAAACAGTTCACTCGTGATTATACAGTGATGCCCCTTTCACTTCACAAACAATCTGACAAGTAGAGACACAAACATGACAACAGACCAGTTTAATTTTGGAGCTGATGTTAATTAGTGACATCGAATTACCTACCACGGGTGATGTTTCTCATTTAGAAAGTAAGAGTGTCTGTGTGCTCCGGCTACATGAATGTTTTCTCCACTGGAGGAGAGATGATGGCTCTGTCAAATCCATATATTTTGCCGACTCTGATTGCAGATCAGACACCTTGCCTAATTTTCGCTCATGGTCTTTACAATGTGGCTCTGTTACCATTTACCATCAATCTGTAAAATCCTCCCTGGACCTCAGTTGGTGAGTAGCACCATTCACCTACCAGAACATCTAGCTCACTGATAACACATTTTAGCTCTATCTTGTTTGTTTAATCAATAAAAACCTATTCCTTAGCATGGAGCAGTTGCCAGGCAACCAACAGAGGCCTACTAATTGTTGTTTTTACATTTCAGTTTGACTATGGATTAAACCAGTGAGACATAACCAGGGATGACATGAAAGCCAGTTCTTCAGGTGCCGAGGCTGTGATAGATGGAGTAGGAGTGACAATGGCAGTGGGGTACCTCTGAAGAGAAGGAGATGACATAGCAGTAAAATAAGAAATAATGTAAAATGGCAGCAGCAACAGGTCTGAATTGTGGAAAACAAAAACAAACAGGAACTGGTGTATGGAGATGTTTAGTCAATCAGTATCGGCCTATGATACTGTGCCTATAGAGTGTCCCCACAAACTGGACAAACATCTGGATCTGTGCACAGAAACCAGGGTGACTGCGTTCAGTTAATAACATGCTTCTGTTTGGAAATGGCAACAATTACTATTTGATGTATCAATGCTCTAAATACATCATTCACGAAGGCAAACATTAGCTCGTTTAGGCTAACGTATAGCGACAGCTCTAAATGTGAGCTGGCACACAACATTAGTGGGCTGTGTTTACCGTCTAGCCTGTTGAAATATAATACTGACTTTGGAAATGAATATTGTCATTTGATGTGTTTTAAATGAGTTTAAACTTCTCCTTTCTCACTGACATTGTGTAAGTGTGTGTATGCAGCCTCTGTTAGTATAGAATTGGTATTGTGGTAAATATATATGATTGACTATACACAGATGATATGCAGCTGAGCTCAGTTATCCGTTTCCCCCTGTTGTCAATCTATAATATGCTAAGCTAATATAACTGCATAGGCTTATATTTTACCATCCACTCTAACTGTTGGCAAGACGTCAGTAGTACTGTTTCCTATCATATCAAACAAGTCTTTTAAATCATGTCTTCATACTAATCTCGTCTTTGAACTATCAGCACAAATCATCATCTGATTTAGAGACGCTGCATTTGAGTCCTGGGTCGTGTCTCATACTACAGGACCACTGCTGACAGATGGTGCCAACATCCTCAAATCTGCTGATTCATTTTCAGATGACCAGTTTAAGCGAAACACTGGGCTGAAAGTCATTTAGTGTGATGTTATCATAGAGGCAGCGGAGTGCTGCTCAGGAGAGCTGTCTGGACTGGAGTCCTATCTGTAGAACAGTTTGTTGATAACCAGGAGTGGATATCAGCCCTGACTACAGCAGGAAGGACTGCTGCTCTGCTCTGAATGCAAAATCTGAGGACAGGACAGATGCAGCCGCCACTTACTGTCTCCCTGGCTGCTTCTCACTGGTGTTCGTAGTCGATTTAAAGGAGTAGTAATCAATTATATGTTTGTTTACATATGTTAATTACTGTATTGTGAGATAACCCATGCTTGTCAGGTACAGCTATGTCTTTTCATGGGCCTCCTGTTTGAGTCTCTGCAGGTCACCATGTCATCTACAAATAAATCACTGTTGCTGCTGTTGTTGCATGCATTTCTTACACTTCAGCTCACACTTCAACTCACATCGCCCCTCAGTTGAAATAACTTTAATATCTCTCAGCACCTCCACTGCACCTGACACGTCAACTCCTTTCACTTCCATTTCAAATTCCATTGACTTCTCAACCTCTGCAGCACTGATTTCTGCTGACGTTACAACTTCGTTCACTGCTGACACTTCAACTTCACTTAATAACAATTTATTTCATAATTTAACTTATGTCTTTGCTGCTAATTGAACTAAATCCAGATGCTACAGTATATTTCAACCACAGCATCTGTCATGTATTTCACCTACACTCATCTTGAACTAAGACTGACGTGTGACCTGCAGAGCTGCATGTGTGTGTGAAATTGTGTCAGTATGTGTCTCACAATGAACGTACAATAAAATACATAAATACATGACAGTTCTGCATATGAAATATCCCATGGAGATGTGGTTATTCATGTTTATTTAACAATCAAATGTTTTCTGTCCAGTGAAATTAGACATTCCTTAAGCACATCTGTTTTATGGGCAAAATAAGTTACATTCATTCATTCATTTTTTATACCGCTTATCCTGCACTAGTATAGGGTTGAGGATAGGATAAGTTACAAAAAAAAAAAAAACCTCAACCGTAGAGCTGGTGGTTCCACTGTTTGTGGTTTTCAACAAACCATTTGTGAGTTTATTATACTAAACTCAAGAAAATAAAATATTTTCTATGCACCTCACCAGTTGGTGATGAGAGAGAAGAGCTCAATGTTCCCAGCTGCTTTTGTGCTTGATTTTGACCGTGATCTTTCTTTATTCATGTCTATGATTCGTTTCAGTCTGTTCTCTGAAACTGAATTTGAATTCAAAAGTACACCATTGTCAATGTAGAAAGTGATTCTTCTGCCGTTGACTGGTCTTATGAAAATGTTCTGAAAGCAGCAGTGCACCCTGGGAAGGGGTTTGTGATTTAAAATACATCAGTCTGTCTCACACAGGTTGAGGTGTGAAGCTACACACCATGTATTGTAGCCTACAGTGGCCCCCCTGGCTCCGCTGCCCTCCCTTCTGTCTCAGCTCTAATTCTGTATCTTTCATATGTGAAATAAAACAAACCCAAATATGTTTTTCTCTCCCTCTCAGAGGGAAACTAAATCTGCCTTTTGCAGATGGAGCTATAAGTGGCCATATTAGGGCAGAAATACAGAGTCTGGCAATGGGGGTGAAAAAGGGTCCACACACACACACAGAGAGAGAGAGAGAGAGAGAGAGAGAGAGAGAGAGAGAGAGAGAGAGAGAGAGAGAGAGAGGACAGATTTAAGTCTTTGCTTCCTTGACTGTGGCACTGTGGTACTTGCTCAACCCTCCCCCCTCCTCACCCCCCTCAGCCTCGCCTGGTCAACTCTCTAAACGCATCCTCACTCAACTCTCTTTCTCTCCCTCTTGCGCACACACACACGCGCGTGTACGCGCACACGCACAGCCGCTCATATAGGAGGATCCCAGCAGAGCAGCGGGCCAGTGTACGGCGGAGCGCGCACCGGACCATCTCGTTAACTTGTCCGCTTCGTTATCTTTTTGCCCCCCCATCCTCCTCCTCCTCCCTCTTCTTTCACCGGGCAAAGCGATCCCCGGACTATCCAGCATAGCCTGACTGAGCAGCGGGTGAAGAAGAAGAAGTCTCCTCCAGCTCTCCAGACAGACTCAGACTGGTCGTCATCGCCTGCTTTTTCTACTCCAGGGAGACTGCGGATTTTATCCCCGATCTTTTTCAGTGGATACAGAGAGAGCGCGCGCCGCCTCCCTGACACCAACAAACTCCACGGACACTAAGTCTGCTCTCACCGGGGGATACGAAGTCCTGCTGTCGGCGTGCCGCTCCAGCTGTCCCCCCTCCCTCTCTATCTCTCTCTAACCCGCCCTCCGGTTTAACTGCACCGGCCAGACTTGGAAAGAGCAACAGCCTCCACCGGCGCATCAGTGAGGTAAGAGATGCGACTGTCTCCGTTCAGCCACACACTCTACAGTTCCAGTCATCCACCACCACCACCGGTCCTGATGTGCGGCACAGTGAGGGGGGGTCTGTGGTTGCACATTAGCTACAGGCCTTTTCTGCAGCGGAACATCAGTTTGCATGATACAGTGGCTGTATACACGTTCCGGCGAATTAAATCCTTCCTGTTCTTTATTGGAGGCTGAGAGACTTATTTCAGACTACACACATGCATGCTGGTGGTGTGTCATCAGTAGATTATTTTAAGAGCTAGGCTATACTTCACAAAGTGCAACAACCTGGATGGAGGATTTCATACTCCGTCCGCCTCCAGCTCCCCAGCACACACACACACACATACATACCTTAGTACCCACGAATATTATATAAAACTTACATTTTTTCGCTGCTCTTCCTCCTGCTCCTCCTCCTCCTCTCTCCTCTGGCCTCGTTCTGCTATAGAGTGGGACAGAATGTGTTTTTTTTCATAAATAATGGAGGTGCATTATGGTGCATTAAAAAAGTTGCTGAGACTCAAATTTAAACTGGATGTTACAAGCAGCAACAGACACAATTAATTTAGTGTAAAAAAAAAAAAAAGATAGCAAATAATCATTCTTAATTACATGACCACTTTAAGTGCCTCTTTGTTGCTTTTTGTGTCTCAATGGGGTTCTTCTGCCTCTCTGTCATTTTGTGCATCTCTGTGATGATTTTCTTTCTCTTTATAGTTATTTAGTGTCTCTTGTGTTTGTGTATATGCCTCTGAGTAGTCATTTGTAATCATCTCATCTCTGTTCATTTGATTGACTTTCTAGTCCATGTACCCCCTGGGCCTGTTCAGTCATCCATCCATGATACTAATAAGCCAACTAACAATCACCTCTTCACTGAGGCAATGGTACCCAGTCCCCACTTTACACCTCGCGCTCTCCCCTCACACACTCTCAGATCTCTAGCTGATTTGGCTCCCTCGCGCTGAGGGAGCAGTGGAGGGAGGCAGATGTTAACGGCTGACCTTAGTGTGTCCTTACACATACACACATGTATCCCATCCAGTCTGGTTCAGGCCTGTATTGATCAAATGTGATCGACTGCTGGACCCCGTGAAGCCATGGAGCCGGCCGGGTGCTGGTGTGTGTGTGTGTGTGTGCTATCAGCTGGACTGGTCCCGGTGGCTTCGGACCTCATTGAGTTGCCGTGCCGATCGCCATGGCTGTAAAAGCTCAAACATCATCCGTCAGTGCCTGGCATTTATTATCCTCAGCAGCATCTCCTCCTCAGTTTAACGGCATGGCGCCTCTTCTCTCTGTCTTAGTCTCCACTCTCAGCTGGTCAGAGGCGCTCTGCCTGTTCCTTTCTATTTTTAGTCTCTATTTACAATGCAGTAGCTATAGAGGCAAGAAGAGTTGCTCACTGTTCCTCCTCATCTGTCTCTCTACCTCTTATTCATCCTCCTCCCTGTGATCGTATTCCTTCAATCTGCTCATCCTTCACTCACCTTCACCTCTGTTTTTTTTACCTTTGGTTTACCAGTTCAACCTTTAACTTGCAATTGCAATTTAACACATTGAACACTGGTAGCAGCTCACACACTGCCACCTGCCCCACATGCACTACATCACTGTTAGCGGCTGTGGAGGAGACGGGGGTAGAGGTTAATCTCTGGATGCTTTTGACCCAAATCACCATGCGACCTACATACCCCTTCCCTAAAACAACCACCCCACTTTTGCTTCCGCACACCCACCCAAATATATCTCAAAAAGCACATCACACCACACCACACACACAGATACACACAACAGCCTTTTGGATGCCGAAACCCAAGCCACACTATGACTGAACGATACATCTCCATTCTCCATTGTTGCGTGGTGAGTTGTTGAAATGTTTGATTAGAAGTTCTCCAAAAATAATGTTAATAAAGAAAATGTAATTAACTTTGACATCTTTTATGATACTTGAGCAAAAATCTTGAGGCGAATGTGGCCTCGCTTCGTGGAAACGTGTCCCAGTTTAGACTCACAGCTCCATCGCTGCTGCAGAAACGGCTGCACACACACCCAGACCTGAACCCAACACTTCACACTGCTATTCTCAACTTTCAGCAAACATTACACTAATATTGCTGCTAATTTTTGACATTACACCACCTGTAATTGCTCCAGTTTTGAGAGAATAATGTGCCAAGAGTACAACGGCGAATCATTAATATTAATTCTAGTATAAATTGTGCAAAAATGACACCACTGCCATGAAGACTGGCCTCTGCACCAACCGTGTTTAATCATTAGTTTTTAGCTCCGGGTCAGACTTGTTGGTGAATCTGCCAGAAGGTACACAGCTCTGTTGTTTCAGTGCAAACACAGACACAGACGCTGGTTCAGACGGTGTACACATTATGTATGAGATGACAGGAAGTTTATTCCTACAGTGATTCAGCGAGAACACCTCATACAGTACACTATGATCCTGAGCAGCAGGCGAACACAGCGGCCATCCAAACTGAATTATCGCACACATTCATGGTGCCCAGATGCTGAACCCTAATAACCTAATAACAACTCTGCACTAGCTTCACATTTGTGGTTTTTCATAAAAAAACGTCTTCACAATTGTGGGATGGATTGTCCTGAAATCTGGCACAGACATTACAGTAACACTGGCCACAGGATGAACCCTAATAACTGATCCACCTCTCTCCCTCATATGGACTCAGTAGATTGGTTTCCACAGCTGATTTCGTACTTCATGACAACAGTACGTGGGATACATTTTCATATAACTCACATATTTTATTATGGCTTAACTGGATAGTTAAACATTTTGGCAAATTGGCCCATTGCCATAATCCCTATAGTTTTAGGAGTAGTGCATTACCTTTATTCGTCGGTGCAAGTAGAATGGCAGAGAAGAGCCGCACGCTGCTCAGAGCTACGGCACATTGGAATTCTTGGTTTTCCTCATTGAACTCATCAAATACACAAACCAACAACTCTCAACAAAACGCCCTGGTAGACAAGTTGTGACCTGCACATTCACCACGCTATGAGATAACAACGTAATGTTACAAGACGTTTTTGAGGTAAATTAATGCAAAACTACTGATGCACGTTCCTGTCTGGGGCAGTTTTTCGGCAAGCAGTCTCTGTATTTGCCTCGTGCTGTTATTATCTCATAGCGTGGTGAATGTTCAGGTCACATTTTGTCCACGAGAGCGTTTTGGAGTTGTTGGATTGTTTGATGAGGGAAACCAAGAAATCCCATTAGCCTCCATAGCGTAGCTCTGAGCAGCTCACGGCTCTTGCACTGACAATTAAAGGTAACAAACCTGTGTAGGGATTATGGAATTGTGCCAATTTGCCAAAATGTTGAACTATCCTTTTGAAGTTCTGCTTAAATTAGGGCGTGGTCACTTTAACTGACAGGGGAGTTCATGCTTGCCACAAGCCAGCATCCCCCCAAAGTTTACTGATGATTCACTGGCAAGATGGTGACAGCTGAGGAGCTTTGGGCTTCAGAACTACTGCAAAAGCGACATCCATCTTTTTCACAGTCTATCTTAGATACTGATGTTGTGCTTATACAGGTGCTGTAAATAATTCACTAATTTAGATACACAAGTCCAGGCAGATCTTGAATGAACAAGATCCCGAGCTCTCTCCCCAGCTCTCTCGCCTGGGTCAGTAACTTGTTTCCAGTCCACAGGGGAGAAATCAAGTGTTTGCAGTACCATGAACTCAGACCTGAAGGTGCTGACTCTCAACCCAGCCGTTTCACGCTCGATTGCAAACTGCCCCCTGTGTGTAGGGAGGAGGTCATGGTTCAGTGAAAAAACAACAACAAAAAACACTTCAATCTATATGAATTAACCAGCAGCAGCAGCAACATAGCAGTCAAGTTGATTGATGAATTTATAAAGTTGATTCTGAGGACTGACACAACTAAGACCATTGTGTATCTCTATAAATCCACACATCCTGAGAAAGTATCAACATGGAAGTCAAAACCCAGCAGAATACTGCCAATACACATCCTTAACATATCCTGTGACAGCACGGAGCAAAGCTTTTAGTTTCTGTCAGTGGCAGATGGTTGGCAGTCTATTTGGGGAAGACAATGACTTCTCAGTGACAGTAAGCAGACGAGGTTTTGAAATTAGTTAAAAGTGGCTGTATCACAATACAGCACAAAAGAGATATTGATTCTTCAACAAACGCCACTATCACCTTTAGATGTGAGTGCTTGTTGAGATGTATTGTGTCATTTTGGATGGTTTTATCAGGTAGAAACATGGCTGACAAGCTCCTGGCTGGGCGACAAAGAGAGAAAGCAAGCAAGAGAGAAATCGCTAATGTGTGGAGAAATGGATTAACTGTGTGGAATTTGTCAAAATGGACAGGGAGCACTTAGTGAGGACTCATCTGCGGAAGACAGCAGGAGACAGACAGAAAACAGATATCGGAGCATTGAGAGGAAGAAAGTGAGAAGGCAATGGAGGGGGCAAAAACCTTCCTGCCCCCACTCACATGTTTTTGATTTAAACCTCACAGTGTCAGACAAAAGGATAAGCCACTTGTGTAAGTGATATGTTTACCATGACGTGATATCTGAGGTCTAAAGTTTGCCCAGGTTTTAATTAGATGGTAGCAGAGACACAGAAGATAAACAGAGGGACACATGAACGGGTATAGAGCAAATAACAGGCAGAGTAATTTGAGAAGAAGAAGGGGACACTAAAATGGAAAAGGTAAAATGATGGAGAGAATATAATGGATAGTGGCAGGTGCAGGATACATGACAGAAAGGAGAAATAGGAGGTTCATTATGGTCTAGCTTTATCAAATGTATCTGTACGTTAGACATATATCTACTGTCACACAAATACAGAAATACTGTTATAATAGTAACATAATGTTTATACATTTATTTCTGCTTTTGTAAAATGTTATTCGTAGTGATTCACATCTGAATTTTTACTATGGGAACAGACAATTTTCACAGGGGACTGTCAGTTTACACTGACTTGAACATCACCTGTTTCCTCACTCTTGTGTAGGCCCATGATGAGGATTGGATAGAGTGACGATAGATGAGTATAGTGCTTCGGGAGGTTATCATGATAAATACATTATAATATATGTTATAATAATAAAATGAAGATACAAGGAGTGCAGTATTTTACACCTTCATTGTGATAGTGACAGTGACAGAGAGAGAGGATGGCAGGCTGCTGTAGTTTGGACTAAGCTTTTATGGTATGTGCTCTAGGGGAACCACTGGAGTGCACCATGAGGATATGTGGGCTCACTGTAGCTGTTATGCAAGTAACATACATGTTTAAAACTTGAAAAAGTACAATTTTAACCACACCAGACATCCTGTACTGAGCAGCATGACACAAATCCATGTATTGTGTCCCCCTGATATACAGTACATATACAGTGGTGTCCAACAGACACCATCAACTGACGGTAGCCTAATTTCCTAATCACTTGAACACTCACTGACTTTACTTTTGATTGAGATTACAGAAGAGAATTTTTTTTGAGTACTGTAATAATAGTTGGCTTTTCATCTATAACCTGCAGATGTTAATTCTGAAATGATTCTCTGAAATGACAGTATAGTCAGGCAAAGCTGAATGTCTTTAGGTGCACTTGACAGCTACCATGTCGTACTAAAAGGCTGATGCTAGAGCTGCTGTTACATAATATAAAATCAATATGGCTGATTCGGATGGTTAGTGTTTTGGGGCATTTTCTGGCATGTATGGAGTGAAATTTAGCTGTACAGTACACGGTGTCCTATCAGCCACCACCTACAGTCAGGCCAACACCACTGGGTACAGCAGTCTTTCAGAAAGATGGTGACAGAGGAAGAATGGAGAAAATAAGAAAGATTATAGCTGCTGCGCAGCAATGGGTCGGGTCCGGGCTAATTTTGGCAAATTATGAACAACAAAGAGGAAGACAGGTTAATAGACCTCGTAATGTTCATTTTTGCACCAGTTGGGGATAGAACCCGCAACCTCTGGTTTCAAAGACTGTGTCTATCGCACTGAGCTAATTGTCAAGTGGCAGTGCCACGGTGGCTTCACAAATTGAGTAAAACATTCACTGTTGTGCAGGCAACGTTTCTGAGGTAAAATTCTGATGTTTGTGTCAAACATCATCTGCCATGAATCTAAGATTTTGTACAAAGACTATCTGGTGTATTGATGTAATATTCTTATCTGCTGTGCTGGGGATTGAACCCACATTGTTTAGTACCAAGAACCAGCACTTAACACGGTGAGCTAATTATCTGGAAGCAAGACATAGTGTGTGTCTTCTCAAACAGACTCAAGGAGTCAGCGTCCGGCCAGCTGTTGTTGAGGCAGATTTAAAAATGGTCAAAATGTCAGAAATTCTTTTATCTAAACAAAAATCTGTTAATACATGTATTGATTTGTTTTGCATAAAAAACCTTGTTTAAAAATGTCATCTTAGATTGACCCCATGGAAATGTTGTGGTGATTTGTTTGTAATTGGCTAAGTTGTTTCATAAGTCATATGTTTTAGAGATAAAATTCTGATATTTTCCAAACTTCATCAACCATGACTCTATAATATTCTCAGTTTTTTTCAGAAAGATAGAAAATGTATTTAGCAGGAATTTGATGGTAGCCTATATGTTTACAGTAATGTTTACAGTTAAACGTTTTCATGTACTGTAGGCTCAATTTTCTGAGAAACAAGTTTTGTGGAGGCTTGGTAGGAATTTTTAAAGTTTTTAAATTTAAACGCTTATTGTGCCCCCCCTGGGAGAGGGGGGGGGGCCACATGTCCTTGGAGTTGAGTGAATCTGGCATGGGACTGGACCTTTGTGCAAAGTTTGGTGAGTTTTCGCCCATGGGAAGTATGACTTCCTCGGAAGAAAGAAAGAAAGAAAGAAGAAGAACGCCTAGGAATACAATAGTGTCCTAGCAGCTTACAGCTGCCCGGACTCTAAAAATGAAGTTGAGAAAAAATGGTAAAGATGGCAAACAGAGACACTGAGAAGAAGTGAGACAAAGAGGTGGACGGGAGGCCGATGCAGAGAAACAGATGGATAGAGTAGACAACTAGAAGTGAAAGTGGAAGAGAGGCAGAGAGTGAAAACAGGGATGAACGAGATGGTGAGTGATAGAATAAGAAAGAGGAAAGCATTCAATCCTCCTGCCGTCTCTGGAGGATGCTGCTGAAACCTGATCTCGGCCAAGACCTGCCCGTCGCTTTGCCTCTCTCTGTCTGTCTAATATTGGTAGGACACACACACACACACACATGTGTAATATTTCACCCGGTGTTTTCCTCAGACTTACAAAAGGACACACTTCCTTCTCCATGCCAGTCTGTCTCTTGTCTGTCCTAATAAATCAGCCAAAAACATGTAGCCTATATAAAGCTCACATATTCACAAAGGCTACTTGATTAGTTCCTGTGTTTTAATATGCATTTTGTAAAGGGAGGAATCATTACTTCTCATCTTAAGACATAATTTGTAATTGGGTACAATAATTGGTTTGATTATGTAACTTTTATGTTTGAAATATGTTTGGAAAAAAAGGGAGATGAACATAGCCTCCATTAGGGGTGGACGATATGGCAAAAATATCATATCACAATTTTATAAAATAAAGTCACATTTTCGATTTTATTAAGAACCTTTCTGAACAGATTTTAATCTAAATAGTTACAATTTTGCCAACATTTGCAAACAACATAAACACACTAGAAGAGAACAACACTCTAATGAAGTGCACTCTTGCAACATTAAAGGTAGCCTATGAAAGTTAAATATCAATCAAAACATAACTATTTTATTCAACACAGTCATTTTAACAGAATTTAAAGGGACAACGAGGAGTTTGGGAAAAGCGAAGGGTTTCACACTTCCTCCGTGCGCACCGTAGCATTCTTCCACCTCGCGCAAGACGGACTCATGTTTTCATTCATTAATAATTAAAGTCAGAGGTTCAAAGAGGTTCAGTTACCGTCGTAGTTCCGACCATAACGCCGCTATAATCATAACTATTATATTCAACACAGTCATTTTAACAGGATTTAAGTATATCAAAAAAATGGGTCAAATAAAAATGCAAACTAAAGTAACTGTGGTTATCTCTTTTAGCAAACTTTGCCCCAGACGATCCTACGATCTCTGCACTTTGGCAGATCGTCTACATGCTCTAATCACTTCACGATCTAATATCGTCATATCGCCCACCCCTAGCCTCCATTAAGTCATTCATTGACATTTGAAGACCAGTTTTGAAGCTCAGACGGGGCTGCTCCGCTGTCATCATCTTGCCGGTGTCTGACCCTGATCAAAAAAATGCCCTCACACACCTTCAACATGTTTATTTTTGCTGTAAAGTTAAACATTTTAACATGAGAGTTTATGGGGATTGACTCACCATTGTAGCCATTTGAAGAACTGCAGTTTTCAATGCATCCGACCATGTTGGCTTCATTATCTGCAGTTGTCGTTTGGCTAAGACTAGCAGCTTTGTTATACTAACCTCACGCAATAACTGAAAACTGGTGGAAACAGAAAACTCACTATTGTCAATTCAATAATTTTTGTTCATGCATTCTTGATATTATGGAGCTTGTAACCAGCAGCGTGTTAGCTTAGTGTTGTGTAAAGAGTAGCAGCAACAAGGGGAAAAAGCAGCTTCAAACATTCTGTTACCAATTTTTATGCTAAGCCATGGCAGCTAGCTGTAGCCTTGTAGCTTTACAGTTAGAAACATGACCTATTGATCTTCTATAGGCCATAGCAAGAAAGATTAGTTCATCTATTCTTTTAACCAATTATAATCTAACTTTATTCTGGTGTTGAAGATTACACAGACCTAAACAACAGATGCAGAACAAAAGCATAGCCTATTTTTCTTTTTTATTATTATTATTAATCTTCACTTTCATTTGACATTTTAGTTTACCAACCATCCCATGTCCCAACAAATAATCAGGAGTGGACTGACTTTTGAGAATTGGACCAAACACCAACTTTGCTCCATGTCAATTGGACCATCTTGTGACTTTGTGACTTTCCTGACAAAATGCCTGGCACTCACTAAACTGTCAGAAGAACAATTGTTATCAAGTATTATTTAATTGGACACATGTGCAGACACACACGTTTTTTCTTATGCTCTATCTAGAGCTGGACTCAATTTCTTCAACTCTACATACTGCCTAATGCTGCTACACATTATGTCAAAATGTCAAATGTTAAAAATAATTGAAAATGTCATGTAACAAAATGGTTATGTTAAATTGTTAAATTGTTAAGTTTCGAAAATACTGGAAAAAAGTTATGTCAAAATGTAACATGCAGAAGACAAAGAAAAAAAATATGAGAGTATTGGAAGAGGGACTAGACAACATTGCTTCTCCCAGAGTTGAATTATTTCATAATATGGACTATTATTGATTAAGATGATTGTGATGATCCTAATTGACATGCCCTAGTTAAAACTGAACAAATAAATAAATAAAAATAAATAAAAAGATGCAGAACAAAAGCATAGCCTATTGTTCTTTTTTTATTATTATTATTAATCTTCACTTTCATTTGACATTTTAGTTTACCAACTACAGCCTGCATGTTAAAAACAGGAGTGGAGATTTTGAGAAGCATTCAAACATAAAAATGGCTGTTTAGCATCCTGACCATGGTGAAGTGGTCGAATTCAGAGCTGCTTCTCCTGCCTCAAAATGCCCTCTCACTCACTAAACTGTCATGAAGAACAATTGCGTAATATCAAGTATTATTTAATGTCCCTTAAAAATACTATAGTTTTTTCTGTGTTGAAGCACCTCAGTGAGATCAATTCTGAGTGCAGACTACACAAAGCACTCGACTCGCCCGAATCCTCAAATGACTCACACAGACACACACGCAAAGGTACACATACACAAGCACACACTCAAGGAGGGAAGAGTATTATTGAGAGAGTATAGTGGACAGAGAGTGTGGGTGGAGATTAAAGGGACAGGAGATTCATCTCTGTGACAAAGAAAACCTGCAGTGGAAGGAGAGCCACCAATGACAACATTGCTATACAGAGTTGAATTATTTATAATATGGACTATGTGATGAATTACTTTCTGTTCCTAATCGTCCTAGTTAGTAAACTGTGCATGGCCCAAAATACATTTCACTTCACTCCAACCTTTCAGCTGAATGTGTATGTGTGGGCTGTAAAATGTACTACATATCCTGAGTGAGTGAAGAAGATTAACACCACAGTCATAACTGTGTGCTGAGTAGAGCCAGGACATTTGAGCATTTAAACAGCTCTAAACAACTCTAAATAACACTAAATGACTTCTATCAACATCTCATAAAGATCAATAATCTTTATAACACATCTTGTATAGTAAATCACTTTAACAGACATGTAAAGTGACAGCAGGTGGAGCTCATTAGTTTTTGGTTGTTTGGTTTTATTTATTAAAGAAAGTAAAAAAGAAAGAAAGCTTAGCCACCAATGACTTTGACCTGGTTATGTGTCTTTCTTCCACTCAGCCAAGGCTGTAGTGTACCAGAAACAGCACATGGTGATTTTAGTTTTCACAATTCCAATATTAGTTTATAAATACAATTTTATATCCAGTACATTTTGTCAATCACTATACCAATATTTAACTTAAATTTCAGATAATTCATAATCTTTGTCTCCATAGGCTAGATTTTGTTTTAAGCATGAATGCATTTCCTCTCACCATGTTGCAGTGCAAAACGAAATGGATACGACCTGGTAAAGTGCATATTACTGACGCTTTAGTCTGTGCAGGTTGTAAAGGGAGAACTGATCGTATTATGCTGGGTGGGTGGCTCAGATTTTGCAGATGCAGACAGTTTTAGAAACTCAGTGCAGGATTTGTGTCGAAAATCTAATCTTCAGCCATCTGAGAAGCGCCTGTGTCACATACAGAATCTGTGCTTAAGAAAAGAGGAGGGCATTTCCTGCACAGGATAAAAATACCAATAACTAATAATCTGACACGTTGTACAGGAGTCATCCAAGCCACTGTCCTTTCCCTCGTTTCAACAATCTTCCTGTCAGCGCCATGGGATTTGTTCAAGTGTCTACTTTACCCCTCACCTTACAAAGGCCATTAAATGACAAGTGCTGGTTATGTTGTGAGCATGACGACAGTCTACACGACAGAACTGCATTGTGATGTGCTCACAAACAAATAGGATGACTACATTTGTGTGTTCAAACCCAGACCCAGGTATCTTGGTGAAATTCTAGGTGTTCAGCTTCATCTCATGTTAGGTTTGTTTTGTCACTAACCAAACCTTTGTACTTCTATCAGAGGGCAGTTCTCTATAGTGAGAGAGCTGCCAAAAGACCCCCCGCTCTCCCCTCCTCTATTGGATGATCAGATGAACTCAAGCACACCTTAATCAACACATGCTCTTTTGAATCAATTTGTTATATAACACTACTGATACATGAAAATACAAAAGTCAGAATATCTAAAAATGGATATTGTCATATAATGCATTTATTCATTACTACATTACTTACTCTTTCATTGGCCTGCTTTCAGCTGTCTCACCAGTGTGAGTTGGACTGTTTACATTGAGAGAATTGTTTCAAAAGTTGACAAAGACATGGTGTCTTTTAGATAACTCATTTAATATACTTTCAGCTACTTTGGTGACTTCATACTATTTATACAAAGCTTACTATATTTCACACCCTCTGACTTGAAACAAGTAGTTATAGGTATGTTGATGTTTTAAAATGTAATTTATTATTTCATTTAGTCAGCCAAGTCCACACTTTTTCCATGTACCACTTGGAAACTACAGAAGTGCCTCCTGCAGTTTAAGTACCCCGGCTGTAGCCTAATAAAGGATCAAACACAGTTTCAAGCTGCACTTTTGCCTTAGACTATTTTTTCTTCTTCATCCTATCCTGGATGCAGTGAGATGTGGAGGGAAGTGGGTGGCTTTACACTTATTTGGGGATGGAAGTTTTGTGTTGGGACACCACTACATTTCTGAAGCACAAGGGAGATATGACAAAATGGGACATAGAGCCAGGACATGGTGTCCTTTTTCTTCTATTTGGTTATAGAAGCAGAACATTTTCAGGTATTGAAAATCAGTTCAACTCTTACTGTCATAAATCTTTGTGTGAAATAACCTAAAGGTGGCAACATACAGGATAAACCAGGGTTTGTCATGTTAAATGTTTATCATATTGGTTGTAAACATGTTGCAGATTCAACTATGGAGACTGTAGAAAAGCTATGGCTTACAAGTGAATACATGCAGCCCAAAAGACACAAAAGAAGGCAAATGAATATATCCTGTGGTGTTAAGTGGGTCTGCCAGTTTTGGCAGCACTTGGTTGTACTCTGCAGATTTAACAGCCTCTATTCTCCTTCCTGTAGGTGGAATCTCTAAGCAGCGGTTATAAATCAGATGTACTTGCCGGTGTTCTTGCTGCAGGGCAGTTGTATTGAGTGTGTCTGCGTACTATTTAACAGAATAAATATAACTCTGCCCTGCTCTCGCTGTGCACAGGTAGAGAAGCCCTACATCAAACTGCAACCATGGATGAGATGGACCTGCCCCAGATGAAGAAGGAGGTGGAGAGCCTCAAGTACCAGCTGGCCTTCAAACGAGAGAAGTCCTCCAAAACAGTGACTGAGTGAGTAGTTACTCCACAATAGCTCTTCAAACTTCTGCCAGAGTTAAAGCCGCTGAAACAGCTTTGGATAGAACAATATGTTCTGATGTTAAAAATAAAATGTGTTTTTTCTTTTTTTTTGCCAAATGCAATAAGCACACCCAAAATTATCTAACAATTAGAATGAGTCAAAGTATTATCAGTAGTTGTGGATCTTTGTGTGGTTAATACAGCTATGCTCTAATGTGATTTGCAAAAACATAGATTTATCTTGTTGTTTGCTGTAATAAATACAGTGATTCAATAAATGTAATGATTTAGGTGATTATATTAGGCATTCCAGTACAATGACAGAGCAGCAATAACTTCATTAATTCAGACTTGAAGGCTACTGTCATAGCCAGAGGCAGATCTGAGCATTAAGCAAAGCTGCAGCCATCATTAGGATCTGTACAGCTCTCTCTTTGTCTGTGGTGCCAGTAGATTAAGGGCCAATCAAGGAAACTCTGAAAAAACACTTCATCTGAGGCTTCATCAGCACTGCTCGGGCAGACTGTCTTTTGACTAATGCTGTGTTTCATGTAAAGTGCCAGAGTTTTCATGGGCAGTGTTTTGAAACCCTGCTTGAAAGTCTTGTGAATGTAAAAAAAAAAAAAAAAAAAGAGGAACTATTGAAAAAATAGAAGACTCTGATGGCACGAGTGCACTTTATGGACATTTAACTGAATTTTAAGTGAGCGTATGCAACTTTTCAGAGAAGAAATTACATATTCTTTGTCTTACAAATGGAAATTAAATTCATGAGCAACAGTAATACACTTTTCTCTGGATTTTTTGCTACTTCATCTGATATGCCAAGTAGTCATGGTGGCTAATATTAGATGTCATTAGTGATTCAAACAGCTACTTCTGTGCAACTGGCTCTAAATCCATTAAAACTAGAATTAAAGACATGGCATTTATTCAGATTTTAATCTGACATCACAAACACAGAGTAGTAAACTCTCTAAAATAAGTCAGTATCAGTTACACAGCAGCTAAAGTTAACAAACACTGATCATTTTGTAATCTAAGGTCATGAAGGAGCACACAGTCACATGACTTCACTAGCCACTACACTTAATTTTTGTGTTTTTTGAATGGTCATATAACATGACATTCTCATTAGTCTCATTTAGCCAATTGCATATTGTATGTAAAAGCTTGAGCTAGTGCTGAACTCATTTTTAATCATGCAACCAAAAAATTCAGCCCAAGGGACCCATAAGTGTCTAAATGCTCCAGGTTTTAGGATCCATTACATGCAGCACTAACACGACAGCAGGTTAGCTTCTAAAGCTCACCATAAATTAGCGTATTAGCAATCAACAGCAGCAGCTAGTCATATTCTGCCCATCATATTGAGCACATCCAAAGCTCACTAATCAACATTTTGTTTTTGTTTGTTTAATTTGTACAAAAATAAAGTGTAAAAGCAACATGTTGCATATTTAAAGGGCTTTCATTGTTCCAAAGACATTGGAGTGCTTTTGAGCATCTCATGCAAAAAAGTGAAAGTTTAATTTCACATAATATTTCACAGCAAAACTCAAAAAGACAGTTATTGATGGAAAAAGCGAAAGTACTCCAAAAACGGCAGAAGTAAATGTGATCAGTCACATCTGGTTGCCTAGCTTCTTCCTCGCTGTCTTGCCTTGTATGGAAAAGAGGAAATGGATAGAGGACAGACTGTGGTAATAAAGTCCCAGTGGAATTTAAAAAATGTCTCTTGTCTCTTTCTGTCTCCTTTCAAAGTTTGGTAAAGTGGATAGAGGACGGCGTCCCAGAGGATCCCTTTTTGAACCCGGAGCTGATGAAGAACAACCCATGGGTGGAGAAAGGAAAATGCATCCTTCTCTAGAAGAAAGCACTCGTCCCGTCAAGACCTATCAACTTCAACCACGCTGACCAACACGCACCTACAGATGACCCCTGAACCTGACCCTCCCTGTGCTGCCACGGCAGTGACAGGACATCGCCTCCTAACCTCTCACCGTGAATGTACAACAGCCGATTTCCCCCCCGACCTGTCCTGACCACGCATCCCAACAAGGGCACAGAAAACACACACACTCTTACACACTTGCACTCCAAACTTTGGGGGCTTTTTCCCCCCGACTGCCACACATTCACTGCAAGTTTATTCCTGCCACGGCAATGCATTGTTACTATGATATTATGACAATGATCAGTACTCCTACTACATGTCTCTATATGAATACATAATTATTTATGCAGCTGCCAGTCATGAGCTTTCTATAACCTCTTATCTTCATTCTGAGCATAGCACTTTTTATTTCTTCCATTTATGATAAAATGATGGGCATAATGAAATGTAGAGTCAGATTCTCAAAAACTGACTGTAGATCTGCTCGGGAGCGGGAGCTCTAATAGTGAGATGTAAATCATATAACCACGCATAAAGCTAAAACAAAATTGTGGTACTTTTTAGATTGAACGTTAATGGTTTGCTCAAGTCTGTGGTTGACGAAATATCTACAATAAGGCTGTTTAACCTAAACTAATGTGGCCAGAAGAACCTGTAACGATTTATTGTTAAACGAGGATCATTTTTAGTCCATGCCACTAATGATGACTTACATACAATAGTTTTAAGTCAGAAATCAAGTAAAACATTGGGTTTTCAGGACATTTAACATTTGATGATAATGTCTTCATACATATTTGCCTGCTTCAACAAAAATAAGATGCAACATATTTTGCCCCATTTACACTTTGTTACACATAAAATTAGCTACATGAGTCAGATCGGGAATATGATGTTTCTCCCAGGATACATGTGAATCATGGTTGGCTCTGCTTCAGATCAGAGGGTGGTGCTTATTCCCCTGAAGATGAATCATATTTATAGACTAGCCTCTTACATGATTTGAGCAATCAGACTGAAGTCCATTTCGAATGCTCCTTGGATACATTTCCACTTCGCTTTTTTGATGTCTGCATTGACGCCAGTCATCATAGGGGCAGTTTTGATAGATTATATCCCTATAGTCTAAAACCATCAACCATCATGAGATGTGTGAATAATCCTTACTACTAATTTTAAGTCGTTACAGGTTCTTTTGGTGCATTTACTGATTGTAACATGTTAATTATTGTCTAATTACTCTCTGTGTGTGATATGTTAACCACAAACTTAACTGACAAATGTGACTGTTACAGATCTGATCACTCAAAGATGAATACCAAGGATCTGTTACATGGAAACAAGTTCATTAATTGTCTAAAGATGTCAGTAGCTCTTCTGGCTTTTCTTGGAAAAGGGGGTTAAAATGAGAGTGCACACTTTCTCACCATATATCATCAGGTAATCACAGTGTTGAATTTGGTTGTACATGAGAAGTGATGGGAGGAAACTTCAAATTGACGGCTAAAACCGTGCTCAGTTTCTGCCCATACTCTGTAGGTTTTGAACGCACCCCACTCCCTCTGCAGTTCATGTGAATCATACTGACATCTTGAGAGAATGCCTGACACACACACACACGCACACACGAAAAGTCTCACAAGACTTATGTTACTCCCAGCGATCTCGACCGAACGGCCGAAGCCTTTTACACCGAACAACCGCCGTGCATGAACACAAAGAGGCGTTCACCGCGACTGCAACGTTTTAGTCGCGCCGTTTTGAGCTTTCAGCGCCGCCTACGGCTCGTAATGCATGGTTAGCAAAATGTGCATCTTGGAGGGAGAGATCTGATCTGAGACCAGTGTTGTTTTTTTGCTTTGGTGTCATGAGGTCAGAGAGAGTCATCGCAGCTCTGTTTGTGTTGTCAGAGCGGAGTGAAGCTCTGGGTCTCTGGAGGGGGTTTGAGTTTTCTGTTCCCTCTCCTCCTTAACTACGGACCCTAAGGCAACACACAAACACACACATACAAATTCAACATCCAAACAAAGCATACGCACGCACACACTATCTTACTCCACACATGTACAGATAGACCCCTTTAACTTATTAACTTATTGATCAAGACTTGGTTCATTTATTTATTTATTTATTTATTGATGAGACCTTTCTCTCGCCTATAGTTTTTGTTTCCTTTGTCTGCACTCCCTCTTCCCAGACTTGAAGAAAAAAAACACAAAGACCAAAAAGAAAAAAAAAAGAAAAAAAAGACGACTACACCTTGCCAGATCACATCTACTACTGCCTTGTACACAGTTTCCTTAATATAAGAATGTAAATATAATGGCATGAGGTTGGAACATCACCACTGACCTCTGATCCGTCTGTATATGCATGTGTGTGTGTGTGTGTGTGTCACTGTGTGTTTGTGTGCGTGTGCGCATGTGTGTGTGTGCATATTTTCAAACAAAGTGCTTCAATTTGGACATCAGGCTCCCATGTGGATTATGATACACATGCACATACAGCTGCATCACACACACAAACACAAACACATAGGCAGGCCTAAGGCCACGTAGATCAACAACAACACACACACACACCACTGCTTAGTGAGAATGTGTATGAGGGGAGGAGTGGCAAGGATGTGGGTTTCTCTAAAAAGACTTGGGGACAAGCAGAGCCTCACATCATCTCAGTACTGTAATGAGACTCATGTACATTTTCCTCAAGACGACCCGGTTTTCCTAACGGCTGCTCAGCGCTCGGAGGACTTCTTATGTGTAACTCAAATATTCAACGTTCCTCCTTTGAAACAATCAAAACAATCTAACGGTTCATGATGTGCTTATAAATTATTTATCTGAATTATTGCTTGCATGTAACTTGTACAGGCAAAGGTTTCATCCAGTCCAACCAACATGTTTCACATTTAGGGTACGTGTCACTGACTCTGAAGTGTGGCCGGTGAATTTATGATGTCCAGTACAAATACTGTATGCAACATGAACTACAAATGGAGCCATTTTAGAAGTCCCATGGATCAATTAGAGGCATGTATGCACCGTCCTTATTTTGATATTTTGATTTAAGTTCTTAGTTTAGGTGTTGGAAAGTTCAATGTATCTTAGTAATTTGTTTTAAAAATAGCTTAGTAATTAATGCATGATAAGGGACTTTTAAAATGGCCTCCATGGTGCAAAGAAGTTCACATTTTTTGCTTTACCAGTGTTTGGTTTAAGTTTATTCCTTCTTCCAACATGATTTTTGTATTTAAAGATTTCAAGCTTTCGTTAAGTCCGTACACCGCCACCACTGGGAAAGCTATAAATGCTGTGTCACATCAGCCCAAAACAAACTTAGGGTAGTACGTGAGAGGATTTCTGATTCTTCCTGTCCCTGGTCTGGTTTTTTTCTGTCTTGCTACTGTAACTTTACTTGTTTGGTTTGTTTTTATATAATCAGAACGTGCGTATGTATGTATGTTACTACTATTATAATGACAGCATAAAACCTTGTCTAAATATCTAGCAACATATTCCTTGTGAGAGTGCTTTGGAAAAATTATTATGCATCAGATCAAGTCCTTAGCGTAAAGATGACAATGAGCAATAAATTAAAATCATTTTTTATTGAATGTTTTACAAAAACATTTATCTTATTGAATAAAGTAGAAGATTTTTAGACAGCTTGGTTGTCTTTGTTCTGTTTTGTGCCTCTGTGAGTCCCATAAATACACACCAATTAAGCACTTCCTTACAAACACCTGTGCATCTGCTTCTTCACACAATCAGCCAATCACGTTGCAGCAGTACAGTGAATAAGATGCCGTAGATATGAGTGAGGAGCTTCAGTTAATGACTTTGACTGAGACATGACCGTTGGTGCCAGACAGACTGACGGGTTGGAGTATTTCTGAAATCTTGTGGGATTTTCACACACGACAGTCTCTTGAGATTTTACCCAAAGTGGAGCCAAATAGAAAAAACATTGAGAGATGATGTTGATGACAGAGGTCAGAGAATGGTCAAACTGGTTGGAGCTGACAGACAGACTATGGTCACTCAGATAACAACTCTTTACAACTATATGCTTAGCAAAAGTAGATGGACCTGGACAGCAGGAGACTACAGGTCCCACATCCTCTTCCCCTTCCTTGTCCACGTTAGTCAAGGACAGAAACAGCAACTGCAGTGGACACCGGCGCCAACACTGAGCAGTTAAAGGATGACAAACTGTACGTTGGCCTGATGACTGAATTCCTGCTGAGGCATCAGATGGTCGAGTCAGAATCTGGCATTAAGAGCATGAATCCATTAACCCAACCCAACCTGTTTTTGCTGCACTTTGGACCCCGTAACACCAGTTCATATATAAATATCTTTTTGGCGACTGTTACCGATGACCTCTTCCAGCATAGCCTAATGCTCCATGGCATGAAGCTAAAGCTGTTTCAAACTGGTTTCATAAACATCACAGTGAGTTCAGTGAACTACCGTGGCCTTCGGGATGTGGTGAAACAGGAGATTGGCAACATGAAAGTGCAGCTGACAAATCTGTAGAAACAATGTGATGCAATCATGTCAACACTGGAGGAGAGTCTCAATGAAGAACTGAGGCAGTTTTAACAGTATTAGCATGGTGTCCCTAATAAACTGTTCAGTGAGTGTCTCTTCCACTGTGAGTGCCCCTCCTCCCCCCGGCCGACAGGATGTTGAGCTGAAATAACACATCTTCCTGTAAACCGAAATACACTGATGCACCAATGCACCAGTCATAGTCATTATATATTAGCAGCTATGGTCTAGGACAATAGCTTAAAGCCTATTAAGAAAAAAAATATGTTTAAAATTAAACAAGAGAATTATCCTTCACATTTTTAACATCCTCTGTCTTTAATTTTTGCTCGGCTTTCATCTGATGCTCCGCTACAGTTTAGCCTCTTGCTGCTCTGCTTCAAGGAAATGTCCTCAAAATACATCCGAACTCCATCAGAAATTCTTCATCAAATGGAAATCATTCTATGTATCAGTATCAGTGATATTCATGACGATATTAACATTCATGGTCATGAAAAATCAGCTGGCTGTCTAGTTAAGTAGCGATCATGGAGGGCAGTGATGAAACAGCTATTTTTAGGTAGCAGCAGAGTGCTAGCCTTCAGACCCTTCTTCTTCTCCCCTCAGCTGCAGCTCTTTAGCTCTGAGCACAAGGTTTTAATTTGATTACTGCAAGTTTTTTTTTGTCTCCTGCAGCAAAACTCTAAAGTTCAAATCTTCCTGAGCAGACAAAGAGATGCACGAATGACAGAGGCAGAGACCTGGAGAGGAAGTTGCAGAGATTAAAAGATAGGAGGCAGAGATGGAGGGGGCAGATGAGGGCCACTTTCAAGGCAAAGACAGAAAGCTACAATCTCTTCTCGTCCCCTCCACTGCTTCTTGTAACCCATGAATAATAGAAAGCGGGAGATATACGAGGGCTCTCACTTTTTTCACCCTGTCAGTGCCTCTTGGTCTCTCACCCTCTCTGTCTATCCCAGGCTTTTCTCCTTTTATCCATCTCATCCCTCATACTTCCTTCCCAATATTAATCCGCAGCGTGCTGTGAGGAAAATTTATAACAACAGAAACTCGATAGTACAACAAAAAAAGAACAGCTGGGGATTATACAGCAGGTGCAAGCAAGTGATTTTACAATAACTTTTGAAAAGAAAAGAACAGAAAAGACCTTGCTTCATATAGAAAGTCACATATAATAACAGAAGAATTAATCTTTAGTGGATACAGCTAGAAAAAGATATCTCATGTTATTACACTTATGCTTTATCTGGGACCGCTTATAAGGCTATGTTAATAACTGGTTGCAAAATTTACACAGGCTACAGATTTTATGCAAACTGCTTGTGATGAGTCAGTTTCCTGTGTGATGAGTGAGACTATTTCTCCACCAGCATTTTCTGCTATGCTTGTTTTTTACAGTTCAAACAGTCATTGTAGACTGTATTTAAGCAAGTGAAGAGGAACAGAGGAACACAGTGTCTTGCAGCTTGAAGAAATGTAGGTGTGTGGAATAATAAATATATCTCTGGCTCTGCTGATTTGATCCTTTTTGTGAAAACCATAGCCTACTGTGTGGGTCCTAAAGTCCGAAAGTGATGCAATGCTACGTCAATGGTACACTCTTTCATAATCAACTAGCTGGCTATTTACAGAGCTTTTAACAGTATCTCATGGTCATAATAAAGAAAGCAAGACCACGTGAACAGAGACTGTTAAGCCAGTAAATAGAACCTGAGTCTGTAAATCTATTATGTCAAAATTTACTCTCTACCACTGACATAAATGACCAAACCAGATAAATATAAGAATCTTTTTAACTGGGCATTTTTTGTTTGAGGTGCCTGGTGAATTCAATTAGTTTTAATGAAGATGTATGTGATAAAATAAGTGTCCCAAGGAAAAAAATATTATCTGAACTCATAAATTATCATTATTACACATAAATGTGTTCCATCAATATTCAAATTGAATTTGCAACTTAAACAATTGTTAACTTGTATTTGCTGTTGAAAATGTGTTGTATGATATGTAGGAGGATGCAGACTTGACTGAAGATAACCACGTTTCCATCTCTGCTGTATTAGTTCAGTGTTTTATGTGTTGTTAAGTACACTTTGAGTAATAGGGAGGAGGGATGATGGGACGGCTGACTCTTGCTCAGGGTGTGTCTGTCTGCTTTTTATGGGTCAGCTCCCCTCAATCCCTTCGACACACACTGACACACACACATGCACTCACTAATGCACTCAATCCCCCTCACCCTCGCTGCTAAATCCTCACCCCCATTGTCCCTTTCCCCCTGAAATCCTCAAACCATCAGCTCTTCTCCATGCGCGTGCACACACACACACACAAACACATGCAAAAACCCACGGCCCCTCTCCTCACTCTGTTTCCTCGGTCTGTCTGCAGTCAGGGCTAATGCTCTGGTTAATGGCCCTCTAACCCTCTATTCACTCTCAGATTACACTCTCGTAGGCCAGCAGCCTACATCGACACATGCATGTGCACATTTACGCACAGACTTAAACACACACTGGTAAACATGAACGTGAATTCAGATACTCACATTCAAACACGCACACATGCACACATACGAAGACACATGTGCACGTGAACACAAAATAGGGGCTAATGGCCTGCTGGTCCTCGACATGTACATTCACGAGTGGATTAGGATTAACAATCCACCCGCTACACCACTACACACTCACACAGTGTATACAAAGACAACCAGAACCAATCTCTAATGCACATTCTGCTGCTGGTGATAATCTCTCCCTCTCTCTCTCTCTCTCTCTCTCTCTCTCTCTCTCTCTCACACACACACACACACACACCCAACACATACACTAGACGGACTGCTCTCTGTGCTGCTGAGGTCACCAGATGCCATCTAATCTGAGAGCTTTAATCCACTCTTTCGGGGACCTTCTCTCTCTCTCTCCCCCACTCTCTCATGAATGCACTTCTTTGTACGTGAATGATACAGAATGATGACTGTGGACAGAAACTGAACACAACAACATATCTTGTTATTCTCAGACATGTAAAACCATCCCCCTCTTGACATACTGAGCTCATAAACCGCCCTTGACGGTTTTAGAGAGGATGAAGAATTGCCAACAAAAAAGGGGGACTTTAATTGCGAGCTACTGTTAGCATTAACATCAGTTTAAAGCAGATATCAGCGATTCGGTCGTTTCGGCTAATGCTGCGTTCAAGGCAGGCTTTTGAAACCGTAAGTTCCGGCTTCAAGTCACAACTACGACTTTGTAGCGTTCCAGGGAACCCGTAACTCGTGTTTTTACCATCCTGTTGCCTGTGAAAGTGCACTATAACGGCCTCTCGTAACTTCTGACCTGTAAACTCGTAACAGATCGAACCGGTATGATCGGAAAAATACAAGTTACGAGTTTCCTTGAACGCACCATGAGTTAGCAGCCCCCGCCCTCGTCATGGATCTATTGGTCCTCGTCCCTACGTCACCACATTCACGCGCACCCCTTGGCTGCACACACAGCCCTTCATGCTGTTCTCTCTCCTCATTGGATAACACTTGTATCCCACAAGGAAAGTTTTCTCCTGGTTTACAGCAGAACAGAGTGACGGAGAGACTCGTGTTTCGGTTGAAACACTCCATGTAAGTGATTGCTGACGGAAAATAGGTCTATTTAGGACTTATATTAACAAAAACATTCCTCTGACATCTGCTTTAATGTTTATAGTAGACACTTTTTAAGTTGAACGTCAAACATAGTTGTTTTTCTCACCAAAAGCTGTCTACAGTGGTGAAAGCATGCTGCTAAAGGCCCCACGGAGTCGGGCATACTGCATGTCTGTGGTATGTCCGGGGTCGTTTGAGGTTTCATAATTGAGCGCACCACCGTGTACCAATTTTTACCAAAATGAGGGGCCAAGGAAAAATGTTTAATTTAATAATGATAATTAAAGGCTGGTAAACTAACACACTAAATTACCTTATTTTCATTAGACTTTTGTCATAGCCTGCACAAGTATTACTGTATTTGCCACTGCTTCAGAGCAGCAAGACAGAGAGATCTGTTTGCCTTTTCTTTACATGAAGGCTATTTTGGGCATTCAAAACATTCTGTCTCTCCTGAAAACTCTCTCAGCCAAAAAATATTAACTGTCTCGACTGAGGGTTTCTCGAGTATGATCTTAAGTGGATCTCTATCTGCTGGTCTGCTAGAGATTACTGAGCTGATCGGCTGATCGGAGCCGTGGATTCCACCGTCTTTAGGTTACCATCAGCACTCATTATCGCCACAAGGGTTAATCCACCCGAGCTGCAGCTTAGATGCTCACATAACACTCTGTTTGATCCAGATGGAGCCGTCAAGAAACTCAAATGTTTTTACGGGGCTATGTCAGCTCTGTGCAGCTTTCAGTGGCACACACCACATGCTGAATTTGCTCAGCCACTGAGAAGTGTTTGACTTCTTCTCTCTCTATTCACCTGTCACCAGGTGAAAAAATCTTTAAAAGGGGGTTTTCACATCTTTGTCAGGAAAAAAATGTCAGGTCTAAACTTATACAACCTTGACAGTGCCTATGACTTTAATAGGAGCTGTTAGCAGCTGTTATTTATATTTCTATAAAAACAATGTATCAAATGATAAAGTAAAAACACTGACAAAATAAATGTGCCTCTCACGATGAACACCATTTATAAAACCCAATACTTCACCAAAGACAACAGGCCAAAAGGTATAAAATTACATAAGGGGTTTACGGCAATAATGATAATGTGACATTCCTACAAACAGATTAAACTCATCTACATTTTACAGTGGAAGAGTCCAACATAAAACAAGCACTAAGGGTTTTATTGGAGAGTTTGAAATAAAAATGAGGCAGATCAGATAATCACAGCTTACCAAGTATCCAAAAGCCTCTTAGAAAGATGTATGGCGCTACAGATACTGTCTAGTCAAATTGAATATAATATTCAAAGCTCTATCAACACCATACCCATTAACCCAGCATTAATCCAAGTTCAGTGCTACAGGATCAATAATAACCCAGCAAGCAACTCACTCGCTCAATTCACATAACCCAGCCAGATCAACTACTGTATGAGGTCAGGTCACTGAGGGGAGGAGCAACCACAATATACTTTAGTAGTTGGGGGTGAAGTTCAGATAGTTGTAACTTGGGTGTTGTCTTCAGTATGCTACTACATTACCATGATTTGTTGTCAAAAAATCAAACAAAAGGAAGAAATTCTGTGTCATCAAAAAGACAATAGAAAGAGAGGTGCATTGAAAATGTTCATCAGTCACCTGAAGTTGAAGTTCCTACTGTCCCAGAATACAACACAAGCAATTGCCTATGTGTTCTTAAAACCAAACAATTTGACGCGTATAAAACATAACTGCAATGCTACGTATATCGATGTTAAAGAATACAGACCAGTTAAGGTCAGTGTACCCTGCACTAAAATAATTATTATTTGTTTAATACAAAGAGTGGGCTTTCTGTTGTGGTCAATCTTGAGGATCCACAACAGAACAGAATATTCCAGTTTTGAACCATGACACAAACTGTTTACACAGTAGTTTTGGCATACTCACCTTATAGAATTGATCTAATCTGTTTTCAGGAAATATTAGTCTCTTCACTAAATATATCAGTGACAACAAGCCCTGTTGCAATGGTCAGTGTTGGAATATGATTATATATATCATGCACTAAGTGTTGCAACTGCACCATTTTTCTACAATCCTTACGTATGCTTGTAATCCTTAATCCAAGCAAAGTAAGAAGTAACTGCAGCTGTTGCTTTTGGCTATCTTTGATCAGCAGGGTCTCAGCAAGACTAGATCCATAATGGAGAGCACAAACCCCCCTCTACACTCTGAGTTTGAAACCACATGTTTCAGTGATTCATAGACACAGGTTCAATAGTGTAAAAATCTTCTGTTAAATGGACTTCCAGGGCAGTGTGTGGCACAGTGGGTAAAGCAGCCGCCCCATATAGAGACTACAGTCCTCAACGCAGGGGTCCCCGGTTCAAATCCTGTGTTGGGCAGCCCTTTCCTGAATGTCATTCCCTCTCACTCTGCCTCCCCCTTTCCTGTCTACCTCTACTACAAAGGCAAAAAGCCAAAAAATGTACTTTAAAAAATGTATACAAGATCATGACCTCTGTGAAAGAAGAAAATGATGGTGTAGTAGTGAAATGCCAAGTTCTGAGGAAAACCACACATCACATGAGCTCGTAGAACCATGTAAAAAAGTGTTGATGCAGAGCCAGGATAATTCTGATAAATTTCCAAAGGTACTTCTTATCTGCCTTTGATGAGTATGATCATCACTGTCCTGCTGAGAAAAGTACGGGGAATTCAGTGCAACGCATACCATTATAAAGATTGCAATTCAGGACAGTGTTGGTACTAAGTAGACTACACATGAGTATGGCACAGGCTTCTCTTTGGGCAGAAAAAGTAGAACATCCCTGGGTGGGCTCAAATGACCAACCTTTTGATTAAGAGCCAAACATGCTAACCAACTGCACCACAGAGTTTTGCTTGGCATGGCCTCAAACTCCAAACTCCACCCACTGTGTATGTCATTTATTTTTGTATCATTTTGTCTGGGTCTTTTGGATCAGGCTTCTGCCTGTCCTCTAAGAAGCAAAAAGTGCTGGTGCACGAATATATTTCTGACATAATACCAATTTTTTCCTTGTTTGTTCGTATAGTATTTGGCTTCCTCAGTTATAACACAGTATCACTGAGCATTTGTCAACTGGTGATGTCTCCTGAATCTTTTGACATCAAAGGGTGTAGGTTCTTCTCGGTTGTTGATTATCTTTGTTAAGTTGAGTGTAAAACTTCCGAGGGTGGGCTTGAACCACCAACCTTTCGGTCAACAGCCGAATTGTTAAAGGGATAGTTCTCTCAAAATTGAAATTTCAGTCATTATCTACTCTCTATCTACCCTCATCGACTAAGGGCTGGGAGAAGTTTCAGAGTCCTCCGTGCCTTCTCTGAGTTACAGCGGGTCTCCATGCAGCACTGCATGTCCATAGACGGCTGCAAATGGATACCATACTTTCTTAGTCACAAAAAAACACACCAAAAAACATCCAAATACCTCCATGCTGCTCGTATGTCCGTATTGTATTGAAGTCCTGAAATGCGACATTGTTCCGAATTTTTTTTAATAAGTCTATATTTCAAGCTTGTTTGCATCGGAAGCTCCTCTTCCTGGTCCGTCCAAATCGGATTGGCTTTAGTGGGCGTGGCCTCAAACTCCAACACGCACCCATCTGTATATGATTGCTTTTAGTATCATTTTGTCCAGGCCTTGAACTTTTTTTGGATCAGGTTTACATTAGTATTATATGCTACTTTAGACTACATTTGTTAATTCCTACAGTATGTGCCTGTTTATGTTTTACCACTGTATCATTGAGCAAATGTCAGGTGGTCATGTTTGTTACATGTGTATTTCACTTTACAATGCGTGTTTTTTTCATCTTCTGTTTTCTCATCTTCGTCTTCAAATACCTCTGTGTGAAATGTGTGCTGAGGAAGTTTTTGATTATAGAGGACAAGTAGAAACCTTTTACATTCAAAGTTTACTATGTCAAAGTTTGTTTGCTGAGCACAGCTGCTTGCTGTGCCAGAGTGATGGAATTGAAAAGGTAAAGTTTGAAACGCAACATACTGTATGACATACAGTATGTAGTCTCATTTAAGTTGAAGTCATTTGCTAAAGTTATTATCTCAACTGAAGTAAACTGAGCATTGGCTATTTTTAGTGGCAGATAAATCCACGTTATGTTGCACTTGTGAGAATTCATGGCAGCAGAAACTGGAATTTGGCATTGAGTCAAAATAAACACAGTGCCCAGGTTGTAATAAAGAAACAAATCGCCCACTGCAGTCGTGCTGCTCATTCATGTGTCTGTAATAGGTTTGGGACAATAGCGGAGGCCTGCAGCAATGGAAACAAAAGATGGATCTTAAGATGAGATGTGATTTCTAACATGGTTACACCGCTCTCAAGGAAACCCTGCTGCATCATGTCCATGGCTGTATATGGAGAAGGGATCAGTGATCTGCTTCATTGAGACGTATGCACTGAGCCATGTACCATCTGACTTCTACTTTGAGCTCTGTATTTGGCCTTACAAGGGAAGGTTCAGATCTGACTGGCACAGTTCAGTCATCACATCTTTCTCCTCCTTCCTGTCCGTCAACATGTCTCGTTCTCGCTCTCACGCTTCATCGTCCTCTGCTCATTTGATGTCTCTCTCCTATGAATTAAAATATATGGCTCTCTCCTCTCTGCCTCCCTCTCCTCCTCTCTCTTGTCGGCCTGTGTCAGGAGATATGGGTCACTCGGGGGGCAAACTTCATTTCCGTAAATGAGGACAGAAAAAGAAATCCTAACACATTAGTTAGTTAACGGCACACTGCCCCTTCCTCACCCCGACACGCACACACAGGCAGATCAAGCTTAGACCTGTTTGTAGAGCTAATTAGCATTGTGTGCAAGTATGTGTCCATGAGAGTGAGCGTATGTGTGTATATGTGGGTGAGTGTGTATAGCTGGGATAGGGTTGTGCTCTGTGGCCCAGTTTTGGCTGAATAAGGAGAATACTGTCGGCCCGATGAAGAGTCAGGGGTTAGGAGGGACGAATATAGATAGAAGTGAGAAATGAGAGGGAGGGAGGGAGAATGAGACAGAGAAGCTGGGGTTGTTAGCAGCCAAAGCTCCCCATTCCCCTGTGAATTTCCTGTGTGTGCGATCACTTGGAGTGTGTGTGTGTGTGTGTGTGTGTGTGTGTGTGTGTGTGTGTGTGTGTGTGTGTGTGTGCCCAAATCTGTGTTTTTTCCTCTGTGGTGTCATTACCGGTTGTCCCGCTCTCATGGGAGTCCATGTTTACCCAGCGTGGTCTCTGAGCTGTCACCGCGGGAGTCATGCATCCGTCATTGCCATGGCAACCAAGAGACGCAGTGAGCCTCTCTGGATGTCACCTTCAAACGCAGCTCATTCAGCACATCAGACATTAGTCAGCTGACAGATGAGTGGAAGCTGAGCTGAGAGGCTGGTTTCAAAAACCAAGCTCATTTATTGGTCAGAATGAAACTATCCCCTCCTGCAGGATAAGAAAGAAAAGGTGGGAAATTCATAACAAAAACTGAAAGCTGTTCTGTGTTGTGAATGCTGCAGTCCTCTGGATGTCCTGTATTCATCAACCGCTACATTTTTTGACTGTTTTAAATGGATAGTTCAAATTGGCCCATTGTCATAATCCCTATAGTTTTAGGAGTAAGTGCATTACCTTTATTTGTCGTGCAAGCTATTTTTAGAACAGCAGAGCAGAGCCGCGAGCTGCTCAGAGCTACGCCATGGAGACTAATGGGATTTCTTGGTTTCCCTCATCAAATTCATCAAATACACAATCCAAAAATTCCAAAATGCTCTTGTGGACAAGATGTGACCTACACGTTCACCACGCTATGAGATAATAAAGGAATGTTACGAAACTGAGTTGTTTATGATGTAAATTCATGCAAAACCACTGATGTGCAGGAAGTTTTTTGGTAAGCAGTCTCTGCATTGGCCTCGAAAACGAAACCGTCTCTTAACGTCACGTTATTATCTCATAGCATGGTGAATGTGCAGGTCACAACTTGTTGGAGTTGTTGGATTGTGCATTTGATGAGTTTGATGAGGGAAACCAAGAAATCACTTCCGTTCCACTGTTCTAAAAACAGTTTACTGAAATTTAAGGTAATGAGCCTACTCCTAAGGGATTATGGCAATGCGCCAATTTGCCAAAATGTTGAACTATCCCTTTAAGTTCACCAAGTTGTAGTTTTAATCAGGACTTTATTGGAAATATGGAAATCATGAAGTGGAGATGTAACTTTCACTAAATTCAACACACTGCGCTACAGGTGAGATTAGCTTTTTACACCAACTACCTACCATGTGTGGCTGTTGTGTAGCTAGTACCTAGACATAATGTATCATATAGTAACATTATATCAATGAATGTTATTGTTTAGTTATGAACCGCATGTTCTGGGAGCAATAGCTAGCCTACACAGTTGTTGCTTGACATTAGGGACCATATTATACACACTATATATACTAGGTGGATACTATAATATAGCCAAGTGTGATATCTAATTCACAAAAGCTACAGTTCTTTTTAATAGAGGACAACTGTATTACAATGTGCCATAAATTAAACAATGTGATGCTGCAGAGATGCCTCAGCCTACAACCATAGACTGATTACAAAAACTCATATTCTCCAATGGCCATGATTGTACAGACCCAACAAAAATCACATCAGTAACTACCAATTTTATGAATTGATTGGTGAAAATTAAATTCCAGAATGACCACTACAATTCATATCATGACACATGATTGTAATGCGATGTTTTTGTTGTTCGCTCCTGCTGAAAAGCAAATTTTGCTTCCGATATCCCCTCTGAAACAGGATGTGGGGACAGGACAAGACACATTCTTGACAACGAATAACTTCCAGATGTCGCACAAAAGAAGAACAGCAAACAAAAATGCACATTTGCTGCTTGTGGCACATTGATAGCTGAGAATTGTGGGTTTCACAGTCCATATAACTAACTAATGAGGAGGGACTGCTGTAATGAGATAATGCTTCTATTAGTGGAGATTTCATACAAGTACAGCATTAAATGTCAACTAAAAATACGCTAGAACAATACAAAAAGAAGATAAACACATTGGAATCGACCATGTGTGTGTGCATGTGGAGTGTGGGCCTTATGGGTCTCAAAAGTCTCATATTAACGAGAATCCTTGTGGGTAGCATACGTGACTCACTCATTGCACTGGTGACAGCACCATAACACACATACACACACACAGAAACATATCGTGGCTGTGCAGATGATACTGTGGGGGTGTTCCTGTGAAAGAATAGAAGGATTTCTCTCAGAGGACAGAGAGACAACAGAGAGGAGGAGGAGGAGTGACACAGTTGGTAGCTCCTCTGCCAGCTACACCCAATTAAAAATAATTTTAAAGACACACTTTATTTTTGAGTGTGAGTTTATGTTTGTGTGACTGTATTTGTCCATGAAGTGATTTATTACATTGATGCACTCTTTTCCTGTTCAGTGATATACAGACGGCTCAAAGTTAAAGCACAAACTGGCACCATCATGTTTGTGGAGAACATTAATTACGGTGTGTTCAATGTCCACAAATGCAACAAAAGAAATTCTTGTCAGTACATTTAAGAATCACTTTATTGGCTGAAATAATTTTACTCAGCTGAAGATCAGATTTTCATCACTATGTGTTTTTTTTTCTCCAGTTTTTGTCTTAGAGAGCAGCTTCTTTGTTGATAAAACACCTCACTACAAGCATAGATAAGTGATGCATCCCTGGGCGTACTGCCACAATGTTCAAAGTTGGCTCTGTCTTCACTTATGTCGTAAATTCAGTACATTTTCCTGCCACTTCATGCTGTGTTTATGTTCTTTTTCTTAATACATTCATAGTGTACTGTTTACTATTGTCCTAGTTGTGGTTGCTGCAGCGCCTGCAGCCCCTGTTGTCTGATTTAAGACAAAGTGAATGGCTCAGTTAGGTGCAGACAGGAAGAGCAGGACTAACAGCTGACCTGTTGTTAGAGCGCACTGCAGGCCTGGTCTGGGCCCTGACCCCACCTTCTAAAGCTGCTGATGCCAACCAATCAGATATGAAAGAACCAGACAGTAGCCATGCTGCATGCAATGGAAAAAATCAATATAGCACAGTATCACAATATTTTTACCTCAACCCAGACTGTGCCACTGTGCAGTCACTGGCAGCTAAAAGTTTCCATCAGTTACTACGTAATAACTGATTTCTGGTTAACAGTGCAACAGAAGCTGTGATCCAAAAGTTCGCAACATGGTAATTACTCTATGTCCCAGTGGTGAAAGCAATGCGCACAGTTCGCAACACTTTGATTTCACTGGTCTACAGACAACCAGAATACAAGTGTGGTGTATTTACAAAAGTTTAACCTCAGCCGTACCACACAACGATGACGACAATCATACAAGTTTAGTTGTGAATACCTGTCCACTTTATCTAACACAGTAGACAGAACAGCATGCATATCCTGATCTTTTCTCTTATGCATCATAGAGGATGTATTGTGTGTTGTGTAGTGCTGACATGCATTAAGGAAGGCCAGTCTAACTGAGGTATGACTGCAGCATTGCAGTAGAAAGACATGCCTCCAGTCACGACATGGCTTCTCAGAAAAGATGGTCTTTTTGTCTGGACAAAATAAAAAGCCTGAGGAAAACACCACACACACAAACACACACACACACACACACACACACACGCAACAAAGACATTTTAAGTAGGTCTGTGTTTAGAGCCATATGCCCACAAATGCAGCTTGTCTCAATAAAACATGCTGGTTGGTTGTTAATCTTTAATAGTTCTGTCCTTGAGAATTAACCCAGATGAACACACATTTAGGGCACCATCCCCTCATGCATGCAGACACACACACACATACACACAGGCATTGATTCGTTGTCTCTTGTTCTTCCTTCTCAGTCTCTTCCTGTTTCCCTCTCTCCCTTCATCCCACTTGCACTTTCTGACAATGTCCCATCAGCGCTCCATCCTCACCCACCTCCTCTTTTCCCTCTGTCATTCCTCCTCCACTTTCCTCTAGTCTTTAGTGCCCTTTTCATACAGTACCTCCACTCCCACCGAGCCTCCCTTTTCCTATTCCTCAGATTTAGCCCCAGTTTGGCGAACAGGATGATCGAGAATAGATAGCGTCAGTGGGAGAAACCGAGGAAAAAAGAGGATGAAACAAAGCATTACTCAGTGGAGGTGTGGGAGAGCAAAATATCTGGAGGAGTTAGGGAGGAAAGGAAAAGAGAGGAGAGGAGAGAGGAGAAGAAGAAAATAGGATGAGGAGCAACAAGAAGGTGAGAAATGACTGGGAGACCCGGGCAAACTTGGCACTGAGCGATGAATCGGGGGTAATTTGATCAAATATTTATGTCGCAGTGCTTGCTGGGAGGTTTGACTGGTGGTCACAGTGTGCAGGGAAAAAGGCAAAAATAACATCACACTAATATTCTATTATTCCTGTATAAAGTTGTGTTATTGCAGTGAACATGCACAGATATGAGAGCACATTTTCTCCTCTGTCCATTCAACAGTAACGACACACAATATGCCCACTCACATTTAGCTACTATCTTTGAACAGCAGGAGGTACGTCAGTGAACTCATCCATCTATATAGTAGACTATATCCCCATGTGGCCAGAGATAGTTCATAGATTAGGCTATCCTGAAGGGAACACAAAATAAGTTAAAACAAAAAGAAACACAACCTTTTCATTAATCAGAAAATGTGTCACATTTTCCTCCAGTCTTCTTCCTCTTCTTCCTCACTTTCAGCTCTGCTCTGTGCTGAGATCTGCAGTTACTGTTTGTGAGTTGTTAAACTCTGCCCCCTGCTGACCGCAGTAGAAAACTGCACAGATGTATTTGTGTGTGTGTATGTGTGAGAGAGAGAGAGAGAGAGAGAGAGAGAGAGAGAGAGAGAGAGAGAGAGAGAGAGAGAGAGAGAGAGACTCTCACCAGATGTGCACAGTATGTATTTTCCTAACTGGCACAGCGCTGAAATATTTGGTTGCCATGGAGCCGGCAGTCACAGTTCATACAGTTCACTCAAGTTCATTTCAAACTTATCAAACTGTTTTGAATCGATTAAAGCTGCGTTACAATGTGATGGTGAAAGGAAGTAGTGATGATCTGCAAATATGTAGATGTTTTAAACAACAGACGTTTAGCAGCTGCCAAAAAAGAGAGTATTAGGGCGGACACTGAAATGATTGATTTGCTGAAAAGCATTTCTTAAGCCATTGTTCGACTTTTGAGGAAATTCACTTGCTTTCTTAAAGAGAGTTGGATGAGAGTCTCTATGCTCTGTATGATGTCACAGCGAGCAGTCAGTTAGCCTAGATTAGCATAACGACAGGAATCACGAGGAAACAGCTGGACTCGTGTGGAGGCGACAACGTGCCTTCAGGCGAGGCTGGAGGTTTGATTTCATGCAGGTGTCGGCGAGGGCATGAAAGCGTTCCCCTCCTGCAACCAGAGACTTTCTGTCTTTAGAATATCCTCACTGCAATTCCATATCACTTAGAGCTTTCATTTATAAACAGCACACTAGCCTAGGAGTAGCCGATACTATTCATGCCAACATTAATTAAAACTGTGTGTGATTAAGTGTCTGAAATACTTTTCACTCCAGCCTCTGGAATATAAAACACATGTATTGAGAAGAGCAGGCCTGAGCTGTGAGCCACTTCCTGGCTGATTGATTCAGTCACCTGATACAATAACACAATACAACATAGGTTACCTCTTATTTCAAACACACACTAGTGAAACACCGTTACACAGTACATCACCAGCCCAACATTCGTCACAATACTGAATCTCACTGCTGACATGACGTCACCTATGGTCATTATTCAACCACAGCTGCGACCCTGCCTCTCCCCTCTGTCTGGGCTGCTACCCAGGACACATGCTTGGGTCACCTGACAAAATAACACATTAATGCCATTACAAATATTGAGTAGAGACATTTATGGCTTAGGAAAGTGTTATTATTTCCATTATTGCTGACTGTACTTATTAGCAGCTGTGACCTGAGTTGTTTTTGTGTGCGTGTGTGTCTTTTCTGGCTGTCGTCCTGACTACAGCATATCACCAAAATTAGTGTCATTGCACAGGTGTTATGTTATTGTTTACTGAAAGTTTACATACTGGATGTGGCACATGCACATCTACGTAGTTGTGTTATGGCTGTTATTGTGAAGGTTATGTAACCACTGGCCCCACAGTGACAAGTTTACGTACATCAGTCAACTATAACACAATCAAATATTAGACTGAATTTATGAACAGTTTATGTTAGATGTGAGCTGTGGCAGGCAGCTCGACGTCATGCAGATAATTAGATGATGACACTATGGATGTACTAGGTTATAATAGTACAGTGTGACATTGAGCAATTTAGGTGAATGATTACATTATAAGTAGTGTTATTGAATTTTATTTATTTATTTGTGCTGAGCAAATGAGGCATCCATTCTGAGGATGCACGCAGAGGTCAAACTCATTTCCAGCAGGCATGGTGAATGCAGCACAAACAGCCCAAGTTTAATTAGCTGGCTTTTTTATTTTATTTTATTCTATCTCTCTGCCTCTCCCTCTTTTAACATGTGATATGTGTTAGTAGGATCCAGCCTCACCACCTGAATGCGTACTGGCAGGCTCTTCATGAAGTCTAAAAGGAATATGCTGATTGAGGTGCTCCTGGCCATGGATTCAAGGGAGGTGCTGGATAATGATGTGCAAAGCATTTCTCCTCATTGGACTGAATCATTAGAATCAGTTCATTAAAAAGTTGAGTCTGAACGATTTGCTCACTGAATGTGTGGGATGGGTGAGGGGTGAGCAAGATGGAAAGGCAGAGTGTGCATGTGTGTGTTTGAGTAATACAGTCACAAGGTTCATACTTCCTGTCCACCTTGTTGTCTATTTTGTTGTCTTGGTAGCAGCAATTACAGACAGTGATCTCAGAATTTAGCTGGATGTGAAAACTGAAAGCTGCAATAACAAAGGACTTATTATATTATTGGAATATCTATAGAAATTTGAAACAGAATAATAATAGTAATGCTATCAGTTAAATTCATCCCTAACTTTGATCACTGCGTCTTTTGTCTGTGTTATGTGTGCAGGGGGTGGAGGTCAGCAGTAGTTACTGCAACAGTCATTTCAAATATGGATTACAACAGCTTCCTGACACTCACATATTATTGGTCTGTCACCAACCGGACCAAACTCACACGTATCACAAACATAGCTGCTAAAATCATTGGTCTCTCCACACCCAATCTTACAGAACTCAATGCTAGATCCATCAACCGCATAGCTAACACCATAGTTCAAGACACCACCCACCCACTGCACCAATACATCACCCCACTTCCTTCAGGACGGAGGTATAGAACCCTAAAGTTCAGGAGGGCCCGTCTGGGGAAAAGCCTGATCCCTGCAGCCATAGCGGCCCTGAACAGCAGGCCCCGCTGATCTGTCTTCATTGATCACTGTTGTTATGTACTGTCTGTTGTCACTGGTGCTGTGTATGTTGCTGATTGCTGTCTCTGTATACCACTGTTGTCTGCCCTGCTGTCTGTCTTGTAACATATGTCTTTCTGTGTATGTGCAGTCTGTGAAGACAATTTTCCCCGTGGGGACAAATAAACAAAATCAAAATCAAATCAAAGTCATTAATGACCTTCTGACGGGACAGCTGGAGAGAGACAGGAAACGGGGAGAGACAGGGGGACACACAGCAAAGGGCCTCCAGGTGGATACAAACCCAGGGCCGCTGCAGCGAGGACAAAGCCTCTGTTTATGGGGCCCCTGTTGTACCAAGTTAGCTATACGTCACCCTCGACCTAACATTTTTTATAACATGACACAGCAGCAGTATCTGTGCACTACTAAAAATGTGAAATACAGCAAGTTCAGATGTCCTCTTATTAAAGTGTGATTAATAAACATGACACTCATTTAAACAGGCTCTGGCTCTGGGCTCTGGGCTCAAGCAGCTGCCTGGTGCTTAGAAGGCAGGTCAGAGGCTGCTTCCTCTCACAAGCAAACAACAGGAAAAAGTAACAGACTGTGTTTTCCTCCTCAACTGATAGTGTCACATGACTGTCATATTTCATGTGGTGTGATTGCTGTACTTACTCCAGATATTAGACTGACCTTGACAAACTCTAAAGCTTATAGGCCTACTTTGCTTGCGGTGCACCAAGGATGTAGGCCAAAATCTAGCCTAATTACAGTTCAGAAATTAACCACACAGCAAGTGATTGATTAAAAATTATGAAAAACAAACAAAAACATGACATTGACACAGCCAAACAACCACATACCTGTGATCTCAATTAAAGTTTCAGGTTCAGGTGTGCAGAGTCCATGCATATAAATTTCCCAAGGCTCATAAAAAACTTTGACAGGTCATCAGTTGATGAGCTTTGGGTTTTAGTGGGTTCACTTACTTGTGTCTAGTGCTCTGTTTCACAGACCCCCTGATTCAGCAGCGCCCAGGTCCAGAATGTCATTTTCAGCCCTCTGAGGAGTTAGCCTACAGCAGTTGCAGGCTCTCATCTCTGCAAACATTGTTCCTGCATGATTTAAGTTTATCTGAAATTAACTGGAGTTTTATGAAAAAAAAAGTGAAGTCATTCTTTAGGTGCTGCTGCTGATGTCATACCTGAGCTTTAATTGTTGTCCGGCTTCTCAACTGGAGTTGCATTACCATTAGACATACCCTAATAAAGATCAACAAAGTATATTAGTAAATATGCAATATGATTGATAAACATCACTGGTTTAAGTGTCTTGTCATAGTCGCGTCGTACAGCACGAGATCTCGTCCTTCCCTCGGAGCTGCTCTCGCCGCACCACCAACCAACTTGTCACCAAAGATGGCGATTTGCTGAGTGCTCATGGATACACACATTTGTCGGCTAGTTGCTATCTTACCCGAAACGCCAACTTTGAAAACAAATTAACTGCTTAGCGAGCAACTATTTCTCCCTCTGAAACACATCTGACGCAGCGTCAGCCGCCGCCGCCATGCAGATCACCCTTAAAACGCTGCAACAGCAGACGATTCAGATCGAGATAGACCCCGAACAGACGGTGAGTGGCTATTAGCAGCTAACCTGCTAACTTGAGCTAACAGTCCTAGCTGCGGGACCTGTGTTTTAAGTTCTTACGGGTACGCTACAGCTTTACTTGATACCGATAAACAAAGAATAATAAATATAGTGCCCTCTGAATGGTGCCCATTAATATCACGTGTTACAAATGAGTAAACAACATGAAACATAGCGCCGAACAACGCGAAATCTCACTGACTAGCAGCCGTTAGCCAGGTAGCTAGGTAGCTAGCCTGGTTATAAAGTGATCGCGACGCGACTGTTAACGAGTTTCTCCAGTTTTGTGGTTTGCGTAGTCATTACTTTTCCCTCGGTGCTATCTGGTGTGACCCTTTATGTAATGTTGTAACTTCTAATCAAACCAATCTGCCCACTACGCTATGACTGCTATAGCTAATGCTAACCCTGATGACAATCACGATTAGCCTTATTGGTAGCGCACGTAAAAAGCTGGCTAAGTTTGTTAGCATGTTCACATCCCTCAAACAGCTTCCCGGGCAACATTAAGTGGACTTCAGACTGTGCTGGTCAATTTGTTGTTGTCATATCACTGTCATTACTCACAGTGGGCATCCCACGTGTGATTTTACACTTTTTAACAGTAGTAAGCACCGTCATGCTGTGGGAGAAATGAATGAAGCCACTACATCTGCACTGTCCCAGTTCAGCTGGCTCTTGCACATGAGCTCTGGTGCCAGTGTAATGTATGATGTTTGACAGTGGCATGTCACTGGTCCATCTGGACAATTTTTCATTGAACAGGTGCTTGGTAGAGTGTCAACTACCAATGTGAGAGGTCAAAGAGGAGGATGAAAGAGCCATATCTACCCAGAGCATGAACAGGCTTATAAAACATTGAGGAGACCGTGATGATGTGCATGATTGTTGATGGTTTTGGAAACTGGTTCCTGTCTTTGTCCTCAGGTGAAGGCTTTGAAAGAGAAGATAGAAGCAGAAAGAGGCAAAGACAACTTTCCAGTATCTGGACAGAAGCTGATATACGCTGGAAAAATCCTTCAAGATGACACACCCATTAAGGACTACAAAATCGATGAGAAGAATTTTGTTGTAGTGATGGTGTCCAAGGTGAGATCTTATTGTAATACTTGCAGATGAAACATGGCATTCTGTTTAACTCATTTTAATGATAAACGGCTTCACTGTTGAGATCGCTTGTCTAACACCACCTTCTTTTGAACTGGCTGAAGGCAAAGCCTGCAGCTGCCGCTTCGCCCCCAGTGTCAGAAGCACCCAAGCCCCCTGTACAAGACTCTGGCTCCACGTCAACAGCTGTCCCGGCCACAACTCCAGCCCCAGCTCCAACCCCAGCAGCTGTCCCCATTCCTCCTGAGGAGGACAAAGTGGAGCCAACTGCCGCAACCACCGAACCACAACAACCGGCCAGGTAGACGGTCTGCATGAAGTGTGTCATGTTTTCAGCTGCAATGATGAGTTGATCATTTGATGATTCTTCTGATTAAATACATATAATCTATGACTCTTTAACTCATTTTAGTCTAAAATAACTTGTCAGCAGTCGATGGAAAACTATTAAACAGTCATCACTTTTGATTACAAATGATTTAACAGTTGTAGGATACTAACCATAGTTAATTTCTCATGCCCTGTCCATTAGAGAAAGTTTTTTGGACATTGAATTCCAAATAAGACATGTGAGGTTTGTGTCATAGGCACAGTTAAAGTCTGTTTCACTGCAGGCTTGTTCCTTCATGTATTTTCTCACCATTTGATTTGTTCATAAAATCATTTCTTTCCTCTAATTGTAATAGCATTATTTAGAATTCTAATTTCGTTTATTGATCTTGTTCTCTCATCATTTAAAGTTGTTGTACATAACTTTTATATGTCCTTTAAATGTACATTACATACAAGCTATCACTAGACAAGATAACGCAGCACTGATGAGCACTGAGATGTTACCACAGGCGGTGCAACAGATCACCTAAGCAAGGAGGCGTCAACGTCAGGCTACATGCTAATCCGCACAAGCTAAAAGTGCCATGCTAGTAGATGTTTGCTCCCTCCTAAACAAAGTGGAATACATCAGACTATGGAGAGCTTCTCAACGTAGCGTGAGGAACTGCTGTGTTTACGTTCTCACGGAAACCTGGCTGAACCAGAGCACCACAAACGCTGAGCTCCAGCTGCAGGGTTTAATGCTGCATCGAGTCGACAGAGTAACTTCGCTAGCCAGGAAGCTAACGGCAGGTGGTCTGGCTGTGTACACCAACGAATCATGGTGCTGGGACGCTGAGGTAGCTATCACTCGCAGTTCACCACACGTAGAGTTAAGGACTGTCAAGAAGTTGACCCACCGCAAAATCCAAGATGCGGATTTGCTTTGCCACGGGAAGCGAGTTTTATTCTCCCTCTCGCTCACATAGACTGGAAGTAAACAGGAATGTTCACCATAGCCACATTTAACACCGGCAGGTGATTGTCCTTTGTCTGCATTGGTGTATATGTGACTTCAGGCGTTATGCTGCGTTTACATGGAATCAGGCTGACGGACGACAGCCGCTGAACGGAACGGGAGAAACAAACAAGCGATCCAATGAAACGGCATGGCGGCAAAACGATAAACACGTGTGGCAATATGTTGCCAGGGCGATTTATTGTTTACAACAAATTGATTGAAATATAAGAAATATATTTTTATGTATGTGTTATTTATAGCTATACATACATGGCTATAAAATTCAACTTTCTCTAGATATTAGATAGATTCCCTCCAAAGCTTCACATCTGGTTGTGAATTCCGTGGCGGTGGACGATAAAAAAAAATTAAAATCTTTGCCGTTCACCGTCACTGGCAAAAGTATTCTCTGCCCGTCCAAGTTTACTGTCCTTCTTTTGTCACAAAAATGGCATCCAATTTGGTCTATTTCAGTTGAATACACCATTTACTGCCAGACCCAGCGTGAAAGTGCTGGCAGTATTGTTGTAGTTAAATGGAATTCCTCTTGGGGTCGACAAAAGTTACGGACTGTAGCTTTAAGCTGAATGTTTTAGAACGAGTTTCCTCCATTCACTGTTCATTGTTGTCTCTGATAGAGCAGTGATTTACAATAAATCAGAGTTGTACATTGGCTCAATCACCCACCCAGGCTCATCCTAATGGAGAGCGGAACAGAAAGAGCAATCAATCAGTCAAGCTTGTTGAACAGTAGAACATGAGTCACTAAGTGGTCGGGATCCTATCATATCATTTCCACGATATCCAAGACAAGTACTTTGACTCTACTGCAGTGATGGATAGTGTGACATGATTTATTTAGTTGTACTGAACAGATGTTGATTGCAAAATGTGTTTTTCAACATTGTCTTGTTGCTTTGCTCGTCACCATGGAGTCATAGAAATGTTGTGCAGACTGTCTGATTTTTCCCTCCTCACCTTATGTTTTGTAGCTCCAGTGGTGGGAGCCAGGGCCTGGATGCTTCCTCAGCACTGGGTATGTAATGGATGGGGTCTCTGCCAGACTTACATCATATACAAGTAACCAGAGCCTGTTCACCTCTCACAGTCTCAGTGCCGTCATTTGGACATTTCCCCACTGTTGTTAAATGTGAATTGTACAATTTCAGACAATGGGTAGCACTATAAGGGGGTTCATATCTCAGCAGTGAATTTCTCGTGTTAATCCTAGGGTATACTTTGTGTGCCAGAAATGGTTACTGCTGTGAGTCAGGGACTTTACCGGCTGCAGTGCAATACATACCGCTCCTATATTTAGGATGTGACAAGAGTAAGCCATTCATTATTGTGGTGTCACAGAGAGTGATGGGGATTCCCATTTGTTCCACTCAGAGATGATGTACATACTTTTTTACTCTACTGTATGTTGTTTATTGCATGTTTATATTCAGGTAATTTTGCATTTTCTAAAAGAAAATGTATAACAAAAGGAATTTTCCCATGTGGATATAATATCTGATGGCCAACTAACATACAGACAGTAAAAACGTCTGTCATGGAGACCATAAAGTAGAATCAGCATTAAATGACAATGTAAAAATGACTGGACTGACCCAAAAAGTGGATTCACAATAAGTTTCTCTGTGTGGTTTGGAAAATCTCACAGGCAGAATTGACGCATAGTTTTAAAATCAGATTCTTGGTGATAGATTCCTAGTATAACTTTGTGACATGTAACCATTGTAAATATACAAACTATGTAAGTTCTGCCCTCGATCGTCTGTGCCATGTGTTTTTTCAGTGACCGGGGCCGAGTATGAGGCGATGCTGACGGAGATCATGTCTATGGGCTACGAAAGGGAGAGAGTGGTGGCTGCACTACGGGCCAGTTTCAACAACCCCCACAGAGCTGTAGAATACCTTCTCACTGTACGTCACACACACACACACTCTGACAGTATTCTTACCAAATGCAGCTCTATCCCCTCAGAAATGATGTGTCTGAAATGTGCTACTAGTCTGTCTACTTAAGAATTACAGTGTCCCCTGTGGTTGAACCCTTACAGCCATCATATCAGTCTGCTGTGGTGATCCGCTGGCAAATTCCTACATATACAAATACTTCATTACTGCAGATACAGAGTTTGATACCTGAGCGTGTTTCATGAGCATTGTTTTATAATATTTACTACAGGGGTGCCCCGATCATGTTTTTTGTGACGAGTATGGACATGCAGAGCCTGAGACGATTGGCATTCATTACAGATGTCGTGTATTTAAGCAATGTCCCACATTTTGTAAATGCTTCACATGGCTGAAGTTTTGGGGACTATTTGTGCAGCAAATAGTTTGGACGAGGGGGACATACTACACTACACAGCACACAGTCTCGCTGCCGGTGGTACCAGGGGTGACTGGTTTTAAAGTAAAGAGTGACTGGAAACACTAATTTGGATCTCGTACTTGTACATGAAAATCATAATGATCAATGGAGTTACCTCTAATTCAGTCCAGACTTACTGATTAAAACAGTGTGAGCTCAATTTTACAAACACCTCTTCAGTATGATGCAACATATATCAACAGCATCACAAAGGGCAGCTACTGAGTCAGTGTTGAGTTAAATCAACTCTGTAAAAGAGTTGTGACCTTCCTGATAGAGACCATGGTTTTGGCTCTGAGCATTAAAGAGGAACTAGGCAGGACTTTTACCTTAACTATGCTACATTTTAACCTTAATTAAACAACTTTGTGAAGTAATTGTGACGGTTAAATAAATGACTTGTGACTTGTTACGAGGGAGAATGGAGGTTCTCTGCCTTACACCTAGCATTTCTTTGCTGAAAACCAACCAACCAGTTCTCGACTCTGCAACGCAAACTCGCCCCGTAACCCGTGATCTCTTGTTTATGGCAGATAGGACTACACAAAAATACACGTCGTAACATTGTAAATGATATCCACCGCTCCATATATTGCTTTCCCTCCGGCTTTGTTGTAAACAAATGCACGTGGCCAGGAGGAGGGTTAGCAAAACAGCAGAAAGCTACCGGACTTACTTAGTTCCCCTTTAAATAAACTAAAGTGTGTATATGTTGAGCAGACTGGAGGATTTATGCAGCAGTTGTTATGATGGTCAGTAGCTGTGGGGGTGAAATCAAATGAAATGAAAATGTATTCACTTGGAGCCAACAAACTGTTAGTTACTAACTGTTACTGTTAGGGTCTGTCGATGTTCTTTGGCACCACGCAGGGAGTGTGTGTGTGTTTTGCGTGCGATGGATAACTTGTATTGTTGTTCTTCCAGGGTATCCCCAGCAGCCCAGTCCAGGAGAGTAATCCACCAGCGCAGGCCCCCGCATCCGGACCCACAGAAGCCCCGTCTCTAGCGGAGGGTGAGGCATGCAGCTAGGCTCGGTCCAAAAATACCTGCAGTCAAGCTTTATGTGTCTCTGTCTGCTGTGGAGAAAACAAACACCAGTGCTGGTGGAGTGGTAACAATAGTGGATTTTAAATGCTGCCCCCCCCTCCAGCCCCTAGCTAGTATCCATGAATCAAATTGAGCACTAGACGGCAACTCCGACCACAAGGAGACTGTTGAGGACATGTAAATGTACCTTGGCGTGCCTCTGGGCCTAGACACGGCTCATTCTCAGATAAATAGAATAAATAACTATCCCAATTCTCTGGGAGACAGTGACTCATTACGTGACTCATTGGGCACCAAATGTTTCTGCACCATGGGCATGAATAAATTGTTGTTATGTCTATTAGGTGTCACCAAGGCTCCACCTTTAGTGTAGTTTCATGACTTCGGAGACTTTCTGAATCCACAAAAACATTTTGTTTATCAGGACCAGAGCCACACTGATTTGATAAATTGCTAGTTGGCTCGAAGATAATTTAACAATCAATCAGCACATTCTGTCACTTTTCAAATAAACAATCCTAAAATGTGATGGTCACAGTTTCTTAAGTGGAGGGATTTGCTGCATTTGTTTCATTACCCTGGATTACAACTTTTTGGGTCCTCTCTGATCGTGTTAAAAGCAGTGGGCTGTGTTGCTCTGCTCATTGGATGATTAAGTCGTCTCATTTACATGTTAGTCCTGCTCAGCTGGCTCGGTTGGTCTATCCCGGAATCGTGTGTTTTGGCTCAAAGGTGTCAGGGTGTGTGAGCCTGCAGCTTCAGTGACAGCAATGGGGAAATGTGTCCCATCTGCAGTCGCCTGTTTAACTACAGTGGATAAAACACAAATGAGATCTATGAGGTTTTAGGATTGTTTTAAGACTTAAATGAGAAGCTGAAATGACACAACACTGTTTAGAAAGAGGAAAAAAAGGCACCCGTGGTAGTTGTGTAATGAATGAAAAAGCACAATGTCTGACTCGTCTCTCAGCTGACCAGCCGTGGTGTGAAGCAGAGCTGCAACAATTAACCGATCAATCGAACAATAATTGATAAACAAACTAATCATCAACTATTTTGATGAGTTTGAGTAGTTTTTTAAGGGAAAAAAAAAGATTTCAGCTTCTTAAATGTGAATATTTCTAGTTTCTTTGTTCCTTTATGACAATAAACTCTGTATCTCTTTGGTTTGTGGACAAGACATTTGAGGACATTGTCTTGTGGTTTGGGAAACACATTTTTCAACATTTTATTGACCAAACAACTAATTGATTAATTGTTTACATAATCGACAGATTAATCGATAACGAAAATAATCGTTAGTGTTAAGTGGGTGTGAACGTTGGATCGTCAGTTTTAGAAAGTTGCATTAAATTGTCAACACATAGCCCCCTCTCATTCAGTGTCAGAAATGTGTGAGGGAGGGGTTTCTCATGTCGCAGTGGGACAATGGATTTGCTGTCCAGACAGAATATCAATCCCACTGAGCTCAGGTCCAGTTGTACACAGGCTCAGTTTGAAGTAAGAATTTATCTACTAGTATCAAACATTCCCATGCATAAATCGATTCAGTTTGTTGTTGTTGTTGTCGTCACTAGGAGATAACCCACTTGCATTCCTGCGGACCCAGCCCCAGTTCCTGCACATGAGACAGGCCATCCAGCAGAACCCTGCTCTGCTACCAGCTCTTCTCCAGCAACTAGGCAGAGAGAACCCTCAGCTTCTACAGGTAACACACTCTGACCCCCAGCACCAACACAACCCGCAGAGTGGAGCCAGATGACGATACCCACTGATACCTGATAGAATATCACAATCTTGGTAGGTGCAGGGTAAACTAAGTTCAGGGCTGTAAGGTCACGGCAAGGCACCGCTATGAGTCGAAGAAACTAATTAACTAAGGGTAAAATTAAGTTCAGGGTTGTAAAGTCATGTTATGCATTCCACACTTTATGAGTGAGGTACCATTATGTCTGAAAGAGGCATAAATAAGTAACTAGCTTAACTTTAGAAGAGTTAGCGAGGAAGCTTTTCTTTGTTCACCCCAAGCTGGTGATGAACTCGTATCTAAGTGCATTTGACTTTCAGACCATGGTCTCTTCATTGCAGAATCCATCACTTCAGAAAAGCATAATTACAATAATGGTCTATTTAGATTTTAAGACAGGAATTTCCCTCTTTTTAAAAAAAGAAATCTGTAAGAAGAAAAAAAAAGGAACACAGGAAATGGAAATTCTGTCTCTGTGCCCTGAAGCCCTCACTCCACCACATGGTCCCTGCTCTGACTGAGTCATAGAGCTGAGGAGGAGGGCCAGGAGCAGAGATGTACTAGGTGTTAGTTGAGCTTATTGTTGGACAGGTAGGACCTCCAGTCTGTCACTGGCCCTCCTCGCGCTGGAGAAACCTCACTCACTGCAGGAGGAGCTCGAGCCTCATCGGTGTTGTTTTATTTTTTGCACAGGTCAAGGAGTTCAGAAGGAGTTGATCTGGAGCCTTCCAGAGCTCCAGATGTGACCACAATGCCTGCGTTTGAGTGTGTCGGTTGAATTTATATACAGTTGCATTGTTTTGGTGTCCTGCCTGTACCATGTTGTAGTTGAAAGTCTTCACCAACTACAGTTAATTAATGAAACACACAAACAAATTAAATGAGCAGCAGACACCATGTTCTATAGACAAAGCTGTTGCTCAGTTTCTTGTTAGATTATAGTATGATACAATAACTGATAATGATACATAAAATCCCTGTTTAAGTTTTATTTCCCAGCGTCTCAGTGTTGCGTTTCAGGTGTTAACCATTAACACTTTGTGTGTTTGTTCCCCCAGCAAATCAGCCAGCATCAGGAGCTATTTATCCAGATGTTGAATGAGCCGGTGGGGGAGGGGGGAGATGCGCCAGAGGTCGGAGAGATGGGGGCAGCGGGGGAGGAGGGCGCACCTGTCAACTATATCCAGGTTACACCTCAGGAGAAGGAAGCCATCGAAAGGGTGAGTGAGGGATGAAGACTGTCCAGCATCACAACATTTCAAATGCAGAGCTGCAGGTTAGTGTTCCCATGGTTCCTGGAAAACCTGGCAAAAGACGACCAATTTTCCAGTCATGGAAAACACATGGAAAATGAGAAAAAGAAGTCAAATGTCCTGGAAAAGCTTAAATTGTCCTGGAAAATTATTTATCACATCATGACATTAGCTACCAGATTTGTGTTCCAAAGAAGTGCCTAGAGACAAAACTAGAGACTTTTCCACTACACAGGCACGGCTCAACTCGATTTAGGTGCTTTTCCATCACAGCTTCCTTCTATAGTTCCTCCTCAGCGGGGGCGGGGCCGTCATATCACGGCATATCAGACATTTAATCCAGGTGAAAGAATAATAACAGTCTCAGCACAGATCAGGGGGTGGTGCTGCCGCCGTGTTTTTAAAATTAGCGGGTTTGATTCTCCTGTTGGACTCTTCCAGTGATGACACTAGGGCCAATCAGTGGAAGGCAGTCGGCTGATACCAGGTACTAGGGGCTAGTGGAAAAGTAAAAAGAAAAACGAGTAGAGTTGTGCCGCGCTAGTGGAAAAATGCAATTAGAGTTGGTGAGTGTTTCCAATATTGGACCATGAGCATGAGGGGTTTCTCTCCTTTGCTGAGTGACAGAGAAGCAGTAAAGAGCTGTAGTGGGTGTGGTTTAAAAACATGTTTGTGTTCTATGATAAATCTGTAATTTCTAAACATATAAGAGATGATTTCATAAAAAAAGCTCATAGACTGCACATCTTTAAGTCAGACTTCTGGGGGTTGAGAGAGGAATAAACATAGAAACAATCATGTTCAAATAAGGTACAACTGTTACTTCTCCACAGGATGAATGGAAAGGGGAATGTGTTAGTGTATGGTGTGATCACATGTCCGTCATATTGTAGCAGCTGAAAATGTCCTGGGAAATAATTTCAAGAACAGAGTGGGAAGTTAAACCCTTGTCCTCTGTCTCTCCTCCGTCACAGTTAAAAGCGTTGGGTTTCCCTGAGGCTCTGGTGATCCAGGCCTACTTCGCCTGCGAGAAGAACGAGAACCTGGCAGCCAACTTTCTCCTCAACCAGGGACTGGACGATGACTGAACACAGATCACTGCCTTCCTGCTCCCTCCTGCCCCTCCCCTCTCTTTGGCTCAGCATAAAGACTGCACCCCCTCCCCCCCACCTCCCCAATTTTACTGTACAGCTACCAACCTCAGCTCAACCCAACGAGAGGGGAGGAAGAGAGGGGGGAGAGCCAGCAGGGGGGTGGGGCGCGGGAGGGGAGGTGGGGCCGGGCGGGGCGGGGTGGGCTGACGGGGCGGGGTTAAGTTTCTGGGTGGGATTCCATGCTTAAAGTACACAAAGAGGAGGCTGCGTGCAGAAGGTCAGACTTGCATTATCTGAGGTCAGGGGGTGGGAGGGGGAGGGGGAGGGGGAGGGGGAGGGGGGGTGAAAAAAGTGGAGGAATTATTAAAAAAAAATCCACGTGAATTCCAATGGAATGTGTGGGGTTTGTCTAGGGGAGATCTATAATTTGATTTTAGATGCGCTTTGTGAACATTAGGGAAAGGGGGGAGGGGGCAACGGGACGGGGAGGGGAAGGGGAGGTGGGGGCTGAAGGGTTTGCAATGAGAGCGTGTGCTTGCGTCTCCGTGTGTGTGAGTACATGTCCGTGTGCCTGTGCCGATGGATGCGATACAGTTAAAGCCGAAAAAAGAAGTAATCAATTTGCGAGAGTTTGTTAAAGCTGTTAGCTGGACTGTAACGGAAGCACATTCTCCTCACCGCACTTCGACAATTATCAGTGTGTGTAACTGCTTGTGTGTACCTCTGTAAGCCTTCATGTACGTACGTCCAAGAATGAAACTGGCAGAGACGCACCGGACCGCGCCGCCCTCTGTATGTTGTCTGACATGATGTTGCTTTGGGGTGGGGGAGGGTGGGGGGAGGGGGAAGAAAAAAAACGGGAACTAAACTGACAAATAAGTATCTGGTTATTCTGTTCACTTTGTACCTGCCCTCATCTCTTCTTCTATGGTGGCTGCACATAACAGCCGCCAGTCACAAACACCACGCCTGCCTGTGTCGAGGTTGCTCAAATGTGCAGCTTTAATTTTTTTTTTTAAGTTTTGTTTGTTTGTTTCTGCGCGTTGCTTCTGGTGCTAATTAACACTACCCAGAAAAATCAACTGTGCAACTTCAACATCTGACTTTTAAGTTTCTGATCTATTTTTTAAAAAAATCTTCCGTTACGATCTTAAAAACACAAACCTGAGCAGCAACTGGTCATTCAGCTTAAAATCTCATCTTTCTTTTTTTCTTTTTCTTTTTAACTGTCAGTAGATGAAAAGGCTGCAACTAAACTGCTTTGACATTTATGGTGAAAGGTTTGTGGTGAGCTCTCTGCATTATACCTAAAATATATTCTTTCCCCACTTTACCAGAATGAGGACCACACTACATGAACTACATAACCAAAATGATTAAAACCCCATACATTTAACATTTTAGCTGTTGGATGCATTTTTTTGCAGGCAGGTCTGTGAGTGCTGCTCGGTGAGGAGTAAAAAAACATCTGCGTGTGGCTTTAGCAGCGTCTCACCCAGACCATGTGACGACGTCCTCTCTTCTACTCACTTATCAGATTACTACATTGTACTACCATGCCTACATCAGCACATTTCTTGCCTTGTGTCGTTGATTTCAGACACTTTAAAAAAAAAACCTTAAGGGAAACAAGAGGGAACCAAATCACCTGGAATTTCTGTTCAAATCATGTAGTGGTGTATAGATGACTGGTGTTTAATGTACCTTTCATCTAGCCAAGTGTAGTCTCAAATTTAACTGATCTGAATTCTAGTGAAACTTAAGATCAAGATCTGAATTAAAAATGACATAAAATTGACTCACCTGTGATTTTGTAAATTTTCTGGCACCTCCGTTGAAAAATTCTTCAAGTCGGCTCAACTTTAAAGTTTATTTTAAGAGGTGGTGGGACCACAGACAGGTCATTTTATCATCAACTTATAGATGAAATGACTACAACACAGATATGCACAGTGATCATAAATCACACAAGTATTACTCATTCTGCCTCCAACCCTGGACTATGAGACCAGTACTTTGTGTCAGCAAGTGCATCAGTATCAAGGCTACATTCAGTTACTCACAAAGCAGCTGATGAGAACGAACTGACCAGTGAGGAGCAGGTCTAATCCATCATCACCATCATACTGTATGTGCAGCAGACGGCCTGATTGTTCACTACAGGTGTTACTGTATTCTGAAGCTTACTGCTGGCCTGGTTGTGTGTGTGTGATGGGAGAGTGTGGTAAGCTCTATTGGAGTTTCAGCTCGTTGTGGGTCCATGAACAGACGTTAACTGTACAAGGAAACAAACCGTCTGCAGGATGATTGTGTATGTGTGAAGGCAGTTTTTACAGGCAACTGTCCAACAGCATCAACATGATCTTAGACTATGCTGTCCTATATTAAATGTCAGCAGTCTTCAGGCCTTCGACTCTTTTTGCCTCAATTAGCAGCATCATTACATCTCAGTCTGTTCAGGTCAGCTGCTCAGTGCTCACCTCCAGTGTCCGGCCTGCAGTGGACGAGAAGCATGGACAACCTGCGACTGTCACATGACATCACATGTACAGTAGGCTACACCTGGTAAAGTTTCCATGCACCGGCTTTGCTGATCCATATAAGAGTAAGAACACCTGAAGAGTAACAAGACATTTCTGTCTGGAAAATGATTCATTACCTCCATCTTGAATAACTAGTGGACTACATCATAAAACAGCTGAGAATACATTTATTATTGATAAGTAAATCAAAATTAGAATACATTTTTCATCATTTCCCCATTGACCCAATTAGTTGCCAATTTAAAGGAGCTATTTGCTTTAATGCCACTGCTACATCCCAAATGTTAGCATTAGCAGTCATTTTATGAGTTCAAAGCCAAACCTCATCCCTTTACTCACCAACATCTGTCTCCAGAGGTGGAAAGTAAATCAACACCAATGTTAACCCCTGTATTATAGATGTATATAGTGGGGGCTGGGGCCGTTTGGGGGTGCTAGGAGGTCCTCAGCAAATTGATGGGAAAAAAAAGAAGCAAATTAACAAAATAAAATCAAATTATTATATTTTGAGTTTTTGAATTGAATTATTATGAAATATAATTTATTGTATATAACATACTGAAACCTTATTATCATGTGATATCAATCAATCAATGCAGTTGAACTTCTCAGTAAAAATGGCCTCCCTTTTTAAAATTTGAGACTAACCAGGCGGGGAAAAGTTGTGATAGGTGAAAATTTTAAAATGGGTGATGTGATATCAATCAATCAATCAATCAATGCAGTTGAACTTCATAAACCTACTCAGTTACATTCCCATTTGATGGAACAGAAAGGATATTTTGACTTCACTCTCGACATTGTATATATTTTTCCTCTAAGTGCATAATGAAAAACAAACTTTCTCCTCTCACTTTTTTTAAAGAGTGGCCCACTCTTCCGTAGAAACGAGCCTTGTTCAGCAGCAGAGAAAAATGGCTAAATGTTCATAGCTTGAAGTTCACCGTGTGGTGCTTTGGTGCTGGACAGGTAAAGTAGTGCACTGTGGTTTATCAGATCCTTTGTCATTACATTCCTCAAAGTATAATTTGAGATAGCCAGTATGCTAGGCTACTTCAACACATTTCAAAAGGGAAATAGGCTCTTGTATGCAAATGATCCTCTATTGTAAACTTATTTTTACTTATATTTAAACCAATACAATTCTGTTTATGGGGTGAAAGTTTGGTTTTTTTGTTTAATCCAAATACCTCTAACCCATTAACTAACCCCTCAGAGTGACCTTGTGACCCCTGTGAAAGGGCCTGGCCCCTAGGTCGGTGACCACTGGACTAAACTGTGCAAGTATTAATATTCTACAATCATGTCTATGACAGCAGAAAGTATTTTTTCTGCTGTCACTGTAGCTAAGTAGCTCTACTTTTGATATTTTAGATATGTTTACTCCAGATAGATTTGAATGCAGCACTTTGAAATGTCTGTCCATGTTTGAGGCACAGGTGGCAGCTTGTCCATCACTGACATGACACAGTAATAACCACAGATGACATGAGCATGATACAGTCAAGAACATCCTTTTATTCAATCAAGTAAAGGTGTTGCTCTTTTCAAACTGTTTTTATTATTATTATGGAAAAGAAACTGTAATTAACACATGCATTTCACCATGGGCTCTGGGAGGTGTGTCTGAGGGTTGGATGCTGCTCTAAGGAGAGGAGGAGGAAGAGGAGGAGGAGGGGGGCACTCATCGTGGGAGGGGGCACAGGCCAGAGACGAGGGGATAGGCCGGCCAGGGGCCTCAGTCTACACATCTCTAAACACGGCCCAGCGTCCTACAAAACGTGTTAAAAACAAACAAAGGAATTTTTTTTTTTTGTAAAAAGAAAGAAAACAAAATGGCGGACGGTTCGGCCACAGGGTCCGACTGGGCTCTTTGAACAGTGCAGGGGCAGGTACTGAGACACCCCTCCCTCAACAAACCACACACACACTCTCACACACATGCACGCACACACACACACACACTCACACACTGCTCCGTGCAACCTGTTCCTCTCTGATATGGCTTCTCAACTGTGGCGCTTTCATTTGTCAAAGGCTAGATAGATAATACTGCTGCTGGCTTCATTTGCTTGATGAAGGAAATTAAAAATTGCATATATAGAATTATTTTTTAAATTATTTTTTTGCAGGACAAAAAAAAAAAACTAAACAAAAAAAACAACAACTAATCACTTGATTTTGCTGGTGGAATTTCAAGGTGCTTTCTCCTCAAGTCACCCAGGTCTGCTCACTTTACAGCTTTTGGAACCATATCACTTTGGTCAATGGTAGTGAATCAATACAACATTTTGAAACAAAGCGTAACATTTCTAGTGATTGTGCTAAATCTGAGCCTCTCAGTCTCCGCGCTGTGGAACCAGTCCGCTTTATAAGGTGCTTTGAGTTATTTTTGTTTCATTTTTTTTCCTTTTTTTTCTCTTTTTTTTAAATAGCTGGTCTCATTCAACCACTAGAAAGGTGCATAATTGAAGGTCTCGACGCAGCGTCTTAGCGCTGCCTAAGATATGCAGTAACAATGACAAAAAGTAATCAAAAAAAGCAAATCCAAATTCAATTATAAAAAAAATAAATAGATAGAAACAAGGATTACAAACAAACCTGCCTATACTAGCAGTCCTACTGGTCATCTCCCTCGCCAAAGACCAAAACCAAAAAGTTCCCATGAGTGCTTTCATCCCTCCGCCCTGGTTCATTAGTCACTGACTGCTCCCAGAGGGGAAACCTGTTTCTTTGCCCTGTAACCAGCCCCTGTCCTCAGCACAGCCCAGAGCCCCGTGGTGTAACTTGTTCACTTACATTAGCTGTTGAATGGAGAAGCTGAAGAAGATGGGTATGGTAATACAATGTGAAGCGTACAGACAAGAATAACATGTGAGCTAACTGCATTCTGCTCAGACAAAAAAATCTTTGCGTATTCTTTTTTTTTTTTTTTTGATTTTTTTTTTAAACCCCGCCGTTCAGAGAAAGGGAGAAAGGAGAAAAGGAGGGAGGGGAGGAAGGAGAAGGTTACGCAGCTACAGACTACTCCAGTGTCCAAGATAGACAGAAGACAAGATACAGAGGAAGAGAAGCAAGACAGAAAATATCTTCTTTTTTTTGTCTTTTTGCAGCTTTTCTTAATTATTCAACAATAAAAAGAGGAACTAAATCACACCAATTTCCTTTAGTACTATGTATACTGCTTTAAAAAGCTTGAAGAAGAGGAAGAGAAAGATATAGAAGTATGAAGGAGGGGACTTTTTTTCTTTTGAGATGGGCACTCAGGATTACAAGATGGAATCTGTGAACAAAAGGCACTTTTTAGGGACAACCTTTAAGATGCTCTGAGTCTATAACACTACATCACCAAACAAATATTTATAATCATTTACAGTGGGAGATGGGGATTGGGAGGAGGAGGGGAGAGGGGTTGAGGGGGACTGGAGAGAGGGGGGGGTGGGGCTCACATTCTTATTGAACTGATGACAGCATCCCTCTGAGGTCGCCAATTCCCTCTCGCCAAACCAACCAGACATCGACACCAAATGAAAACTAAAGTAAATCTCACCAGACATCGCTCAGGATTTTTTGTTCTTTTGTTTCTCTTGGAAATGGGAATCCATATTTGTGCATCTCCCAAAATCGGGGAAGATCTTGTCTATGTCCCACGTTAGGTTCACTTATTGTTGGATAAAAGATAGAACAGTCTGGGAAAAGATGGGTTTTTTTCCCTCAGCGACTGTCGCTCTGCTGTGGTGTAAAGGTTGGGGGGGAAAAATGCCTTTTGTCACAACAACCTTTTCGTACAATGAACCCCTCCCCCCTTGGTAAATACAAAAAGAGAAATAGAATAATGCATGTTTTCCTAAAATTTGCTTTTTATGATAACACTTAATTTTTTCGTTTATTATTATTTATGTATAATAGAGATTGAATGTACTTTATTCTTTACGAAAGCACCAGTTTTCATAGTGATATATATTTTATGAGTTGCAAAATTGTTCCTTCAGCCCTCCCACATTTTGAAATAAAATCATTAGAAATGAAAATTCTTAAAAAAAAATAATAATGAAAGAAAAAAGAAAACAAAAGGAAAATTAAAAACAGTTTCCTCAAACTTACTTACAAAGACTGGGACACCCTCATATTTAGAGTCCTAGAGCACATGGACTTGAAAAACAAACAAAAGGAAAAAAAAACGAAAGAAAAAAATGTTGAGGGTTTTCCCTCTTTTCTCGTGACACCCTCAAACAATTGCTAACAAACAAACACAATTCCTCTACCAAGGCATTGCACATGGCTCAATCAACATACATCATTTAGTTTCAAGAACAATACTTCCCATCAGAACAAGAAAGAAAACAACAAAACCTAATCTGTTCTTTTTTTTTTAAATCCTCAACTACATTTTCATCACTGTCTATGTATCTATTGTGTTTTGCCATGGATTTTCCTTTTCTGTCATTTAATGCGAGTGGTGGGTTTAGAGACTGGTACTTTAGCTCAAATCAGCAGTTTTTGAGATGCATCCTATGACTGTGCGATGTACGCCATGCTTCAAAAAATAACTAGACTGCCACAGAGCTTATCTTGCAAATAAAAAAAATGTATATATCTATAAATATATATGTGTATTATATATAAAGATGCTTGCAATTATCTAGTGAGCTGTCACCATTTTTTTTTCTCCTCTCCTGACATAAATTTTTCACCATTCACTATAGCTTATATGTGAGAAAAAGAACCTGAATTCATGTTTGACAAATTGCATAATGGGAATACAGAGGCACTTCCATAGATTAGAAAAGAAATCACCTTAGCCATCATTAACGTCTTACTCAGCGGAGCTAGTTCTCTCTACGAAGCTGATGAGATGGTCGCCAGTCGTTGGCCAACTATGTTGTGTTTCCCTGCAGTGAAGAACATGGCCAGGCAGTCCAGTTATTTTGTGAGGTTGGATGGATGATTTGAGTTCAACTTTTAACAGGAGATAACTGAATCAGTCTGAATGTGTATGGGCTAATGATTTCAAACAATTAAAAGCATAAAGGCCTCCTCAGATTGTCTATGTTTAAGACTTCCCTTTGAATTCAGTCGGGCACTGGGGATGTGTTTGAGTTAATAGTGAGTGGGCTTTTTTTTTTTTTTTGCTTTTTCTTTTCTTTTTTTTTTAAGTCTGTGTGTTCAAAGAATTGGCGATCTGTGCTCTACAGGTGTGTTTCTATCCCAGTGATACATCCACTGATTTGGAATACTAAGTGGTGGTCGATCTACTGTAACTCTCTCGACAAAAACAAACTCACAAGATTGGCTGGCATGATTGTTTTAGTGCAGTTTTGATCATCAGGGGCTCATCGGTTCACAATAGTTGGGGTGGGGGGGTGGGGGTGGGATGCTGGTGCATGTGTGTATATGTGTGTGTGTGCGCATGTTTTTTTTTTTTTTGGGGGGGGGGGATTACCATAGCAACCCATATCCTTTTACCTGACCCTGTGCACCTTTAAATACTGGGCACATGTGTGATCCTCGTACTGAAAACCCTCTCTGAAAAACAGCCAGATATGTCACATATTTCATTTTGCTCCACAGTGCGGCTCCCTCTGCTCTTGGAGCAGCGGCACGTCTGGGAGTGTAAACAACAGGGTAAACTTTAGGGAGACAGAAAGAAGAGCTACTTTCTCTTTTACTCTGGGTCCCATCTTCAGCAACCTTCCCTCCACCGTTCTGGTTTTCCATCACTCACGTTATGACCATCGCCAGTGAGCAGCTGGACCTGGGTTAAATAGTAGAAGCTTTTTTTTTTTGTTTCTCTTGACCTGTGTGGTTGGGGCAGGTAGGTTCCCGGAAAATAGGCTTCCTGTGATTGTCAAAACTCTGCATTGTGTGGTCCTGCAGCACAGTGTGTGGCAAACGGGTTCATCTGGCACTGAGAACAAACAAACCATGTTCAAGTTCCACATTTTTTGCAAAATACACATATTTACCCTCTTACTGGGAGTTACATGAGAAGATCGACGCCGCTTTTGTGCCTGAAGGAACTAAATGAAGCCACGGCCAGTTGATGCTCAGCATGATGACTGGAAACAGTGGAAGCAACTTCCCAGGCTCTGTCCAATGAAACCCAACTACATGTTATCTGTAATAAATTGTTGTGCATTATCTCTGAATATGAGAAGCCCTCACAAAGATAATGCTTTGTCTGAAAAACCAGCTAATGCAAGAGTATAAAGAGCGTATAAAGAGTAAATAGAAATAGACTTGTTTCCACACAGGTAAATGAAAACAAACCTATTGTGTAATCTGTATAAAAACCCAAAGTGTAAAAACACAAATGAACCATTTTATGAGAGTTAAGAGACAGAATATTTCTGGGCTGTGAAGAGCTGCCACGTCCCAAACACCACAAAAACGGCAAATTGTCACTTTCAAACTCCAGGTTTTGTAAACAGGACGATCTGCTTCCCCCTGTTTCCAGTCTTTACGCTGACGTTTGGCTAGTTGTAGCTTCATATTCAGTGGACAGACAGAAGACTATCGACGTTCTTCACGTGTAGCCCTCTGTAATAAAATGAATACGTGTATTTTCCAAAAAAATAAAATAAAAACTGAACCTTTAAGTTTTTGCAACTACTATTTGATCCGGGTTAGCTAGCCACCCTGTCTATGCCGCTTAAACATCCCACTGTGTTTCTCTATAAGGTGCTGTCATTCAAATATAAAACAATTATAAAATAGTACAAATCCAAAAGGAATAAATTCAAATAAGAGAACACACAAGAGAACAAAATCATTCATCTACATCACAAGAGGGCAAAAAGGGGAATCAATAGCTGCTGTCTATAGTCGTGAAAACTGTCGGTAATGATGTACACACGCTGGGTTTCAGTGTGTGTGTGTGTGTTGGTTTGGACGTCTAATCAAATAGGTAGACTTCACTGGGCTTTTACTGAATATGTATATAAAACGAAAATATGATAACACAACACCACTACCTATAAATACTACAATCTAAAAGGTGAGAGTGGGCGACTGTGTGTGTGTTGTGTGTTTTTTCTCAATTGTACATAACATGCTGTGGCCATGGCACAGATTGTAGTGAGTGTGTGTTGTGCGGGAGGGGGGGGAAATGCGAGAAATGGGAGCGGAGGCCAATGATTTGTCAAACTGAACGATGGGGGTTGAGGACACGTGAAGGCTTCTTGTACCTTGATTTTTTCCTCTTTAAAACTCTTGATAGGCAAGTCTGGTTTACCTCCCCATGCCTTGCAGGTAAAATAGTGCACATCGTTTAAGATTAGTGTTAATTGATTCAGCTTGTAGTGCAACCCTTAATCAAGAAATGTTTTGGCATGGTCTCTCTCTAGTTAGTAGTAAGGGTACGAAGGGGGAGGGGCTTTATAGAGTCAATGGTCAGTCAGAGAGAGAAATGTTGGTCAATTTGATTTAGTTTTGGGTGATGACAGATAGAACAGGAGCATGGACTGCAGCTTTCATTGGAGACCTAATTGTGTCTTTTGCTCTGATTGCGGTTGTGGTTGGGCGTAGCTTTGTCGGTTGAAACGTTTCGTCTGGAAAATCTGCTTCTGTAGGACAGTTGATTTTCGTTTGCCATTCGATACACAATGCGTCCTCACAAAGTAGGAGAAGCCGACCACTTTTTCCTCCTGCGCTGCTGCTGCTGTTGTGCTGGTTCGGTGTTTTGTTTTTTTGTTTTGTTCAGGAGAGATGCCTGCGTGGTGCTGTTTGTCCTCTTACTCCCTTCCCAATATCCTGGCATCCTCTTGTCCATCCGTTCATCTTTCCATCTATCCATCCTTTGTTTAAAATGGGTCCTCCCTCTGAGTGGGTAAGTGAGTCCAGAGTTCCTCCAAAAGTATCGTGCTGCTGCTGCGATTTCCTGTGTTGCTTGGTTGTATTTTGTATCAGGTGAGACATACTGTCAGGGTCGGTGGGTGGGTGGGTGGGTTGGTGGGTTGGAGGACAATAGTTATCCTGTGGGTTGTTTCTCTGTTTTTCTATTTCCGATTGTAAAGAAAGAATTCTAGTTGCTGGTTTGTACACAGATCTTGTCAGAGGAACCAAGACTGCAAGAGAGAAAGAGGGACAGGGATGTGGAGGGGGAGATTACATTAATGTCACAACCACAGAGATTTGGTATAGGCAAGATTAACAAGACACCTCTAATATAACAGCCAACTGCAATTTGGTGACTTTAAAGACAAACGCACAATGGACCAAAGCTTGGATGGACATCAAACTCCTCTAGGGTCAATCATCAGTTGATCCACATGGTGTTAGAAAAGATTCTCAGCCATTCAGGTCATAATCTCTTGAAACTTTATGAAGGCACTTTGACTTTGACAACACGCTAAGATGCAGACTAATCATTATTGTAGTGTAACTGCTGTGGCTTTTGACCAAGCTATTGGAAAAATTGGAAAGGACCTAATGCTTCTTATAGGTTGATTAAAGAAACACACACACGCTTAACCAATATTAATTCATCCTCTGGGGAATATGAATATTTGTACATTGCATAGGCCTACACATCTATTAAGAAATATTATATCAGGACAAACAACTGACACTTAAAATAACTTTTATTTGTCCTTTAACGGTCTTGGTCAGAATCATTGGCATCTCTGAATTTCAACACTATAAAAATAAATTATTTTGAATAACCATAATATTTTATTAGAATGGCCAAGGTTACATAAAAAAGGATATTTCTTGCAGCCATTCAGAAGACTTGTCTTCTGGTAGGTTCTGCTTCACTGATTTTTATGTGTTTATGCTCTTTAAAGGTCAGATCTCTGTCAAGATTGTCAATGGAATTTAGCTTAGTCTCATTTTTGGCCAGTTCAAAACCATCTTTTCCTTTTGAACCATTCTTTGGGGCTGCTGGACTTGGGCGTTGGGTCGACCTTCATCTTAAAATAAATGTTCTGAGACTGAGTCACACACGTCTTGCTTTGATAATCCTCTGATTTCATCATTCCCTTGATAGATGCAGTGCCTCCAGGACCAGAGGCAGCTTAGCATCTCCGCAACATGACAGAACCTTCATCATTTATTTTTTTTAACTGTAGGAGGGTTTTCTTGGTTTGGTGTGAAAAGCTGAAAGAACCAATCCAGAGCGCTGCAGGTCAGCCTGAAGCTTTAGACGTCTTGTGCTGTGGTTTTTACACACTTCTCATCCACCTATGCAGCCTGCTCATCGAGTTGTTTCTTAGCGCAATCTATTCATAGCATCTTCTGTTCTGTCACAATGAAACATGATAACATTATAAATTGTTGAAACAGGGATTTAAATGTTTCTGGAGCTTGCCCCTCAGCCCTTTCTTTTCAATAAAACCATTTCTAATGTTCTCAAGCAGCTCTCTTGTCTTGGCCATTGTGACCGAGAAACTGGAAACAATCGGCCTCTTTTTACACACTAACTAAAACCATCATTCATCGATTATTTCAGGTCATGTGGATGCTGAATATTAACTACAGCTGAGTGCTGTTTGTTTTTTTATTTGGACTGAAGATCAAATTTTTAATTCATCCAAAGGGTGCCAATAAATGTATCCAGGGTACAGTTTGTATTTGAATTACTTAACAATTATGTTTGTTAAGTGACCATGGATATATTATTCAAACATTCTGGTTATATGAAATTGGTTCATTTAGATTTACATATCTAATTGTGTGTTTGAAATTCAGGGCTGCTAATAATCTTTTTAAAAAATTTTTTTATCAGGACTGGAGGGCGACACACAGTGAGTGACAGAGGAGTCATCTGGGCCTCGATCATCAATCCTGCCCATTTCTGGAGTGAAGTACAATATGTCTTGAATTTGGCCCGGCACTGCATGTCTACTAATGGCCAAGCAGCAGCAGGGGGATGGCAGTCTGACGCTTCTCCCCCCCCCCTCCCATCACTTGTGCCATCTCCACGTTGGGTTTCTCCCACTCAGCGTGAGCAGGGAGCAGGAGTGGGTCACCGTCGCTGTTGTTGGCTGCCCTGCTTGGCCTGCAGGATCTGGCGCTGCGGGCTGGTGCGCCAACATTCTACAAGTCAAGCCTTGGAAACTACTCTGAGCCTCCGGGGAAGCAGACTTTTGTTTTGTTTGACTCTAACAGGTCGCATGAATACCCCCCCACCCCCCACCCCCTTCTGCCTCCTGCCCTTCTCAGCTACCCTACTCCCCTGGGCACTGTCCCAGCAGGCCTGGGGCATTGTAACTTCTCCCTTCTTAGTTACTCTCTTGCCTTCTGTGTGTGCTCTTACAAACACACACACACGGACATACACACAATCCATCTATCTCCCATGAACACTCCCACTAAATCCTTGGCAGCAGACAGTGACCACCCTCTTTTCTTTCCTGCCCCCCCCCCTCCACCCCTACCCTTGCCCCCTCTCGAGCAACCCCTTCTCAAATTCAAGATCAACTGGCTATGACATCATGTCTGGTTGCCGGGGGTAACCAGACGGCCGAGACGTGACTTCTATAAGGGCCGAAACTCTGACGCTCCGTTCCCTCCATTTCTTCTCTTTCTCCGTACTGTTGGTATCTTGTTCCCTCCCTCCCTCCCTCCCTCCCTCCCTCCCTCCCGGCGCTCCGGCTGCAGTGCCCATCGCTGACCACTGGAGGGCACATGGAGCCCACTGTTGTCAGTGTGAGGGGTTCTGCAGTCTGTCCTCCAGTCACCACATACTCACTTCTGACACACTCTTTGTTTAGTAATTCATCATTTTTGTCGTGGATCATTAATCTTTAGTGTCTTATTTTGACAGACACATGCAAACAATTAGTGCTGTGTGTTTGGAAAAGTGAAACCATACTTCAGACATTATGACCCACTGAGGACTGAGCATCCATGAGCTTTTTTTTTTTAATAAAAGCACACCAAAAACACATAACATAGCCAAAAGTATGTATGCTTTAATTTACTCTTAGTGTTGTGGTGGCTTGTTTTAATAAAATGAGACCTTAATGCTACAGAATACTATGATATTTTAGACAATAACTTTGTGGGGAACTCTTTGGGGGAAAATAGCGTTTCCTGTTTCAACACGATGATGACCCTGTGCAAAAAGCCAGATCCATAAAGAAATTATTTCCCCCAGTTTGGTGTGGAAGAGCGGTTCGCACAGAGCCTTAACCTCAACCCCTGTCTAGCACCACTGGGATACAGTGGAAGACCGACGCAGGTTTTATCACCATAAATCAGTGCCCGACCTCACTATCATTACTCTTGTGGCCAAATGGGAGCGACTCCCTGCTGCTAGGTTCAAGAATCTGGTGGAAAACCTCCCCAGAGGAGCGGAGGCTGTTGTAATAGCATATTAACATCCATAGATTTGGGATGATGTGTTCAACAATCGCTTGTGGATGTAACGTCTGGACTTCCACAGACTTCTGGATATGGAGCGTGCACCAAGACGCCAGGGGCAAACAAAAGAAGCAACTCAAGACGGTAGGTTGTTTAGGGTGAAGTTAACACGAAGACGTCATTATCAAGAACAAGAGGAAAAACTCAAGCGGGAATGATGAAGAAAAGGAAATAAAGACTGAAGTGAAAAAGAGGAGGGAAAGTAGAGAATGGAGTGTAACGAGCAGAGGGGCAGAAAAGATCAGGAATGGGGGGAAAGGAAAGGGAGGAAAAGTGAGAGAACGGAGGGCAGAGAAACAAGGGAGGGGATCAGCAGAGCAGTTTCAGATGGTTTCCATGTGTCGAGGAGCGGAGCTGAGCTGGCTCCAGGCGGGTGTGGTTGGACACTAATGAGAAAAGTACTGGTGGTAATGGAGGAGGCATATGAACACGGCGCAGAGCAGTGAAAGGAAGGAACGAAGAAGGTGGAAGAGAGAGAAGAAAAAAAAGCAGAGAAAATGAATACGAGGGTGAGAAGAGTGCAGAGCAGGACGAGGCTTAAAAAAGAGTTAGAAAAGTGAAGCGGAGTGGGAGGTGTGTGGTGGGTTGGCAGGAAGGAGTGGAAGGAAAGGTATCAAGGAGAGGGAGCGAGAGGAGGCAGCGAGGGAGAAGGCCTGCTGTCTGAAGGGTAGGCTCCATATGTGCCAAATAAACAGTTGAGCGCATATGGTAAACCACACACGTACAGTAAAATACAGATGTACAAAATGCACACATTGACGGTGCGCTGTGGGATGGTGTAAGACGAGAGGTGGAGGAAACCTAGCAGCAGGTTTCAGGGAGAGTGAGGGAATAAGAAATACTCTGGCGCACGTCCACGCAGTTAATAAGTTTCCTGAGTTTGACCGGTAATCGCAGTCCAAACAGACGAGTTTCCCTCTCACTTTTTTTTCTTCTTCTTAACACACGGAGACTAACTGTCGGTATATCCCCAAACTCCTACCTGTGTCTGCTGCGGGATGTTCAGAAAGTTGTTGTCCCGTGATCCGATGCCGACAAACCTGTTGGGAGCTGTGGCGCCTGGCGTGGAGTATGCTGTGGAAACAGAAGAACACAACAGACATCAGAGCACAGAGAGACAAACACTGCCCAAACTTCCTCTTCAATCTACAAGGAATAGAACAGACACATTAGGAAATACACTTATTCAGGTTCTTGCCAAGAGTAAAATGAGAAGAGGCCGGTGCTGCTCGTGTGTCTTTCTCAATATGAAGCTGGAGCTAGCCTAGCATTTGAAATAGGTGACACACAACACCCTAATGAAACCACATGGTATTTATTTACTGTAATATTTACTATCATTTTTGTTGCACACTAATAAGCAAATGTTGTTACCGTTGAACAGAGCCAGACTTGCTATTTCATCTAGTTTCCAATATGCTAAGCTATGCTAACATTAAATAGTCAGGTGTCAATCTGTAACTTTCTGTAACAGACTGAATTCTCCAGAACACCAAGCTTTTACTTAATGGCTATTCGATAGCTAACCACTCTGTCTCTGTCCCATAATGTTTCTGAGCTAAGCTAATCAGCTGCAGGCCATGCTGACTGCACAGATGTGAGAGCTGTATCAATCTTCTCATCAAATTCTAGTATAGGCAATAAAGTCAAATGTGCATTTCCAAGTTTCGTTATCGCTGTAGGATTTAATAGGATACGGTAAACCTACCGGATCACTGTAGCTAAAACGTAAATGCGTATAAATTAATTTCAGTAGAAAGTACAGCTGTATTCGGGTCATCAAAACTCCACAGTGAAGTTTGCCAAAATCTGGTAAGCAAACTTAGATCTCCCTGAATGATTAAGTCCCATTAATATACTCAGTTGGAAGTGATTGAGCACACCAGAATCCTGACATTGAGCATCAGTCAGGGACATTTAAAACCCACTTGCATCAAAGTCTCTGACAAATTTAGGGCAGTTTGAGGCACCCTACGGACTCCATAATTTGAATCTCACTGAGGGATTCAGGATGCAGTGTGCAGACTTGTGCATGTGTGAGTCTGTTTGTGTGAAGGAAAAGGCAGTAAGACAAGAGGAGAGAGACAGATTTATGTGTATGGACATATACTTTATACATCCATATGTTTCTAAGACTTGGAGTAACATACATAAGACATAAAAGACTTTGAGACGCTGACTGGGGGGTAAAACGAAAACACTACACTTGAAGGAAAGCTAAAAACAAAAAAAAAAAGTGCTCCATCCAGTGCCCCTCCTACACAGGTGAGGAAGACAAACGAAGTGTGAGAAAGTCCCACAGGTGGACTGACAACACTCCTTCACCTTAGGTAACACACCCTGTCCTTCCTAACAAACAACAAACAAAAACAAAAAAAATCCCATCAAGAAAATCAGCTCAACCAAAAACTAATTATTCCACCAATGTCCCAATTTGTACTGGAGGGTTTTGGAGTCCATATAAATTAACTGCCCTAAATTTGTGCCCTTAGAATTAATTGATAGTCAAAGTCTTCTCAAGTTTTTCCACAAGATTTGCTGAAGAGTCCAGCGGGAGAAGAAAGGAGGATTTAGAGGGAGAAGAACTGGGGTGATGATGTACCTCCCATTCCCGACAAAGCAGAAGGAGCCACTGAAACTGACGGGGGGCCTAACACAGAACCCCGAGGATCACCATGAAGTCCTTTTCTGACTGATATCTCTCACCCAACCTCTGGTGGCCTTGATCTACTCTACTGAGCTCCACAGTTTGTCCTGTGCTGGCTTCCATAGCCCTCCGAGGGGTTAAGGGAGGTGAGATGTTGGATACACAGGAACAATGATGGCACAAAGTTGGAGGAAGAACAATGGCAGGGGTCTTTTCTCTGGAGAGGGGAGGGGGGATTTTCAATTTGTTTTTGTTGCTGGTTTGGTTTTGAGAACGGTCTCTGCGGGGTCACTTACACGGAGATGCGGGCGAGGAGAGTCCGCCGTCAGGGGGCGTGCTGTTGGGTTTAGAGTCGGGCATAGGGAGGGGCACTGGGCGGGCCACTGGGGGAGGTGGAGGCAGCAAGAAGGAGCCTGGCATTTTGCTCTGGCCGCTCCCGTTTGGCTGCAGACAACACAAATAGGGTCAGGAGGGCGACATGCGACAGTCCGCAGACACGGAATGAAAAAAGAGGACGTAGCTCGGGAGGCCGAGTCCAAAAAAATATCCATGACGGAAGGGAGGGAGGCGATGGTGGAAGGAGGGAGAGGAGGTGGTGGGAAACAACAACCAAAGGAATGATGTATGTGGACGGCATCTTTTATGGAGGTGTGAAAAATAATAATCACCACAGGGATTGAGAGGAGTGGGAGCTGGAGCTGGAGGTGAGGTTCCACAAGAGTGGTCCGTGGTGAGTGGAGGAGGTGTGGAGGAAGGAAAATTATTGACTGGGTTCGTCCAGAAGATGGCAAGAAATCAAAACCAATGGCAAAATACTTGTCTACACAAGCACAACACCACCAACAATACCAGCACCAAACAACCAAAACTCCAAACTAAAATCGTAACAGCTAGAGATGAGGACAGAAACACGATGACACAACACAGGACGGGTATGCTTGACTGAAGTGTGCCGTGACACTGATTCACTCTCGTGCTGATGGTTGTAACTTCTGAGGGGTTGGGTGGAGCAAAAGAAAAAATTAAAATAAAAAGGGGGGAGGGAGGGGGAACGTCGGGGTCTGGAACAGCAAACGGCAAAATGACAGACAAGACAGTACACAGATTTGTAGATCAGCTGCACCAACTAATGTCTGTGTTGCACTAATGCTGTGGGATGTGTTGTAGGAGGTCGAAAAAAAATGCCTTGGCATTCGCTCTCCTTCAAACTGATTCACAGTTACACTAATATTACTCTGAAGAGAAATGTGATTTAGGACTTGTGCAGTGACATTTCTACAATATGCACAGATATGGAAGCAAAAACAGGTCAATTCATTAGTCATTTAGAGGAAAAAATTTACACCTAATTGTTAATATGGAAGAAAAGATCATTTACGTGGTTTGAATTCCTTCTTCCTTCATTTACTGTATTTACATTGAATTCCACATTCTATTATGTGGAATAGACTGTTCTATTTTACTATCATAAATAAATAAATAAAAGTTTCCGAACGTCAAAAACAGAAGCTTGTTTTGCTCTTCCTTTAGAATTGTATGCTCACTTCATGGTTTCAGTAGCTGTCATAGTTGCTGTAAACTCATGGATCTATATTAACGCTGGCTTTTAACAGTGGATGGCCATTTGTGTGATATCCGTTGTTAAAAGCTGGCGTGATGATTCATGCGTTTTAGAGATTTTCAATGAAAAAAAAAAGGTCCACGTCTTTACCGAGACGACTGAAACCATGGAAAACATTTACTTCCACCAGAAGAGCAAAACCTATGATAGAATATAATTCTATTATATTCTACATGTGCATACATAAAAAAAATATCTTCTGATATTTCTGATGGTTTTCAAGATAAAATATCACAGTGCTATAAATTATGTCAACATAAAGCACTCAGTAATAGGTAAAAAGATGCACATAAAAACTAATTTGCCTCTGTACACTCCCTTTGCTAAATACTACATAACTGTTCTAGTGTTCATACAGTGTCCCTCCTGGAAAAAGTCTTATTATTGAAATGTAAGTGCAGGTTACTTCTTAAATAAATGGGACATTTGTAAAGGTAATAAAGTTCCCCCTTTGCCGCGGTGAGGCTTACCTGTCCAGCGGCCTGCCCCGAGCCATCAGCACAGACAAACTGCACAAATTCCTTCAGGGGATCCTGTCCAGGGTGGTGGTGGTAGCGGATGGTTGGGTGGGTGAAGTAGGGGCTAGACTGCTGGATGATGGAGGGAGATGGGAAGTGCAGGGCCGAGGCTGAAGCACGGGGACTCCCTGTGGACAGAGATGCTTGTATTGAGGGAACATACGAAGAGAAAGGCGCAAAAAAAAAGAGCGAGAGGAAATGATGAGACACTGAATTCTTACTTAATCTTACAGATGGAAGAGGATGGATGAAGTCATTAATGAAAGATAGCAGAAGTATCACATCACAACTGGAAACCATAAAAGCTCAGATCTGGTTCTACAATGTCGTACATGAAAGGAATGTTGTTTTCCCTAGAAAAGCTGATTTCAAGCTAATGGCCATTATGGGCATTGCTCATAATGTTTTATGATCACTCCAGTAAATCTATACAGCTTTCACACACACACGTTGCTTTCATATGTGCACACACACACACACCGACTACATAACAATTCAGCACCATTCAGACTTATAGACAGACACGCACCTGAAAGTGCACAAACACAATAGACGCAAATGCTACACATTCTGAAATCGGATCCAAGGAGCTTGTAAAGAGAAAAAAAGCACAAAGCCGTCATTGAGCACTGTCTTAAATTAGCCGGTCTTAATGCCTGCATGCCTGTGTGCTGTTTTGAGGCTGTGATTCACCGCCGTTGACGCCGGTTTGGCATTCAGATGCTAAAGCTGTTTTTTATCTGACACATTTTCTTTCTATGACAGAACTAATCTGTACGTGCACGTCGTATGGACGGATGGATGGAGTCGATGCGTCTCTGTTACCGGGGCTGCGGAGCCGCATGTCCCCGGGTATACGTGTATGCGCGTGACCTTAACTGATCAAGTGATTGCACAGTATTTTGTTCCTCGGGCTCTGTGCTCCAGCAATCTGAAGTAAAAGTAATGGAGACGGCATCACGGTGCCAAGTCTCAGCTTTAATTTGAGGAGATTTACATCAATACTGAAAAACTGTGTGGGAGATATATCCTAAAATAGATGCACAGAAGAAACACTGAAAAAAAAAAGTGTAACTGTCCAAATAGTTATGGTCTAGACTGAATGTGTGTGGTGTGGTGTGGGGGGAGCAGTTGGTTGAGCCCAATCACAGAGCACAAAGACCTCTCTGTCAGACCTATATCCATTACTAAATCTCCTTGATTTGTATTAGAGGCCTGTTCTCCTTTTAGCCGTGCCAGTTTGACACCCACCCCATCCCCATCCAGGCCCCCCAGCTGCCCACGTTGAGCTGCCAACACTCTTTGGTGCTCGCATCTTATACATTGTGTGTGTGAGTGTACTCCATGAGAGTGCCAACCCCACTGCATTACCCCCCAGACAGGGGCCTGCGCCTCTGAGCACAGCAACACCTTGCTCCCATGCCAGGCTGCCTGCTCCCCAGTGGAGCTGTCTCCCTGCTCCTATAGTCCCCCCCCACCTCCCCAACCCCCACACCCCCTTACCCCTTGCTAATCCCATTAGAGACTGGGTGAAGGCCAAAGGCTATGGGGGCGGGCAGGGGGGTGGGATTGGGTGAGGTGGGGTGGTGGAGACAGGATCAGGGGGAATCCTTTCCAAAGCTCTGTCAGATGAACTTAAGAAGCCCTTCAATGATGCCCCCACATGTTCCAGATGTCTTCATTTTCACTGATTTCACTATGTTATTTAACACTTTTATCCATAATAAACTCTTTTTTACACTATTAAACTGTCAGGGTTCATTTGCACTAGTACTTAAGAGCTAAAAAGTCTTGTTTTAGTTATCTTTTTGGCCTTTTCATGCTTTTATTTCGACAGGACAATGTGAGGCGGAGTTAAGAAGAATGACAAGCAGTGTCCTGGGCTAATTGTCTTTCTCTGAGAATCCATGTATCCCCTGAAATATTTGTCTTTAAAATAAAAATTTTATCACAAAAAAAAAAAGAATGACGAGCTGCAAAGAGTCCAACCAGTTAGGACCGGTCCTCCTATACGTTCTCTTGTTTGTTTGTTTTGTAATTAGCTGAACTTGCCTACGATAGCTCATAATATTTCCAACTTCCCCCACCTGGCAACTGTGCAAGCGCTTCTTGGGGCCGGAGCACCCCTGGTTGGAATCACTGCATGTACAGGGAAGGACGGCTGGATGTGGCTGCAGAGACAAATTCACCAAAACCACCTCCCTGCACCACCAGCACCACTGTGAGCAGCCATAGCGCCAACACGCCTCTCCATCCCACTTCTCCAAAAACCCTAAATCCCCACGGATCTTGTCTTCCACACAGAACAACAACAAACGCTGATGATGTGGTGAGCACTTTCACGCCAGCGCGGGAGCAGCTCCAGCGTGCGCGCTGTTACGGTTTGTGTAAAAAAAAGAAAGAAAAAGAAATAAATCACAACTGTATAAATCACCACTGTTGGCTACAATGAGGACAGGATACAGTGCATGTGTGCGCATGTTAGTGTGAATATGTATATGTGTGAGTGCAGATTTGATTTGCTGTAGCGACATCTCAAGAGGCACAGGGTCTTGTCAACAACCGCGGAGGAGGGTTTAATGACACGGCGGTCAACCTCAGTGCTTCACATCTGCTTGGTGGCTTAAAAAGTCTTTGATGTAGCCTCGCTACAGAACTAAAGCACATGGGTAATTATCTCCAGTGAGCTGCCTCACTGGATGAATTCACACATGTGCACTTTCCAAGGAGAGGAGGACATCTCGATCTGTGTTGTGGTGATAAAATTAAGAGAGTGCTGATTTATTGTCGGAGCCCCTTTCGCTCGCGTTTGATATGTGATGTGATGGCGAGTCTCCTGGTTTCAGCCTCGTAGAGGATCGGATGGTTCACACAGCGACTTACAGACTCATCCGCTGCCTCGGCAGTATGGATTAAGACACGTTCGCCCACAGTGGGGTTACAGTTTCCACGCTGTAAAAAAAAATAAGTCAATAAGAATTTGGAATAATAGGGAAAAAGGGTATAGAATATGAAAAGTGTCTGCTCGGGGGTCTGGAGGCAACAATTAGCTGCTCGGGCTCCATTTACCCCCAGACTGAATAACATGGCTTTAGATCCAAAGAAAATTAAGTCATCTATGGTCTGTGTCGGGACGTTGCCAAAACCACCTCAACGCTAGACACTGGCAGCAGGGACACTGCTGAGGATGCTTTAAAGGGACAGTCCACCACTTTCACACGTCACGGTCAGCTCAGCCAACTATAATGTTGGATTAATATCTCCAGTGTTATGAAGGAAGCACTGTGAGAAAATAACCCATAGTGATGTCATCGGAGTCATCGTGGTTTGGGCTTGAAACTTTTGACAGAAATCCTGTGAACCTCAGGCTTTGTCACTTTAGGCGCATGAGAAGACTCTGGTGGGAAAGTGCATTGTGGGAAACGTAGGCTGCAGCATTTGGGGTCCGTATATGTCACCATTTGGACTGATTTAGGTCTTTTTAGTCTCCTCTACTGAAATACTTTCTGACTGGGGAACCCCTTAAACTCCATCCTAGCTGATATTAACTTCAGTGATTGATATTTGCAACTCAGCATATTATCACAGACCTGGTCCCATAAATCTGGGGACCTGGACAGTTTTATTTTAATTGTAAGGGGAGAACAAATATGGAAAAAATAAATCCACCTAGATTCTTTATAACTATTTTGATTTTTTACTTTTAGTGGGAAATATTTACAATTAAGAAAATGAACTTAACTTTTTTTTTTTTTTTTTTTTTACTATTTTCTTGATTATAGTCTGTGCATCTGAGGCTGGTGAGTTAATAGTCATTAATATTTTTTTAAAAAAAAGGTCATGAATCTATTGAATTATTCATGTACATAGACCATTTTAAAACCAGATGTAATTCTTTTTCAAAGACTTAAACAAAAAGAAGCTGCTGATGAGTGCGCCTGCAAACCTTTTTCAGAACTTCCTCCTGAAACAAGCGTCTTACAACGTGGCAAGACAAGCCAGGCGTCAATGAGTAAAATGACACTTGATAAGAAACAGTCAGAACACTTGAGAAGTCACTTCCACCGTAAAGAACAAAACGCCAAAGTAGGAGAAGCGTTGCAACCGTCTGACACCCGTGCAATTATAGAGATATGTGAGAGAACAGGCGGAGGCAGAACCACCTGATCCGTTGCACCACTGGAAGCAGAAAATGTACGACCACCAGCCATCCACCAACAGACAGGCCCAGAAAAGTCAACACACCACACCCAGACTCCCCCCTAGAAGCTCCGTCACCAGCTTGACCTGCACCCTACAGGGTCAGAGCAGGAGGAGGGGGAGGGGGGAGGAGGAGGAGGAGGGGGAGGAGGGGGAGGCAGAGGTCAGTGCACAGAAAGCTACCTGCCAGCTTGTAACTCGCGGACACTCTCTTCTCCCAAAGACAGCGCTCCCACTTCTGAACCACGGGTTTGGGGAGGAGGGGGGTGGGGGGCGGGGTGGGGGGGTTGGGGGCCTTGAAGAAGTGTGGGGAGTTTCGGGTAGAGGGAGATGGTGAGGTTGGGGGGTGGGGGGGAGGAGAGGGTGGGGGCGATCGGGTGGTGGTGGGGAGGGGGGGGTGGGGGGTAGGGTGGGGTCGGGAGCTGGATTGGTCTCACCTGGTCTCACTCCCAGCATTGGCAGTGGGTGGTGGGTGAACGCCATGCGGGGGGACCTCGTCTGGGAGGACAGGGCGCTGAAATCGAATTTCCCCGACTTCTTAAGAGAACCAGGCGATGACAGTCCTGGCAAAGAGGGGATCAACAAAATGGCAGAACAGAGACGAGGTTTTAATCAAACATGGCTGCGTTTCTTACTTCGACTACTAAAAAAAAAAAAAAGAAAAAGAAAAAAAATCTTATCAGACTTTTTAATTGATTACAAGAATCGAATGATTATGATCGACTGAAATCAATGGATTCATCGATTGATTCATTCATTGATTTGTTTTGATTGGCTTAACATACAGATGGGTTCTCACAATCTGTCTGTCCAATACTCTTTGTTCTGGTACAGGCAGCGGGCCGTACCATGTCCGTCAGATTAGGGGGTGCGGAGTGGGAGTGGGAGAGAGTGGGGTGGGGGTTGCTGAAGACAGGGTCCGGTGAGGTGCCATGTTTTGAAGCAGCAGGGAGGGGGGGCGGGGTCAGAGTAAAGGGAGGTGACGGGAGAAGGGAGGGGGGGTCGGGAAGCTAGTGTCAGGAGAGAGGAGAGCTGGGGAAGTGCAACGGTGGTCCACCTGGGGGGGTGCGTCTCTCACTCACAGGACACAGAGCAGAGGGACGGAACGTCCAAACTGTCCCGATTACTGTCACAGAGCCACAACAGTCTCAGCCACGAGGACACGCTCAAAAACAAACACAGCCACCGACCCACTCAAGAGCTGCCTGCGCAGGATGAACGGGGATCCTGGACGACGTCCTCATATCTGGGACAGACTATGGGCTTTTTTTTTTTCAAGCCGAAGCCAGCGTGAGCTATGCAGCTACATATAACTGCAGAGGAGCAAGCCAAAACATACATCAATGGATCCTCTGATGTAGTGCCCTTCTGCATATCTGACTGTCAGGTATTTTATGTTACTGCCTTAAGGCATACAGTATTTCAAGAAGAAGTGCTCGCACTCACACACACACACAAGCTGTTCAGGCTGGGTGGCGAGCACCCGGCACCCTGCCAGTGAAGGCTGGCTGAAAGATGGAAGGAGTTAAGCAGGAGAGAGGAGCGGTGACGGCATGGCCGACACACATAGACAAACATATTAAAGTGTCCCCCCTCTGTCTATAAATGTCGGCTGAGGCCGGAGCACGGCATGAAATATCCCTCAGTTTGGTAAAAACGGGCTCACTAACTATAGGCTGGGCTCACCAGCGGACCAGAAACATGGCCAAAAGTGTGAGAGCTACAGATAAAAGAGCTTCTCTTCTGTGATCAAGGCCTCGTGCGGTGGGCGCTGAGGGAATTTATTTTGATGTATGGTAATCCAAAGGCACAATTTTGACTTTCAGGGGTTTGAGGAGCAGCGCCAAATGGTATATTTGACCTCTGCCGGGGGAGAACCGCAGCGTTGGATATGTGCTGAAATAAAACCCTGGAAGGAGCAATCCATAAAAACGGAGAATAATGAGGAAACAGAAGTATAGAAAAGTACATCGGCGTGCACACACAGACCTCATTACTTCTCTCTGGAACATACTGAGATCATGTTTTGTCTGCTTCAGATTTGGTTGAAAGAATACAGTGATAAACAACCCTGGCGAGCAAAGGCCCAATAAACTACTAAACGACACAATATTCACACATATAAAACAAACACACTCAAATAAAGACGTGGGTAATTTCAACATGGCCCAGAGAGATGTGGAAATAGATTTTATGGGCTGAGCATATAAAGTCTAACAGAGCAGATTTCTGAAAAGCTTTCTTTTTAATGCTACATTGGGAAATGTTTTATCACTATTTACCCACAATGCTTATAGGCAGCATGGGCGCAGCTGTGCTTGTGTGGGCACCGATAAGTATATAGAAAAAGAAAAGAAAAGAAAAGCGGACGCCTGCGTTTATGTTCAAAGAGACGACGTCACGTGACTCCACATGCAGGTGGGAGGAGTGGACAGAGATGAGCTCACCAAGAGCATTATGGGAAACATAAATAATGAAGGCCACACACAAGCAAACAACAACAAAATCTATCATTTACAATAGCCAAGAAGAATACCAAGAGAGCCAATCAGGCAACAAGTGTGAAGCCATAAGGGGGGAACGAGGCTTCTGGGATCTATAAGGAGCTGCTGGATGGTGTTCTTCATATATTCGTTGTCAAGTATGTTTGCCTGCGCTTTAATGAGGACCATAATAAGCTACAGTGTGTAACACGCTGAGAAATGATGCAATAATACTAACTACCTTTCAAACATCAAGAGTCAGGAAAAGGAGTAAGAAATGGAGTTAATGTGTCATTTTTATGTTTCCTCTTTGGCCAACGTGTCGATGACATCACACTGCTGATCACTCATCATCATCAACAACAACAAAAAACACAACAACGATGGAGTAGCAGCAGAGCAGCTGAGCACTCGAAAACAAAAACGCATTCATAAAAAGTTACAGGAGGATTTAAAAAAAAAAAGGTGTCAAGTCGTTTGCTACAGTCAGCAGAACATTAGCAGCGTAGGCTTGTTGTCCATCTGGCAGTGATATTTTACTTCCGATGGCATGTCTGAAATGTTGCATGGTAAAATATTACAACCAGCTTAATTTACTGTACAGGTGGTCGACCTGCTGTACATCACCGCTGAGGAAACCATGCATCTCCAAAGTGGCAGCTTTTCATGAGCCGAGAGGAAGAGTCCTGTTCTCAGCCTCGTAGGAAAGCACTGTTTTCTTTCAGGATTTTGAATGGTTTATTTGAACAAGTTGGGGAAAGTCCTGATTTGAAAATGTGACTTGTATTGTATATTATATAAAATTATAATATGTTGTTTATTGTTACTGCAAAGTGATGCATCACCATGTAAACAGCATTGTTAAAGGGACTGTCCACTGACTTCACACATTACGTTAAGGAGGGATAAATCTGTGAGATACAGTTGTTTGTCCTCTGCAAATGACAAAGGGTTCATGTTGAGTTACGTCAGTTTGGACGGGAGAATTGAAAAAAAACATAATTACAAGCTGAGAGTGTGGAGTTTTAAAGACGTGGCAGGTAAATTAGAGATGAGTGAATGGTGCTATCTGGTTGCATTGTGGGAAACGTAGTGCATTAATTAGGATATTAATAGATATCTCTACATATTTCCTTATATACATATGATTGTGTAACTTTTATTGTACTATACTATTCTTCATTAAGAAAAATGGATAGGTTATCTAATAGCTAGATAGTGCCATTTTACTATTTATGGCTGTTTAATAGTTTTTTGCTGATAGAGTCACAGTAAAATGCATAATTTCAACTGACAGTTGGATTCTCTGCTCACACTGTTGGGAACAAGACATGCTGAATCCCAGCATGTCGTGGATTCACTGCATCCCCATGATGAAGCCTGTTTTGGCTCCAGCTCCTCTGTGGTACATATATAGGCATGACTGCGTGCCACCACATCCCAAGTTCAATTAGAACCAGCTTATTACGCATAAACAGCCTTAAATTATACATATTGTTTTTTAGTCTCTGTGATATTCCCTAATTAGTCGGTATCTCGCTGAAATATCTGGTGCTATGTGGCTTCACAGTGAGGAGCGGCAAATGAGGCCCAGATGCCCACTGAAAGCTTTGTCTGATAAAGCTAACAGAAGTTACTCTGATCTCTCCCTTATTCTCAGTGCGCGTGTGCGTGCGTGTGCGAGTGAATCAACACAAACGCGCACACGCGCGCACACACACACACGTACACATACAGAGTTGTTTGTTCTACATTATTTCTGTGTCCTGCTCCTGGCACACTGTAGGAGCAGACTGGCAGCCAATTGCTCCCATGACCCTCTAGTCTTGCCACGCTAACAAGCTGGCGACCACACAAACCCCCTGACTGTCACAGAACTGCTCCACTAGCATGTGTGCACGCATACACAACGAAGAGAAGAGGAATATTAGCAACAACAAACCCATGAAATAAAATAAAATAAAAAAATAGCTCACGCACTCAGGTAGGCAAGAAACAATGTGCGTTAACAGAGTTGTGTCCCCCCGTTAACCGACTAACCTTGCACATCATTAACACTCATAAACGCTCCAATCATGTGCTTCAGCAAAAGCAAGGACACGTTAACGCCACCGCACACACCCGCACACACACACACACACACATCACAGTTTCATGCCCAGATGATTAAGCTGGAATTCTCGGTCAATGCAACAAAATGCTGGAGGAAACTCCGCGTCCTTACTGGAAAAAAAAAGAAGTTGATAGCGGGTTTTCCCACCACCGAGCAGCAGCAGCAGCAGGAGCAGCAGCAGCAGCAGCAAAGCAGGCGGAGGGAGAGAACGGAGCCGGAGACAGCAGACTTAATGATGAATTACATGATCACCTGCTATGCCTCAGAGCTTTTCATTCAGGTAGAGGATCACCTCCAGAGCGGGCAGAGGCGGAGGCCCTCCCCCTTCCTCCCCCGTCCTCCTCCTCCTCCCCCTCCTCCCCTCCTCTCGTCCTCCACCCCTCCTCTGCTCTCCTCATCTCTCGCTCCCAACACCACCACCACCATCACCAGAACAGATGTCTGCTGTAACCCAGTAGCTCCCTTCGCTGTAGACACATGGAGGCGCCATCTGGACCGGAACGCCGCTCCACTCCAGATTGGGGAGAGAGAGAAATAGTGTGTGCGTGTGTGTTTATGTGTGTGTGAATGTAAATCAGAGAAAGAGTGTGCATAAATTTAGCCCTGCGTGTGTGCGTGTGCGTCTGCATGCCATTTGTAAATGTGTGTTAGTGAGTAAGCATGTCTCTGAGACAGAAGGTGCCTTGTGCGTTGATGACACACCTGAGTGCCTTCAGTCGTGTTTGTTTGGGTCTTATGTTGTTTTTCCTGCGCCGTCTCTCAGAGACAGTCGAGTCAGGCCTACGGCAGGTGGGACGGCGCTCAACAGCTCCGTCTCGACAAGCGGCCAACGCTGCTACTCCAACAAAACCTCATTCACCCTCCCTCTCTCTCACTCTCCGCCGCCTCTTTCATCACTTGCGTTCCCTCTCGGGGCTTGACAACAAAATTACAACACCATAAGCACGCCGCTGAACGCTGTTGACAAATTCACACCACCTTGGAGACTCGGCACAAAGTGTTTTTTTTTTAGTCAAGATAATACACATAATTACACATATATAGCCAGACAGTGCGCATCAATGTGATGTGCGTGTTGAGGATGTGTTGGATGCGCTGGGGGATGTCTTTATCCTCCTAGATGTCTGATTTCTCTCACAGATTTACAACAACATCTTGGAGGCAGACAAGGCGGTGTATGTTATGGAGCTACTGGGCTACCAAAAGGCTTTGGTAAACCCACAATGGACAACAGCAGACATCTGGTAGAAACACAAACCCCACCCAGCGGCAGCATAGCCAGAGAACAAGACACAAGAGAGGAGAGGAGGAAAGAGGAGAGGAGTGAGAAGAGAGGAGAGGACAGGAGAGAAGAGAAGAGAAGAGAAGAGAAGAGAAGAGAAGAGAAGAGAAGAGAAGAGAAGAGAAGAGAAGAGAAGAGAAGAGAAGAGAAGAGAAGAGAAGAGAAGGCAGAACAGCTCTGAGAGCTCACAGGAAGTGCAAACATACTTGGAGAGAAGGACAGAGAGAGATGTACATAGGTTGAGGGTGGTGTGAGCTGAAGTAGAGCATGTATACATGTATACACAGTATAATGTTTAATGTTGTTCTAACCATGGTAAGGAAACTGCACTCCATCGCTCTCATGTTTAATCTTCCTCTCCTGCACACTGGCCAAATGGTGCTGCACTGAAAGGCCAAACAGGGGAGAAGGGAAGAGTTAACAATGGAAGAGGAGAGAAAAAGACAGAGAAAGAGATGGAAAGAATGAGAGAGAGAGAGACAGAGAGAGAGAGAGAGAGAGAGAGAGAGAGAGAAAGAGAGAGGGGTGGTTAGATAATGGGCAATAGGGGATTTTAATGTTAAGAGAGTGCAGCAAGTGTCTATTAAATAGTTACATCATTACTGCTGGCAGTATTAAAATGGCAGCATGTGAGTGGGAGTGACGGTTATAAATTAGTAATTTAACAAAATCCCCAAAGTCAAATACTGCACCCCAGAGACATACACGAAGTCTATTGTAAATACACTTGACGTGATATTCATCATGGCGGTTTAAAGTGCTGCAAGCCAAAGGGTGAATGGTTATGATTTAAGAAATGGGTGGTTACACTGGTGCAGCTCTCCTGCCTTACTCAATACGTCAACACACAGGGATGGTGCAACCCTGAAGGCGCCTAATATGAATAACACAGGCTACGAGGAATAGTTTGACATTTTTGAAAAATTGCTGCTCTTGTTTTCTTGCTGGGAGTTTTATGAAAAGGCTGTCTGCGAATTGAGAGAAAGTTTAAACTAGCAGCTAAAGGCTAACTGTGAATAATAAAAACCTCCTTGTCAGTTAAAGTAGGCCTAAAGTATAAGGACTGTTATTGCCACAGCTTTTATGTGAAAAGATAAGTGACCCCGTCACCGTGGTGATACGAATACTCTTGGTGTGTTATCACGGGTAACCAAAAATATAGCCTATTGCTAGTTTTGAATTAGCGCTAGAGAGGAAATAGGGACAGAGGAAGACAGCAGTCAGAGCCTGTCAGGCTACTGCTAATTGATAAACCTCTCCTAGCCACGTGTACTGGTTTAGTTTTACTTTGCATTACATTATTCATAACACTTTTCATACATGACATGTTCCAAAATTTGTGATAAAACACAGGTTAGGTGGCAACTTTAGTTGAAAACTGGTGCCAGACATTGGTTCGTTTAGCTTAGCAAAAAGACACCACGTTTAATCTTCCTAATAGAAAATAAAATCTGCCTAAAATTAACAAACCAATGTGTTCAACTTGCGTGTTTTATCCATATTAGCAGTAAGTCTTTTTTTAATCAATAATTAGGAGAGGTAGTTTTAAGATAGCTGCTTCTGTCTTTAACCTAAGCTAATAGGCTAACTGTAGCGTTTCTGTTTTTTCAAGACACAAGATACTGTTAATTTTTTCATATAACTCTCAACAAGAAAGCAAACGAGCTCCTTTCCTAAAGTATCTAACTATTCTTAAAATATGATGTGGTGAGAAACATTCAAAAAATACTACTACACTACGCTGCCATGTTTTATTTTTTTAATGGCCTTTCTCAGAAAGTTAGCGAAAATCTAATCTTGTCAAAATAAAACACAGACGGGGATTTGTATAAACAAAAGTCTGCATAGCTTTTGAGAGTTTTCTGTTTAATGTCATACACATGTGGCTATGACAGTCTCAGACACCACACACACTCACACAACCACACATTCCTAGAGTTAAGCTCAATGAATGGTAGCACTAACTCCATTACAACTAACTGAACAAACTATATCCATCTCTGCCACTCCTCCCACTGCCAGCTCAGACAACAAACACTAGCTTAAAAAGATCAATGTACCAAAAGTTTGTGGTCTGGTTAAAGGGTAAGTTCACCCAGAACAGAAACAGCACATTTCCAAACTTTGACCCAGTAAGGATGCAGATTCTGGTTTTATTTGCCGAGTTTGTGAGATCTCATCACTGAGAAGTCATAAGAGCAGAGGAGTGGCACTCGTGTAAAAGTTATACTGGAAAAACTTGACAGTAATGTGTCATTTGAGAAACAACTGGATAATCCACAGACCTCACCAACAAAGATTTTATGATTTTTTTTGGTTTGCAAATAATGCCAAATGAAAATTATTCTCAGAAACTTGGGGCATTGTTTTGTTTCTGGACGGAGGGTTTTTCAAATGTCATGTTTCACCACAAGATATATTTCATTCACCTCCATTGTAATGGGGTGGTGTGAGGTTTCAGTGGTGCGAATCTCAAAATCTTTGCAAATAAAATTTGTATCTGCACGGTCGAGCCACTGGGAATAACTGAGAAAACAGATTTTTATGTGTTCTGGGTAAACTGATCCTTTAAGTCCCTGCTGTGTGTGAGGAAAGATGCTATAAAATGATGTGCCTCAACGTCACACACGCCTGTTTTCGCTTGGTGGGGGTCGGGTCTTATTAGGAACTGGGTTGTAAGTGGAGTAGAAGTTGTGGAGGAAGGTGAAAAAGAGAGTGGGGATGGTGTGGGGGGAGGGGGGGTGGAGGGGGTCTTGTGATGGAGAGAAGGGGTGAACACAGCACAGAAGCAAAGGGCTGTGTATGTGGAAAGAGGAGATGGTGGAAGTAAGTGAGCTGTGGCTTCTGGTCCATTTCAAGTCAGAAAGTAACACTTGAGAACATTTGTGTTAAAGTCCCTGAGAACAGATCGTCTCAGTCACGTTTTTACTATTACTGATGGGCTCCTACTTCAAGGTTGAATAGTTTTGATCACTGCACATCAAGCTCTTTTTACTATCAGCACAATTCACTGATCCCAGACCAGGGCATAACCTTTTCTTTTGATTTTACTTTAAATGATTTAATTTAACTATTTAACATTTCTTTGAGTGTGTTCATTTCAACAGGATACAGACTTTTTTTTCCTAAACTTAAAAATAAGAGTTATATTCAGATTGATGAGGTTATAACGGCTTGGAAAAAGAAGTAATCACAAATTTTCCTGACATATTTTCTATTTTTTAATTTATTAAAGGCTTGTATATGTATATGTTAATTGTTAAGCAATGATCTCATAAATGTGAAACATAATTCTACTATTCAAGCTATAGTCAAACTAATCAAACCAAGGAAGTTTTTCTGAACTTCTAGTGAGGAATATTTGAGGAGTAGTTCAAAATTCTGGGAAATTGCTCAGAGTGAGAGGCTCGGTATCACGCTCATAGCATACAGTTTATCTGCACCTAGCAGCTGGTTAGCTTACTTTAGCACAAAGCCAGATAACAGGAGACAGTGGCTAGACCTGCTTTGTCCAGAGGCAACAACATCTCTCTACTTGTACCTCTTTACTTCAGTAATAAAAATTTCAAACATGACTTATTTTGTTTAATCTGAAGTGAACTGAAGACTCCAGTAAATCACTGCACCTGCCAAAAGAATATTCTGGCACATAAAATCTCATAAAACCGCAGCATGTAGTTCTCATGCTTTGGTCATTGTGCACATTTAAAGAAAATGAGCTATTAGACATTGAGTGGTGAGCTTTACTGATGTTGGTTGTTTATGCTTTTTCTCCCGTTCCCAGTCTTTAGACAAAGCCAGGTTGGTTATGAGAGCAACTCACAAGAGAGTGAATAAATACTACAATACATTCCTGCACTGTGAGAGAGAACACAATTGTTTTCAGGGACGTTAAAACTGAGTTTAAAACCAATGCAAATTTGAAGAAAAACACTGGAGGAGCTGCTGTTGTTGCAGCCTCCATCACAGTATAAAGTTAAAGATCTGTTTTGTTTTTTGTGCCTGAATTGATGTGGACCTTGACCCAGCGTCTGGAGAGGCATCTGGAATGCGTGCAAAATCTGATGGGGAGGCTGTGGCGGGACTACCTGCATCCACATCATTAGGCCAACCACTGGACTGAGAGCTGCTGCCGGCCGCCGGGGAACGGCCTGAGTAGAAGACATCGTCCACCGGACTCTCCATCTCGCTGTCGTCAATAGACTTGCGCTTGTTGGAGCTGAGAGAAAAAGAAGAGGGGAGTCAGTTTGTTTCATTCCTGGAGAAGGCATTTGGGGGATGTTTTTCTTTTTTTTAAAGCTTGATCTGATAGTTTTTCCATTTTTCTAGAACTTGCATGTTAGCCTAGGTTTCTCAATAAAACTGACAAGCAGCACTAATACTTATTTGTGGCTGTAATGAATGCACACATAGCACTTTGTGGGACATGCGAGGACAAATGTGACTGCTTGTTTCCCTTGGAGTCAGGCAAGTGTCTGCATGAAACCAAGTGTAGCAAAAAAAAAAAAAAAAAGCAAAATGTCAAGATTTCCCTTCAGTGTTTTGTTTTCACATTAGCTTTTTAGCCAAAGGGGACAAAGCAACACAACTGGAGACAGCAAGACAAACACAAAGCCAGAATCTATTCAATATGCCGTATCCATACAGGCCCGAGAGTGGCGTCGCACTAGAGAAACCGAGCGCAGAAAGAGTGCATGTTGATCCTGGAATGAATTCCTGTGTGTGTTTGCAGATTCTTATAGACTCATACATCTGTGACCAATAAAATATAAAAAGAGGAGGGGGCGGGGGGGGGGCGCTTGTGAATGTACAACGATCCAAAATGTTTAAATATGTGTGTGGTTGTGTGCATATCTGTGTGACAGCATGCGTGTGTGGCTTTTGTGCGAGTGTGATGCAGGGTTCTGTGTTACATTAGTATCAAGGGAGATATTCTGTAATGAGTGTAACTACCTCCGTGGGAGACTTGCATAAAGCTCCATTTCAGTCCTGCAGCGTAAGATGAGTGGGGGGGGGAGTGGGGACAGAGGGAGTGAGAGTGGGGGGGGAGGAGAGAGACAAAAGACACAAACACAGACAGTGTGACAGACCGGTGAGGGGGAAAGTGAGATGGTGGATTAGCAGCGAAGAGGGAGGAAGAGGAGAGAAAGAGCACTATCAAAAAGCAGAGTAAGTTCAGCATCAAGACTTCAGAGGTTAGAGAATTAAGAAGAAATGTTAGTACAGAAAAAACTACAGTTTGAGCATCATGGGTGTTATGTGTGTTTGCATTCATGCATATGTGTGTGCAATGTGTGCGTGCGTGCGTACCTGGTGGAAGGGGTGGAGGTGATGGAGCGTCGTCCCAGTGTCACCTGGTTGATGTTGTAGTATCCAGGGCTGTCCAGGTCGGCCAGGGAGAAGTTGGGGCCGGTCGCCGTAGCCACCGGGGCTGTGGAATGCACACGCACACACATTGCAGAGGAGAACACATCAGGTTTACAGCTACATATTGTGCATAATAACAACTTTATTTACAGGAAGAATAACTCTGATGCGTCACTTCTACTGGTTAGTTTGGCTGCAGCTCATGAAAGGACCAGAACCAAGTCCGCACTAGTCCGCCTCTCTCGTTTTACGAGTGAAGTTCCTTTGTTCTGGTGTGAAGCTCACTCTCAGTTCTACTTCAGAACTATCAACCAGGCCCAGTTTGGTGTCCTGTTATTTATGAGCTGTTGTTTCCTGACACCAGACTGCTCCTGATGATGGCTTTAAAGCCAAACTAAAAAGCTCGGGCCCTGAAACAATAGCGCTCTCCTTTTTTATGGAGTAACCTAACACTTGTACGTGCAAAACATCAGGCGGGTCTTCTTCCATCGCTAAACACTTCCTGACATGCCTGTACCACACTCAGTCCCAACCCACCAAGACCCAGCTTTAAAAAGGGTCATAAAAATATTGTCAAATATAATAGATGCCTCAGTAGTGTCCTAAAACATCTGGTCACTGCGAACATTAGTCAAACGGGAACAAATTGTTCTTTTTTTCCTTTTTTTTTTTTTTAAGGGGGGGGGGGCTATTTCAAGTGTGGATTAGATCACATTCTGGTGTTTTGGTGAGTGTTTTCAGCAACAGACAGTTTATGTGGTACTGGGTTAGAATAAAAATTGTGAGTTCATTGGAACAAGAGAAAAAATGGTGTTCTCATTTAATGGTATTAGACGACAAAAAAATACAAAAATAAATGTCATTAACATCAAGTCACTGTTGAAGATAAGGACAGTATAAAATATCCCCGGCCTCATGACTCAAACAGTGATTTATCCTCTTGTTATCTGTTGTGTGAGCGATGCTGCTGGTCCTGCTAGTGAAGGCGTTGCACCACAGCGACTGCATGAAGTGTACTAGGAATGACAGGCAGAGCGTGTTGTCCGGAGATTGACGGGAGAAATTACAGCTGTGACTCACTCTGTGACACGCGGACCAGCTCGGCTACGTTCCACACCCCTGAAGTCACAAAGCAGTCCTGGAAACTCAAGTGGCCTGGGTTGAGGGGAGAGAAGAAAAAAAAAGAGAGACAGAGAGAGAAAAGTGTGTGAAAGCAGCACTGCAGGCTAGACGCATGTACCAAACATGCGTAAAATTACAGGCGCACACAGAGATACACATAAGACTCAATCATGAGTCCCCACACACACACACACACACACACACATATACACATGCAGAGGGAGCTGAAAAACATATGTATGGTGGAGGCCGACACACTGCAGCAGCCATGTGTTTTCTATAAGATACAACAGGCCCTCGGTTTGAACATGTTCACAACATACACAACCAATCAGCTTCAACAAGGGAGTATAATCACCACATACATGGTTATACTGTACACTGTAATGTATAGACTATTGTGTGTTATTGTATAGTGCATGGCATGCATATGCAAATCAAAGCACATGTGTACAAGTGCATGATAACTAGCGTTTGAGCAGCGATGCACGCACATCCTTGTGCTTCTGTCCTTATAAGCACCTTCCTCTGAGTCCATTGATACAGTAACCTGAACCTTAAAAGGAAAGAAAATCTGTTTTCTTACTACGTGGGTGTTGGCTTGACGTCTCTGATGACAGAGAGGTGGAATCGCACTCAGTGACAAGAAACAAGTCTCTCTTGTTGCAGCGCTGGATGTTCTTTATGTATGTGACGGCTTTTGCCAGGTGCAATACTAATAATGACCTTACAGAGAAATGCCTGTGTGTTTTGCTCTTTAAAAGGCAGCTATACGGCATGATTGTGACGCTGAGGAAAGCCAGGAGGCAGAAAACGTTTTTCTATTGTAAACAATGTGATTTTCATTGAGTGTGAGCCCTCGCTGTCACAGTAAGGATAACGCACTGATCCCTCCGAGCGCTGGGGAAACATCTACAGCGAAGATCTTTGGTGAATTGAGTCTATTGGTTGTGATTACATTGTATTCACCGAAAGTGGCTGATGAGATGGCTGGAATATGGTGACAACTGCTGTGTTTGTGGAAAGAAACACAACACAATGAGACAGATCGGGAAGACGCTAACAGTTTAGCCGGATTAGCTAAACCACTTTATTTATATGGTGGTAGTTGGTCCACAAACTCTGATGGATGTTTACAGAGGGAAACCTTTCAACTTTTCAACTTTGCTTCAGCTTGCAAATAAGTTGATCTAAAACAGATAAAAGCCATGTGATCATCTGAGCTCATATAATTCTTGCACAATGGCTACCACATGGCTGAAACCATGTGTAGCACTTTTTATTGTTACGTGTATTGAATGATGCGTTACTTACAGTATTTACTGTGTGTTTTTTAATATGATCATTTGTGAAGTCAAAGACAAATGTCCACCATGTGGACAATAAAGATTATTAATATTATTAAAACTGTAGTAATCTTAGTGATTATAAGGTCATTATTGGAGATAGAAGTGATCATCCTTTAAATTGTTGTTTTACCATCAATTTTAAATTAAATTAGATTAAATTTTACCCTAATTTTAGCGCTGAATCTAAATCTTAGAACATCTTATCTTGTCTTATAAACTCACTTTTGGCTGCATACCTGTCTGAATTGCTGCACTGCAGTTACTGAGTCTCCATGTGAGGCGTTTAGGGAACATTGGTGAACTGAAATGCCTAACAACAGCCTGCATGTGAGGCATTAAAGCGATCAACATGTCGGCAACAACTCCAAAACGCTCTCGTGGACAAGTTGTGACCTGACATTCACCACGCTATGAGATAATAATGGAACGTTACGGAACAGAGTTGTTTTAGAGGTAAATTCATGCAAAACCCCTGATGACAACTCTTGTTTTGTTATTATCTCATAGCGTGGTGAATGTGCAGGTCACAACTTGTCCACAAGAGCGTTTTGGAGTTGTTGGATTGTGTATTTGACGAGTTTGATGAGGGCTTGCGGCTCTGCTCTACCGTTCTAAAAATAGCTTGGTAATAAACCTATTCCTAAAACTAAGGGATTATGGCAATGGGCTGATTTGCCAAAATATTGGACTATCCCTTTAAGGTGTCATAGGTGAATATCAGTATCTACCAATAGCCTGCACTGTAAGGAGCATCAGTAAATTGTTGTGTTTACTGCCAGCCTCCCATGTGAGGTGTTCAGGGGACATCTGTAAATGATAGCTACGGAGAATGTGCGTCGCCCTCCCTCTCGCTCTAAACTGAGATCAATGTGGACTGAGTGTTCGCATGCATTGGTCTCACATTGCACCACCCACCACAGCAGCTAAATCCCCAGCCTGTGGGAAACACCGCTCACATCGGTCCAACTTCAACCAGCTATAATCAATATTTTCATATTCATGATGGATCACATGACCGCTGGCACGAGAAAGGAGTCACTCATAGTGATGGACTTCCATGGAGCTACGGTATCACATCTCTTCCAGCCTCGCGGTGCTTTCCCCTTCTTGTAGCTTGTTGTAGCTCTCCAGGCCCCTTACTGGTCACCGCTCTCATCAGTGTTAATTATCTTTATCGTCAGGCTGCTGTTCTCAATGAGAAATGCTCCAACAGTTCCCTCTGCGTGATAACCTCCGCCCCCAGAAACAAGGGCAGATTAAGTTTGCAGCTGGCTGAACATAGCGGAGCGTTTATCAGATAAACATCCAGCTAGTTTTCTCAGGAGCTGGTGGAGACCAAAAGCAGAGCTAACGCTGCTCCTTATCAGCTGTACATGTGAATTAGTTCATGTTTGCTAACATTAGCCACAAATGCTTAAAACATATGTGTAAAGTTTTTCTTTTTTCGTCGTCTCCCCCAAAATAAAGCGAGTTAAACATGTGACATTGTGCTGGTGGTGTGTATATAAAGGATGTCCTTAGCTCCAGGGTTGAGTGAATTTTAAATCCACACCCTTCCTCCCTCCCTTCATTTCATAACTCTCTCCATCTGTCCATCACTTCTCTCCTCCCTGTTCTCTTCACTCCACTTTTTTTTCTCTCTTCACTCCCTCCATTTTCCTCCTCCTGTTCTCTCTCTCTCTCGCTCTCTCCCTTCTCCTTCGCTCCATCTCTGCCCGGGGTTAACCACAGCGGGGACAGCGCATGAGGTCAGTGCTCAGCTCGGCAGCGGCCATGTGGTTCCCATCTTCCAATAACGTCAGTGTGATTTATGAGTGGCCCGCCACAATCCCAGCACAACCCCCACGCTACAGTACCATCAGCTCTCCTTACCATAATAAACTTAGACCCAACTCTGCTGGGACGCACTCGCACACAGAGAGGCCTGTGTGCAGGGGCAAGCGTTGTGTATATATACTGTACATGCACATGTGTTACTGTCCGTATTCATGCGACTGCACGTACGCACAGGTACGGCAAGAGGGAACACGCTCCACTTACCATTTGGTGGGGGCTTGACGTCTGTGTCTCCTTGCTGGTTTGAGTTGTCTGATTGTCCTGATTGTTCTGAAAGATAGAAGAAGAAGAAAAAAGAGAGAGAAGGAGATGGTTAGTCAGGTGGACAGATGTCTGGACACTGCTCAAGGTGAGGGGGCAGGCGAGCACGAGAGGGAACGGGATGGGAAATGGCGCCTTCTTTCATTCTTTCCACTGAGGAGAGACAGACGTGGGCCTGAGATTAAAGATGGGTGCATATTTCTGTTCAGGTTGAAGCTCAGTTGAAAGTCATAAAATGGCAAATCACAAGGTTAATATCCTGACTTCTGGAGCCTGTCACGGTGGGAAAATCAGTCTTCCAACTTTTTCAAAAGCAGAATTCAGCCGTTTGCTGTCTTGTCTTTTTTTTTTGCTTACGAAGCTCTTTTTCCCTGGTTTTAATACCTTCTCTTTCAGGGACTCCAGCCCACTCACATGTAGCCGACGTGCAGTATTTTAGTTAAGGCCTCAGACAGCGGATAGATCCCGAGAAACCACAGCATCTCCACATCTACCTTGTAAATTGAAGGGTGATTCTGAAATATACAGTCTCGGGTTCGGAGCATTGTTTGGATTGAACCTCCAACGTGTGTTTACTTCGACAAAAGCACCTTTATTTCTGGGATTCAGAAACGCGCACGCACATTCTCTCATCATAAACCATATTTTCAGTCGAGGCCTTTGACAGTGCAGGTTAAACTGGTCCCACGAAATCTCAGCTTCCTCACTGTTGACTCATAAAATGTGCATTTATAGTTTCAGGACATTTTTGTGTTTGCTTCACTTCCCTCTCCTTCTATTCACTTTTTTTCCCCCCTCGCTCTGACGCAGCCAGTATTTAAGCTCAGGCACTAAAGGCAGTCAAGTGCTAGAGGTCCCGGGAGAGCTCGGCTTCTCCGGTGTTGACTTGTAAGTTGAGGCCGACTTGTTGAATGCTCTTTTTTTTTGCGAGGGGGGGTCCTAGGTATTGTTTGGATTGCACCTCCTGTGTGTGTTTACCTTGACTTCTATAGGCCGAGAGCTGCCTTCAGCTAGAGTTTTGTTTGGCCCACTGGCCGCCATTCTTCTTCAGATGCGTAATGCAGCCTTGTAGGGTTTTATGGTTGTATCATATATACCATTCAGGCCAATTACCCCCACAGCACTTGAGGCTTTAAGGCCATCCAGGGCCAAGTGTCCCCTCTGCAGCCGGCGCTAGCACCCCCCCCCACAATCTCAACATCTTCCTCCCAATCAGCGTTCTAATCTTGGGTGGCATTAGTGTGCTACGTGCCAGCAAACTGCTGCACTATTCACCCCTGTCCCTCCGCTGCCAAGACCGAGAAAACAAAAAAACAAAAAAAAAAGAGACAAACAAAATCACCTCATCACTCCGGGTCGGAAAAAAAGAAGGAGGGAAAACACTGGGATAGAGTTTCTTTTCTCTCTCTCTGTCTCTCTTGCAACACTCATCCCTCAATCTGCGGGAGTGAGAGTCCATCTTCACGTCTTTTCCCCCCTCACTTCCTCTCACACTCGTTCTGTCTCTCTGCTTCTCTTTCTCTCTCGTGCTGTCGCTCTGTGGAATCCTGGCAGCCATCTTAGCGCTTGGCAGCCATCTTAGCTTTGGCGGTACCCATGCATTCCTGCTAGCTGACGGCACACCCACACGCGCGCACACACACACACACACACACACACACACACACACAATTTGCTAAAGCACACACATACACACACACTCACTCTCTCTCTCAGAGACCCAACGGTCTTAAAGATAAAAAGACCTACAGAGGATATGCAATGCTAATGGAGTGAGGATAAAACCACTGGGATGTTTGTCTTCGGTCCTGTGTGTGTTGCGTTGTCCGCTCTGACGGCGCGTTACCGACTGTAACCGGTTACAATAAAAAACAGAGATGATCCCACGCGCGAGTCCTCGTCATAAAGTAAAAGACAAGACGACGCGGGGTTAAAGGTGACTGAGTGTGGGGGGGTGGGGGGGCTGAGGAAGGCCGCGGCCTGTCGTCATGGCGCCGCTAGCTCCAACCGGCCTCGTCCTGCGTCTCACAAACCGTTAGGAAACTGTTCAAACCTGCACCTCTCCTCTATGCCGCTTTCCAAGCCAAAAAAGAAAAAAAAAAATATCCAGTGCCTAGTTGTCATGACAACGGGGATGGCACACCACTGTTAAAGTCCCTAATGATGAGTGGTTGTTGAAGCCTGTGTGTGCATACGTGACGCTGTTTGGCCTAGCAATTAGTTCGAATGAAGATAATAATATAGCCCACTGGCACGGGCTCAATGTGTTGTTTTGTTTAAGTATTTCTTGGCACGGCGCGGACCGATGGGCGCCGCGCTACGCTGTAATGAGGTTGACTTTTTACTATATCAGTCTTTTTTCTTTTCTTTTTTTTTTTTTGCATTTTAAGGTGTTAAATCCATTCCAGTTCGATTATTAACAACATTTTCAAACGCAGCTTTCATAAAATTTTTTTCCTTTTCTTGGCAAAAATGTGAGCAGGAGCCGTTGAATCAAAGTTATTAGAGGTATAATGCCTGGCTGCTCCACCACACTCTCTGTGATTTGTGAAAGGTGGGCACCATCATTTATGTGTGGTGGTGAAGGTCATAGCGTTTTTTTTAAGACAGTGATTCTAGTCAGTCACATGGATCTTATTGTTCATTGCATGTTGCCATTAAAATAATGACTGTATGAGAAAAACAATCTATGTATTTTTTTTTTTTTTTAACCCTTTAATTATATATGGAGCTCCCAGTCTGCGCTGCCTGTGTCTACAGCATGCAGGTTGACTATGTGGTGCCATCTAAAGGCTCATATATTTCTAATAATGGTCAGGATTGGAAAACAAGGCATGTCCAAACTATTCCACAAAGGACTGTGTGGCTACAGTTTTTGTTCCAACCAATCAAGAGCACATAGTTTGACCAATCAGCTGTCTGAAGGCTAAGATCAGTTGATTAAAGGGGAACTATTAGGTCTGGTCGCTTTTCTGCTGTTTTGCTAACCCTCTGCCTGGCCATGTGCATTGGTTTACAATGAAGCCAGCAAAAAATCAACAGCAGTGGATAATGTTATATAACATAATATATGATGTTACGATGTGTGTATTTGTGTCATCTTAATCATCATACACAAAAGATTGCGGGTTACGGAGTGCGTTTGTGTCACGGTGGCGACCAAGTAACTACACTGATGTTGCAAGGTTGGTTTTCAGCCGTGAGACGCCAGGTGGAAGAAAGAGAGCCTTCATTCTCACTCGTAACAAGTCGCAAGTCATAGTTAACCATCACAATTAGTCCAGAGCTTTTTAATTAAGGTTAAAATGTGGCATAGCTACGGGAGAAATCCTGCTTAGTTCCTCTTTAAATGAGTCAGGTGCTGTGTGCTGCTGATTGGTTGGAAAGAAAACCTGATGGACATGCCTGCATTAATCATATAATCATTTATTTTGGGGGGGTCACTTGGGTCAATGAAAACAAGCTAGGTCATTGCTAATGTGTTAGCAGACATCTGTTTAGAAGTTACAAAGTAACATTATTGTTTTTAAGTTCCCTGACAGATATAAGTCCAATTTTACCTCTGTCTTTGGTCTCCACCCTGCTCCTGAGGAGAATATGACTTGTAGCTCAAAAATATGTAATGTTCACAAGCTAACTGCTTTGTATGTTTTACAGCTGTTTAGTCCTGAGCAGGTGGTGTAGAGTGTTTTTTGTTTTCATCATTAGCAACAACTCTGAGCACTGATCATAAAAGTGAGAGTGAACCAAGTCAGTTAAGTTGTAAAGCGCAAAAACATTAAAGACAACTACAGTATCTAGTATGAACTGCAGTGAAGTGGTTTGTTACTATGATTAATGATATGACTGACTTGTCTCTGCAGTTTCCATGTTGTTCATCTTCCCTCTTTGGTAGAATGTGGGATTTATTTTCCCACACTGAAACTCTGATTTGTCCTTTCCGTTGTAGTTCATCCCTCTACTCAGAGTCAGGACTGAACAAAACCTAAACTTCAAACCACCACTGGACCTCAGAAGAAGAGGCTTAATCCTCTGAGTGTGCTTCACATATATGACCACATGGCCAGTTCTGTGTTGACGGTGCCTCCTGCCACCATTTTTTTTTCATTCTTTTGCAGTCGGTGAAAAAACAAACTCAAGTGTGAGGCCACCTACTGCTGTGTGGAATGCACAGATAAAATAATGAGACTCTGGGGGGGAAGTTATAAGTACATGCTGATATAGATGCTAATGTGACATGTTTATTTGCACCTAGGGCAGCAGACGAGTCGGCATTAGTGACGAGTGAATGAAAGGCAGATGGTGTCAGAGGTACTGACAGGCTCTCACTGAGCGACTGCAGGTGCACGGCTTTGGCTTTAGGAGCACATGCAACTTGTCATACAGTATGTCATGACTTTGGAAAAGTATTTTTAGTTTCCTCAAAGCTTGTTAAGTTGAGAGGTTAACTTAGAGGTAAAGCAGTAAATATTCAGATATTTTCGTTTACACTATTTTTTAAATATATTTATCATTAAATATTACAATTACAACTGATGAGGTGCTGGAGTCAATGGGATAAGGCTTCTGTCTATTGTAAACCTGCTCTGAGATGTTTTTTTAATTGCTGCTACTTATGTGTGACTATGGTTAGATGTGTTTTTAACATTTTTGTTTGAATTGATTTCTTTTTGTTGGTTCTATTTTATAATAATTGTTATAACCATGTTTGATGAATGTTGTTCTGATGATTTTTTTTTCCATTTCTATTTCTTTTACTTTATTCTAATACAATTATTTGTAGGTTTTCATGTGCATGTTTCCCGGTTATACCGATTGATAAATTTACAAGAAAGAAATCCAACTTAGGAACACATACGTATGTGTGTATGTATTATATAGGAGATAGCTTTCATTTCTACATACTGTGTGTATGTGCATGTGTGATTCCACAGTAAGGGCCCATAGGAGTGTGGTGAACAGCAGTGATGCGAGTGTGTGCGGGGAGGGTGGTGTTGGGAGGTGCTGCATCAAAAGAACAAGAGATGCTGTTATTGTGAACAATAGAGAGGCAATGTATTATTATTATTGTTATTATTATTATTATCATCCCTGCGCTCCTGCTGCTGCTCTGTGGACCACCAGCACTGAAGAAATCACTGCCAACAGGCCGCTCAGCCCCACAGGACCCCGTGTGCACGCCCACACCTACAACGCACACACATACACACGGCTGTGCTATATGGAAGCACATTTATTAGCGTGTTGGTTCGAATGCCTGCAATGTGCACACGCCAAACACGGATACACATGCTTCCAAAGCACAAACATGCTCTTACGCACACACAAACACACACGTTTAAACACAGATGAATCACCCTTATCTCCTGCGCACAGTCGCCCCAAGGCCCCCCCTGCGCACGCCACACGCCCCGCCTGAGATAATAGAGCACAGGCACACACGGGCCATCAAATATACCATGCCATCGCTCTAATCACACACACACACACACAGACAGAGAGTGAGTTCATTTGGTTGCGTGGTCAGTATACAGTCGCCGCTGATTGACTCCTGCAGTGTGTACACAGAAGTTAACACTGGTTATACATTTGTCACACTGCAGATGCAGACAGAGGCTAATAACTCACACCCAGGCTAATGTACACACACTCAGAGTCACACTTACTTAATCACACTATTCATCATACGCACAAGACGCGGCGCCGCGTACACACCAGCGCAAATCATTTAGAGACACTCAAATGTAAAATTACATACACATGCCGGCTGGCCTGGTCCGCTAGGCGTCCACTGCCAGCGCTAATGGACTCATTTAGCGCGCGCATATTCATATATGAGAGCGCGCGCCGCACACTTTTGGCTAATTTACCGAACAGCTTAGAGTGTTTGTTTGTGCATCACAAGCACACATGAGCAAACAGGCTCTCTGCAATCTAATGTGCACTAAGTGAAGGCGCCGGGGTTTTTTTGTGTGTTTTTTTCAGGCTGATGACAGACTATAAAATCAACATCGCCAGTTCAACGCTGGAGATAAAACATAAAAGCTGCGGCTGTTAAACTTAGAACAACGCAAAAAAACTTCTCTTTCTGGTGTTCCTTTAAACTGGAGGCCACATTTCTGTCTGTGGACAAATTGCCTTCACATGTCGGTGCGAACGCTTGTGTTACATGCATCCACAGTTTTATTTATCTGCCTCCTCGTCGGAGGAATAAAAAACACATTTATGCAAATAGACACGCAACCTTTGAGCCAGAGTTGGAGGTGAGTAAAACACACATACAAACACACACAACAGCTGTCCAGATGTAGCTAAAATATCTTAGACTTTTTTAATGTGTAATGCTTCATCGGTTTGTGTGTATGTGTGTGCGTGTGTGTGTGTGTGTGCGTGCGCTAATGACTGTGGGGAGTTGTGCAGAGAGCAAAGTGCTTAAGCGCCACAGCCAACTGCTACTGTAGAGTGAGTCTCCACACTGTACAACAACAGCAGAGGATTTAAAGGATAATTTCAGTTTATCACAGCTTGGATTATTAGCTTATTATTCTGCTTGTTGTTTTGTTTGACTCTCCTCTCTGTCAGTAATGCTATAATTAGACTGACCGACGGGATTGACGAGGTCTGGTGACAGGGAGGTTGTAAAAAAGTTAGACATGAGACACATGAGAACATGTGTCTCTCTGTTTTCTGGACTTTTTTATTCTAGGGAGCTTAATAATTTGACTTTTTTTAGGAAATGTATTTATTTCATTTCTTGTCAGGGATTTAAATCATTTCAGGGAGTGATGAGGGTTATGGGACGAGCACATCTATTAAGCCTTAGACTTGTAAGGCACAGATTTAAAGGTTTTCCTGTGAGGATGCGCGTGTTATTACGTTGATGTGGTTGGGAAGACAATTCAATCAATTTGAACTTGAACCTGAATACATTTATTACAACTGAACTACTTTTATGTATGAAAGCAGTTAAAGGAGCAGTACGTAAGAATGTGGCCAAAACTGTTGCTGCAGTCAAATTCAAAGCACAGCAGTGCCTTTTTACTTGCTGTACATTTCTTACATACTGTTCCTTTAAGTTTGAAAATGATGGACATATATGGGGCAGAAATAGTGCAGGTTTCTGGGTTTTTGGAGCTTGAGCTACAGAGGAGGTCAGGATGTGTGGATATGTGGAACTATTTCTTTAAAAAAAAAAAAATCTGTCTCTTATATGGGGAAACTTTGTGCCATGTTTGAAAACTTAAACAATCAGAGAGGAAAATGGAGAAGCGAGGAGCAGCGGTTATCCAATGTGAACAGGACACAGGTCCAGCTCAGAGTCAACCCGCCTCCGACCGACGTTATTGCAGCCTCCGCCCCGTGACCCCCGTGACCCCGGTGACTCTGCCTCTCCAGCCTCTGCAGCCTCCGCCCTCTGCGCGCCGTGTCATTTAAGGATAGCTCTGAGACACGGTTCACTTCACAGTCAAATGATAGGGGCCTCTTCCTCCGACTGCTGCACAGCTCCGCGGACAAATCTACCACTGTTCTCCCCCTCTTCATCTCCGTCTCGCCTCTGCCTCTCCCTTTCACTCTCTCATGTTGTGACACCCCCCCACCCCCCCTCCACACACCGCTGCTCCTCAGCTGCCCTGACTTCACTCTCTATGACGAGTGGCGTTTTTAGGCGTTTTCGGATCCAACCCCCCTCCCCCCCTTCCTCCCCCCCCCTCCTCGACCGTCATTCCTGCCGGACTGTGGAGTTACCAGCGGCGGCTCGGTCCCAGGCTCATGTGGGAATGCAGCTGTGGCGCTGTGTCCGTACATCCCTTGCCCAGATGTGATGTGGGCAGCCCCTGATTGAATTGCAGCGCGCATACGCATACCCAGAATAATAAATACACTGTAGCGTTGTGTGCACAGCTGCGCGCTGACGGATGACGGATGTAAAGCAGGAGGCGCTCGGAGCCAACTGCACTGACTGACGCACACATATACACAGGACTGTATTTTGGTTTAAGTATATATGGCTGCGCAGCAGCCCCCCCCAACTTCAACTCAACCCCCCCCCACCTCCCCCATCCACCAGCCTCTGGATAAAGAAACCAAACAGCCTCCCCAATTGGGTTTCGCTTAAGAGGTTTATCAGTATGTTGCTAAACATTCTGACCTTTTTTTTAATCTTTAATGCGCTTAAAATGTTCCAAACCCTCCTAATCCCCACGGCTATCCCACACAGATGTTCACTCAGCTCTTTTATTGGACTTCATTTTATCTTTTTTTTTTCTTCTTCTTCTTCTTCTCCGACTCCTCCACCACCTCCTTCATCCTCTCCACGTCCTCCTCCCTCCGCCGCCCCCCACTCCTCCAACCCCCTACGTTTTCATTTACAGATTCATTTTCCGGTTTCCGAAAAAACTACTCATCGCCCTCCGATCAACCCCCCCACCACCACCACCACCGCCACCACCGCCCCCTGAACTTCAATCTTTTTACAAGCAAATCTCATTCTGAGCTTGGTTTTTAAGCCAGCGCTTCTTATTGGACACCGCTGCAGCTGGGGGAGCAGCGCTGGTATACAGTATATCTGCCCTGTGAGTGACCCCCCCCCCCGCCCACCCAGCTCACTGTGGCCACCTTTAGGTACGGGGGGGGGAAACAAGGGCTGTGATGAGGGGGGCGTGTGCGCTCTCCGAAAAAGGTGGCGGTGAATATTTCATGGGAGTTTGTTTCATTAGATAGTGTACAGTGGAGTGTAACGGGATAATAACAGGGGACGTGATGAACAATGTGGTTATACAGTGTTCCTGCTGAGCAAATAGGACATGTGGAACAGCTGTTTCAGCTGCTGCACACTGACTCATCCACTTCAGCCGCTGCCCTCTCATTTACTTATGCTCTAACATGAACATGGATTCGGTTCCCTGCGAGTGCAGATCAAATCTGAGAGTGATCCACTGGGTTTGGTTTACAGATAAATTAGAACTAAAGGTATACACAAAATGACCAGTGGTCTGCAGACTGTGCACAGTGTGTCGCTGTCACACTGCAGGGCGAGTCTGGGACCATTCAGATGTTATTGTGTCATGGAGAAGAACTGAAACCTTTGGCACAACACAAGCAAGGTTTATGTGTATTTGAGTTTAAGTAACATTTAAATCAATAAATATAAACTGGATGCACAACTAATGATATTTGGAAACCTTACAAATATAGAAATTCAGTTTAAACGTGTACGTTACCTCTACATTTTATTTATTAACTTTTTTTTAAATGGAATCAAGTTGTATTTAGATTCTTTTCCTCCTTTTTCTCCATAAGATGAACGAGAAATGATGATAAAAATGGCATAAATGACCAAAAAACCCTCTTGAAATCTTTGTTTTTTCTTCAAAGACAGGAGATCAGGAGAATTCCCTCAATTGTCCATGTGGTGTGCCAACATGCTGCACCACCAGGGCAGAGCGACTGCAGCCTGGGAGACAGTCTGAGCAGTGGACGCTCTGCTTGTTAAGTTTACAGCTCTGAATGAGCCGAGGGCGACTCTGATTATCAGCTCCTCTCTCTGTTGGACACTGAGAAGACGAATCAACCCGAAGGTGGGAATAAAAGTGAGAGGGCTGGGCGCGCACAGAACCTACCCAGATGCACTGATGGAAATAAACAATAAAGGTTCCACAGATTCGTTGAGTGGCGTCTTGTCAGCGCACGCTGTTTGGGTTCAGCTTTTTAAGAAATGAAAAACGCCCGCCCTGCACCGTTGTGTCCTGGGCCCATTTGCTGTCAATGGAGCAGCTCGATCCCGCTCTCGAATCAAAAGACTCCAGTTTGCGAAGATTGAAAGAATAACACTCAGGGTTTTTCTGCTTTAGGATGGATTTTCCCTTCAGCTATTTTTGGCGCTTTCCTGGGAAGTTTATTTGGCTTCTACATCCACACCCTACCTATTAAACCGGCAGCTTCGAATTCTGGCAATTCCTCTCGCACTATGGTGGTGTCAACAACAACAACCACCAAAAAAAAAAAACAGTTCCAAGCGAGCGGGCTCTCAAATTTCCCATGTTTCTGATGCACTGAAAAGCATCAATGAGCGTCCATATAATCAATCTTTGTTCCCACATTCAGTGCAAAAAGTGACAATAGTGCATCTCCATGTAGTTCAGTGAATGCCTGGTATGTAACTCCATGTGACAGCACAGCATGGGGCCATGTGATTAATTGTGAAATGTGTTTTCTATGCTGGTAGTGCTGAAGTGTGAACGTGTGGGCGTGAACTATAAATACGGCGCTCGGTGGCTATGGATGTGTGACTGTGTCTTCTATATGTTTATGATAGTGTATATGTGCAAAAATTTCTGGAGAGCACATGTTGAGGCGCAGTTGGAGATAAGCGTGTAAACATCTGTGACTGACAGGCTGAGCAGCCGAGTGTGGGAGGGAGAGACAGCGCTCTTTTATTAAAACACGTAAGCATGCGCGTGCATCCGCATGTGGAAGGTTTTTTTTTTTTTTTTTTTTTAGGGGGGGGGGTTGTGTGTGTATTTGCACGTGCACGCTCCCTGCGTCCATACAGTATGTGGTGGGAAAGTTTGGTAAATTGAGAAAGATAATTCTGCATTAGATGCACATCTGTGTTTTTGTGTGTGTGTGTGTGTAAGCGTGAGTGTTTGTGTGTGTATGTGTGTGTGTGTGTGTGCAGTGCGTGGCCGCCTGGCCCGAGCCCTGTGCCAGCAAGGAGCAGGTGTGGGGAGGCAGCCCTGCGTTGCCCGTTGCCCATCTGCGTGGCCGTCTGTGTGCCGCCTGCGCCCTCTCTGTGCCAACGCCACACAGAGCCGGGGAGCCAGGGGGTGAGAGGGGGGTGGGGGGGTGAGAAGGGGTGAGAGGGGCCTAAAGGGAATCAACCATGGGAGAGAGAGGAGGGCAGGGGGTAGAGGAGGATGGAGCGGCGTGGGGGTGGCTGGGAGGGTGAGGGGGGGCAGCTGGCTGGCTGCCCGCGTTTACCCCCCCACCCCCACCCCTCCTCTCCCCACCGCCTCCCCTCTCCCTCTGCCCTGTTTCTTTTATCTTTTATCTGTGCCTATGCTGATGAGCTGTGATGTACAGGGAGAGGGAGGACGAGGGACACGCACAGAAAAAACCTCTTTTTCCTGCACTGTGTTTTTAGGGAAGTGAAAGCAAGTTTGCGTTCAAAAAAAAAAAAAAAAAAATCCCCCACCAATGCTAAGCTGGGACTGACTTCCCCTGATTTTGATTTCCCTCCTCTTATTTTAAACCTCACCACACACACACACATACACGTTCACATTAAAGCGGAGGCGCATATGGGGAGGTGTCGTTGCTCCATTTGTCCAGCAGATGTCACTTGTTGGCAGTGGGGGCACAGCGCAGCAACACATGCTAAAGAAATCTGCCTCTCGCAGGGGGGAGAGAGAAGGAGAGAAGCAGTGGGAAAGATTTCAGCAGGGCTGCCATGGCTTTAGCAAGAGGGGAGAGGGAGGAGAGGGGAGGGGGGCTATCTCTCTTCAGTCAGAATTCCTCTCCACTATATACTGTATCTGTGGCTCCAAAGACCTGAAATCCACATTTTCAACACAAATCCTACAATGTTTTTCACAATAGACATATTGGGATATAAAAAACAACTTGATTTTCCATGTTCCCTCTCTCAGCGTTCCTGATCACATCCCTGGAACATGCATGATAACACTCAGGGTCACAGCTGGCCTGACGACACGGACAATAAACATGCAGTGAAAAACACTCAAAGTCCATCCAGGCTGTGTGTGTGTGTGTGTGTGTGTGTGTGCTGCTGCTGCTGCTGCTGCTCCAACTGCACTGATCATCTGTGTATATTGGGTTTCATACAAACAGAAGTGAGTAGAAAACGTATAGAAGTAGAAGGTTCACAGCTCAGAGTGAAAGACATGAGCCACCCTGAGGTGCTCCATCGCTCCCCGTGTTGTGATATGTGTGTGTGTGCACATGTTTCTCCCTCTCTCTCTTGCTCTGTGTGTGTGTGTGTGTGTGTGTGTGTGTGTGTGTGTGTGTGTGTGTGTGTGTGTGTGTGTGTGTGTGTGTGGCAGGATCTGGGCACAAGTGGGAACGGGGATCATGTGATGCCAGTCTGTGCCAGGGAATGGGGAGAGAGAGACAGAGAAGGAGGACGGGGGAGGGAGTGATATAGGGAGAAAAGGCAAAAAAAAAAAAAAAACGGATAGAGAGGCAGAGGAGAGAAATGGAGACAGGAAAAAGACAAAAAGAAGTAAATGAGAGAGGGTAAGAAAGAGAGGGGGGTGATAGACTGAGAAAGAGGGGGAGAGAGAGAGGGATAAGAGGGTGAGGGAAAGGAGGGGGGGGTTGTAAGAGCTGTGGGAACGATTTGCCTAGCCAAGAAAGACGTGAGCAGAGAGAATAAAAGAAGGAATGAGAAAGAAAGAGAGACTTGTTGGCAGAGGAGAGGAGAGGAGAGGAGAGGAGAGGAGAGGAGAGGAGAGGAGAGGAGAGGAGAGGAGAGGAGAGGAGAGGAGAGGAGAGGAGAGGAGAGGAGAGGAGAGGAGAGGGGGGGGTGAAGGCAGCGTACAGTGGGCACCAGCTCGGGAGCAGACATGATCAAACCCAGCTCTACGGGGGAGACGAGGGAAAAGCAAACACACACATCCAGCTCAGCCGCCGCCAGGCCGCGCACTCACTCACTGCTGCAGGTCTATCACTCACACAGAGACCATGGTGACCTGCCACTCAAACCACCACTGTGTGTGTGCGTGCGTGCGTGTGTGCTGCAGGGAATAAACAGGGAGCAGAGAGCACGACCCCGTGACCTTTTGGCTAAGTGTGTTATCGCCTCTCGCAGTGTCGGCTCCCTCGGGACAAACCGTCAGCTCGGCTCACAGCGGACCAGTTCATGTTGCTCTCAGAGAAAGTGGTACAATTATTACAAAGCAGCCTGTAATTCACTCCCTGTCAACTGGGCTGTGGCACTTTCACTGCTCTGTGTGAAGCTTTTTAACGCCGTAATAATCAATATTTCCTATTTTTACCGGCGGATCCGATGCACTGTGTTCGGTCAAAGATGTTTTTCTAGTGAGGAAACCTGACAGTTTTACAACCTGACTCCAGATCTCCTTTGAAGAAACTTTTTTCACATCATTTGTTTTTGCTTTTCTGGCCTTTAATTTTACTGTTTGAGCCCGGCGTTTTAAAACCCACAGCGCACAACCTGTTCAGTGTCAGACTACAGCAGACGGATCAACGGGAAAACAAGTGCATTCGGCAGCTAGAAAGAGTCAGGAGCTGGTGAGGAACAAAACCTGAGCAAAAAGGAGAGTGAAAGCTGGACAAACACAGCCTCGACATTTCCTAATCTGCTCCTTATGTCGACTTTATATGTGTAAACACAAAATATATGTATTTAGACCTCCAATGGGTACAAATGGGATTTATGCACAGCTCCACTACTTCCTGAATTAAACCAGCTCCTTTACTTCCTGTCTTACATTATTGGACCAACTGATTAATCCAGGTGTGTCTGACCTCACAACAATGGTCAGACACACCTTGATTAATCCAATAATGTAAGACAGGAAATAAAGGAGCTGTCTTATATCAGGAAGTAGTGGAGCTGTGCATAAAGCCTATTAAAAAGGAATGAAAGTTTGGAGAAATTCAAATATTTTATTCCTCATAGTGCTAAGTTATCTCTTGTTCACAGCCAAAGATGTGGCTTGTTCTCTGTCTCTGTCTAGTATAATGTAGGCTACTAGCGGTAAATACATGTGACAGATCTGGAGAATATGGATGTATAGAGAATATGTACATGCATGTGTTCAACTATAATACAAGTGATATATGAGTTTACTTTGCAACTTTACAATGTATCATGAAACGACAATGTTGTGCCAAAACAGACCAGACTGTTCCCATGTGTAAATCAAAACATAACTAATTCTGTTAATTAGAGCTTGACAATGTCTGAGAGTTTGGAGAGAATGTGATAACATCATAACATCACTATAAGGTTTAGTGTATGAAGCTAGATTCAACATCAGTATTTTCACTGTGTAACATCCAGCCTTCACAGGAAACAGAACTAAATTAGTGTAATGCACATATAGATTAAGAGAAAAGCATGGTGTCACTCTTCTCAATTTTAAAGTTGTTGACAAAATTTCATTCAAATTACGAGACAACATTGTTTGCATCACACTCCTCATTTACACCAGCAGGCCGTCGGTCTGGTCCGGCCTGGGCCAGAAAACACTAACGATTTATTTTGGGTTTGTGAACTATGCAAATAAATGCTCCCAAATCTATCTAGGGCTTGGAGGACGTGTTTTATGAGGGTTGTAAAACTCCACACAAACACATAAAGCAGGCCTGTAAAAATAATGTGCGCTCTGCATAAATGCTCATTTGGACTAATGAATTAGGGGAGCGATGAATGGCTGCGTAAAACTCCACATCCTCCCTGGGTGATGCCAGCGGAGGTAGAATGCATCATGACTGCATGTCGGTTTTTCTGCGCATGTATAGGTGTGTGTGTGTGTACACACACACTAGAGGAGGGGTGAGTGTGTTTGTTTTTTGTTTGTGTGTGCGCGCATGCATCTCAGCAACTCCTTTGTGCGGCTCATCCTCAACCTTTCAGACCGGTGTCAAACCAGGACACCGAGTGAAAAGCTCCGGCAGAGATGATCCGGGATGATACGCGCAAACCAGACCACACACGCACGCACACATTCACTTGGTACTTTTGGATAAATATTGAAATATAAATAATAAAAATATATATAGTAATGGACATAGACTTGCTTTCATTGCCAGTGGAGACTGACCCAAACCACTGATCCAAACATCAGCTTTTTCCCAAGTGGGGATGCAGCTTTTGCCACCAGTTAACTTGTATTAAGTCTGAAATTTGTCATGAAAAATAACTTAAGTCAGGCCCGCCCACACACACACACACACACACACACACACACGTCAGTGCACTAACATCAACTTGTGTTCCAGCAACTTGGGAGCTGATCTGCCTGCATCCTCCTGAGATGATGGGGGCTTTCCCGAGTAAACTGGGTGTCCAAAAAACAGTGTTTCTGGGGGAACGAAGCGCCAGCTCCGCATACCTACGGCATGAACCAAAGATTTATTCTTTCAGCGAACACAAAGGAGTAAAAGAAGAGCAGGAGGAGGAGGAAGAGGAGATAGAGGCAGAGGGAGAAAGAGATGGAGAGTAGCAGATGAGGCCTGAGAAAAAACAATCAGCCAAATGAGGGCACAGATAGAAAGGCAACCTTTGACCACCAGCTGTCTGGGAGTCACCGCCCAGCCGCATTTGTCAGTCTGTGTCCCCAGATGAACCCGGCCCAAGGGTCAATGGCTCCCAGCACAGCCGTGTGTTTGTGAGCTTGGTTTCCATGTGCACGGACGCACACACACAGACACGCACACTCACTCGCGCACGTATTAGTGGAGCCTTACAGTGTTTGTGTGCATGCCCGGTGCATACGAGCCGTCTGCTATCTGTGTCAAAGCTGGCTTTATCTCTCAGGCAGATAAGGTGAGTAAACAACCGCCCAGGCCTTCCTGTGTCTGACATGCTAGGTGATAAATGCAACCAGCCTCCTGCCCTCCGCCAGATGTTCCTCCCCCTCCAGCCTCCCGGTATCAGGCCCAGGGCACTGGGGCAAACCATTCAGGCGAGTCCCAGGCCTGAGAGAGAGAGACACCGTCCTCCGGGTCAACTACAGAACACAATCCTTATTGTTCTGTCTCGCTAGCGGAGTTCAGTTTGCTGCATCGTATACAGTACGAGCTGCTGGTTTACATCACAAGCGAATCAAACATACATGTCCGACATGTGGGATTAGCCTAGTTCGGACAGCTTTACGGCTCCACTCAGGCTCTCCCTTGGTCAAGCTGATAATTGGAGATTTATTCCCACCATCTATCAATCCATCTATTAACTTATTAACCCAGATAAAAGCTTTAAACCCGTCCTTCCTCCCTCTCATCAGAATCAACACGGTGAAAAGAGATTAAACGTGTGCCAATCCACTTAGCGAGTTCCAAAAAAAAAAATCATACTCATCAATAAGCATCACTGACCTCAGCCTTATTATCTCTGAATGCAGCCTCTGTGAGCTCAAGTGACGCTCTTTAAAATCTGACCTTGTTTTAAAAAGCTGAACAAAGGAGAGAAAAAGCAGCAAAGAAATAAAATGTAGATGTGCTATTCATGCAGTAAAGAGAGGAAAAGAGATTTTTTCATGTCGTCTATGACAGTCCAGTCATTACTTCATGTGCTGACCATGCTTTGCAACGTTTAACACATCTGGCAGCAGAATGTTCAGGTCTTTTTCCATGGTAACGCATCATCTTCGTCTCCGCTGATGTGTGCGAGCCGCAGCGTACCGGGCGGAAAAATGATCGTTTTGCGTATTAATTTGGATGGGAGCTCCCGTCGGCCTGTTCCGGCCCCCGTAAAGGGACGGGGGATGTTGGTGCGATGGCCGCCCCGTTGCCTGCGGCTCCGTGGTATTAAATGGAGAGGATGTTCAAGTCGAGGGGCAGACCAGAGGAGCCTGCATCTGTTTGGCAGTCGCTCAGAAATGTCTAGCGTTTCACACTACGCCTCTGGGATCGCTGGCCCAATCTCAGCCAGAAGTTTATGAAAAACAGAAGGAGGGAACCAGGAAGGAGGGGAGGAGGGGAGGAGGAGGGAGGGAGGGGGGGTGCACGAACAAGAGGAGAAGAATGAGCTGGATGACATGAGAGGACAGAGAGAGAGATAGCGGAGAGGAGGAGGTTGGACAGCTGAAATGAGAAAACGAACCGGTTTAGATGATGATGTGATGTTTTCCATTCTGCCTGAACTGCGTGTGTGAGTGAGAGAGGGTTTCTCCCGAGGCCCCCGAGGAGCCGGAGGGCCCCTGGTGGGATCTGTGAGTAGATTCAGGTGAGGAACAGGTGCCGCCACATATCAAAACACACAGGCCTGTGACGCTGGTGATTAGGCTGCACACTGTGGACAAAGGACGGCGGTGTGTGCATAATGATCTATGTCCACAACTGTGCGCGCACATGAGTGAGCGTGATTCATGGATAATCTGAGGGTTAAAACCATGTGCGCAGAGATGCATGGCTGCATGTGTGTAAAGTCTTTTTTTTTTTTGTACAGTAAGCACACAGAAGAGCCTGTGTATTCCTTGGATTAACATGTGACAGGCCCTGTGTTCAGTCAAACCCAGTCCTCAACAACAAACCCACTCCCCTGAGCCTGATCTTTGGTTTGGTCTCCGTCTCAGCTGTCACCACGCCTGCACTGTCTGCCTCCTGTCAGCTTCACTGAGAAAATACACAGGGATTTATAGCTATAACACAGGATACGAACATACACGTACAGTATAGCTCGCAACCAGGCCGACCACATGAGATGTTGTGAATTCAAAGAACATTTGCTATGATAAAGAAAAGGGGTGTAAACAGGAAGTGCAAAGAAAATACTATGAATCACTTCAGGGAGCCCAGGTGAGTAGCCTTGTATCCTGACATGCATCGGTGGATATGGTAAGCAATTATGATAATAAGTAGGCTAAATTAAAAAATAAAAAAAAAGCTAAGTGTATATATTTCAAACTACTGATTGGTAACTTAGGGAACAGTAATACTCAGCTACATACTTTATTCATTAATCAGTGGCTAAGTAGCTATGCTATTTGTAGCATTGGTTACAATTAGCATCATGACCTATAGCATTTTAGCTCCAGGATACAGTTAAATTAAATTCACCTGGTTTTCTTTATGAATCTAACAGTGACTCTTATTTATTTGCAAACATAATAAATAAGTACTATTCAAAGTCTTCATTCAGTAAAGAATGAGTAGGAGATGGCCTAGCCAACGTTTCCAACGCTAGCAACATGCTATCGGCTAAAAATTGAGCTGGTTAATCTCACTTATGAATTTTGTGGAATATATTTTAAAATGGTCTTTTACATCAATATATCAGTTAGCTATTTAGTGTGGTCACTTATTAGACCTAACAGTTCGCTTATTAGCTAGTCTCTACAGTATGTGAGAGCTAGCTAGCGCTGGGTCAAGTTTGAACTTAGCAGGTCCTGTCAACTGCTGTTAGGCAAAAGCCCTGATCAAACAAGAATGTGTAGTCATTGTGTTTATGGGCATAAATAGGAAGCTTTGACAATCAGTTTTTTTTTAGTCATTCTTCATTCAATAGGCCTACAACAATCCCATGGTAGCTACTGGAGGCTGAAGCGCATTCTCATCATTTCTACACGTCACTCTTTCACAAATACATACCATTCCACTGAGCTGTGCTTTAAAACAACAACTTACATATAACCTTGAGGACTTTGACCCAGGCTGCCGTCTTTCTGCATGCAGCCCATTACTTCCACTGTTTTGCAACGGCATGTTCCTCCAATAAAACAATCAAGGGAACGTATAAAGACTTCGAGGAGTAATATGAGCCGGGCCTCTTCCGCTTAAGTCTGGATCCACAGTCAGACCCTCCTCAGTGAGAATGTGCGCTAACTCGGGCCTGCAGGAGGGAGGTGGCAGCGTGTTTATTTTACTGTGGGCTGTATCTGGCCATCATTATCTCACACTGCAGAAGGAGCGCTGTAAACAGATGCTTGCGGCCCACTCAGCTGCAATAGTGCGTCTGGCTGAGGGCTGCAGCGGCGCTGGGAAAAAAGGAGGATGTTGGGATGCTGAGGTCGGAGGCATGGGAGTGGGGACAGACTGAGGTTCAGACTGTATCTGAGGATAAGGATGGAGCTGATTTTGAGGTTACAAGGGAACCAGTGTTATGTCTATGGGCCGCGCTGGTGACGGAGCGAGGAGCTGGGACCATGGGACCGAGACCGGGCTCGGCGCTCTGGCCTCTCTGTGGCCTGCAATATTATCACATTGAAAGAAAGGTTGTTTTTTAACTGTCATAACACAGGGGGAAGCCATATCAGTTCAAGATGCTCTCGCCGGAAAGCTCAACAAACACTGGCAGTGAAGTTTTCACAGAGCCGCGTGGCCTAAACAAACTGCTGTGGAAAGAACAGAGAGGAGGGAAGAGACGGAGAAAAGGAGGAGGGGAGGGTGGTGGTGGTGTTGGGGAGGGGGGTGAAGGAGAGAAAAATGAAATGGCGTCTCTGTTCGTTACAGTTGGAGGAGAGGGAGAGAGCAAGAGTGGGATCTGCTGCTTTTCTGACTTTAATCAAAAGCAGAGACGCTCTGCAGTGGAAAAAGCATGACGAAAAGCAAAGTTTACATGAGCTACAGGCAGAGAGGGGGAGGCAGGGGCTGGGAGGGTGGTGTGGGGAGTGTGGGGGGGGGGCAGAGACAAACAAACAGACAACTACTGACGAACAGCTGCACAGAGCACTTCACTGACGGGGAGGGAGAAAAGAGAGGGAACGAAGGAGGGGGGGAAAGGGAGAAAAGAGCGAGCAACCCTAGTTACAAAAATGGAAAGTCCACATTTCAGCGCAGTATGGAAATATGGTCCTCATTTCATGATTCAATTCCCGCTCCCTCCCTTTTTCCCTCCCTCTCTAACTACCCCTTTCCCTACCATACTCTCCTGCTCTTTTTTGCAGCTGCAGCGCGGGTTATAAAAGCCTGTTAAAACACAGGAAGACCACTAAAATGGATTGAAAAATAGTAGGAGGGAGGTCTCGGGGCTGAGCCAGGGAGCCGAGCGACTACGCAGAGCGAAAAGTTGACAGAGAAGAGGAAAGAAAAATGGCAAATGAACGGATAAACAGAGAAAAAGTGGCGTAAAATTAGGTCGCTGTAAACTTTACAGATGTGTTTCACTTAACTTTCACTGGAGCGTAAACTCAAAAGTTGATGAAGTCTTTCCTAAATTAAGAGGTCACTCAGCAGCTGTAACCCCCCCCCCCCCAATGAGAGAGAGGCTGTGTGTTCTGCATAGATGCTCATGCAGCTGCTAAGCTCTCACAAAACATTAAGTCGGACTTCTTCTGCTGATTCTCTCGATATAAGAAGAGTTTTGCGCTTGTACCAAAACACCGTCAAGCCTCCTCGTCCATCCCTCGCTTCTAATCTCCAACTTATCTCCCCCTCATCTTCTCCTCATCCCTCCCTCATCCCTCCGTTGCGTGTGGAGTAAGACACACAACATTTCAAGGGCCGCCGCAAAGCCCCTTGTTGACCGTCTGTAAAAGTGACGAGCAACCCGGTCAGCTGCAGCCTCCGCGGCCCCCGTAGGGGCTCATCCTGGCCCCGTCTCCCATGTCTTCCCCTCATACAGGCCTAATCCAAGAGGCTTTGCATCTTAAAACTTTCCCCCCTCTGGCTTAGGACCGGAGCCAGGGAGAAATTAAAATTTTGCCCTAAGAAGCTGAGGAAGTGAGCTTTTCCATGGAAACTTACATTAACCCTGCTGACATTACACATCCTATAACACCAGGCTATCAAAGCCGCCATCGGCTCTGCCTACACATGCTCTGCTGATTCTTCCCAGGCACAGCCTTGTCCTCAAATCACTTTCTCTACCTTTCTTTTTTTTTTTCTCAATCCATTATCCATATATGTTATTTTCTCTGCTTCTTCCACTTTTACCTCCTCCCTCCTCCTGCGTCAGGTCGTACCCAGTTCTTCTCCACAATTCACTTCCCTCCCTGCTAAAATCACCAAGTTAGGCCAGGCAGTTCATTATTTCAAATTTACGGCCTGTCCGTTTGGCCTGCCTCGAGGAGGAATAAAATCAGGCTTTGGTTGGCGTGGTGATCTGGGGCCAAACCCAAATCCCTCCTCCTACCCTTTTATAGTTTAATATAAAGTCATATCAAATTAAATTTAACGAATAAAAAAAAACCTCGCTGCGTGCCAAGAGGTCTACTTTACAAAAACACACGCGCGCACGCTCAAATACACACACCTCGACCCGCTGCGTACGGTATATCCACACGCACGCGGCTTGAAACTCAAGACTCAGGAGTTATTTCCCCTAAAGAGGACAGAGGGCAGTTACGTTTGGCAAGCGTGTGCGTGTGTGCGAGTGTGCTGTGAGTGTGTGAGTGTGGGGGGTACGGAGACTGAGAATCATTCATCTAGTGGAAAAAAGCATAAACAGCTCACACTTGCTATAAAGCTGAAACAGACAGCGACATCATGTAAGCGTACGAGCATGTGGAGGACAATCGTGAATATGTCAGTGGACGTGTGCGAGTATGTGCGTGTGTTGTTGACCCACATCTATTAACACTGCCACCGAACAGAATAGAGGAGGCTGTATTTTAAATGGATCAGGCTCCTTGGTAATGCAAAATAATGATGGTTACGCTATATCAAGGCCCTCAAAGCCTTCCTATCCCTACATGCTCATAGGCCCTTTGGGGATTTCAGCCATTTGAAAATATTTTAAAGAGGCCCGATTGCCCCCAGCTCAGCGGCTCAGAGAAGCCTTAAAACCCTGCAGCTAAATCCTGGGGTTATGTAAGGTAAAGCCCTAAATCTCACCGCGCCTGATGTTACATATTACTGTAATTGCAAATGAAAAAAAAAAAAAAAACATAGAAGAAAAATACTGGGTGGGGTTGGGGTGAAGAATTACAGAGAAAAAGGGGACTTTGGGGGCTAAAGGAGAGAGGAAAGAAGAGGAAATGAGGGAGGTGTGAGAAGATGGATGGAGCCGTGGAAAGAAGGAAGATGGAATCAGGAACTGATCAGGGGAAAGAGTGAGAGTCTTAGTCCCTGAGGTGTGCTCACTCTCCCTCACTTTCTCTTTCTCTTTGTCCCCACTTCGTGACACTCTTTCTCTCTTTCAGCAGACGGAGCGCGCTCGCAGGGCAAAGTCAGAGCGCTGGCCAAAATCGCCGTGGACTAAAAAGGAAATCCAATAAAACTTAGTCTGCATTTATCATCGGTCCACCTTACATCGTCTGTCATCCTCCAACCCCGGACCTCCAGGGACAGGCAGAAACAGGCCTACACATGTAAACACAGATGCAAGCCTGAGAAGACATAAAGCACTGCCATTAAAACAAACCCACCATGTCACTCTCAACTTCACTATTTTTTATGTCTGTCCATGGACTGTGTGTGTGTGTGTCTGCATGTATGAATCTAAAATGTGTGTGTGTCTGCATGTATGAATCTAAAATGTGTGCGGAGGCGGATAAGGCAGTTCACATTATGATCACGGTGCATGATGCAATGAATCGTCTGAAGATGTAAACAGGCTTTGGAGTCACTCACATGAGGACTTTCTGCAAGGAAAAAAAAAGGGAGGTTTTAACAGCGTGCAGCGCCTGGAGGCAAACAGGCTATAAGACACTCGGCTGTGATTGGAGAAACATCTTTAAATCTGCCAATGCAAAATTTAAGCCCAACATCTACAGTCGCAAAAAAAAAATCCCTGTTAAGCTTTGCCTTTCTCTTATGAGCAAAGGAGAAGGTCACCACACTCAACATTTAGAAACAACATGAATGAGTACTTCATCTTTTCTCTGAGAAAAGCTTAAGAGTCTCTGTGAAATACAGTACTTTAAGCTAAATGCTAACAATGACAGCACCGTGCTGTAACATGTTCAGGCATGTTCATTAGTGTAGCATGCTATGATTGGCTAATTAGTACATGACACAAAGGAGAGCTAAGGCTAATATGAATGTCAGTAGTTTTGCAAAAGTATTGGACAAATAAAAATCGATGATGACCTGATGATGACACTGTATGAAGAGTCAGGGAATCACCAGAGGTATTACAACTCATCCAGGAAGAGACTTTAATGTGGATACCAGATTTCATGGCAATGGTCTCTACTCATCAGGGGATTTCCGCAGTCACCGGGATTTATGCTCTTGAAACCATAAATGTCTGTACCAAATTTCAAGGCAATCTATTCAATAGTAGTCATGACATTTCATAAAAGAAAATAAATTCAGCAAAAAACAAACAAAAACAAACCAATATCATCATGGTTCATCCTGTGAGGACTATGAATGCAATACTGACACTGCCTCAGTGATTCCACTGCTAAAAATGGGAACTCATGCCTGTCCCAAATATCAATCTATTTCATAACAGTCATTAAATTTCACAAAAGAAAACAAATTAAGCAAAAAAACTAAACTAAAAACATGACCAATATCATCATGGTTCATCCTGTGAGGACCACGAATCAAGGCAATCTATTTAATAGCAGTCATGACCTTTCACAAAGAGAGAGAGAAATAAGCAAAAAAAACAAACAAACAAAACTAATGACCAATATCATCAAGGTTCATCCTGTGAGGACCTTGAATGTGATACTGACACTGCCTCAGTGACTCCACTGCTAAAAAGGGGATGTAAGGGTCAGGTTCAGGCCCACAGAGATGGCTGGGAGAATAGGCCCCAAAGAAAACCAGTTGTAATTGTTTGAGATGCCCAGAGGAATTCCCCCCTAAACAGGACCTACACAGCCTTGCAGCCATGTAACCCAGTCTGTTGATATGCCCATTAAACATCATAATGAAATCAAGCCAGCATTACCACAGGCACCAGGGACTGGATTATACCTAAATGTGGATTAGAGGCCCGTCGGCAGTGTAAACTCCGGGAAGGCTGCAGAGAGTGAGTGAAGACGAATAAGGTTGGAGGAGGCGTGGCTAAACACCGGTGGTGTGGATGGCTCTCGCTGCCTGTGCCACTGGCTGCCGTCCAACAGGAGGCCAGTCAACAAAGAGACTGTGAAAGGAGGAGAGACCGTAATGTGCACTTGCTGTGTAATGGCTGTGGATGTCAGGTAAAAATGAGCAGCTGCGGTGGAGAAATCAGGAGACGGGTGCAGGTTTTTGTTGCAGATGGCGCTGTTACAGCTGAGGACCGACTGACAACAGACTGAGGGCAAAATTATGCAAGCTAATAATCTGATGCTTGTTTCTGGTTAAGCTTCAGTACCTCACACAATCTTTGTTTGTCTTTAAAACACATTACTGTGTCCTTTGACTGTGGCCGAAGGCTGAATGTTGAACCAACACACTCAAAGATGGAGCAAACAGACTCCTGGCTTCCTGCTCCTGCTTTAATGATCTTAACATAACGAATCGCACAAATGTAGTCGAACTGTCCGTCCTGTATGCAGTTGTACACATAAAAAGTAACAGATTTGTGAAATAAATTACAACAGAAAGCCTGAGAGAGAGATTGATTTAAACCCTGCTTACTTTCACACCTCCACAGATGTGGACGGATGGGAATCATTGCCTGATTATCTTTTCAGACGTTGTTACATGACTCGACAAACACTTCATTTGACTCGTACTGGAGGCTACAACACCTGCCGACGTGTCCCGAGCCGGGCTGACTGATACATAGCTGTATGGCACTGAGCAGTATAAAAATCAAGATGCTGGATCTGACACAGATTCTGTTGTGGAAAAACATGAAATAACCCCCCTGATTTGAGCCAAAAGAACGATCCGAGTTCAAAGTTTACAGCAGCTGTAATCAATATTTTTATACGGATCATGTGACAAACCCACAGATATTTTTTTATAACCCAACCCCGTAGCTCTTTGCAGCTTTATAATATCTTTTGACTCTGCTGTTTTTGGTTTTCCAGAGCCACAACTTTACTGTTTCATTTCGCTCTCATGGTGCTGTTTTCAGTGAGAACGCTCTTAAACCCACTGTACCCCCGTTTAATAGACAGAGTAAAGTGACCTGCTGGTGAACACAGTGGAGCGTTTAACAGCGAAAGGAGCAAATATTTCCCTCAAGTGTTTGCAGAGAATAAGAAGTGAGCTATAAGGAGAGTGGGTATTGGAAAATTATTTACACGCCTTCATACCAAGGCTAAAAAATAATTCATTAAAGAGGTGAAAAACTATACTCCCATTTAAATTTTGGTATGCAGAAATACTGCTGCACGTGTCATCATTTTCCAAATTGGACTGGAATAGGAACAAAATGCTAATAGTCTTCCTGTGTGGCTCTCTGTGTGATTATTATTCTTTTTACCACATGATTTTTTTTTTTTTATCTGATCTGTCTGCCCAGCCCTATTCCTCCTCATCTTGTGCATCATCCTGAAACTTGCCTCTTTTCCCCTAGAACTGCTGCCAACATGTGATTTCACTTATCTCGCAGTGAAATTAGAGTGGAGAGGAACAGACTAATGGTCATCTCGCTGTCTCTACCTCTTTTCCTCTGCTCTCTCCTCACCGTGGCAGGGCTTGATGAAAGGACCTGTATATTTTGCTTTAGTTTCAAATTCCGCTGCCTGAAAAAAAAAAAAAAAAAATTGCAGATGTGGGCTGCTCGCCACACCTACACAAAAATGCTGGACTGAAAAAAAAAAAAAAGAAAAGCTCAGACAAAGGGAGCAGCAAAATGATCTGTAGCTCCTTCTCTCTTCTCGTGAACACAAGATGAGTTCCTGTCTGCTGCTGCGTGGTCTTTTTCAGTCTTTTCTGCAGGATAGACTGTGCCGGTTCAAGAGGTCCCCTGAACACTGCAGAGACCAACACGTGGAGGACAAGTTTTTCTCATCATCAAAAGTTTGTTGATGTGAGGTTTTCGGGCCTGAACGCCCCCGGTAATACCTGCTGTCTTGTGTTACCACGCCTCCAGAGGGAAGAATTAAGTCATTAGAGTTAATCACCACCTCTGTGACCTGCGCAGATATGGTATTCCCAGATGTGCAAACATGCTGAGCCAACACAATCAGGTCATCAGTGGAGAGATAACACTAACATGTCAGTCATCTCCGTCCTAACAACATCCTGCTCCGCTTTCTATTGGTCCCACTGAGGTCTGGTGCTGTCTTCAAGGCACAGTAACCATGATCAGAGAATACCACTGTGCTCTGGGCTCCCTCTGTCATCTCTTCACTCCTTCCTCTCATCCCTTTGGTGCATTTATGAGCCGTAGAGAGTAGTGTCCGACATCTGCATCGGCCATTATCCCTGGAGTCGTGAGGTCAAGAGATCTCGAAGACTATTGGAACAATCGGGAGAAGGAACGGCTGTGATGTGGGATTTAGAAAATGAACGCAATAAAATTGATTCTCGAGATGGAATTTCAGGTTACAAGCAAACACTGACGTTGGGGTGATTTTTTTTTTTTTTTTCCCAAAATGCATTCAAGTCAAGTGAAATCTCAGCAGGGGGAGGCGATTCTGGCCAAGTTGATTCCTCCCATGAGAAAACGAACAGACAGCCAAACAAGACAGAGCCAATGAGCCATTCATTGGAGCCGGGAGAGTTTCCTATTCCTCAAATGCAAAGATTTTATACACACAAGAGAATACTAAAACATATAGACACTGGCTGAATGATTTTTCCTGAATATAAAATTCTGTTTTAGAGATGAACAGGTGTAACACTAAAATGTTTTGGACTACGTGGCGATTTTAGAGGGGGTAATACTGAACCTATTAATCCCAAAGCGATGCGCATGGGGGTTTACTGAAAGCAATACTTCAAAACAGTTTAGAGGGTGGTGGGTTTCTTTTACACAGTCTAAAATAAAAACTACAGCAGTGTAAGGGAAATTATAAGTATCTGCCTAATATCTGTCATATTGATATCAGAGTTTAGCCTAATGTTAGCAACTATTTCTTGCTCCCTTTGTAAAGATAACAGCTAAAACTTACTGATCAAAAATGTTAACAATGATGTTAGCAACTTTATGATAGAAAAATGGTAAGTAATATTACTTTTAAAATCATTCTTAAAGGGATAGTTCAACATTTTGGAAAATTGGCCAAAATGTCGTTTTAGGATTAACAGTAGGTTCATTACCTTTAATTGTCAGTGCAAGCTATTTTTAGAACAGGGGAGCAGAGCCATGAGCTGCTCAGAGCTACGCTCCGGAGGCTAATGGGATTTCTTGGTTTCCCTCATCAAACTCATCAAATACACAATCCAACAACTCCAAAACGCTTGTGGACAAGTTGTGACCTGCACATTGACCACGTTATGAGATAATAACTGAACGTTACAAGACTGAGTTGTTTTCTTGGTAAATTCATGCAAAACCAATGATGCATGTTCCCATGAGGGACAGTGTTTTGGCAAGCAGTCTCTGCATTTGCCTCGACTACTTAACACTCAACTTCAACTATAACACTAGGAAACACGGTCTCTGTTTTGTTGTTAGAGTTACGTTATTAGCTAGTGAGGATGCTGATATTTCAGCGTAAAAACCTTCAGGTTAAAATCTCTTTCACAAGGCTCTTGTCAGGTGGAGACATTACAAAAGCAGACAGAGACAGTGTTTTTAATCAGCTAGCTGAGCTAATGTTATCTTAATTAGTTAGCTGGATACAGCTGATACAATCTGCCTGCTAGCAAAGATCAGAGAAGTCCGCCCTGGTCTTCCTCTGTGTGAAATCAATGACCTCTTGATCTTTGCATTTTGATTTTCACCGAGAAATGTGAATTGGCAAAACAAGTCGGAAAAGCTTTAGGTATAGGTGGGAGGGGCGGGGCTTAGCTAACGGCCAGTTGTTGAGTTTGCTAAAATAAAAACTAACTCTGCGGCTCACACAGCTCAGTGTTCCTGCAGAAAAGCTGCAGCGAGGGCTCCAACGCTCCAGTGCTGCTTCACAACTCCCCGGGTGTTGTGAGAAAGAGCACTCGCGCACTGAAGGAAAACTTACTGCAGGAAGTACCTCACCAATAGTAACCCCACAGGGATCATAAGATAAAATGGAAAAAGGGGGGAAAAAAAGAGGGAGTAGAGATGGAGAGCAAAGGACACAGTGAGCGAGGGAAAGGAAGGGGAAGAGATTGTGGAATGGCTGCTAATGCTTTCTGCAGAAACTGGCTACTGAATGTTCCTGTAATTGGTGCGATCCGAGAAGTTGGATCTTTCCATTTCGGCTCTGCTCGTCTTTCTTCTCCTCTTTTCCCCTCCTCCTTCTTCCCTTCTCCTCTTTCACCTCTTCCTCATCCTTTAACCTACAGGAAGCGTGTTGGCATGGCCTTTTTCAAATTCTCTGTCTCCTTCATTTAGCAAACCCGAGTCAAAGAGGAACCGCAGGGTAGGAACAGTAACACCGAACAAGCGTGCAAAACAACTTTGCCCTGGAAGGAAGGCCCTGATTATTCCAATCAAAACGTTAAGTCAGCACAGTTTTAAATGAGGGCAGAAAACGCCAAGATCAACGTGAGTGAAGAAACACAGGTGGTGATTTCATGATCACCGCCTATGAGACTTTCCACATGGGCTATATTTTTTACGCTTCCTAAATGTTCTGCTTACATAGCCAATTTGGCGACCCAGCTGCAGTAGACATCCTCATAGTCTTTAATCTACAGCTAGTGTTTAAGATCCTTTCTGTAACCTTCAATGAATTATGTAAATACTGTCTTCAACATTGAACATTTAAAATTTCCTGCTATATGCAAATCCCAGAACAGCCCTCCTCTATGGCGCCATTATCATACTGAAAAGTTTTTGCACTAATGCAACAGCTCGCGGTCTTCCTGTGGGTCAGACTGAGTGGGCCTCACAGGCATGAGCACCTTTAAGACCTATGGCTTTACAGCTGAAAGAGAAGAGATAAGCTTGCTTAGCGGAGCATAAAGACTACCTATACACACCACTCTGAGGAGAGGGCACACAGACTTAGGTGGATTATTCGGCAGCTATATGATCCATTCATGAGCGTCCATGTGTGTGCGCGTCGTTAAGCCAAGCGACAACAAGCCACACTTGCCTCCCAACAGTTAGAAAGCTGCGCTGGGCGCTCGGGGAGGGCGCTGATTGAAGTTTTGGAACAATGTGACGTGAGTTTGGAGACTGAAACCAAACTTTATTATGCATGTTTAGGCCATTTCAAACATGTGTGACTTCACATGGCAAAGGAGGAAATTGTTCCGTGTTCCAACAAGTTTCATAATACATGTTTTTACAGATATTTAATAAATTTAAATTCTTTATGTGTAGATCTATGACCTTTATATATGGCTACTACAAATTTGGTGACTGAGTGATCAAGTTTCAAAATGAAGGACACAAGACTCCTCTTCATTTCTTCTTGAGCTGAACCAATTGTCATAAATTGAATTGTGGGTGACATTCAACAGTTTAACACATTAAAAGGCTTTAAAGGAAACCTTCCGTGCTGCTGATCTGATTTTGTACCTATGCGACGCTAGAGCTTTACAACATCTTTGCTTATTTTAAATGCGCGCCGGCAAAAACGAGCAAAAATCCTGACCTAAATGAACAAATCTGATAAAATAATAAGTTTTGATATGCAATCTGGATTGTGTGAAAAAAAAAAAGCCTATGGTAATATTTTGGGTTGCATGCCTGCAGCTCTAAGTGGATCTCCTCTGTCCATAAAGGATCATCCAATTCCCAACAAGCTAGCCTGACCTCCGGCTCAGATTCTGTCCCCAATCAAAAAAGCACAACCGCGTCTTTTAATCCAGCCGCATAATCACAAATTCTCCCGTTCACATCGGCCTGGCCCCGCTGGCCCTTCAGAGCTGTGTACAGAGTGTACAGAGCCCAGCCCCTCCCCCTCCTCCCGTATTACAGCAAATGAATATCTCCGCTGATTAAATCATTAAGGAGCTTTTTTTTTAGTAGTCCTGCTAAAACCCTGTCCTCTAAATTTGCCTGCGCTCCTCTCCCTCTGCTGTAGATCGGGAGTTAGCGGAGGGATGCGGCGGGTTGGGGGGGGTTAGCGATGGTGGGGGTGGGGGTGGGGATTAACTTGTTTGGGCTGTCCGCAGGCTCAAACACTAAGCGCTCAATCACTCAATCACCGGGATCCACACGCTCTCTGGGACTTAGCCTCACAGATCCTGCTGACATTGACCGTGGTTGGACCGCTAAATCTATCTGCTCCCGGCCTGACCCGCGCAGCCGCCCATGATCCCGTATCTCTGTCTGTATTGCTGTATTGACCAATTTTCCATCACTTTCAGCAGCTTGCCACGGACGATGATATCAAACAGAGGAGGGAGGAGGGAGGAGGGGGTGGCCCAGAGGTAGAGCAGGCAGGTGAAGGATTAGAGGCCAGCTTTGTTTTACTGTACTGGAGATTTTTAAAGCACATTTCCTGACTAATACTCAAAAGAGATAAAACAAAAAAGAAAAAAAAAGTAATAATAAAAAAACAAAGGAGAGATTTGATCCAAATGTTCAGATTCCTGGGACTCAGAGAGCTCCTGTGCCTATACTGTGAAGACCACCCCCATCTGTAACACCCCTCCTGTCCACACGTTGAAATATGGAATAAAAATATAAGAACCTCATTGGTGCCTCACTCCCTCCCTCCCTCCTTCGCCTCCCTTCTATTTCATCATTTTCTTTCTTTGTTATTCTTATGTTCTAAATGGACAGGCCATAGGCTGCTTCTTACAGAGGAATTACTTAACTGTGTGACAGGAAAAATGTGAGTGAGACGGAGACAGAATATGATAAAGTCTTGAGGTTCAGCTGTGTGTTAACTTCCTGTCCCTCCAGACCCCATTAATACCACTATCATCCCGGCTAACATCATTCCTCCTCCCTCACACCTCATATAGCACATATATGTTACAGACAGGACGTCCATTAAAATAGCTGCACGGGAGATAAGGAGGAAAATTTGTCACTGCGCTCTGTGGCCCCTGGTGGACCTCAAGAAAGAACTTTTTTTTTTGTATTCTCATCCTGACATCTGTTATAAAGAGGAAGAAAAAATCAAACTTTTTTTTCCTCACGTGCTCCAGATGGATTCTGAAAAGAATTCCTGATTTCTTATAACTGCACAGCATCAAGTCATTTGCATGTGAGCGTGAGATGTGATCATTTGTTTACTGCTCGCCCTGAAATAACCAGACACGACCTCGAAATCCAGCCTTCGAGATGAGGGAGCGGTGACAGTCACAGAGATGGATGGTGGCTTCTGATGTGACCAAACAATCCTCAGGACCTGGTTCAACCCAGACCTGATGCTGCTGCTGCTGATGCTGCTGCTGCTGCTGCTGCTGCTGCTGCTGCTGCTGCTGAGTGTGGTGGCGATGCTGAACCGCGTCCATAAAGACCGGCAGTAATCCTGTGCTGTGGAAAATCATGTCCACAAAACCCTAATATTTATTCAAAACCTTTCAATAAAAGACGGAAATATGGAAAGTTATTTCAGAAATCAGTGAATGGTTACTGTTGTGGGCTTTTTCATACATCACGTTAATAGTGCACACTGATGGAGCAGCCGTCGTGAGGAGTTCAGGCTCTTTCCACCTTGAACCGCCGCCCCAGAATCACAGCCTTTTAATCAAATGAGACCGGTTTCTCCACAGACAGAGGGAGTAACGAGGAAACCGTGAGACTTTAATTGAACTCGCGCCTCGGAGGAAATTGTGAAAATTGGTGCCACTTAAGAACAAATCTGTCCACACGAGTGTTTCCTGCACGTTGTTTCAGAGAACCGGCCTGCTCCATGCTCCAACACCTATCCGTACCAGAGAGCAGATCCTAATCTAACATTGCTGCCTGGGTCACTGCACTGCGCTGCACACACACACAATATAGGAAACATCAGGCAATGATTAGGCTAATGTAGCTGTCTAACAAACAGAGAAATACTGAGAACCATTCAACTTTGTGACAGGACTTTTTATTGTCCAAAAGCTTTATTGTCCAAACCTTGTGGAAAAACTGCCTTGATGAGAGCGAACTGTTGATTCAGGGCTCCGGCCAACCGCACTGAGTAATAAAGCCAAGTGCTGCGAGTCTGCCTTTATTTATTTTTGTATTATTAGAGGGTTATTAAATTTTCATTTTATTAACACTGCCTCACTGCTTCACTATTTGTCTTTAAATGTGTATTCATACTTTTATTTATAAGTGTCATTATCTAAACATCTTATCTTTATTAGCCAATAGAGAGTCCCCACTGGGCTTCCCTCTGCTGCCGTGGAGTCAATTCAAAAAAAGATACATGTCTCTGGAACTGATTTTCCCTGTGGCTTATGCCCCATCTTTAAACAGCGCTGTTATCAGGGGAATTATCTTGTTTTAAACACGTAGCAGTCCGACTAATGTCTCCGTGCGCCGCGGGCCTCGTCGTCGTCGGGGAAAGTGAAAGGAGGACAACGAGAGAGGGAGAGAAAAAAGAGAGAAAGAGAGGGAGCTGGTGTGAAGGAAGAAATCTTGGAGACCTGGAGGTGAGAAAAGATCACGTTGAGGGTTTGGAGGAGAAGCAGAGAGATGGAGAGCAAACCGAGCGGCGCTGGTGTCTGTTTTCCCTCTGGCTGGTGATGGGCGACTGCAGCCAGCATAAACACATGCCTTCATGGCTCACACATTTCCTGCTTCACTCCACATCCCAGCGCTGGGCCACACAGGCGCAGGACACCACAACGAGCTGTGTGTGTGCGTGTGTGTGTGCGGCGCGCGTGTTGTGTGTGCATTTGCGTTCATGCGTGCACGGTATGCATCTTTGTGGTCGATGTGGACTTGCATTGTTTGCACACATCTCTCTCTTATCATCAAAACTCGGTGAAAGCATGAACGCACACAAACGCACACACAGGAACCACTCTTTAAAAAACACACATCACGGCTGAATGTAAAGGAAGATATATTTCATATTGGACTTAGAGGGAGGAAAGAACCCGGCTTATTCCCATCTGATTCTAACATATGTGGTTTAACAGGCATTAACATTATTCATCTCCTTACTTGTTGGCGTATCTCTCCTCCCACGGGCGAGATATCTTAATGTGTAGTAGTCTTTCCTCTCTTTATGGTACATATGTGTGTGTGTGAGGGAATGTGTTGCATCAGAGCTGTTACTTTAAGGGGGAGTGCAACAGCAAGGTTGTCTAATGTGTTGATTCTACACAGCTCCTTTCATCTATAGAGAGCCTCTTTTCATCTATAGCGAGAACCTCCACTATCACCTTTCAGACAAAATCAGGCGGAAAGAGAGATTTAAGACACAATGACGACGGGTACGGAGGCGCAGGGGAGTGTGGGAGACGGAGAGACGAGGGGGTAGAGGAGGGAGAGATAGACTGAGGAGAAATGGAACCAGACAAGAGAAGAGAAAGTGAGGCTGGGGAGAAGAGAGGAGGAGGGGGGGGACACACGAGGGTCGTCACGATCCATCATCCTACGGAGACACTTCCTGAGAAAGGACGGCACTTCTTTTTTTTTTTTTCCCTCTCTCTCTCTGCTTTTGTCTTACAAGCGGCGCGAGTCCTGCTGCTAATCAGGAAACACATTAACGGTCAGCTCCAGCTGCACGGCCTCCCCCGTCCACGCTCCCATGCTACATTCCCAGGCTTATTTATGTACGCTTAATTTTAGGTGTTAATTAAAGAAATGGTTGATGATTGGTCGCCGTCCAGTACATAGCCCCGAGAGCAAAGGGGTCACCGAGGCAAGTCGCTGCTCTCTCTTCTTGGTAAATTGGGTGTAAAACAGGCCTGGTGCTCCAAAGTGACTACGGCCCAGAAGGAGATGATTATCTGGGGCTAATTTCACCCACCGTGGGGCTCCGAGTGTCCCTTAAGGATCATATAAGGGCCTATACAGTTCCGCATGAGGTGTGCCCGAAAGTAATTTCACAAGACGGTCGTCCTGGCATCCCGCTCCCTCCCATCCGCCGATGACAGGCCGAACAGTTGTCTGCTTGTAAATTTGCCTAAGGAGGGCCGAGGAGGAGGACGCTCTGCACGTATGCAATAAAAACACCACTGGACCGGATTCAGAGGCCATAAGCGTGAAGAAGAGGGGGAAAAAAACACACACACAGATTACATTTATGATGCCTTTAGAAAACTGGTTTATGTGCTCCGTGGAGTCTGAGCGCTCGTCCTAATAGAGCCGGAGTACATTAGGCCTCAGAGACCGCTGCTCATAACCAGCGCTGGGCAAGTTCCTTGACAAATGTAACCAAAACGCACCGCGCATTACTCATCGCGAGAAGTCGTTATATAACTTTACAATGTACTCCGCAGCGAAAGTGATGCGTCAGGCAGCTTTAATTACTCGCCTCGGTTCAGACAAAAGGTGCCTTTAAAGTGCGACTCCATTGATTACACAAAGTTGTATATAAAAACCGTTTGTGGTTCCGTAGAGTCTGATAAATCAGCTCCACTGATGTGACATGAGTCAGCGTGGCTCGAGAAGTTGACAAGTTTGGAAATGGAAAAAAACAAAACCAAAAAAAAAAACATGTGAGGGTGTGGATTTAAACAGAAGTGTTCTTCCCCCCAAAAAATCTGCAGGCTGCTCCTCATCTCTGTGTGAGGTTAACACGAGGTTACTGCTAGAGGAACACATCCAGACTGTATTGATGGTTCTGTAGCTGCATCCAAAGAGACCTGCTCGTTACTCAAACTGTCCCTCCTGAGTCCGCTAATATGTGATGTAAAAATAATGAGAAGCTGCTTCATTATCATATACAATATATTCCATAATATCCTGGAGATATTCACTGAGAAACCGGTCTCTCCACTGAACTCAGACAGAAAGCTGGTGCGGACCCTCTGCTGAAGCTCCGACCTCCACAATGCAATTCAGTCAGAGTAACGGTGCGTTACTGGGATTAATTACTTTAATGCCAATACTGAATATCAAAATTGTAATCCCTGTACCACTACTTGTTACACTGCACACACACACACACACACATCTCCACCGGCCTGGCACTGTCTCTCAGCCTGTGTAATCATGTGTAACACTGTGTGTTAAGTACGTTTGCTAAGGTCATTAGTGAACGCAAGATGAAAGCTGATCATCTGCGGGCCTATCAGCTTACATGAAAATGAATATGCGTCACACAATCTCTCTCATGTGACATTTTGTCTTTCCCTACAACCCCCTTTCCCTCTCTCTCTCTCTCTCTCCCTCTCAGTCTGCTTTTCATTCTGCCTGTAGCCTCTTAATGGCTCAAATGAGGTAATTCTTTTTGGAGAACGTACCGAATAACCCCCGTCGCTGCACGTGTGTGTGTGTGTCTTTGCATATCTATGTGCGCATACGTATACTGTATATGCCTTTGCATGCATAAAAGTGTGTGTGTGTGTGTGTGTGCGTGCGTGTGTGTGTTTCTCCTGTGAGCAATTCAGTGGTGCTGTGAGCTGAGCTGTAGGCTGTTTCAGGCTGCGGTCTAAGTTCAATAAGCCAGGTTTGACATATGCTAGCATTCTGTACAAACACTGTCCAGTGGTCGGCCCTGCACTCTAACCCTGCTATTATGACTGCTGTGCATGTGTGTGTGTGTGTGTGTTCCTGCTACAGAGGGAGCAAAAGCAAGAGGCAGAAGAAAGAAAAACAGAACAAGAGATGGCAACTAAGAAAAATACAGTAAAACCAGAGTCCTGTGAGGATAGCGTGATTGGGTGAGCTGCCCAGACCTAAAAATGTTCAAATGTTCTTCCACAACAACGGAATATGCTTCTGGACAAGGGGGATGATTTTTTTTATATATGTCAGAGGAAGAACACAGTGCAGGGTGATGGAGACCAGCAGGTGGCCCCATCTACAGCGGTCACAGGTAGACAAGCAGAGACTAGCACACCTAGCTAACATCAGTCCTATGCTTCCCTCATCCTTTATTTTGTCTGCTCAGAGTGCATTGTGGGAGAAGAGCTGTCCACTCTGACACAAAAACAAAAAAAACAAAACAATGCAACCATCTCAGATGTTTTAGAAATCAGACTGGTTCATTCGCAGAGATTACATCCTAATGTGTTGTTATGGAAAACAGTTTGAACGTTAAACCCCTGGATATTGATACGCCGTGTAATGAAATTCGGCAAATGGAAAAAGTGAATTGGTCTAGTGGTCTGAGAAACCAGCAGTGATGTTAATCCAGAGAATTAACTGTACTTTTCTGTACTGTGCTCTAATCTAATTGACCAGTGAAGGCCATCAGATAAAACTGTGTCCTGTGAGTTTACAGCTCGTCTGCCTTCTATCCTACCTGTCTGCCTGTCTGCCTGTCTGTCTGTCTGTCTGTCTGCCTGCCTGTCTGTCTGCCTGTCTGTCTGTCTGCCTGTCTGTCTGTCTGTCTGCCTGTCTGTCTGTCTGCCTGTCTGTCTGTCTGTCTGCCTGTCTGTCTGCCTGCCTGCCTGTCTGTCTGCCTGTCTGTCTGTCTGTCTGCCTGTCTGTCTGTCTGTCTGCCTGTCTGTCTGTCTGTCTGTCTGTCTGTCTGTCTGTCTCCCTGCCTGTCTGCCTGTCTGCCCGCCTGCCTGCCTGTCTGTCTGCCTGCCTGTCTGTCTGCCTGCCTGTCTGTCTGTCTGCCTGCCTGTCTGTCTGCCTGCCTGCCTGCCTGCCTGCCTGTCTGTCTATCTGCCTGATTGACTGGCTGCATCCACCCACTCCACTAACTAAACGCTAGTCTGCCCTACCTGCACGCCTCCAGCAACAGATTGTTTGTGTAACTAAGTGCCTCGCCGGCTCGACTGACAGCCTCCTTCCCAACCTCACAACCTGCCTAACTATCCACTTGTCTCACTTACTGACTACCAGACGTCGGCGACACTCCGTCTTAGTGGTGCTTCTCCCATAAAGAGAGTGTCAGCCTGCTTGTCTGCCAGCTTGCTGCTCCCATAAAGACGTAGGAATGAGGGACCAATCTCATTAGGGGAAGATTAGGCCAACATCTGTTTGCTGTCCCGATGCCACCGCCGCTACTACTGCTGCTGCTGTGGAGCTATGATGAGTGGTAATGCCACTGCCAGGGTATTGTACCCGCTAACGTGCACACAAGCACACCCACTTTCCACACAATCTAAGCTGTTATGAGATACTAATCACCGCTGTCATTGGCTTAGAGTGGGAGAGTTAGCCTGACCAAGAGTGTGCGTCTGTGTGTTGTGTGTGTTGTCTTTGTTCTACTGTATGGTCCAAGCCCACAAACAAGTCCCAAAACAGCCGAGGGAGATGAGTGACAGACCAAAGACAGAACCCAAACAGCTATAATGTTATGAGAGGGAGAGGGAGAGAGAGAAAAAAAAAAGCAACAAGTGAGTACAGGACAGAACCAGTGAGGGCTGGAGGGAGGGATTGAGGGAGAAAGGGAAACACGTGAGGAGGTTAAATGTAACAGAGGGTTTATTGTTTGTGGTTCTTTGGGGAGGCAACGAAGCGAGCGAAGGAGGGAAAAGGGAGCAGGACGGAGGGGAGGAGACGAGGAGGAGGAGGAGGAGGGGGGAGACAGTGGGAACAGCGTGTTGGCAGGGGCCGGGACGTCAGGCAGAGCCGCTCAGTCAGCCTGCAGCCCGGGCCTCCCCACCAAACAAGCAATGCCACAGTATAATCAGACTAATGCAGCTCAGGAGACGGCCAGCACACTGGAAATCAAACAGCTATGGCACAGGATTAAACACTGCGCAATAAGGAGGTCAACTTTCCACACTCGGGCTGCTCGCAGACTACACACTAAACACAAACACTCGGGTGTAACTTGGCCGTCGGAGGAAGAATCTTGACAACAACAAACACATGAGGTTGCAGGCAACTTTCTTAGCGACTTTTACGGAGGAGTTCAACATTAGCTTGGCTGCACAAAGTTTGCTGACTAAATCAACAGGCTGCCATCGTTGTGCCTGTGCATTAAGTAGGAAGGAAGTGGTTAGCGCGGCTTAGCTAATTCACTTTTTTTTTTACACCGATGTAACATGCAAATAAAGACTAATGGGACATTTGGGGATTTTTTAGAGTAAAATGAATGATTCATACAACGCTTATCTAAGTGTTAAATATGTGGCGCTAAAGCTGCGAGTCGGTTAGCCGGGGCCGGCTCTCCATTCCGAAACACAATTAGCTCCCTCTAGCAATTTGGGTCACTGTAGCTGTTTTAATGTTTGTCCTGCAATGTATTGATAAGAGAATGATTAAATATTACTGATGAGCTTTGGGGGTATAAATGTTAGAAAAGAGCCATGCTATGCTAACCCCAGTCAGTGTGCTAAGCCAGGATGCTATCTTAGCTTAGCTAAAGAGTAGCTTCACAAAATGAGCAAAATATACTTTGACACTGTTCAATATTGCAATGACAATATGACTTGCGATAAATAAGCAAATATTCAGTGTTTCTGGTGCCTGCGAAGTAAACACTGGCTAATGACCTGACTAACCCTAACATTTGAGCGTAACCTACTTTTACTGAACAAATTGCACATGAATCAATCAATTAAACATTAATTTAACCCCCTCCTGCCTCCTCTCGCATTTCCAACCTTTTACGATGTGTTTATTGCACATGTTCATATCGCGGTGACTTAGCCTATGCCTAATTGGTCAGCCCTAGTTCAAAGATACATCTAAACTGAAATGTCAAGTTCTCAGAACCAGTGTAGCCTACTACTGTATGGCAGGAGGATCTATTCAGGAGACTGTAGGTAATATAGCTTCTTGTCGTGCTGTTTCAGCTCTGCAGGATGTTTTTTCACTTTATATTTCACTGAGAAAACAGCCCAGAGAGTTTGTATTTTCAGTATGAACCCCTGTGCAGCTGCAAAGTCCTGGTTCAGTGTGATGGATCAGGGCTAGACCCTTGTGACAACAGCTAAATAGGTTTATTGCCTCTAACAAGCATCATATTCCACTGTGACTCAAGGACCAACATGTAGAGAAAACATGGAAAGTGACACACACATACACACACACATTTCCCTGTCAGCAGCATTAAGACAACCAACAAATAGTGATCTGTGTAGGGGACGAGTGGTCTCTCTTTCTCTCTGTCTCCTTCTCTAATTCTTGCATTTAGCCGTTTTCTCTCTCTGCCTTTGACAGATTTTAAGTAAATACCAGCAAACAAGCAATTATTCCTGGCAGCCCGGGCCCCTTCTCCCTTCCAAAGACATGCAGCAGAGGGAGAGGGGGTGGATGAAATCACCCTAACAGATGTGATTTAAATCAATATTACATTATATGTGCCTTTAAGTATTTAGAAAAAAAAATAGCAACACAGGGAACCAAACTGAAAAGGGCCCAGTGATGACTGCTGCCCTTCACTTGACGGAATAATTGCTTTTAATACATCAGGGTTTTTCATATTTTAATTTCCTTTTACCCCCTGCTTGTCCTTCTTCTGTGTTCCTGCAGGTCTGAGCAATCCCCCTGATGTTAAAATAATATCAGGGAAAAAAAAAAAATTGAGCCGAGCTGTCAAACGCAGAGTTTAACACAAACCATCTGGTGGAACGATGGAGGTAAACAGGCGCAAACAGAGCTGGGCTGGGAGGAAGAGGGGGGGGAGGAAGGCAGCTGAGGGAGGAGAAAAGAAGCAGAGATCTTGAGAGGGGAGATGGGGTGAGATAAGCCGAATGTTACGGAGGAGGAGTTGGAGTAATGGGAGAAAAAAAAGTGGAGAATTTGGATGCGAGAGAGGGGAAAGGTGGAGGATGAAGAGGAGGAGGCGGAGAGACGGATGATTGGGAGGGAAGGGGGGGTGGGGGTGGAGAGGGTGACAAATATGTAGTCTGGGAACAAATTAAGGTGTTGCAGTCGAGACTTGACAGAAGGAGAGGAGGAGTGGGAGCTTCAAAAGCTCTTCTGTGTTGTATCCATTATAACAGAATGCGGGACAATGGGAGGGCTGCGTTCCAAAACGCTAGAAAAACTATTCTGAATCGAAAAGTTAGCTCGTAGTGATTGTGACTCAGAAACGTCTAATCAGAATCTAAACTTCAGCTGCTTCGTGAAAAGTGCAAGACACTGATTAATTGCTATGGTATGTGAAATCTTAGAATTAAAGCTGATAATATAATGACCTCAATTAAACTTCAGGCCATGTGGAGCTCACTTATTGATTTTCATTGCATTTACATTTCACGCACTTAGCAAAACATCATGTGGCTTTATCTCATCAACAATCCTCCCAACGCTTCAGATTAGATAATAAAGAATGTTTTAAACACTCAGCGCTGGAATTTTACACAATGTTGAGTTTTCCCCTCAAGTAGCAGGAACAACTTCAGGCCCTGGAAAATTCGTGCTCACCGTTTATTGTTGATCTGCAAAGGGACACAAACTGCACCCCCACTGCATGTTGCTCGGATATGCTACTGTTGGCTACATGCTCAAACAGCAGCCCGTCAACACTGTAGCCTACAGTATGTACACACAACAGACGCTACTTCCTCCCCATGACACTGAACATGACAGGGATTGATAAAGATGCAGGGCTGAACTGTAGGATGTGTCCTTATCATCATGTTCGTCTCACTCAGTGTCACCAGGTAAATTGTAGAAGAAGTGTTCAGGTGGTTGTTTTTGTTTTAGAATGAACACATTAAGAGACATAGAGGAAGAACATATGAGGAGTTCAGGGGGTAAAGTATGAGTTCAGGTGTCTTACCTTTTGTTGACACCACAGCAGCAGCAGCAGCAACATGGAAGAAGAAAGAAAAAGACAAAGCATTAGCATCATGGCTTCACTAAACCCAAGATTTCGGTGCACTTTTTTTTCCAGCGGGTTTTCAAATAAAGTAACCCATTAAGTGCATTTTAAAGCCATGAATGGATAGATCCATGTGTCTATGCATTGTAACCCACAAAAAATTTAATTATATTCACACAAGGATCAAGTTTTCCATTACAGGGTTGAACTGAAAACAGCTTAGTGACAAACACATCCCCAATAAATGTTTGAATAAATGTTGTGAAAATCTATTTCCTCAGAGGTTAAATAAATAACCTTCATCAGATAGCATATAATATTCATAAATACATCAGATGATATCAGAATCACCCGCCAACATGCTAACACAGTGTTTTTCAACCTTGGGGTCGAGACCCCATATGGGGTCACCTGGAATTCAAATGGGGTCGCCTGAAATGTCTAGTAATTGATAAAAATAAAAATACTGATAAAAATATCGTTTTTAAATTACGATTAAAAACACCACACACAATCCTAAACAACTGTATTCTATGTTTTCACTTGCTCGAATTTAAATCGAGAAAAGGTTGGGAACCACTGTCCTAACATGTGAAATATTACATTACGGCAACATCAATAAAATGATAGCACGTTAGCATTGTCACTGTTAGCAAGGCCTGCTATGCCCAGGCAGAGTGTGACAGAGCTGCTAGCATAGCTGCACACTCTCACTCTTTGTTTTGTTTGTTTTTATTTCCTGGAGGGAAAATGTTGGCAGGTAACTGATTGAGGCTGAGTGTGTTGACATTATCTTTGTTAGTACTTTCCACAGCCCGGAAACAAGACATCTCCTCGCTCACCAGCCTCTGTTTGTTAGAAAAAGGCTCCAGCGCCCGGCAAGAGAGAGGAAAAAAAGATTTCATAAATGAGTAAGTGAATCATCACACAGGTGCAGCTAACGCCTCGGTGCAGAGTCGTCTCAGCTCGGCAGCACCCTGCCTCATGATGTCAGTGACCCCCAACCCCCCACCCCCCCCTCTCCCTCTCTGTATATTCCTCCTTGTGGTGGCATGGCCCCTGTCAGGTGACACGGGAGCTGATGAGGCCTGACAGAGGGTCAGCGACCTCACTTCCTACTCTAATTGGTCCTGGGTGATAAACCGGCCCCCCGGGACCTGGTTAGATGTGGGGGCTTGGTGGAGCAGGGAGAGAGAGAGAGGCGAGGAGCGGCGGCGCGGCGGAGTGAGGGAGGGAGGGGGGGCGAGTAACTGAGGTCTAGCGAGGCCTCTTCTAGCTCAAGCATTTGGTAATGCGCTAATTAATTTTAAGAGTTCGACATCCCCCTTTTCTGGCCCTCACTGGAAACAGATGTTAAGCAGAGGGAGGGGGGAGAGGTGGTGGGTGATGCAGCGAACACTGCCTGGTGAAAGCCTGATACAGATCTCCAGAAAGAAAAGAAGAAGAGAGGAGAGGGTGACAGAAAATAAGAGAGAAATAATGCTCTGAAGGATCTGAGCCACTTCGCCCCCCCCTCCTTCCTCTTCCTCCCCCCTCCCTCTTTGACAGGTGAAGCGGATGACAGTGCAATTTCACACCTCGCTGAGCGAACGACAGATTCTTCTGTGTTAGCGAGGAGGAGAACAAAACATCCTCCTGAGAAGCTGTGAACGTGCCCACATGTAAAAACACACACACACACACACACACACAGAAACCAAATGTAATGTATTCTAGTTAATAGTTGTGTGTCCCACCCTGACACACAACATGACACGTAACACAGATTTGTGTGTTTACAATGACACGTCATGTGTCACTGAAACAGAGAAGAAGAGGAGGAGGAGGAGGAGGTGGGGGTGGAGGGGCTTGTGGTTAAAAGGGGCATTTGTAACTTAATAATGATACGGTGGGGATGGTGTGTGTCTGTGTGTGGGTGGTGGGGGGTAGGGTTGGGGGGGGGGGGTTGTGTGTCGGGACAGTCGACGTACAACATTGACATGGTGAGCTGTCAGCAGCCAGCGCAGGACGACGGGAGTGTTTTTTGCCTATTGTGTCGGGGGGATCTGGAAGTGATCTGTGGTCCTGACATGAAAACGGGGGGGGGGGTTACGTGTGTGTGTGTGTGTGTGTTGGTGGTGGTGGTGGTGGGGGTGGGGTTGGGGAGGTCCAGGGAGGCCCAGTTGTTGTAACCTCTGACCTTTCGGCACGCTCCAGGGCCTCCCAGAAGCCACTTCAAATGCACCCTACATAGGAGCCCCCCCTCCCCGCCGACCCCCCCCGTGCCACGGAGAGAAGGAGGGAACGTGCGTGGAGGGCGAGACTCAGCTGTCATCGCTGTCACCAAAACCCACTCACTAAACAACTGAACTATTTGTTTCTGCTTCTGTTTCCGTGACTTCTTCTTCTTTCTTCTTTTTTTTTTTTAAAACCACGAATCCAGAGCTGCTCTTAGTCCCAGTGGAGGAGGGGCCGCTCCATACATACACACACATCCATACATCCTCACACACACAGATCCTCATCTGTGCTTTCATTGTTTCCTATTCAGTGTCGGTGCAGCCAATCAAACCAGTGAAAACAACAAATCCTGTATCAGTATGTGGATTTAATGGCCCAGATGTGTAACATAACAGCTATTGGATACAACCCAAAGTAGCTTATGTGTCTAAAAAAAAATAGAGAGTAGTTATCAATCACAGGTGTCAACATCTGGAGTGTAAAACAATGATGCTCAGACACAACTGCAGAGAATGAAAACATATCAAATTAACAAAACTAATCAAAAGGAGAAAACTTCCACTTCATTTCAAAGTTAACTTACTTCCAACTTTAATCACTGTTAAGAAAAAGAAAATACAAATATGTAAAATTAAATAGGCAAGAATAAAACAGCAAAGGAGACAAAGGAAAACACTTCTCATGTGTCTGTGTTGTTTATTGGCTGCTGAAGATCTGATTGATGAAAACAATGCACAGAAGCAGAGAATGAAAAGACAAGAGCAGGCGACAGTGAAGCAGATCCTTCTTTTTGATATAATATCTGCCTGTTTGCTCCGGCACCTGTTTGATTTTCCTCTGTTTCCTCTGTTCTCCAAAACTCTCTCTCAGAAATGTGTCGAGTCTGGCCGTTCGGCAAGAGCCTGGAAAAGACTGACCCACCGGCAGCTCAGTGGATTTAAGAGGTTAATTCCACCTTAAACACTCCTGCCGTGCACTTTCCCTGAGGTCACGGTCCTAATCAGTCTTTGTCTCTTCCTCCTCTACAACAAAAACGCACACACACACCACAGCCCCAAAAACTCTCAGCCCCCAGCCCCCCCTCCCCTCTTTCCCCTCGCTGCCCTGCAGAGCGTTAGACGTCAAGACGGCGAACTCCCACCTCACCGTCCTTCTCCTCTCTCTCCCGTTTCCCTTTAGCGTGTGTGGTCTGATTAGTCAGGCCGCTGCGGTTTAGCTCTGACCCGGGGAGAATGCGGTGTGGGCATGGGGGGGGTGGGGGGGGGTTGGAGTGGTTGGAGTGTGTGTGTCAGCGTGCGTCTGTGTGCGAGTACTGGGCGTTTCGATAATGGCGATATGGTGATGTGCCAGCGTAAGTAAACATGATATCATCTGTGAGCTGTCAACCTCCGGCGAGAGAGCGGACCCTGAGCCGGGTTGTCATGCCAACCCCTGGCCCCGCACCACTTGATCCCCTCCCACCCACCCCGATTCTTCTCATGGCCCCGCGGCTATTTCTGACCTATGTAAAAACCACCTGACAGTTGATGGGAATCTATCATCAATCATGTTGGCTGTCATGCGCACAGCTTTTTTTTTTATTAAAGGGATAGTTCAACATTTTGGCAAATTAGCCCAATGCCATAATCCCTCTATAGTTTTAGGAGTAGGTTCCTTACCTTTATTTGTCGGTGCAAGCTATTTTTAGAACGGCGGAGCAGAGCCGTGAGCTGCTCAGAGCTACGCTACAGAGGCTAATGGGATTTCTTGGTTTCTCTCATCAAACTCATCAAATACACAATCCAACAACTCCAAAACGCTCCGGTGGACAAGTTGTGACCTGCACATTCACCACGCTATGAGATAACAACGGAACGTTGCGAGACAGAGTTGTTTATGAGGTAAATACAGAGACTGCTTGCTGAAAAACTGTCCCTGAAGGCAACGTGCATCAGTGGTTTTGCATGAATTTATCTCTAAAAGAACTCGTAACGTTCTGTTCTTATCATCTCATAGCGTGGTGAATGTGCAGGTCACAACTTGTCCACCAGAGCGTTTTGGAGTTGTTGGATTGTGTATTTGAGAAGTTTGGTGAGGGCAACCAAGAAATTCCATTAGCCTTCATAGTGTAGCTCTGAGCAGCTCACGGCTCTGCGCCGCCATTCTAAAAATAGCTTGCACCGACAATTAAAGGTATCGAACCTACTGCTATGACGATAGGGATTATGGCAATAGGCCAGTTTGCCAAAATGTTGAACTATCCCTTTAATGTATACACACATAAATTCCGTATGTACAATATGAATCCGGTGCAGCATAAGGGAATTCCCTTCCAACTTTAGCCTCCTACAACAGTAGCGCACACACTTCCAAGAGGCTGAGGGCGGAGGGAGTGTTGCTCATTTACTTTGGCTGTGTCAGCAGCAGGCAGCAGCCACCTTGGCCAGACTGACTCTTCCTGGGTCTCTCCTGGCCCAGGCAGCAGTAACAAAGCAGCAGTAGCTCCAGACACCGACACACCAGGAGACCAAGACACAGAAAGAAAGACGCCCGAGTGGAAAGTAACTTGGTAATGAAGCAGGCCACATTTAGTCAAACACTTGAGTCTCATAAGTTACTATTGGCAGATTAAGGTTTTAAATGACTTAGGACTACAACATATGATGGTCAAGGTCAAGGGGCTAGAAGTGTTCTGTGTTATTTTTCTTTTATCTCTCATGTCTGCCACTTGTACTTGGAGTCGCATATACATTTATTGTTGTTATTTATTCATTTCTTGTTGTTTCTGTGATTTACTTCTTGGTTTATGTTTTGGTACATGTATGGGTGTATGTTTATATTTCTTCTGCAGTGACAGACATATGTTGATCTGCACCTGCTTTCCACTTAAAAAAAAATAAAGAAATAAAAAAAAATACGGAAAAAAAGACTACGTTATACCATATGATGCACTGTCTCAGATCAGAAGATAATGTATATGACAAAACAACAATGAGAGGCATCATTTTGTGTACAATTTTAAATGTATGTAAGAAGATTTATACTGTGTCAATGCAAGTGCATTTACTGATGGATATATTATATTATTTAATTCGCTAAATGTATTTTATTATTTCTAGATGACAACCACTGGAATACATACCAATAACCATGCTCAGTTAATCATATCTAATATTTAGCCATTAACACCAGCTCCACCTCCAGCTCCAACAGTAAAATACTATTATTGCATTGAAGCATTAGTATTAACAGCCCAATAATGTCAAATAACTATGTATTATTCACAAAGGCCCAATCTTATTTCATTTTCCATACTCACAATGCTTTTAGCAGATGATACTTGTATGTATTTGTTTCTTGTGTTACTGATACTTTGCTTAAGTGTTGGTTCATAATACTTCTTCCACCACTGAAAAAAGCAGATGAAGAGAAGAGGAGACTGAAGCCAGACACCTACTGGGCTGTGTCCCTATCTGTAGTTTCTCTGCACAATTTGAAAAACACCGGTTTCTGCAGCCAGAGAATAAAAACAGGTCATTAGTGTCGGTTGACTAATAGGAGAGTTGAGCTCCACAGAGAGAGAAGGGCTGAGAGTTTGAGCTCTTGATAGTATGTGATAGTGATGATGTTTTTGCACTGTGGGCTTAGGCAGTGGGAGGAGGAGAAGGGGGGGGGTAAGGGAGGATGAGGGGGGCTATTGGGGTGTGGGGTTGTAGGCACTTAGTCCTTCATTTCCTGTGGAGCCACGCTAGAAATTCAGCAATGTGCTGCAAATGTCTCACAAACAACTGCTGGCCATATTGGTGATCACAACTGGCAACATTCCTCCACTGGGTTGATTTGGGTTTGACGCTCAACAGATTGAGCTGTGTGAGTCTCTGTGTGCTCACCATCGCACATGTTCTAACTGTCATACCAGTCATCTGCTCCGAGCTCTCTGCATACACTGGGCACACACATAGCGCACGCATACACGCACACACGGAGAGAGAGAGGGGGAGCGAAATATTGACACAAGCTGCCGGGAGCCCTGGCTATTTTGTGCAGCAAAATGCAGGAAAGGCCCTTCGTCTTTCAATCATTCAAATCTTGGCCTCCTCTGGTTCTGTTTTGGTTAATGTCTTTGCTGCTTTCGATGGCCTGAATGCGTAACACATGCTGAACGTGTGCGCTCATGCGAGGCAATCTGGATAAAGGCATCGCGTGTTATTCTGCATGCATTAAGTTTGCAGAGGCCCAGGCATGGAGACGACGACGACGATGGCGACGATGTAGGCGACGATGTAGGCTCTATGGGATTTTAGAGGAAACAGGTCTTGGGCTCGGACCTCCAGATTATCAGTTTCTCTATAAAATGCAGGCCCTGGAGAATATCCCAGCGACCTGTAATGACAGACACCATGAATTCTGGAGTCAATGAGCCTAACAAATGTTAACAATGCAGCCCCTCTCGCTGTCGCCCCCTTTTCAGCCCCCAACCGCCAGGACCATTGTAGCAATTAGTATAATGAATGTGGTTTTGCTGGTAGGTAATCACATACTGTATGGCACAGCCCCCTCTCTCCACATACAGCCGCTCAGCTATGAATGCTTTGGTTTCATTACAGTCCTCCCCTCAAAAAAAAAAAGAAGAAGAAGAAGAAGAAAAAAAAAGAAATCCACTCACTCCCACTTGCTTTCCCTCTCTCTTTCTCTTCCTCGCAAGCTCGCCTCCTAACTCCTACACCCTTCCTTTCCGCTTCGTTCAAATCTAAACAAAAGACACATCTGGTCTGTCTCTTACCCCCCTTTTCTCCCCTCTCGCTTTCTTTCTCTTTAACTCCCTCCTTGTTTCTACTCTGAGTCTTTTTCAACTGTTTCTATCAGCATAAGAGCAGCACTTTGTTGGTGGGAAGAGCCGGGTGAAGGAGCTTTGTTAGAGGGTCAACCACTCGACTTAAGACTGTCGCCGGCGTCCAGCTCCCCGTGAAAGCCGTCCACTGTATCCCACAACCTCGTGTATACAAACTTCTAACCGACTGTACACTGATCTGCCTCAACACCTTCAGTGTCCGATGCTGCCAAACTAGGACTGTGGTTCCCGAAGCTTTTGTGTCTCGTCTTTTTTATCTCCAGTAGCACTTCATTAGCACAACACTTAGCATGTTCCAGATGTGCTCATCTAAACTGATATAAATCAATTAGTTAACACTATTTTCTTACTAAGGCTGGTTTAATTATAGTGGCATTACTACAACTACTTTATTCATAATTCTGCTGTTCACCCATTACCTTTAATAATCTATTTTAAGCATTTAGCTGAATTTAAAGGTTCAGTATTGTATAAAAGTGGTTGTCCAAAATGTTTCTGATTATAAAGCAGGTTCTATATTAATACCTTTAAAGTATTAAAGCCTCACTCCACAGGGAAATGGACAAAAAAAGGCAAACTGTCTCTAGAAATAATGGCCTTGTCAGGACTTCTGTAACTTTGTGATGTCACTATGAAAAAGTCTCCACCCACAGCCAAGCCCCGCCCACCTGGACCCACCACCCAACCTTGCAAGATTTGGTTTCTTTGAATGTTTAAACTGAAATCTTTTCTATAGAATCCTCTGCTCTGATTGGCTGACTGACCTGTTGTGTCTATATAGAGGCCTGAGAGAGGAGATGTGAAATTACACGGAGATGGTTTTTGCTTCTTAAAACCACAAATACATCTTCTTATACATCAACGCTTCAGAGTGGAAAAATGTAAAATATGGGACCTATAACTGCGTAGACTCAACTGCTACACGTAGTGCGCAGTTGTAAGTCACTCAACGTGAGTGTCTATTTGATTCCCCCCCCCCCCCTCACTTTTATCAAATCATAAATTGTTCGAGATGCTCCACAATCATTTCCACATACCTCTTGGCATTTGCAGAGTAGCCACCAGGGAACCACTAAACCACAGGATTTTCTAAACCCTCCTGCTGATGAAGCAAACGGTGCAGAAAGCAACAGCAAAAGTGGAGCTGCAGCACCAGCGTACATCTGTTCAGACTGTCACGGGCAGAGACGGGAGCAGCGTGTCGGTGCTCGGATTTAGAACTATCGATTATCTTCTCAAAAAGATAACCCCCTTTTGCATCCGTTGCGCCCGGTCGGGACCCTCGGGGAGTCTCGCTGACACCGTCTCCCACACACCCTGCAAATAGACCCGCGAGTAGTGTGTGTGTGTGCGCAGAGCAAGTGTAAAGAAATGCCTCGTCATCTGTGTGAGGGTGATTATCGTTTCAACACAGATGAGTGAACGTGCATTTTTAGGTGTTTAGGTGTAGAACTCGACATCTGTGCGCGCGTGTGTCATCTCAAAACTTTTCATCCACATAATCACATACCAAACGCACACACGCAGACTGTTGTGTGTCATGGTTAAATGATTAAACTGTCTACCTGCCCTTCACTACAGGCTCGGCGTGACTCACAAACTGCCTCACTTTTGCCCCGTGAGCTGAACTCGGAGCAAACATCTGGAGCCAAGGTGCTATTGTCAAACAGCAATCCTCCTCTCCTGCCATCCACCCCCCCTTTCTCTTCTCTTTTTTTTTTTTTTTTTACGTCTTTTCTTAACCTTATATCTCTCGTTTCTCACTCTCTTCCCTGTTCCATTTCTCTTGATTTCTCCCTCCCTTGGTTTTATATAGAAAAACATTCCTGGTGTTCGACTCGGCTCCAGTGAAACCTGGTGCTTATTTTCAGTGCCCTAAATTGATAGCAAATGTGAAGACAGATCCCTCCTCTCGTTCACTTTTCCCTCCCTCCATTCCTCCACCACCGCCGCCGACCCCCCCCCCCCTCCACCTCCTCCCTTTTTGGCATTAACAGTGAGGATACGTGGAACATTTTCGTGACCATATTGAACCCTGGGGTTTTATGTTTTTGAAGGTGTTCTCCTTTATATTCAACTGCATGTGTTTTTGTTGAATTTCTGGGGAGAGAAAGTCTACAGCCTGAGAGTCTCCTTGAGTGCAAGACTGAGTCATAGACTTTTTGTTTTTCAATAAGCCCCCCCACTGCACCGTGGAAACCAAACCTGGTTAGCCTCAGCTGTCTTTACCCATAATTCAACAATCCCTGTGTGTTTGTTTTCTCTCTTTGCCGCTCTCTCTCTCACTCTCTCTCTGCGCCCCCCCCTCCTCCTTTCGCTCCGTTTCCCTGACTCTGTAAGTGAAACCCTAACTGCTCCCTTCATTTTGTTGCAGCCAACTGAGTTCTGCTGGACCAAAATGCCCTATTGTTATGGATGTGTGGCGGGGAAGAGAAACTGAGCCACATTGATCGACCCTCTGCGGGTGAAGCTTATAATGGTTTTGATTAGAAAATGGAGGGGGGGGGGAGACCAAGTCAGCTCCTTGTGCAGTCTGTTTTTGTTTCAAAACGCAGACCTTTTGGACTTTGTGGGCGAAGGTGAAGGTGCGGCCTGCGACTTCCATCAAAACGAGGCTGGAAAACTAAAACCTTTGCTTTTCTTTTGTTGCCATGTGCGCAGACGAATCAAACAGGCAGCCACATGGAGGACGACCTAACACCCAACTCAGCTCATGCTGTCAGTAGTCACCACCAGTCACCATGAGTCATCTGTTCATCGGCCAATCATGTGACTGCAGTAATTTATGTCCCACTTATTACTGCAACGCTGCTGCTGCTGCTGCCTGTTATCACAAGCCAGCACAACACAAGAAAGGACTTAATGTATTCTGTGAGGGGACAACTTAGTTTCCTTAGCTTTCTCCTTTATGTCTGTGAAATAGATAAACAGCTTTTTTGATGAAGTGACTTGTTAGGAATTGAGGTTATATGTCAAAACTAAATAAAGGTTGGAGGTAAACAGGAGAAGCTGCCGTCAGGTGGCATCCAAGAGATCGGATGTGGTTGGGGGATCATTTTGTTTGAAGAGTTGATCCATAAGAAAATACATTTGATTTTAAGAACCAAAAGCCATCTCAGGAGATGTAAAACTATTTGCAGCACCGGAGCTCCAGTAACAATAGGCCACCGAGCCAATCAGAACATCGCCTCAGAGCCTCTCCAATCTGATTGGCTGACTGTTTTCTGAGAGATTGGCGGTAGGCAGGTAGACCACATCCCACAAGGCTGAATAACTTGGTCCATGCTTGGGGGCATTGGGTGAGTGTGGTGGCTGCTTTGTTGTGACATCAAAGTTACAGGAAGTCCTAACGGCTGAATTCAGGCTCTGAATACTGAAACTGTGGGTAATTGTCTGTGGACTGAGAGCTGAGTCACCTTTCACTAGAAACTACTAAGAACTACTTGATACATTTAAAAGACACGGACATTATGGGTCCTTTGAGTACAGTATGCAAAAATGGAGCACAATGAAGAGACAGCAAACTAATGCAGCTCTGCACAGACTTTCTGCCATATTTAGCTCATTGTCTTTGGTTTTCCACAGTAACACTGTTGGCAGCAAATTTGAACAAACAAGCTCAAACATGCCGCCTGAAATCTACCTGCTTCCACAAAACTAAGTGACACTCCGGCTCCGTTTGGTTTCATGTCCTCCATACTGCACATGACTGAAGCTTTGGGTTGCTTCTGGACCTACAGTATTATCTACAGGATGGTAGTGAGTTAGCTGGTGGTTGTGGAGCTCTGCACGGATGGAGAGCCAGGCCTGCCTGTTTGTATTGGCCAACTTTCAGCATTCCACATGTCTTTGTGATTTTCAGCTCCCTGACCTCAGGAGACTCTCCACGCTACTGTAAGTTATACTCACACCAGGAGCACAGATGGATCAGGAAGAAACCCCGAAATTCTATTGGTCGCTCGGCCGGCCTTCCAAACAGCACATGTAGTGAAAGAGACTAGCTCTAAATCTGAAATACGAGTTGATGAGTCCTGTAAATTTTTCTGAAATGATCGCTGACATGGAAGTCGAGGAAAAGTCTGCTCTACTTTGTGGTATGGGAAATTTCAGCTTTGCAGCAGCTCTGGAAATAAAAGCAAATAAGCCGTTTTGCTATTCCTAAAAATACGACTTAGGGAAGCACAGCTGCTGAGGATCGCCTGCTTCCTTAATGTCAGGAAATTAAATAAATCAATTATCGCAGTTTTGCTCAAATATGTAATATGTGATAATGAGTGGGTTCACGGTTACAGTTATCAACGCCTCCGTGGTGGAGGAGAAAACATGGAAGCTGTGTGTTGAAATTCCCAACTGGTGCTCCAAAATGGAACAGTAAGTCAGGGGCAGTGGGCCACTACGTGTCACCGAGCCTCCGCTGACCCATGTGTGCTGTGTCTTCTGCTCTAACACATTGTTAGCGGGGCTGGTCATGGGGCTTTCAAGGCAAATGAGGTTAGGAGCTAACAAAGTTAGAGGTGCTAATTACAGACTCGCGCTAACGGCCCGGTCAAGGGAAGGGGAAACGGAAAAGACGGTCTGATCCCGTCTCGCTCCGACCGCGCGGTACCTTTGTGTTATTTCTAACCGTGTGTGACACCAGTGTCCGATGGCCACTGACCCGCACAAGTAGATTCTAGTCGCTGCACGCTGGCATAACAGTGTCAGTGTCACCTCGCCCTCCTGCTCCGCATTCCCCAAACAGATGCATCGGATTCCGTCTGCAGCGCATGTGTGTGTGTGTGATAAGCAATTTAAGGTGAGGAATACAATAAAGAGAGGATGTGCAAAGTGAAGAAAACCCCTCGAAATCAAGAGCTGATTCATGCATGAGATTAGAAGGAGGTGCAGAGGTGATTAGGGTGAGACAGGGAAGGGAGGAGGGTGTTCATAGCCAAATTAAGGAACAAATAGCGCCTTGGGGCTGATCTAAACAGGATTTACCTGTTGCCGTCCCGAGGTGACTCGCTTCACTTATTTACCCAACACTGCTGCAGGGCCCAAACTCCTAAAGACCTTGTTAATTAAGGTGCAATCATGCAAAACGTTCTTAATGTGTGTATGTGTGTGCTTGAGTCTGGGTGTGCAGATACAACCTCTATCTCCTCTCCACTAGGGGTCATGTGCTGAATTATCTGAAACTGTCACCTTATATCACCCGGAGTTCCCGTAAGCACAAAGTTGATTTTTGTTCGAAACGTTCTCAAATATACATATGTGCGACAGTGCCACTCCTACAGCGAGGCCGCTGGAAGAGCAGCTCAAACCCAGTCACCCCGCGCTGTAGTTTTCTTGCCCGGGGACAGGAGCTCGCTGTTCAATCAGTTGGGGTGTATTCTGCTTCAGTCGGTAGGGTAATAAATTATTGCCACAATAAACAAAGCATCATGTCATAAATCTCCGTAGCAAAAACAGACGTGTGACAGGTGGAAAGGTGAAGGCATGAAGGCAAATGCCAAAGGAACAAGTCTTTTTTGATTTTTTTAACGTGTTTCGCATAAAGCTACAGTACGCATGCAGGCATCGGCGGGGGGAGGGGGGCGGGGGGCCGTGGTGGGATGTCACCCTGAAGTTACCAACCCTATTATTCCAAAAACCAAAAACACAATAACTGTCAACCACAATCGACAAAGCTGGGAACAACGGCTGGAAGCCATCCATCTCCTGTTTTATACCTAACTGAGCTGCTGCAACCCCATGATCCCCAACCTCACCCCCTCCCACCTTTTTATATCGCTCCCTTCACACACACAGAAAAAGAAAAAAAAGAAAAAAAGAAAAAGAAAAACGCTCCTATATCCGCCATTTGCCCCGGGGACATGTGTCAGGATGGTTTACACACTAAAAACAAACAGGCGTCCCATTGCAACAGCAAGAGAAATGGATGTGGGTTTGGACGAAGCGGGAGAGAGACGGAGGGAGGAGGGAGGGAGGTGGAGGAAGGAGGGATAGAGGCAGGAGCAGGGTACACATGAAGGACAGAGAGAAAGAGAAAGAGAGAAGGAGCGGGGACGGAGGGCGCGCTGCGGAGCGAGAGAGTGAAAGTTTTCATAAAACGACAATAATAAGAGGCCTCAGTGCCACCCAGTGACCACATCAAGGCGTCTGTAATGACAGGCTGTGCAGAACACATGTCCGCCGGAGTGAGGGAGTGTGTGTGTGTGTTTGCGTGTGATGCATGTGCGCCCTTCTGTCAGCGCTGAAAAAAATGGCTTAGTTAACCGAGTAATAATATTCTCAGCATGGAAACATGCACACTACATCATACATATCACAAAGCAACACTCGACAGGCGCGCAGTCTACACATGCGGCCTTTAATTTGGACTGTGCCTCGCTCTGCACTCACTCAGACAACGCAGACACATGTACTCTACTGTTTGCAGCGCAGATTAAAAGCTTACTTGCTTCTACTGTGTGTCTAACCTCAATGTTTTTGGCTCGAGACTTTTGAAAATGAAGCAACGGCTCCCTGAGTCACAGGTTACGGCCTCGGCGAGGACGTGATTTGTGAGCAGTGATTTCCCTTCCTTTAGAGGCTTCGAGTGGTCGAAGCATCCAACAGAACACAGGTGGGAGGTGGAGTTGGCCCCGATCACTAGGGTTGAGGATCAAATTATCACTGAATATGAGTGAATAAAATGATGATTGATGATTTTAAATAATGTGTTGTTGTTTTTTTACATAGGTTCACATTAATCCAAACCTATACACAGCAGGGGTCTCCATCCCTTCTCACAGGCAAACAGCTGTGATACCGCTGATATCGAGCATTACTGTATATAAGGAGAAGACCAACAGCAGCTTTTAAACTTGTGTTGTCCATTGTGGATTTAACATTTAACGTTATATTCACGCCAATAACTATAATTTTGCATTAGCCAGGGAGGAAAAGTACTTGCCAGAGTCATTGGCTGTGTTTAGCTTCCATCCTTGTATGCAATGACTAAAAGCTGTTGACTATGAATGTATGCTTCATCTCTGTCCTTCCATCCTCGTGTTGTGAAACTACTAGGATAGCAGACTTGTTGAAATGATGTGAAGGAGACCAGACTCTGGACTTCAAGCAGATGCCCTCATGCATAGAGATGCCTGAGTGGTTCATAAAGACGTGTGCACGTTCAACAACAGCTGATGAGATGTATTCCAAGCAAAACCTGAACATTTCCAAAATAAAATCAAAGGTTCGGCCCTGCGTGTGATAAACAGTGTGTGTAAGACATGACTGTTTATGAGACCAGACCTGGACAAAGACAGCCAGACAGGCAGCGTTGGAGCGATGGAGGGACCGGAGCCCAAGGAGAGAAAATCCTGTTCTTTTTCACAAACACCTTGTAGAAAAAAAAAAAAAAAAAAGCCTGACCACAAAAGAGGCTCTGTGCTTGAGGCTATTTCAGTTAAAGGTTCTAACCAGGACAGATCCACAGAGAGCACAAGTGAGATGGAAAAAGAGAAAGAGAAAAGGGAGCTTTATTTGGTTAACAACTTCTACGAATCAGTATGGGGGAAGAATGTGTGTAATTTGGCTCTGTTTGTTTTGCATTAGGATATAAAATATGTCGGGATAACTTCATCACACATCTAAAGCTCTGTGAAAAGGAGATGGGCAAGAGAGTAGAAGGGGGGAACCGCAGTTTTTTGTAAGCTGGGTTTTGGGTTGCATATCAGATGTGTCTCACTGGGACGCCGGCTTCGGCAAAGCGTGGTGAAAAATGTGAGCTCCCCCACAAAAAAAAATGTTGCAGTGCCAAAGAAACAGCCTCAATCAACATCAATCAACAGTTGCAGCAAAGTATTTGGCAACAAGATAATGATGTATAGCAGTGGTTCCCAACCTTTTGTGTTAGAATTACCCCACAGCCCTGTCAGATGAACTGAAATACTCATTCATCAACGCCACCATTTATTATCAACCGTTTATGGGCTGTTTAGTTATCCAGAATGTATCCATTCATTTTATATAGCCGTTTAAATCATTTACATTAGGCCTACCATCCACTTTACCATTTGAAAACTATAAAATGTAAATTGCTTTTAGCATTTACCCATATGCTAGCTAGCCTAATGTTATACATTACTGCTAAGTGTTGTTACTCTATTATAGTTTTAGCTATTTTTTCATGTTTTGTCCTAATTTAGTATAACATTGGCTAAAAACTGTCTGTTTTTTAATAATGTGCACTTTAAGCTAACTGTTTTAGCCATGTATCCAATGTTTTTAGCTAACTATACAAATTCATAACTGCTTATCAATTATGTTTGGGCTAATTCTTTCATATGTTTAAATCATACTATATAACTGTTTGAACTCTTCACTTTACTGGCATGTATCCATTACATTTAGCTAACTTTTTCAGCTGGCTAATTTATCCATTGTTAGGCTACAGTATGTCCCTATTTTACCCATCTATCCATTAGCTAACCATTTCTTCTCTGTCTGCTCAGCTTTCAACTTTTAACGTACTAACAACACAGCTGAATCAATATGTGGACATTTAATTCAAATGTAACATTTTTTTTAATTAGCTGCTCTAAGCTCTAAGCGCAGTTTTGGGAATGACTGATGTGCAGTACCCGGTGGGGCACGCACAAGTATCTTGCACGTCTGACTGAACTGAGGTCCATTTGTGTCCAACACCGACGCTGATGTATTGAAGGTGACACTGGTCGTGTAGGGTAAACACTCGTAGAATATTCTTAGAAGATTTTATGCATTCTGGCACTTGAGTTTGCTGCGAGACTGTGGAACAGCAGCTCTCTGTGTAAGCCATCTTTACTTTACTGGGATAATCATGGCTCTTATCATAAGGATTTCCCTATGTAGCTGCCAGAATTGTGTAGTTTGAATCTATGCCCAAAGACAAACTCTTTCAGTGCATCAGATGGGGGAGAAAAAAAAATTCAGAGCACGTATCAAAAACAGAAAACTTGGCCTTGGAGTAATCACATTAGCCTGTGTGTTTGGGTCCTGGTGGAGGAAAATGACCCTGGATTGAGGGATTGGGGATAATGGGACCATTCCTGATGCCTTTCGGTGTGAATGGTATCTCGTTAGGGTCAGTTTTACAGCCAGGCCAGAGCGGAAAGTAAACTCAGATGAATAGAACAGAAACAACAGTAAAAGCGCAGGCGGGGGGAAAAAAAGAAAAAGAAAGCAGGGATCTGAGATGCTCTCAGGGCCAAAACCACAGATAAAAATCTAACCGCAGAATGAAGGCCAGATTGCTCTAATTCACTGTCATCTCAACTATTTTTTTTTCTGCATGGAGAAAGAGTGGGACACAGAGAGTGGCAGAGAGAACCCCTATCCTCCCTCCTTCTCTTCCTGTCCTCCCACACCCACTCCTCTCCTCCATTCAGATTTACTGCTCTTAAATTGTTTGCCCTCTGCTTTTAATGGCCATCTCTAGATCATCAGCTCTTAAAATAAACACTGAGGCTTGAATTACCTTCTCTATCACCATTCCACTGAAGCAGAACACACTTGCCGGCACTGAGCCGCGCTCCGCTCTTCTCTTTCTGTCTTTAGGTTAATTCTGTGTGTGCGCTCCCCTGTATGTTTGGGTTGCTGGAGGAGAGCCCTGCATTAAAGCAGAGCGGCAGAAGAATGGAAACTTAAGTAGGGCTCAGGAGCAGGGTGGTCCGCGCCTAATAATACACCAATCAAATGTTACCGCACAGAGGGCAAATAACTTAGTTCATCGGCTCCATCGCCGCACGCTCCCAGTGGGACGCCACAGACAGTGAAAACACCTACTAATAAGTGTAATTGTAATATTCATCATCCGCAACCGCCCAATTTGCAGATAATTTCTGAGCGGAACGGGATTTTGATTAAATTTCAAGAGTGAATCTAAAATGATTTCGTAACTTTTGCAGTGACAGACTGAGCCCAGTCGAGCACCAGTGAGGGGGGAGGCCCCGGTTGGGGCCTGGTTTACCTCCTCTCCGAGCCCTGCCGCGCCACGGGGCAGCTGGGTCGTACTGTATCCGTGCGTGGACGTTGCCGTGCGCGTTTGCCTGCAAATGTGTCAGCTTCTCTTCATGTGCACATACGAGGCCCACGGGCATCAGGTGCGAAGGGGGAGGTTCAGGTGTCGGCGAGAGCGGAGGGGACGCTCATACGCTCTGCTGCAGACAGCGTTTGTTGTCGCTCGGCCTGTTACTATAACACACATGAGCATATGCAGACTCGCGCACACACGCATACGCAAAACAACACCTAAAAACATACTTCACACACTTAACTCTTATGGAGTTAAAGAGAGCCACTGGGGATGTAGGCTTAATCTTTTAAGAGGAAAAACAGATTGCATTTGAAGGATGAAAGGGGGAAGCGATGCAGGCTCGTGTGCGTGAACGATAACAATTCAGCTGGACAGCTCACGTGCAACACTTGCATTAATTAGTCAATGTAGAGCATGTAAACTGAAATTAATGTTCGGGGGTCATCATCGCCCATGACAGCATTTTAAACTCGCAGTGAGTAACGCTAAGAAACCTCTACCCTCCTACATGGGGGTTAGAGTTAGAAAGAGTGAGCTAATGGCTTTAAAAGGCAGCCCATCTGATTTACTTCACCTATTCTCACAACTGTCACCTTCTTATTTTAGTGATTCACTTCACTCTCGTGTTTTGTTTGGGGTCCTTGAGGCCTCAGGTCGCCTCCAGCTGTGAAGGTTAGCCTCTATTTTCCTTCTGTTCTCGCTTCCCTTCTGTGGTTTGTTTGTCCTCACTTTCCCTGTCTGTGCGCTCCGTCCAGCAGGGAGTGGCCATCCGCTCTCTCCTCACGCCAACCCACCTGAGCACCTGCTACTCATCACCTAATCAACTTCTTCTGTCAACCACAGCTCTCCCCTCCAGTCTTCCGTCTTCGCCAGATCGTTTTTTTTTTTGGTTTTCTTCCTTGCCAGTATTTACTTTGTGCACGCCTGAACCCAGTTAATCTTGTGTTTGCCTGCGCCTCAGGTTCATCATTCCTGTCTCTCCTGTTACCTGCCACGTCCAGCTCGGTCCTCGCCTGTAGTTCCAGTTTGGATTGCCGCTTCAGCTTCATCTATCCCGCTCTGCCATCAGCTCCCACTGCCTGTCCCGCTCCGCCAAACTAGACTCCGGCCACCTGCCTCACTCCTCTTGACGATCCAGCCTCAGCCAACTCAACCAACATCTCCACAAGCCTTAGAACTTAACATCAGTCGCTCAAAGTTGTACCAGCCTGACACTTCATGACTTTTGCTTAACAATTATTTTGATCTGAAAATATATATCTGAGAGATCTGCGTCAAGAAACGATATATTACGTCTGTTTGGGCTTTAAAACCTGATACAATAGAATGAACTTTCATACTTTCCCTCCCTTCCCTCGGTAATGTTTTTAAGAGCAATAAAAAGGGAGTTAGACCACACTGACCCCAAACAATCAATATGCAGGACAATAAATTTGATAAATTTCTTTGTCTGTCAGTGACTCCGTGGGAGTATGAATGAAGATATGTTTTCATGTAAACTCCAGAGAACATAAAGAAGATGAAATGCTCACTTGGTGTGATGACAACACCGTATGGTCGTTTTCTATAGTTTATCACCTTCATTAAAATGTGAACGCTCAGGGTTGTCTCTTAAGTACTTTCCTATATACACAGTATTATCAAGGCCAGGACACAAAACAAATAATAGTCAAGAAAAAAAAAACAGAAAAAGAAATTTTATGGGACGAAACATTTACAGATGGAGCAGTGTGGTCTATGAATTCCCAGATAACGAGAAGGTAAAACCAAATACAGCTTGAAGGAGTCTTTCATATCACAGGGCCGCTCTGCTTTTTTAATTACACACGATATCTGAGCCGCCATCGCACAGGGCACTTAGAGCTGCTTAGAGGATAAAACTCATGTGTAACCCCCCTGGACTCAACTAAGCCACACGAAATGTGTGAATGACATTAAGAGAAAAATGCGCTCTAAAATTACAGTTTGACATTTTCATATGTCTCACTTGGTCCTCGTCCAATGACAAGTGTTTTATATATCCAGAGACGGAATATCATAGCAACAAGGAAATCTAACATCATAAGTATGTGGTCGCTACCTGCACTTGATCTCAATATGATTTTTGTGGAGTCCCACGCTCGGCTGCAGTGTATAGGTGTCTGTTTTTCCGTTTGTATGAGTGCGGGGATGCCCTCTATAGAGTGAAAGTGATCTGAGTGGATTCCTCTGGCAGAGCCGTGTGCTCTGGTTGCCCACACAGTGGGCTGGAGTGCCACGGAAACGGCCCAGCACTGCACGGCCACTCACCGTGCCAACCAGGCCAGTCGCTGACACTCCTTGGACATCGCCCAGGAAAGGTACACTGAGGGAAAAAAAAACAAAAAAGGGCTACGTGGCCATGGCAACTCTATTTATCAGCCTTTCTGGACATCCAGCCATTAAGTCACACGCTGAACTTTTTTAGTTTTCTGTAGAAACTGAAATGCAATATCAGACGTGTGACATCCTGATAAACAAATCCACACAAACAATGTAATTTCATAAACTTCTCCCACCTTAATCTCGCTTATATTTTCATTGCTCACCAGGGGAGGGAGGGAAAAAAATCTCTGTTGTTTTCCTATCTTCTATGAAATTTATGCATCCAAGCTGCCAATAAGAATTCAAATGAGTCTGAAATTATAGACGAGAGAGTTGAGCGCTGACAGTTGACGGGTATAATGAGAATGTTACCATCCAAGATTATGCCTGTGAAATGGAGCTGGCTGTCCGTATGAAAAGGCAAACAGACGGAGAAAGTGAGTGAACGTGTCAGGTGATTCGGTGATTTTTTTTTGGAGCGGGAGCCCAGAGTTTGGACGCGGCCCTGCCCCAGAGGAGCGTCTTCAGACGAGGTATGAAATGAGGAGACCTGAATGAAGAAGGATGAGCTATGAAAAAGAAGCGCGAGATCCCAGAGATAATGTGAAGGCACGTTGCTGAGAAAGTCCAAATTAGCTCTTTTTTTTTTCCTTTCCACGCTCCATGTGAAATTCTGGACCGGCGTTAAAAGACTTGAATGTAGTGGTGGTTAAATAGCGACAGAAAACAGTATTATACTGACAAATGTTTTTTAATCTGAGCGCTACAGTGCCTCCTTTATTCTCCCCAACGGTTTGCTCAAAGTGTAAATCCCTCTCTTCATTTCTTTGTCCCCATGTTAAGTGCCACATTTACTGTTCAGCTGCTCGGAGACACGGCGAGTTTATTTATTTATCCGTTCCCCATTAATTAGAACATTTGCACTGACAAACACGGAAGTTAGTTCACATTAGCGCCTAGTTTACACCCCCCCCCTCCTTCCACACCCTCGACTGCCGAGTCTCAGGATGCAGGAGTCGGAGAGAGAGAAAGAGAGAGAAACGGGGAGCTGCGTTTTCAAGTGACGATAATAGAGAAGAGACACCCAGGTGCACTCGGAGACGCAGGGAAAAAAAAACTCTTGCCAGATTTTCTGAACTCAGTGACACCGACTTATCTCAATACATCAGACAGACAAATTAATTAAGTTTGTCGGATTGCAAAAGTGCAAGTACGGAGAAGTGCAGCCCCGAGGAGACAGATCTGTTGTTGGAGTGAAAAAGAAACAGGAAGGAGGGATGAACATGTCGTGTACCTTACAGGCCTTGTAGCTTTATTCCATACTGTGCTCAGCAGTGGGAACAGGACCCCCACCCCTGCAACCTCATATATTCACTCTGTTATTTCAGAGGAACAAAAGCGGGGCTCTCAAGGCCATGGGTGGATCCATGAAAAGGAAGAAAGGAGTCCTGCTCCTGGTCCTGGCTGAATAGGGGCCTTTCACACTTAGAGAGGCCTGTTTACTCTCCCTCAATAATGGCTCTAATTTTCTGATCATTATTGAGTAATTCCATCCACCCCCACACCCAGCGTTAAATGCTTTTCTCCCATCACTCACAAGCCCCGCGTCCCCGTCTCCGCAGGGCCCCCAGGTCTCTGTCCTGATTCTGAATGATGTACAAGACATGTTCTTCAGGACGAGTTCCTCCACAGCTAGTGGAGGAGGAGGGGGGGGGGGCCACGTCCCCTGCTCTGCTCTGCCTGCACCAAGGCGTTCAGCCAGAGTTGCAAATATGCCCAGATTAGAAAATGATATTCACATAAGAGCAGAAATTATTCTGAATTATTTATTTACCGGTGTTATATATCTGTTTCTTTTCTCCACATGTGGAATCATTCTGGGCTCTGATTGGAGAGGAGCTGCGCTTTATCCTCCATTTTGTTTTGGACCTGAATCCACAGCAGCACCATCACACCGAGTAACAATATTCGCTCTGCTAAAAGCCGGTGGAAAATATTTTGGAGGAAGGGAAAAAAAGAAAAGAGAGAGAAAGAGAAAAGGAGAAAAAAAATAAGAGAGAACACATCTGGTAACATGATAGCCATTTCATTCAATGTGGCAACGGATTGGCGACAAAATAAGAGCTAAGTTTACAACACGTTACGCGGCGGCGGCGGCTCCGCTGCTCCTGGCAACCCCGCTGTGAGAAAGCATCCATAGGAGTGGTGGCAGAGGCGTGAGGGGACGGGCAGAGGGGAAGAAGTGTTAAGCGAAAAAACAGGGATATGGGGCGAAAAATGTTCAAATGAGAGAGAAAGAAAAGGGATCAGAAGGAGAGAAGTTGGCAGAGACCGTGTGTCGGTTTGAAAAGCTGGCACCTTCTAAACAGAGCTGCAGCTCTGGGTGCCAAACGCTGCCAACCAGCCCCACTAGCCTGAATATCTGCCCTCCCTCTCTCTTTGTTTTCACCATGGCATTTTGCATCATCTTTATTCTACGCTTTTCTTTTTACTTTATATCAGCGCTCAATATCATCCTAACAGCAGTGACTGACGTTTATTAGCATTAAACGGCAGAGCAAATACGGCAGAGGGGAAAATTAAAGGGAGATATTTATTCATCTATTCCTTATTAGTGTTTTCGGTTTCAAGGATTTTATTTGGGTTGTTGTACGTAAGAGGATTTTGTTTGTGAATAATTGCTCATTTTTTGAGTTTGGTTTTAAATAAAAAATCCACACATAGAGAAAGAGAAAGAGAGTAAGAGAAGGGGGTGGGGGGGGTCTGTCCGCGGCGGTGTCGCGGCGTTCCGTCCCGGTTTTCCGTATGGAAAGAGCTGTCCCAATTACAGGGCAGTCTCCCCGTGCTCTGCTCCACTGGACCGAGGGAACAAGGCACGAGGCGGACCGATCAGAATCTGTGCTGCTGGGAACCCGGCCCAGGGAGAGAGAGAGAAAAAAAAAAAAGACACTCTCCTCTCCTCTGCTCTCCTCTCCTCCTGCTCTTTGCCCCTCGGCTCAGGCAGCTGAGGAGCCAAGCCGCCCCTCCTGTGCGGGGATACGTATGTTTTTAGGGGGACAGACAGATTTCAGGCCTGGCGCCGGTACAGAGGAGAAGACGGCAACCGGTCACGCAGATTCTCACACTAGAAACGAGACGGTGTCAGAGACCAAAAATAATACACAAAGAAACTCGGGGGGAAGCGTGCGTGTTATTTTGTGTTCCTGTTGTTTTGTTCTCAAAGTCTGCTCAAGAATATCATGAAATAAATCCTGTTTATTTTATTACCAGTGTTTACTATATTCATCCATGTTGTATTTAAGCGTATTCGTGATAAACAAAATTCTGTCATAATGGGGAAAAATAGTGCACAGAGCTGAGCTGAATTGCTCGCAGAGACACCATAACATTTATTTATTAACCTTAATTACACAAATAATTAAAAATCACTGTACAGTGAAATTAGGAAATAAAGCTAATCCATGTTGCCCACAATAGGCACTTTCTGGTACAAGGAATTTTTCTATTTGCAGAGCTAAGATCTGACCTTTCTTTCAAAATGAGACTTAATTCAATCATATACTCGGTCTTTTGTGTATCTTTTCCCAGTTTTAGTCACTAAACTGGATAATTACAGTGAATAAGAAGCGGGTTGGCCCACGACCAAACCCGCCGAGCCTCTTTTTTTTTCTTCTCAGCGGTCGGACCTATAGAGCGATGGAAAAGTTGGGAGGGAGGTCAGAGGGAGGAGGGTCGGAGCGGACGACGGGGACGAGTGTCAGTGGAACGGTTTGCCGCCTTTTTCGCTCATTCATTTGGAAGCTCCCCATCGTCTGTTTACCAGCGATTCCTTACACTCCGCACACACCACTCTTCTTTTCTTTTTTCCCTCCTTCTCCAACACACACACAGTGCAAAAAAAAAAAAAAGCAACTGGAAAAACCGGGGTGTCTGAAAACGGGCCAAGCTGGAGCTGTTGGAGGCCCCTACGCCTCAGTGTATATTAAAGCAGCACAGTGTCACTGACGCTGTCCCGTCATGAGAGGAGGGTGGAGGAGAGAGGAGGGGGGGGGGGATTGCCGAAGCTCAAACTTTATTGGGCACATTATTTCAAATGACAACAAAGCGTAAGGAAGTTTCCGTTGAAAGTGTCGCGGCAGCAGTGTTTTTCACACCAGATGAATGCGGCTCCCTCGGCGCCGACGCTCTCTGTTTCTCTGTCGGCCCCGGATTACGGCCCGCTGCCAGAACGCTGGAGCACAATTCTGCTCTCCCGTCCAGAAATCTCTGCTCGGCACAGACGCGCGCAGCCAAGAAGAAGAAGAAGAAGAGACGTGTAGAGTGATTTTTTTTTCTCCTCTTTTAATCATTATGATTCTCTCTTTTCTTCTTCTGGAAACACTCAGAGACTGACGGGACGACGTGACCTCAGAACCGTTACATCGCCGCGTAAAACAGTGCCACAGTGTGAAGCCACTGCAAACCCATCGCACACGCACACGTTTACATGTTGGTGTGGAAAAAGAAAACAAATCCCACTCCTGTCCTGTTTGGTCTCTTCTTCATTATGTAACTGCATCTGATAACGTTACCTCCCTTTGAAGCTCAGGATATTGGGCAAAGCAGATAAGATGCGTGTGATGGATTAGTGTGACGTGAAGGCGTTAAGTCTCTCAGTCTGGCCGTCTGTCTCCCTGTCGATCCCTCTCTTTGTTCGCCTTCATTAAAAGATATTCTCTGGCCATTTGTAACGTCGGGGCTGTGCACACAGACAAGCGCTGATGGGTAAATGAATGTCTTCGATGCGCCACAGCAGCGTGGTGGTGATCTGACACACACACACACACATAAAAAAAACACACAGTTGGCTTTCGGACCTGGCCCAGACACTTCTCTGTGCTGCCTGTTCTCCAGCGCAGAGAGGCAGATATGGAGGCTGCGCTCTCGGAACATCTTTTTATCATAACGGCGCGAGTAATGAAAGCCGTATGAGGCGGCCGGGCCTCCAAAAACATGACTAATGCTGGAACCGTGCGGCCTCGTCAGAACCCGACAAATATGGAACACGTCGCCTCGAAAAAAACACGAGCCGATCTTCTGGGGTCTCGGAGGTGGAGGAAGGCCCAGAGCGACCCGCTGCTGAGCCAGACATGTGTGATCAAAGATGGGATCGGAACCCCCCCCCCCCGGCCTCGAGTCTCTCGCGCTATCTCACTATCTCCCTCGCTTCCTGCACATCCTTGAACCATCATCACCATCATCATCATCATCATCATCATCAGATGCAGCGGAGTCAGGGAAAAGAAAACGAACCACTTTCTGAGGCCGACTGATCAGTCCACAGCAATTATTATATCATGCTCTGTGTGTGTGTGTGTGTGTGTGTATGTGTGTGTGTAGTCAGGTAGTTGTCAAAAGAAACTGATCAGACTCTTTTCGGTGGAGGAACCTTGCTTTGCAGCTGCAGAGCAGAAGTGCAGATCTGAGTACAGCTGCTTTGATCTGTCCCAGCTCTCACTGCCCCGCCTGGAAGGGCCCAAGTCTATAATTGGACAAAAGCAGAGACACATACTGTACTGTAGGGAAGCAGAAACAGAGGAGGGGGTTTGGTGTGTGTGTGTGTGTGTGTGTGTGTATATCTCCTGTTCTGTCAATCAAAGCTGCTTGAAAGCAGAGCCCCCCCCCCTCCTCCTCCTCCTCCCTTCTCCCTCCTCCCTCCTCTTGCAGCTGGTGACGGTGACATCAATGGGACGAGAGAACTGAAACACGGCGGTGGGGACGAGGCGGGAGAGAGACGGCTGCGGTCCAATCATCAGGCCTGGCAACTGATAGCTTCCGCAAGACACAGACACCCTGGAATGGGGAGCTAAGAATAAAACTGTAATGCTGCCACCCCAAAGGTTAGAATGGAGCCACTGTCTGTCTGTCCTCTGTAAACTCTGCTTAACCCCAGCGCTGCCTCCTGGAAAAAAGGCAGCAATCTGAGCCTGTGAAGGTGGATGTAGTTGTTGTTGTTGTTGTTTTTTAATTTAGCTTATTTCCTAATGTTCCCTCTCTCTGGTTTGTATGTGTGAGGTGCTGCACAGACGGCTGTGGAAAAGATGAGCAGAATCAGGAAATCAGTCTCCCTCCCACAGCAGCGTTTGACTTTTTCAAGCCACAAGCAAGAAGCTGTGATAAACACAAAAAAAAAAAGGAACATCTCTTAATTTATGATTGAGCAAAAAGCTTCTACGATTAAAAAAGAGGAGAGAGGAAAAAAAAAAACAGGCACATGATCAGTAAAAGCATCGCTGAAAAAACAGCAACAACATCTGAAACAGATTTATAGAAAAGAATGATCATATATGTACAAAAGGAAATCCAAATGTGATGCACGGAGAAGCAGAGAGAGATGAAGGCGAAGCCGAGCGTTATGTACGGGGGGCGAGGAGCTGCTGGATTCTGGCAGCGGGTAAAAAAAAGGCTTTACTCCGAGGGGCACCAGGCTGCGCTGGGAGCTAATCTGAGCCGCGGTTCGCCACGGCGCATTGTGGAACAGGAAGAGGCGCTCACGGAGGCCCCGCAAACTCAAGCAGAGTTACACACTGGGCTGAAAGGAGCCTGGCATGGGGCACTGTCACAGAGGAACGCTGCACCTCCCTGCCAAGGAGGAGAATTAAGGCCCTGTAACTGTATGCCAGTCTGTGGTAAGAGAACCCGGCGTAACAGTCAAAAAAAAAAAAAAAAGAGGGCAGAGGACGGGGTCTGCAGCTGTGTGTGTGTGTGTGTGTGAGAGAGAGAAAGATCAGTGTTTCCACCTGCAAACACCTGGATCATGAGGTGCAGCTACAGAGACATGCAACGATAATGACTGAGACAGAATGGGAGTAAGTGAAGAGTTCATCATCTAACAGACATGAGTGTTATTATTTAACTCTGCTGTTTTATATATTAGACTGGATTAAAGACACATTTCCACATGTATGTGTTTTGTGAAGATGGAGCTGTGCTGGCAGCGGATTATTAGTAATGAACAACAGCTCTGCAGTAATACCCCAGTAATTATCAAACGCCTAATATTGAATTTAAATTCCCTGAGCTCATTCAAACTAAATCTAATTTTTTTTTTTACATTTGTTACATTTATTTTCTAAATTTTTTTTTTTTTACAAAAGTAATAAAACAGTTAATATCAATTCTGTGTTAATTAAGAATTAATATTTCTATTTTGCAAGACAACGATTCACTTGCACTTTGATTTAGTGTGACATGGAATTATGGAAATATCTATTTTTTCCCCACTGAGCTTCTGTCACTGTAAAATGAGTGGAAATTCCAGCTATTACATTTCCCAGCGTGGATCGCTGCCCTCGCAGAAGAATTCCTGTCGGTTTGTAAACACATCGCACCACAACATTTTCACCACCTCTATTTTAACTCCACGCTCGCAGCACGAAACATGGAGGAAGCGAAAGAGCAGAGAGCTGTCACAACCAGAGTCTCAGCTTGTGTTTGTGTGAGGAGAACCGTGTATGTGTGTGTGTGTGATCGGTACAATCAGACAAACAACGAAGGGAGAGCTCCTGAGACTGTCCACTTGTGTGTGTGTGTGTGTGTGTGCAGAGTGGCGTTAGGCTGAGGCGACTGCGGCTGCAGACAGGCTGACTCTCCCTGCCTCCTGAACTATCTGGGACTGGGCCAGCTGTCACTGCGCTCTCCAGACCACCACACACACACGCACACACACACAATACACTGCTATACTGACACACACCAATCTCACAATAACACACACATGGATTACAGACACATGACAAACGGCCTCGCACGCGCACACGTAGGCACACGCAGATAAACAGGTTTGCAGATGCTTTTGTTTACAGATGGCACCGGAAAACATGCACATTTGGATTTAGACAAATTTGCACACAAATACTTGAACAAATGTACCAGCGCAAACATATCTCTAGGTAAACACAGGTTTTAAGCCTGACTGTCAAATTCTCAGAATCTCTTTAAACCAGATAGAAACATCGATCTGAAAAAACTGGGCTTTTTTTTGTTGTTTTTTTTAAAGTGCTGATGGAGCGCAGACTGTCCCTTTAAATGTCGTTATCTCTTGTCCTGACTGTGTTTATCGAAGCCTTGGCATCGCCTCTGCTCGGTACATGGTAAAGGGCAGGGTCTCATCTGTGACACATCACACGGTGACCTGTGTGTGTGTGTGTTTGTGTCCACATACCTGGTGTGTGGACGAAGTAGGCCAGGTAGAGGTCCAGCTCCTTAACCGTCACTCCAATGTGGTGCGGCTGGACGCACAGGCCGTGGTTGGAGCACTGGGGCGACTTGACCAGCCGCTCCCCGTCCGTGCTCTCCAGCGGGCTGCCCTTGAACAGGATGACCATCACCAGGTCCAGTCGCCACACCTTGTCGGCCTGGCGGAGGCAGTCGATGCGGCGGATCTTGCCCTTCTGGTCGGGGTTGGACAGCACGCAGCAGGGGGCCTTCTTCCCCGTGATGGTGAGCACAAAGTCCTCGCGGAACTCGGGCCGGATGTCCTTGCGGAGCTTGGCCAGCAGGCGCGAGGCCCACTTCTGCTTGATCTCTGGCTTCTCCCCCAGCAGCTCGTCCTTCACCGCGCGCTCCTCGTCCTTGGTCATCCTCTTTTCGTGCTTCTTGAAGTACTTGCGCTTACGGGCCTGCAGGTTGAACCAGGTGTACGAGAAGGCACGGACATGGGGGAGGAGGGCCTCAATGAAGGGATGAAATTCATCCTGGTGGGAGAGAGGGGGAGAGACGGACGTGCTGTTAGGAGGCTTTCACTTTGAAAGAGAGCATGCACATCTTTAATGAGACATTTTTCAATGTAAAAGAGGCAATAAAGTGATAAAGCGTAGTAAAATGCATCATAATACAGTTATACTGCAGTTATAAATGTTATCAAAATTATTACAATTACATGCTAGTTTAAAATGTAATTATAGCTTATTAAAATATTTAAATTCCAAAAAGCTATTAAAATAAATATCCTAAACTGGAATAATGTATTTCATAATTACTGGCATGCAGATCAAATGTAAATAAACATGCAGCAAATGACAGGAAAATTAATCTTAACTGTAAGATGCAATGGTATAATGCAAAACGTCCGCTTTCACAAACACAAAGACCACAAATACAAACAAAATACAATGAATTCAAAATCCAAAAAAAGCGGCTGAAAAGCTGAGCCAAGTTGCGCTCCCCGCGTTTCTGCTGTAAAAAGAGAAGTTATTCTGCTGTACCATAATACCTTCACTACATATCTCTGGGCAACAAAGCCCAGATCTCGCCACAGCGTTCCTGTGCCAGGGTTGCCACACACCGGTCGCTCACCACCGCCAAGCTTTGCCGCCACAAGACCACTGTTGAAATGTGCTGCTAAAAGATCAGCCATACCATTTCCTATCTCTGCTACCATGCAAAGGGAGCTCCAACCAGACTCACATTTCCACAACAAACTGAAAGCAGACAGAAATCACCACAGAAAACCACACTGCAAGAGGAAGACAGACGGCCTGGTAGTTACCATTTTGCACTCTCATCATAAATTTGGCACAGCGTTTAAAGTGAAAAAAAAAATCTCCTGCACCAGTTTTTTTTTTTTCTCCTCCCGCGCTCCCCAATGTAAAGCAAGTGCTGGTTTGGCAGGGTATGGAGAATTAGCAGATGAAAAAAAAAAAAACTTAAAGGGGGGGGGGGGGCAGTAAAAAAAATAATTAGCAGAATATGCTGCTGACTAAAAAAACAGTGGGCCAAAGTTTAAAACCAAAACAAAAAACCCCAAGATTTTTTAGAAACTAAAAAATTCACTGCAGAAGGATCACAGCCAGTAGCTCATTAGACAGAAGCTGAAAATGACAAAAAAGACAGATTCAAAACTTGTAGCAAAAAAAAAAAAATGGAAAGGTAAAAATAGAAATGTTAACAGTTTTGCACTGTGGGAGGAAAAAAAAGAACTTTAACAACGGGGAGAGATGCACTTAAAATAAACAGTCCTTTGTGCTTTCCAAAAATTAAAAAAAAAAAATCCTTGGCAAAGTGTAATTAGTAGTGGTGTCTGTTCTGATCCCTGGGCCCGGCGCAAGACTCACACACGCACACACACTCTCGCACACACACACACTCACGCACGCACGCACACACACACAGATGGGGGGGCCAGGGAGAGCAGAGCACAGAATAGGGAAAAAAAAAAAAAAAAATAGAGAGAGCCGAATCAATGTTGGACGAGCGCATACGACCGCTGGCAAAGCCGAGTGCTGCTTCTTTTTTCCCCTTTTCTCTCCAACTCTCTCTCTTTCTCTTTCTGTTTCTCGCTCGCCGTCTCTCGTCCTCTCCGCGTTCTTTCCCTAACCATTGCTTGAGCCTTTGCCAACACGAGTAGGGCCCACCTATTTGGCAACAAGATGCCTGTAGCCCAGCCAATGCGTTAGCTTCAAGAGCTGAAAGGGAGGGAAAAGAGAAAGAGGAGAGGGTGGGGAAGGGGGTGGGGGAGGTGGTGGGGCTGAGGGGGGGGTGTAGTGGCAATGAGAGGGAGAGAGAGTGAGAGTGAGAGCGAGAGCGCGCAGGAGAGAGGAGAGAGTGAGAGAGAGGAGGGGGGAGATGGGGAGGGGGGGAGCAGGTGGGAGTGCGAGAGAGCGCGCTGCCTCGTCCGACGCCGCGCAATTTGCCAAATCGACAAGTTCCACTCTGACACGGAAGGCAAAGTTCAGGGGAGCAAGTCTTCTCCTGCACCAATCCCAGCAGCCCCCTCAGCCTGCCTCCATCTTTACTATGGCCGCCGTCGCCTCGTCCCCCCCCACCCCCCTCACCCCAAACCCCCGCCCCTCCTCTGCGCGCCTCTGCCTCTGCTCTCTCTCTCTCCCTCTCTCCCTGCTTGCATAATGCCACCTTGGCAGAGGATGGCAGAGAGAGGACACACAGCTTCAGAATCCCTCCAGACCCCACCACCGCCGACCGGCAGCTGCTCATGGGTTTACCACAGCAAACAAAGAGGGGAGAGAGAAACAAACCCGGTGCGAGCCGAAGCCACACACTCTCTCCTCTGACTGCACACACACAGACACACACACAGACAGAAACTGACTGACGGAGATGATTTAGACGCACAAAACGTAAAGATGGTTGGAGAATTTTAAAGGGGAGGAGAAGACGGCGGAGTTATAGAGGAGGTAGAATTAGCTTCATTAGAGGATTAACGGTCAGCGGGAGCGGGGAAATGTCTCCCACACGAAAAAATCCCACCCACCCCCCCACAAAAAAAAACAAAAAAAATTTGCTCTCCGCCTTCCTCGTTCGGGGAGCGATGGCGGCGGCGGCGGCTGCCATGTTGCCTCATGGAGAAGCATGTCATTCAGGGTTGCACCTGCTCGTCTGAAGGCTGCTGAATCACAGAGCAGGAGCACACACACACACACACACGTTCATCCTATAGAGAAATCCGCTGTCAACATCCACAACTCCTGCCAACGCAGCAGCACCTATAATATCACACACAGGCTTCATCCACTGCTGCAGAGGAGCATAGAGCTGAGACCTCTTGATGAATTGATCAGTGGATAGACAGTAAACACACTAACAGTTGACTCACGGGTTTTAAAGGTCCAGGGGGTAAAATTTGTCAAGGTTTATTGGCAAAATCTGAATATACCGTCCGACCAATAAAAAGGTGTATAATCGCTGTAAAATAAAATCTGTTTGGTTTTCATAGCCTTATAATTCTTATTCTATATATAGCAAGGGTCTTGCTTAGAGAGTGTCGCCATCTTGCGCCGCCATGTTTGTACAGAACGGAAGATCCAGCCAATCAGAGAGCACGTTTCACATTTATACATAAACGATAGACATTTTTAATAAATAGATAATTGAATCAGAATACTAGATGTCACTGTTTCCTCCTCATGTTACACACTGGACCTTTAAATGAAGAATCACAAATAATCTAATTCCAACGTCTCAAACATGAGGATTTGATGCTCTTTTTTTTCTTTCTTTTTATCACGCATGATGATAAACTGAATATTTCTTATGTTTTGGACTGATGGTTTTAAAAAAAAACAACAAAGATGTCACCTTGAGCTGTGGAAATTATAAAGGCAACTCTTGACAACAGAGAAAAGCTGTGGGATTATGAAAATGATTCATCAATTTGAATTCATAAAATTCTCTTCCTGTTTCAGGGAAGAAAAAAAAAACGCCCTCAGGTGAGGCCACAGCATCCAACAGGCAGCGAGACGTGGCGAGGAGGCCAACGAGAGGAAGTCTACGTTTAAACTACTGACCAAGGTCGCTGAAAACGTGTGTTTAATCAAAAGCTAAACTGCAAATACACAAACAAAAGGCAGAGGCACTCAAACAGCCAGCAGCTTCCTCTGACTAACAGACGTCACAGCCTCCGCTCCCTCTCCCTCTCTCCAAACAGTCCTGAACATCAGCCTAATGAAACACTCGCTCTGACCCATCATCTGCCCACAACACACACACACACACACACACACACACTCATACACTGCCTTTGTGTGTCACTGACCGCCGCCAAAGTTTGATATGTGGTTAGATAACGCAACAAAGGAAGCCGGGGCTTACACACAAACCTCACTGTGGCGTAGGTGTGTGTGTTTCTGTGTGTGTGTGTGTGTGTGCGTGGTGCCACCAGAGTCAGGTAGATAGAGCCCTGCTTCCTTGGCCACCTGCAGCAATAAAAAAAAAAAACACATGAGGAAACTTAGCAGCAGCAGATAACTGGCACTTGAATGTGCTGCTTGTGTGTCTGCTTTTCAATAAGAATTACAGCTCTCTGGTTGACCCTGCCAAGATGCAAATAAACCACCATTCAAATGTCACTGGAATTTGACTACAAGGGGGTTTAAGTCATTTTCCTTAGCTATGCTATTTGCCTTCCATGGGCTGAAAAAAGTCACATATTTATTTTCCAGGAATAACTGTTATGCAGAATCTGTGAAAACTGCCAAAACCTGGAGGGAGGAGAGACGATCATTCAGACTCTCCGTGGGTGAGCCACGCTACAGATTTGCATGTCTGCACTATCTGCTGCGCCACACTGGGCCTATATTGTCTCAGTTCAGGTGGCTGTGTTGAAACACTAAAAGGCTTATTTAGGTTATCGAAGCAGCATAAACCCATCGTGGTAGGTGTCTCCGGTGTTAATCTCCTTACCTGAAAATTAAATTAAGGCCAAATGCGCTTGGCCTTTAGCTTTAATTCGGGCTTATTATCAATTAGCAGTCGGAGCTGTTGCCGTTATTTCCGCCATTTTATCTTTTTTTTTTTTCCTTCCGCCCACTGATTGAACCGGTGACTAGGGCGGAGGGTTACACCTGCTCACCTGCTTCCTGTGCCTCATCACCTTCACCTCAAGAAACCTCAGGATGGAAAATCAGCACTGTGGGGCTGATTCTGCGTGTGGTGCATTGTGGGTCATGATTTTCAGAGATGAAATTAAAAAAATAGAAGGGAAAAAAACGACTTTCACTAATAGACCGATATCCACCCAATTAAAGTCATGGATTATTTTCCACCATCATGTGTCTCTGGCTGCTTCCCTTCAAACACCATCCAGGCCCCGCTAACAGGACGACAAACTCAAGCCAAGACAATTAAAAATGCACCATCACTTCTCCCTTTTCTCTCTCCTCTCACTCTCTCTTCTCATAGGGCACTTAAAATATAAATACTTAAAAAAAAAAAAAGAGTGAAGACATCATCCACGCAGCTTGCCAGGAATAACATGGGAATGAAAAGAGCTGGAGAGGAGAAGAAGAAGAAAGGAAGGAAGAAAGAAAGAAAAGACGGGCTGGTATTCCCGCCAGCAACATTTGTACTGCACTGTTACCAAAACCCGCCGTCAATTAATATTAGCAGAGGAAACACGAAAAACATGCAAATATGTATTGAAAATGGAGTCTGTCGAGCAAATGAGCCGCACTTTCCCCGAAGACCCTAAATGACCCGTGATACTGCGAGAGATCTTTTCTTTTTTTTTTCTTTTCTTTTTTTTTGGCTGTTAAAGCATGGATGAACCTGTTTTGTTAGATTTTTTTTATGAATCATTATTACTTTTATTTAAACGAAGGTGTGAGCCTATTTGAAATAAACAAACCAAAATATTAAAATCCGTTTTTATTCTAATACCCAGATCTTCTACTGCAAAACCGACGATTTCATTCTTCAACATTAACCAGACCCTCAGCTGAGTCTAAACAGTCTATGACTACAAAGACAAAAGAAATGATTTTCAAGTCCGTTATTTTTCAATTCTCCGCACGTCTGACCGAGACTGTGGAGTTGGCTGCCAACTTCAGATTAACTCTTTCAGCGAGGAGAGAAAAGGTTCTTTTACTCTGAAAAACCCAGTTTGATTCATCACTGCGCCCGCGAGACCCTCTGTGTTTTAATCTCTTAAACAATCCATCATTTCAAATAGAGCTGATATCTTGAATTTTTTTTTTATTACTTTGCATGAATAGCCTTCAAAAATCATCCTATTATGACCAATTATTTGTTGCCATTAGGCTTTATAACGCCAGAACAATTTGCATTTTATTGTATCTTATTGGAAAAAGATGAAGAAACAATGAATAAATATTTTGCTAATGAGTGATGTTTTAATTCTGGTTCAAAATTAGCTTTGGTTCTATGTGTAATATAGAGCAGGTCTACTGAGTGTTGGAAAAATCACTTAGCTCATACTTATTCTGTTTTCTCACTATTTGCATGCTGAATGAAAATACGACCATAAATGAATAAATCTGATAAGGCAGGAAACAGGAAGCTGCCCTGTCTGTACAAAGTAAAAGTCTGTCATCAAATCACTAAATACATGCCAAATGAAAGCCAATAAAATGTGTTCAAATTAAATGACAGAACAATTAGGAGTATCCCTTTGTTCAGGCAATAACGACAGACTTTCCAGGAAATGATGGAGGTAAGAGTGAGCTTTGCTGTAAAGTCCAGATCCTTAAGCCAAATAATCAAAATGTTGGCACAGTAAAATGTTTTTTTTTTGTTGTTATGATAAATCTTTGGCTTGAGTGTTTTGTTTCCCAACCAACATTGATCATCTAAACAGTCTCAGCCCCTTTGAATTCCCCAGAACATGAACAATTGACATGATTTGTCTATATCACTCGTAAATGTTTAACTCCAGAAACATGAACCAAACTCGGGCCGTGATAAAAGTCTCTTCCTGTCTCTGACCCAGCGGCAGGCCTCTCCGCCCTGCTTTGTCCTCCTCTGTCCTGCAGTAGATGACCTCGCCGAGGCCACGCTGCATCTCATTAGACCAATTAAACCACGGTCTGCATAACCCGAGGGCCTCCCAGCCGCCTGGCCCTTCATTAGTGTGGCTCTGTGCTGCTGGGGCTCAGCTCCGTCCTCTCCTGCCCAACTGAGTGTCCCTGACCCCGGACGGAGCCTGACACCGGCTCCCCCTGACCTCGGCTCCGACCGCTGACAGAGAGCCAGGGCGGAGGAGGAGGAAGGTGGCAGAGAGGAGAGGTAAAGAGATTCAATCATAGAGGATGGTGGAGGTGAAGGTGGGGGGAGGAGGGGGTGCAGACATGTAATCAGTGAACTCCTCAAAAAAACAAAGCCTTTCATTCATCCAAGTGGACGCTTATTAAAAAAAACGGTGTCATATAATTTTCAAACTCACAGAAAGTTTCTTCCAAATCACGAAAAAAACTTTCTCGCATCACCGTTTGGAGAACGTCCAGACCAGCAGGTAGCAGGTGTGTCTGCTGGTTGGGTCCCACGGTAACCAAACCCATCCCTGGATGCTGCAGAGAGCATGTCTTCTTTAGCCAGGCTGTGGTTTTGTACTGTAATCAGAACAAGCTACAGTGGCTGCCACATGACCCTCCATAGCTATCACACACAGTAATCATTCCTGTTAATCATTAGAAACAGAGGCGGACACACACGCACACACACACACACACACACAGGATTAAAATTTAAAGACAGGGGGAAAAAAAAGTCCCCGCACTCTGTGGCGAACAAGTGATGCGTAAAGATCCACGGAGCTCGGCGCCCTGCGTCGGTTGCACTTATCTGAGTTTACAAACCAGCACGTTACTATGTGTGAAAAATCTGCAAGCAATTTGCGGTGGCTGCGTGCTAACGTGCCCAGGGTGGGCCCGTGTGTATGTGGAGGGGGGGGTGGGGGGTTGGAGGGGTGTGGGGGGTGGGCACCAGCCGAGGAAGAGGCACGCACGGCACATTCCAGTCCCACAAAAGGGGCTCTGCTGCCTGGCTGCACTGCAAAACACAACTGGGCCCTTCCGAACCTCTCTGGGTCTGGAGCCTGGACCGCTTTCTGCTTCCAGAACCCCTTAAAATAAATAAAAAATTTTAAAAAACGCCACCGACGTCGGGGCCACTCGTCGATTCGGTTACATCTGTCGACAGGCTGCTTTACACAAACACGGAGGGGCCTGGATCCAGCAGGTCCACACACTCACAAAAAAAAACAAAAAAAACACAAAAACTACTCAACACAGACGGGAATTCACACGAGAAAATCACACTGCAGGTTCTGTGCTGCTGCTGCTGCTGTTGTGTTTTTGTGATTCTCTTTCGTGATTTCACATAAATTAACATTGGTTCCTGCCCGAGGTGGTGGAACGCGTGTTGAGACGTGCAGACGTTCTTGGATGAAGACAGTGGTATTGATGAGCTGGAGGTAGAGGGGGGGGTGGGGGGTGGAGGAGCACACTGACATATATTATACTGTACATCCAAGCTTGACGCAGCCATGTGTGGTGGTGATCATGAGATGGATCACGCCGCAGCTCTGGACTCACCTACGCCATCAGAGCTGACCTCTGTGCAGCCTGACGCTACCTCACTGCACACACAAGCGCTGCACGTACACACACACACAAAAAAAAAGCCCTCCTCCCTCAGCCGCCTGCCGCTGTCTAGAAAGAATGTGCTGCTGGATGAAGGAACCGCCCTGCGTCTCACTAATGTGTGTGCGTGTGTGCACGTGAGTGACGGGCCGTGCCGGGGCAGGCCGACTCAGCACCACAACAGCCATGACTGAGTGTTTTCTCACTGTGCCAGCCAACACACTACTGCTGCTCACACTGCTGCCAGTGCAGGCTGAGCTGAGTGACGGAGATACCGACGACAACCACGTTACAACTTTTTGTTGTTTTGATGTTTTTCGCCTCAGCTCTTATAGATTTGAATCGAACTGTTTAAACTGGTAAAAAATTGAGGGGGAAAAAAAAAATACTTTAAAAAAATAAATGCAAAAATAAATAAATAAAAAAAACACAATCTCGCCGACCAAGATCCAAATAACGACGCCTGCCAAACTGTTTGGTAGAGGAGACAAACTTAGAAAAAGCAGCCAGCTTTTAGCAGCATTTGGCTGGTGGCGGGTGTTAATTTTCTACCCTGGTAGAAACCAGCTCTGTAATCAGTAAACATGGTGCGCCTGGCCTGCAACAAAGAAATGCATTTAGCAAATTCATTCTCTTTGATCCAGCATTCCTATTTTGGTTTGATGGAAGGTAATACATTTTTGATGAAATGCTAGAAATGCGATATGATATCATTTTTTAACATTACGAGCGGCGAGTTTCTGGTGGCCTTCGCTCCACGCCACGTTATCTTTGATCCGGACGGGGCCTGGTTGACATACATCACAGAGAATTACAAGCACATTGATTTATCAATAGGCTCAAAGCAGAGGGATGTTGCACCACAGTCGCTCTCATGCACAGATCCCTCTGCACAGTCAGGATTTCAACACGGCCTGAAAACGAAAAGGATCCTCAGGTTCATGTGTTAACTTGCCGCTTAACAAAGCTGTAGGGCTTTACTCCTCTTTTCAAAGAGATGAGTGTGAAATACAAAAGTCGGCCTTTCACACACACTGCTGGGAGAGGAAAGTGAGTTGAAACAACACGGTTGTGCATTTCATGCCCGAGACGTGTTTTGCACCCGAGCAGAAAGCCGGCGTTTGAAGGTAAACCTGACTGCAAACAGTTTGGTTGCCCTTGAGGAAATCTGACAGAAATCCACTTGAGTCCCTGCAACACCGCAATAAATGATCAGTTTCACTGTCTGGACCGGGCCGCGGTTGCTCCTGCAAAAAGGTTTGAGCTTTGTGTCATTAATGAGAAATGCAGCTCGGTCTCCTCCCTCCTCTCACCAGGTGTGCGGCGCTTGGGTCCGCTCTGATTTACGAGAGCGCACAAGCACTACATTAACACTCCTACAGCCTTTGATGTTAGATTATATACCATTATGGAGCATTAAAACCGCATGACAATAGACAGTCTTAAAGGGAAAGGTCACCTTTTCACCTGACCTTCATTTTTCCAGCTCCTCTAATCAGCTCGGCTAAAGATGTACAATTTCCCTTCGCCCGCATTAGGAAGTGATCTTTTAATGACCAATAAGAACAGGAGGGATGATTACAGCAGGACTAACCTGTCTCAGTCTTCATATGGAAACACTTTTACTTTGAAAAACTGCAAACCTTTCCCGTACAGTGAGGAAATCCTGTTGTTTCAGTAAACAGTTTCTCTTATTCTGTGTCATTTTGCTTTGGCCAGTTGAACCAATATGATTTTCTGATGTACCATCTTCACTTTTCATTAATGTGTGATTAATTCAATTTTATTCTACATTACACAAACGCCTCCACATTTATTCAACAGCTCCATTTAAGAGTTGCTTTGACTTTATATCTAATAATAAAATCATTAAATACAATGTAATGTGAATGACAAGAAGCATGTAACCCCCCTATGAATTAAATAAAGTCTATAAATTGTCAAAGAGTTAAAACCTCAGCTCAATCTGCTCCAACTACTATAGTATGTGTTAATGCAACAGTCTAATATTGTAATATATCATAAAATATGTGCATTCTTTACAGCAGAACCAGTGATTTTACTCTCAGGCTGTGTACTTTAAAGTTTAATTTGAAACAATTATGATTTTGAATGCAGGACTTTTAAACATAGGACCTAGTTTGACTTGATTGATGTAATTTAACGAGGAAAAAGAAAGGGATTTGTTCACTGCAGCCTCGTCCTGCCTCAATCTCACATAATCATGAAGTGAGTTCCTTCAGAGTTTTTGGCAAAAATGAGCGAGAATTAAAAGCTATTCAACATATAGAGCGGCTCCACATCTGCAGTGTTAATTAGGGCCCGCAGAGCCCTGAATTAAAAGGGTTATCAAGGTTTGTGTGGTCACAATGAGTTTGCAGGCATCACACTCTTAGCGGTCATTATGACCACGGGTGGCCGGCGATGTGGAGAGCGCCGAAACTCTATATACAGTGCTAATGGAGCCAGGGCCAGAAATAACAGCCCCTCGCTAAATAATCATCCCTTTCACTCTCCTCTACCATGACATCACCAGAACCACAGCAGGCGCGAGGGGAACAGCAGTGTTGTGACTCTGACAGACAGAAGGTAACACACACAGAGATAGAGTCACTGGCTGCCTTCGCTGCACTCGTCTCCAGGCCTGTATTTATCTCTGAAAACACAACTGAATATGGCATCGGGCTAAATCAACATTGTCATCAACCTTAAGCGAGACGCTCCGCAGTTCAAGGGTGGAGGCGAATGCAGACTCGCGGGTCAGAAACTTTCCCCGAAATTCGCCCGACGTGCTGATTGCACACAATATAAACTATGTGTAGACATTATGTGTAGCGACAATCACAGACAAGGCCAAGACAAAAAAAACTCCCTCCTGAATAAAGACTGCAGGAAGGTAAAGCCCACTACTAATGCAGTGTTGAACGCTTTGCAATCAGACAAATAAAGGGGCAATCTAGCACACAATCAAACTAGAGATTTAGCCTGCTCTCCTGCCAACAGCGAGGGACCTCCTCTTTCTGAACAAGGGATGCACTATTGACTACACCCCCCCCCCTCTCTGTCTCTCTCTCCAGTCTTCCCTCTATGCCAGTCTGAAAGGCGTGATGCCAACCTTTTCCACCATTGGGCATACTGCCCTGCCCTTTATGCAAATGCTTTGCCGCCATCTCTAACTCACAACCCCCACTGTCTCACCCTCCACGTCTGCGCACACAAGCACCCCACCCCCCCACCCCCCTTTCTCCGCTTATTGCCTCCTGTCTATATATTCTTTTTTATCTTTATACGTTTCCATTTGCATTAGCCAAGTAACTGAGCTTAAGCCATAGCCATAAGTTATTAATTAAACCCCCTGATGATCTGACGTCGTTCCCCGTATGGATCTCGAATGAAGGGAAAAGCTCAGCAGCCTTTAGGCCTGCACTTTGTTTCATGCCCTCCTCGGACAAAAAAAAAAAAAGGAAAAAAGCACCAACCAGGGGCGAATATTTGACAGAGGTGTGGTTGTATGTGTCTGTACGAGCCCTGATAAAGAAGGAGAGAAGAACAGAAGAAAGACAAAGACCAAGAATGAGGGCAAAAAGGGGCAGAAGAAGGGAAATATAAAATAATTTTTAAAAATAATATGTAAAATATCGTCTATTTACATTCATTAAAATCTCTTGAGTGTTGGCAGTTTCCTTTAACGACCGGCGCCCCGTAAGCAAAGGAAAGAGGCAAAGAGTCCACATTCGTAAAAGAAACGGTTCATAATCACAAGAGAAATTAAGTTCACACTAACACTAATTATTAAAACATTAAAATATTAAATTAATGTCACATGGAGCCTCAAAAACAGCATGTTTGAGGTCTGTGGAAGCAGAACTGAAGCATATGAGAGGTTCATAAATACTGCTGGCTAAAAGCAGGAAGAAAGGGTTAATACTGTGACTGAAAAGAAAGTCATTTATGGCTGCCAATGACGGGCGATTTTCACAAGTTGGCACAGTCACTGAATAAACAGGAAAGGTTAACAAATTAGTTGTAAATGGAGAAGACGGGCAGAGTTAACAAAGACAGAGGAAATGAGAGCGCTGAGTAAAACATACAGAAAATGTAAATCCATAAAGTGTAAAGAAAAGATATGGAGGCCAACAAGAGGAGACAAAAGGAGGGCCACGGAAGAGGAGCGTGGGGACGGTGATAGGGTTAACAAAGAGGGCTGCAGGCTGAAGGAAGAGCCCTGCTAATGCTGTTAAAGCACAGCTTCCGCTTGTGCCGTAGGGCGAGTGTCGAGCCGCACAAACAGGGCGCAGGGTCCACTCAGGCTGGACGGATTCAAGCCCACACACACACACCACAGGAAAGGAGCTCGGCCTAAGACAAACACTGCACGACCAGACGCACACACACACGTACATATACACAACTCTGCTGTCTCCTTATATGCCCCGAGAATATGAGGACGTGTGGTCTCGCTAAGCCTGTTCTTCCGAGTGCGGAGCAGGCAGAACAAAAAGCACTGGGGAAAAAAAAAGTTGTTGATTTAACCGTTTAAAGCGTCACATTGAGATGGTGTTAATGTGATTTTCCTTATGCACTGCACGGACAGGTCGGACCTTGCAAAAGAAATCTGGATCTTAGTGGCAACAAATGGAATTTTCTTTTTCCAGATAAACAAACAAAGACGTCTAAACCCTAACAGTCTAGACCAACAAGGCAGCACCGCAACAATCTCCAAATATAAACTGTAGGCCTTATTTCCCAAGCCTGCACACAATGGACGCTCTAATCTTCCTGAGAGAGGATAGACAAATAAACAAAACAGGTTGGTTGAGGAAGAATTAAAACCTTAACACCCTTTCCTCTTTTTGGTGAATACCACTACACACACATCCCTTTCCCCTGTTCCTGGACTTCCTTGTCTGAAGTAACAGTAATAAAGTTTTTAAATGTGCAGGTTGCCAGTAAGTGATGACGGGCCGTGATGACAGAGGAGAGGTCAGGGAGGGAGAGGAGTGGAAAACAGCAGTAAAGAGAAGCAGTAAAAGCATCAAACACAACAGAAACAAGTATGACTTTCTACAAATGACTCTGATTAAGGTTCCAGTGTTTCTAACTTATTTAGTTTTTACACATAATCAGATGATGAGATTAAGCACAAAGTACAATTTGTATTTTGGCAGGCTTACTGGATCAAGTTGATCCAATTTGGGTCAACATAACCAATGGTAGATGGGATGGGAAATATTTATATAATTTTATTTTCTGTTTTTCTTTTTTTTTACAGAGAACCAGTGTGTCAAGGAAATAGCCTTAAATTGTAAAAAGGTGAGAGATGACCTAAATATATATAGGTAAAATAATTATAATAATTCAGGTTACCAAAAATGAAACTCAAAGAATGAAGAATTTCAGATAGTGAATAGATGGAGCCTGAAGGTTAATGCAAACAATACTTATAGCCTACTATGTGTATCATATAGTATAAATTGTGCTCCTACACCCTCCGATGCATTATTAGAACAATGCTGCACTACAGGAAGTAGTGCTACATGTTATTTTTGTGAAGGCAACAAAGAAGAGCAGACAGAGGTTCATCCTACACCAATATAATGAGCTAAAAATCCTATAAAATATAGTGCATACGATACTAAATTTAGTGTTGTAACATCTGCAGCTTTAATGTCGTTTATAAACAAAACCTTTTCCTGAATCATTCACTGATGAAAATTGACCCAGTTTAGATCGATACAGCTCCAACACAATAGTGGATTAACTTTATCCTGCACCCACGGGTCCAAAACCACCCAATACAATGGATTATTTGGATTTAGTGTTTGTGCCAGTTTTGATACTATTCTATTACTTACCATCCACTCTAGAGCTTTTGAAACTTACTTGTCACTACTTGTTAGGATTATTAATAATATGTTTCTTCTTTACAGGTCAAATAAATAATATTTCGTGGAACTGGCAATAAATCTGTTTTTGAAAACTTGGAGCTAGTCGTTTCTGACACACAAAATGACCCGATGTGGATCAAACAGCAGAAGAGAGTTAACTTTACCTCGTGTGGAAAACTAACTGAGACAATGAGCCTTTTTGTTCCAGTGTTATTGTTATATTTCATACAACAGCATTATTCATGCCTCTTAATTATAATAATCTGCTCAGGCTCTTTTTCAACCATTATTTGATATTTGTTGTTAATGATAGCCTGCGTGCATCAATTGCAGCGATGCAGTTTTGTAGCTACGTTCATGTTCAGATTCACATCATTTTGTACAATTTCCAATAAATTTGTGGCAGTTTGAAGGTGAAATTTGGGCTTCTGGTGTTAAATAGTGGGTCTATATTCATATTCTAGGTTGGGCTGATAACCCAAAAATTACATTACAAAATACCACATGCTTTGTGTGACAACCCATTTGTCCTCAAGTTAGCCCAGTGCTGCTACTATGCTGTATTGACCCAAAGTGGGTCGTTTTTTTCGGGTGTGCATGCATCAGTGTGCTGTTTGTAACAGTGAGCTCATGACAGCAGATCACCAGCACAACATTATCCAGTCTTTAGATGCAATTATGTGCACAGCATCAATGAAATTACGACATTATTAAAATGTTACAACAGCGAAAAGAAACAGATATGAAGAGAAATATCTGGATATATTAGAGCATAATTAGCTTCTATCAGGCCAAACCCAATCGCAGTGAAAAATAGAACGGGCTTGCATGTGTGTGTGTCTGTGTGTATGTGTGTGCATGTGTGGTGGAAGGAGGGAGGGAAATGAATGAGGCCTTTTCTTACAGCAGGGCCCAGATCAGAGCTCCTAACTATGGGATTTGGTGCTGTTGCCTTTCTCCCCCTGGAGGGAGTAATTAGGTTAGGGAGGACAACTGCCGCATTGTTTTAACAGAGGAGGGATTGTGCAGGCCAAAGTCCCACCAGCAACATGCTTCCCTCACAACAGAAATGCCAAACGGATTCTGCAGCACACGGACGCACATCAACACGCAGAGGGGGAAAAAAAAAAAAAAAAACTTTTTTGAGGTTTTTCACAGACAGAAAAATTTGGCTTTGTCTTTTTTTTTACGTAGCAAAGAAAGGTTTTGGTACCGTGTATCCCATGAAATGTCAAATATAGTCCAAAAGTGTCAGATATCCTCTCCTGTTGTTGCAGTTGTGGGATCCTGGCTCTTTGTGGGACTCGGTTCCTTTCAGTGTAACTGCTTCTACTCTCTCCTGTATCCAGAGGCTTGGCAACACATACCGCTCCTAACTAGTATAATATGGTTATGATGCATTTGCATTCCTTCCAATCCCCTAGGAAATACAATACGCCTATATCGTCCGTTTTAATCACGGTCTGCTTCCAAGGAAAGTAAAAGGAGAATACAAACAGCCTGAGCCATAAAGAAGCTTTCTCAAATAGACTTCAACTTCGTTTAAATACATCTTCTGCTGATTGATACAGAGTAAATCAAACAAATCATGCTGGTGAAAAAATAAAAGGACGTGGAGTGCTCCCCAGTCTACTGTATTTACAATACACACTCATTTCATTCCCGCCCATTTCCCTCTCTCCTTTCCCGGCTTCATGCTGTATTTCTTTCCATAAGCTTTGTGTGTGTCAGAAGTGCAAGAGAAAAATAGCGGTGCTGCGGTAGCTTTAGTCTTCTATACTCCATTCTGAAGGCCGTCCTCTCTCCCAAATACATATAAAAAAACGCACCATAATGTGCACCTCTGCATACCCGCCCACACCATCCCTATTCACTTTCATCATAAATCTCCACAGCCTGGCTGCAATATACAGTCAATTTGTGGTCCCCATATGAGTCCTAACTCTGGCTTCCAAATACTTTTGTTCAGGTGTGCAGATGGAGAGGGGGAAAAAAACAAAACATGCACACAAAAAAAAACATGAATAGAGCAAATGTGTGCGAGTTGATACGCGACTCTAACAGACAGCTCCAAAAGGCCTACGAGTCTTTTCTCTACAGCAGCTTGCCACAGGTGGCTGAGATGATTGCGCTTTATTCCAGATGATGACTGTAATGAGCCCGGTTTTGAGTTTCCTGACTGACAGCAGTTTGACATGTCAGACAGCAGACTTTCTGCTCTCGGGCCCCCCTCCACCGTCCCGTTTCAACAGAGCTGGAGAAACTGCAGCCACAAAAGGGGAGCAGCACACGCTGTTTCTCCATTACGGCTGCAGGCGATCACGTCACACACCAAGACTCCTAGAAGAATATTTATCAGAGGAGCGAGCGAGACGACTCAATAACAGGAGAGTATGGAGTTGACTGCGACATGGAAGTGAATTTATAACTGTCACAATGAGTGTTTGAGGATTGTGCCACTCCATGAACTCACAGCGTTAACTTAAATGTGGTCCATCTGTGTTTTATATTTTAGCAGTGACATGGAATCCTCATCCTGCACTGAATTTTCCAGTTAAATATACAACTTTCCATGTAACACACACTAATCCTGCAGCTATTTCTCAGAGCCTAAACAGAGCAGAAAGTTTATATCTGAATTCCCTCGCAGAGTACGGTGCAGCTGTAGTTGGGATAGTAGTTACTGGCTGGCTGGGCCAAAAGGAGAAGCCACAGAGTTGTGTTTGAGTCTAACCCTGAGCCCTGCTTGGCCTCGCTCTCCTCCACTCGACTCCACTCTGCTCTTGATCCTTGTTTTTTTGTATTTCAACAAGGGTCTATTTGACTCTACTGTACCCTGCTCCACTGTCAAGGGGGGTCTCAAACAGCCTCGGGCCTGCTGCAGCAGCCAGCAAACACAAGTCACAAGAAGTATAGAGCATGCAGTCATACCCAACACATACACAGACACTTCCACACAAACAGAGTCAGTTAATAACACACAAACTCCCGCCCTCCAGCTCTGTTTGCTCACAGCTGCCAGGCCTCCTCAGAGTTCATCTGAGGTAAAGATATGTTATATTATGCAACCGAGTATAGATTTTCCACCCTTGGCCCGGTGCCAACTTCCTGCTCCGAAGAGCAAGCTCTCGCGCTTTGTTCCCTGGGGTGACAGCTATTCCTTGCTGGACGGGGTGGCCGAATTAGATACACAGACAGAAACAGAGAGGAAAGGTAAGCAGGAGCAGAAGAAGAAATGAAAGGCAACACAAGCAAGTTAGATAACAGGCAAGAAAAGACAAGAAAAAGAAAAAAAAAAAGAAAGAAAGAAAGAAAGAAAAGCATACAGTCCTGCAATCCTAACATATTGGTGTCTGTGATTCTTTGTCTGTTACTTAAAAATCCTCCTTTCCCATCTCCTCTCCTCTTTTCCCCGGCTCTTGAAATCAGGTCACAACTGTTTTCATTACTGTTTGACTTGCGGGTTCATAAGCCTCCAAGCGTCTACGTTCCTCCACCCACCCCCAAGACAGGAAAAGATTTTCCCTCTAACATTAACCCAATAAATGCCTATTAAGCCTAATCACAACCTTCAAGCCATGGTGCCGGTAAGAGGGACTAAAAGTAGTTCTCAGATGCTGATGATATGCTTTTAGTCTTGAATTTCTAAGATCATAATCTTAATCTAAATATCTGATGTGGATTATGTCTTCTTCATGGTCACTGTGTGAACATATACCCAGGACTCTACTGGGAACTTTTTTTTTTGTTGTTGTCCGAGTTACAGCATGACGTAATGTAGCATGATGATGAAAGACGGCCTCGGGAAATTTGAGGTGCAATCAACGAGCCAATCAATGCCTCTTTATGCCTCCGCTACTTTAAGGAAAGCCAAAGAAGCGGTGAAAAGATGATGAATGCTATGACATCATTGAGTGGCATCACCGTGTGGTCATGCCTTGACAACAAAATAATTCCTAGCACCAGCACCACTTCTAAATTAACTGTGGCCTGATGAGGTCTTTGTTCGCTGTGTCCAAATGACTGTAATTGCTTCTACAGGCTCCACCAGGTGTGCAGACATGTTTGTTTTGCATGTAATGGATGGATGGATGGATGCATGCCTAGACTTAAGTTATGGAGACTGGATAATGGTAATAAATAATCCGCTGAAATGTTGAAATTGTTAGCTAAAAGTTATACAACAGACAGTCATTAGTTAGCTAAGAGATGAAGATACACTATTGAAATTGTTAGCTACAGAAACAGCCTTGAAGTAGACAAACGTTAGGCTACTGCTAAGTAGCTAAAGTAGCAAACTACAAGCAATAACGCTGAAATTGTTAGCTTAAAGTAGCCTAATCTATTGATAATTTAAATACTTTGTGACATAAAAAAAGATAGCTAAACGCAACAAGTGAAAAAATCTAACAGTTACAGTTAAATATTGAAATAGTTAGCTAAATGGTTAATACAATCAGCTAACATTTTGGTTTAATGGTTAAAACAGTAACCACTGATTGAAAGCAATATGGTTAAAAAAAAGTTAGCTAAAAGTTTGTGAAATAAACACTGTTTACATTTATATTAGGCTAAAAATTATGCTTAAATGGCTAAAATAGTTAGCTAAAAAACAAAATGGTGACCAAGTCCTCCATTCCAACAAAGCAGGCTACAAATGCAAACCAAACCAATGCAGTGCACGATCAAACGGCTATTATATTGTCATGGTGTTCACATTTTCAACTCAACTTAAACAAACACATTTGACAAGTTTGACAGGCATGTTGATACATGGCTGTTGGAGTTTATCTGACTTGAGTGTGAGGCTAAATCACATCAATGAGGCTCGGGGGCCAATGCTGTAGTCTAACGCAGTTGTGCAGGAAGTGATTTTTTTTCTAAAAGAATGCACACCTGTGCCTCGTGTGAGTAAGTATCTGCAGGTGCGTCATTCATGAGGCATCACAAAATATAGCTTGTATGCATAGTTGGGCTTGAATTCAAACAGACACGCCCTACGTTGAGGGAGTTTATGTTTCTGAATGGAGAGACCAAATGTTGCCATGGCTCCGGTCACATTCACATGATGATAATGCGTATGTGTGTGCCATGTTTGTGCGAACGCCTGAATCTTTTCTCGTTTTTCGTACGTCTCAGAAAGTGAATGAGATGGAAAGTCAGCCTGAGGAAGTCTGTGAAGAGAGAGCTGCAGTCAAACAAACAGAGCGAGTGGAGCGGTGCTCAGATTTCATCCAGATTAATCTGGAAGCTTTGTAATGAGGGGTCTACTGTATATATTTAGCCAGTGCAGTGAGATGTAGGTCAGACAGACAGGCAGGACAGGCCAAACAACATGCCCAGATTGCCCACACTGAAGTGACCTTGAGTGGGCAGTCAGTGATCTGCAACAACAACTCTTTATCTATTCCTGTTGACCTGTGACAGACTCACACAATGGCATTGCACGCTCCTTGTTTTTCCCAGTCCCAAGTTCAAGCCCTTAGGTTGCCTCTTTGTGCAAATTTGGTACCGTACAGCCTGCCTTTACAGAAACGTTACTTGTTGATGAAAAAGAAAGAGCAGAGAATGAATTACTGTCAACGTTTGCTCCGTGTGTTGATACTGGCATTGGTTCAGATTTACTCAATGCAAGAACAAAGCACGCTCAGAAACATTTCTCAGTCTGTCCTCTGTAGCACTAGACATGAAACACAACTAACTAAACACTGCAAAATGTGCAACATTTTTCATTTTACAACCTGCAACATGACTGTTCAATCAAATCTTTTATAGCAATGACAGTTTTGTGCCACTGGTGGCCTTGGTAAAAAAAATAAACAGCTGATGATTATCTTCGTTTTCCCATTTTAAATCATTAATAGACAATATCTGATAAGACAGTGGAGGTTTTTCTACCAATGTTTTGCTCCACGTGAAGTTGCTTTTCAGTCAAATATGCATTGTTACTCCACATGGATATTTGAATTTCACTGTGCATAATAATGCAACATTAAAAATCTGTTCATGCTGCAGGTGGAGTGTTTCTCTGAGCTCATCTTAAATCTGAGACGTGTGCATGCAAGCAGGGGTTTGTGACATCACAACTGGCCAGGAAGCAAAACCTGATTTAATTTTGTTTCAGTTTTATTCTGAAAATTAAAAAAAAAAATCTTAAAAAAGAACAAAACAACCAGATGCAAATTATAATCCAATGGAGACGACTTCCTTTGTATGTGTTCAAACATGTCTAGATGAGTCTTTAATTACTCCAACAGGCTCATTAATCCAAAATGATACGCCGCCTTGCAGTTGAAAGGTTTTCTCTTTAAAAACGCACTTCAGTGTAAACCAGCTGTGACAGAAATGGTGGTTGGAATTTGACACATTGCTGATACTTTCACAGATCCAGGATCTATTCAAAACAACCTGGAGCCCGGGAGGAGAGCGAAGGAGGACGAGGAGAAGGAGGAGGAAAGAAAGAAAGAAAGAAATATGAGCGTGTGCTTCATGGTGTATCTGTGTAAACTTAAGGAGCCACACCCTCTCTCCCAACGCACACTTTCGATTTCTCCCTGCCTCACACACACATAAACATACACAAACACCACATGTGTGTCGCCACAAACACCTTATCCTCAATTGCCCCGTCGGATCGGTTGTCAAAACGCTCCAATGCCCAAATAATGGTGGCAACTGTTAGTAAGATTTATGACTCAAAATCAGAGGAAAGAACACGCTGTACTGTTGTCTGAAGCTCGGCAATGACAAAGCTCACAAATATTCACCAATGAGCTGCTGTTTTCTGATCATGGTTTGTTCTGGTAAAGGCACACTTTGTCTTGGTGGTTTCCAAATGGAGACCACCCCCCACCCCCACCCCCTTCACACACACTACAGCTCATTTCCCCCCTGTCTGTTTTTCCCCTCTCTCTGCTCTCATATTGTACACTAAGTATTTTGTGTTCCTCTGTATATTCTAGCGTAATTATGTAATTGAACGCCAGTGTGTGTGTCTCCATGTGTGTGTCTATGTGCACTTGCATGTGTGTGTGTGTTCAGTAGCCATGGCAACAGCACAACATATCGGCGACCACAGAACCGCGCTGGGGCCGTGGGCACTGCCAGGGTTGTGCCAAAGACTAATCCATGCCAGAGGTGACATGATGAGCGGAGGAAAAGTGAGGCGGGTGGAGACAACATCACACACACATGAAAAAAATCACACATACACACACACACAGAGACAGACATGTACACACAGACAACACACACAAGCATATTACTCTCTCCTCTCACTCTTCGCCTTCCTTTTAAAACACAAGCGCACACACTGGATATCCTCCCATTCTTCTTGGCTGGAGCCTCCCATGGCAATAGCAGTAGGAATCCATTCTCCACGGATGCTGGGACAGCTGTGCTGATACTGAATGAGACACAGTTTGTTCTGCCTCTTTCTGCATGCAGCCCGAGATAAAAACTACATGCTACTTAACTCAAATCTATATCGCCTGCTGCCAAAATGCACTCAGCTCATCTCGTCTTTGTCTCTGCCACCAAAGAGAGCATCGGATTTCTTTGCGAAAAATTGCCGTAAATTCGCCGCTGCTGACGCATGGTGGCCCCCAGTCATCAGCTGACAATAAACACAGAAAATTTAGATGACTGACAAAGACATTAATCACAGAAAACTTCATAAGCCTCTCATTTATATGCTTAGAAATGCCGCATGTACTTAGAATGCAAATAACCCACGGCGTGCGACCAATTTTTTCCAAGCTACAAAAGGCGCAACAAAAAGCTCACATGTGCAGCACTGGGATGTGTCTGGGCTGGATTGGTGGCCTTTGGTGGCGCCAATGAAAAGAGGACACAGACGCCCCAAAAATGCACCTTAAAGGAGCTCAAGTGCAATTTATTGGAGGCCTTTTTTTCCCAATGGTGTAAATGATTAAATGAAAGGAACAAGGTGTCGTCGGCAGTGTCTGGCATTATGACCTCCTGCTGTCTTATGATGGGGGTGGGGGGGGGTTCGGCTGCAGCTCAGCCAATCAGGGACTCCGATTTCACCCTGGTACTCCCTGCCTGTCTTCCTCTCTCAGTTACAAGAGAGCACAATAGATCAGGCCTAACTGTCAATCAAACATACTATGAGTTCATTCTTCTGTCTGGTGGCCAAAGGCAGAGTGCTTTACTGGCTGCTGGGTCACTTTTCCACACAAACTAAACTTCTTTTTTCCTATTTGGCATCATTGACTTACACTGAGGGCTGTATGTATATATATGTATTGTACATGCACATGTGTGTCTATAATCAAGACATTTAAACTGATGTGCCAGTGAACCAGAACCCACAGTGATATCATAATTCAATATATCTATCTGAGAAATGTAATACAGGCAATTTCTACTCCTTGTAATGTGACTTGGGTTTGTGCTCACTTGTGAAATGAAACACCAGCGACTGGCCGGGAAAAGGATTTCTTTTCTTTTTTTTAAAAAAAGGATAAAGGTGAGACACAGTCGCCTGGAAACTGGGATCCCAGCTAATCCAGCGATAACCACTCACAGGCCTAATTGGCATGGAGACATGGCACCCAAAGCTTTTAGGTGCATGTTTGCATGTCCGTGGTGTGTGTGCTCGTGCACACTCCTTGCATGCATGTGTGTACGTGTGTGTGTGTGTCTTTAATTCTGAAAAATCCAACATTTTCTGTTTATTCAGACTGCGGTTCCATCAGATTTTAATCCTCTGAACAGCTGTTCCAACTCATTTTCCAGGCCTTGGGAAGAGACAGAGAGAGAGAGAGGAAGAGAGAGGGAAGGGTTGGGAGGGTGAGATGGGGGGGTGGGTTTGGGGAGGGTGTGGGGGGGGTTGAGGAGGGCCACCTCACCAAATATGTGTCAATGCAAAGTTAATGCTTCAAAGTCCTGATATTGATTACATCAATTTAATCAGATTTTCACATAAAACAAACTAGCTCATGCCTTCCTCCTTTAAATATCGCTTTGATATTTTCAGTGAAAACACTGCTCAGTGATAGAGCGTGATAACAACCGCCAGTGACGTAAGAAAAATATAATACATCCTCTTGGACCAACATATAGAGCAGATAAAGAAAAGCGCGGTGCTTCAGACTGGGAGGACAGACCAATAAGTCATGTGGTGACCTCCAAGAAGAAGTGACCTCTGCTCTGACTATCAGAGAAAATAGACCCTGACACACACACTTACACACAATTACACACACACAATTACACAATCACACACTTGTCATACGTTCTGTAAAGCGATAATAATGAGCCCACACCAAAACAAACAGGAGCTCTCAGCTGCATGAGAAAAAGCTGTGCAGAGGAGCGCGTGCACTTTAAATCTATGGAATATGGAAAACGGAACATTTCATGACGCAGGTTCACAACCTCCTCCTCCAGCGCGGGAAATGTAAATGTGAGCGTTATTAAAGCTGCCGCGCTCGATCCCTAATTATCAAGTTGTATGTTGCGGAGTAGAGCTGTTTCGACAGTGGGATGTGATATTTTCCTAAACACAGATTTGAACACATGTCTGTGAGAAACAGTGGTCGGAGCTGCAGCCAGGGGTTTGGACTATTTGCGCCGCTGCTGCAGCGAGAGAGAGAGAGAGAGAAAAAAGAAGTGTCGTCTGGTTTGATAATGTTGCCAATAACAGGCTACAAAAACACACAGGGAGAAAATGCAACTTTCTGTGTATGTGTGTGCGTGCGTGCGTATGTGCAAAAATAAAAGCTTTCCCTCCTCCCTGCACGAGCCTAGAATAATTCCAGCTGCAGGTCAGCGTGAGCGGCCCTGCAGGAGTCACCACAGAAAACATTTGGAAAAAAAATAAATATATATATATATAGAAAGAGAGAGAGAGAAAACACATACACCTAATGCTGAAGAAATAGGGACTAAACAGGACTTACCACTAAGGCATTGTTTAGAAGGTGAGTAGGGTAATACTTTAGTGTTGAGAGGGTGTTAAGAGGCGAGGAGAGCAGGGGTCAGCGTCCAGGCGGGCAGAGGGGGGCAGAGGGAAGGAATAAGTTAACATGTCGCACCAGTGAAAACAGTCTGAGATGACAACATTACGAGCTGCATGAAGTACTCAACACACATTAAAAAAAAAAAATGCAATGAAAAGAAAAAAAACTGTTATTTCTAAAGTGCAGATTTGTGCTGCGTCACTTTGGGCTGACGGGTTAAGTTTTGGAGAGAGCAGCACAGACGGAGAAATGAAGGCAAAGAAATTGTGATATTTATGTTATTAATTAAACATGACAAAATAAAAAAATAATGTAAGTGACAATCTGAGCAGGAAATAGTTCTATAAATAGGCCTGGTTTTATTATTGCTTAACATATTTACATGGTGACTGCATGGGGGAATTACACTATGAAACATTGATATCCACTTTTATTGATACTGATTATATATATAATAAAATAATATAATATAATATAATAGGCTATGCTATGCTGTAGCACTTCGGGATCTCTCTCTGTTTTGGTGACATTTCGCAGCGTCACCATCTCAACACGCTGCTCCTCTCCAGACTGTCTTTTATCACAGTTAATAATTCATTCGATTGTTTACAGTTGTTGCCATATCTGAGGTCCAAGCTCGGTTTTTAAATTATTAACAGCAATTAAATAAACAAAATGTGCCTTTCCGTCTGCAGACGGAGCTGCAAGGGAATGCTGGTGGAGCGTGTGTGTGTGTGTGTGTGTGTGTGTGTGTGTGTGTGTGTGTGTGTGTGTGTAGGGGTGTGTGTGTGGAGAGACAGAAAGAGGGAGAGGGTTGTTACTTCTCTGCTAAAATACACACACACATGCGCACACGCACACACACACACGGATAAAATGTAGCAGAAAATGTCTAAAAACTGAAATGGAGTGTGTGAGGTCATCTCCGCGCTTCCATCGTGACTGCGAGTCACTGTGATGTGCAACATGTGCACCACACTGCACTGTATGAGCTTCTGCTACCAATTAGCTTTAATTAAGGGAAATTTATGTAGCTGAATAAAATCTCTTTTCCTTTAGGGATCATCTGCGGTATAAGACCTTTTTTTTATCAATTACAGATAAAGTCATCATATCTAAAGGCCTGCTTGGAATTAAAAAAATATCTAAGGCCTGTGTGAGGCTCCTATATACAGAGAGCATATTCTGATCTATGCAATATGTGTGATGCCTGTGGTCATAATTTACCAGTCTGTTTCTATTTTCCCTTCCATTTCTAAGTCACTTTCACCCTCCAAAGTCTTAAGTCAACACACTGAGTAGCCCATAATATTTTTTTCAATAAAAAGAAGAATTAGGGGAAAATAATAAAAAATCTCCTTCCCCTCTCTGGTGTCAATGAGAGGCCGACATTATGATCCTAACTGCTAATGTTTTTAAATGGAAACCAGACATGACTTGTGCCCATGAGAGGAGCGAGGAACATCCTCTCAGCCTCTGGTAGCAGAGCTGTCAGAGATGCATGATGGGAGGAAAACTCTTTTTAATAAAACCACTGTAAAAATCAGGAATGAATTACACATCAAACGGGACCCTGGCAGTCCACTGTCAGACGAAGCCAATGAGGGATAAACAAGTCTGCTTTATAAGAGGAAGACTTCCAGCAGCTGTATAACATAACATGGGGCAGCTCTTTGCCACTGGTTGTCTTAAAGGAAGGAAACTCCCTCAAAGTCTCACAGACCTGGGGGGAAAAAAAGAGAGGCTGCACTGGAGGGAAGCATTTAAAACTAAAGATGTTTTTTAATTAAGTTTGACTTTGCTTCAGAGGGCAAACGCCTGTGAGAGCACTAACGACTGTTTCATATAAGATTTAGATTAGAAGGCGGTTGAGCATGTTGGGGTTTTGCCGTCTGGAATGAAAACTTTTGTACAGCTGTGGTGTAATGCAAACAGCTGCATACAACTGCATGCGCCCAGGCTGACTGCAGCGTGTTTTCCCCTCGCTCTTTCACTCAAAAGTTTTACTTTAAGGCAAATATGCTGCAAAAAATAGAGGTTGGTTGCAAGTGAAACGTTATTAATTATGAATAATGCTCTGTAGATGTAAAACGGTATGAAGAGCCAATCAGAATGAGTCAAAAATGAGCATTTAGAGCAACATTTATTACAGCTCACACAGCCGTGTTATTTTAGTGACAGAAAAGTCCACAGCAGAGTCTGTAAATAATACGGCATCAGGTCTGAACAGAGGCAGAAGCAACAAAATAAATAGACAAAATAAATATCATTAACAATAAAGTTTAAGAAGTGGCAGTTCTTCCTATTTTTCACTTTTTTTAAGTGTTAAAAATTGAAGACACAACAGCCTTCAAAATAAGATTCAGAACTACCTGCAACAAGATGCTAAAGGAAGAAATTTACATTTAAAAAAAGAGGGGGAAAGTCGTGACTTTTATTTTGTAAAGTCAGTCTGAGTGAAGTGTGACATAAGCAGGAACTGCGCTCTGCTCTGCACCGGCGAACAGGGAAATGAAGAGGCTGAGGTTGAATACAGATACAGAACTACACTGGCAGACAAATATGAAAATCAATGCAACCACCAGTGCTTTCAGTTAACCTGGAACTGCACGTGCTCACGTGTTGCATTCAAGAGCAAAAGAAAAATAAACTTAATGGAAGGGGGGGAAGAAAAAAAACTGTCAAGTGTTGCTGCAGAGCGCCGCACGAACACCATCCCAGGAAGAGATGCATGCAGACTGTCTGTAGTAGGTACTGTTCTTCACAGTTTATAAACACACACACACACACATACACACACACGCGCATACACACACACATACATACACACACACACACACACACACACACACACACACACACACACACACACACACACACACACACACACACACACACACCAGCTCCAGCCTCTCTCGCTTGTCCCGGTCTCAGCTCCACATGAACGCAGCTCTAAAGGCGGCGGTGTGCGCCCCGCTCTCCTCTCACCGGCCAAAAAAAAAAACACACACATACACACACACTCCTGCAAGCCTCGACACTACTTGGAAATATCTTAACAGCAGTAACGTTAAACTCCAGTCCACACTCCGTGTCTGTCCCTGCGCTCCGTTATCTTCTCTCCTCCTCCCGCGGGCTCCCCTCCTTCTTTTTTTTTTTTTTATATGAAATACATTTCGGGAGAAGCGCCATTTTCTCTCCAAAAAACCATGTGCGGTGGAATACGCACGAGAAAAAAGTTTGGTGCGGCACAAACGCGCTCGGAGACGGGACGAGCGTCGGAGAGTGAAGGTGAAGTTAGAGACGGAGTCAGAGAGCAGAAAGACGCTGCGCTACAACAATGAAACACATGGAAAATAATAGACACAGGCAGCGCAATAAGAAAAAAAAAGCCCACCGGCGTCCCCACTATAGACTAAAACCCCAACAATGAAAGAAGAGAAGATAATTTACCTGTGTCAAGCAGTACGGGGAGTACATGGTTATTTTTAGAAAGGAGAATTGGAGAGCTTATTTAAGTTGGATGGAAGCTCGGTATAGTGCTGCATTGCAATCGCTCGCCGTCCTGTTTCTCTCACTCCATGCTGCTGCAGCTTACAGTAACCCCGCCTAGAAAGTGAAAGCTTGCACAAACTTTCAGGGAAAAAACTTTGTCTCCCTCCCCTCTCCTCTTTGAAGGACTTTTATCGCTCTCCTCTTTTTCTAACGACTCCTTCCGTATGGCGCCTTTTTTTCCTCCTCTTTCTTTTTTTTTTTTTAGTTTTTTATTCTTTTTGCACATTCATCAAAGTATCATTAGCAGCAAGGAAAGAAACTTTCTAACATCTTTCTGTGAGGTTTTTTTTTCTTTTTTTGGTTAATAAACTCTTCGCTGTCTCTCGCTCTGATCCGCAGCGCAGAGCCCTGTGTCCGTCGCTTCCCCGCATCTTTTACATGCAAATGTTACGCTTCAGCTGCGTTCACTGACCCGTCCATACCGTCATCTGAAGACGCAAATAATCACCAGGGGACGGATGAGTCGTCTAGTGCATCTTTAATGCTTTTTTTTGGGAGGGTTTTAGCCAGAAGTTAGAGGGGAAACACGTAAACGCATCACCAGAGGAGTTGAGAGCGCTGCAGCAGCTGCAGGACAAACAGGAGGAAGACTCTCATGTCAGTTTTTTGTTGGGAGCTGTAAAAAGTATCCAATCTGACCGAGAATGTAAAATCTACCTATACAATGAACAAAAGCAGGATGAAAATGTTCAGATTTCATCTCTCACGTCCTCAAAGCTAAAAAAAAAAAAAAAAAAAGGCTCTGCACTTTAATTCATTTGCAGGCATTTAAATCAATGCATTATCTCATCATGCCTGTAAAGTCAAGTCTATTTATTTACTGAACCATATTTGACCCGGTCTGGAGCACCACAACTGTAGTTTCAAACCCAGTGAAGTGAGTCCAAGCCAAACAGTTCAACTGCAGCGTTCACTGTGAAGTAGGGGAGCAGCAAACAGTGAGGACAGACGTATAATCACAGCCTCCGAGCTGCATCAAAATACTAAATTGTACTAAATTGGGGTGTGTGAGGAAACAGAAAATTCTCTCTCACTCCTTCTCCCTTTCTCTCTCTCTCACACACACACACACACACACACACAAACAGTAGTGAGTGATAAACATATCACACAAAAAGTCATAAAGTGAAGTTTCTTGGAGCGGGGCCTGAGTGTGGTACAGTGGGGAATTTGGGTGGGAGTGAAGTCATTGTGAAGGAGCAGAGCTAAAAAATTTTGGGCCCCGACGCTCGGAGTCCCGCAGATTTATGAGGCCTACTGCTTGTGCATTTTCTACCGCAAAGCCTCTGCAGGCGAAAACAAAGAGATCTGGGCTCTGTGTGGCCAATTACTGCACACGGCCAGATACGCCAGCCAGAGGCAGAGAGAGCGTGTGGTCAGGAGTTGCATGTGCACCACAAAAAGTCTAACCTCCTGTCCTTCACCACCACCACACGGGGGTTATAACACCCAGCATTCCTCTCTGTAAATATGACACACACACATGCAGACACACCCTTGTGCACACACCTATTTGTTTCTGTTTAGGCAGGTGTGCTGACATCATAACCGCAGGCTGCAACATTCAAGGGATGGTCTCTGCTTTCTCGGCTCCCTCTTCCTGCAGCACAGTCATTAAAAAGCAAGCGCAAGTGCAAAAGGTTAGGGAGCGCGGTTAGCCGGGGATCAAACCTCCCCTTCCTTTATAGAGTCGACTTGCATGCAACACACGCAAACACTCCTCTGCCGTGGCTCCTTAAATGAGCCACACATTTAGTGGTCTGTGTGAGTAAATCTCTCATTAAGTAACACATGGTAGAGCCATATGCTACGGTTGGTGGGTCTGCCGCGGCTCTGCTTTTTTCACACGCTTCGAATATACATATTTTGCCACTGCTCCAGAGTGGCCAGCGCCGCCGTGATGACTTCACCCATCAACCAGAGTTGTATGTCGGTTGGGAAAATAAAAATAAATAAAAAAGCATACAGGGGCATTTTCCTGCCGGTTTGATTTATTGCAGGAGTCGTATCAATCTATCTGTCTTTAAGAATCCTCAGGTCTGCAAAACAGGTTGTTCGAGGATACTAACCTCAACTTTGCCTACAGTGTGACACTAACAGCCAGTGATAGCACCACACCTGGCTGCCTGTTTTGTGGGAAAGGAGATCTGACACAGTGCAGAGGAGATAAGCACACGCACAAAAAAAACTGTGGTTGTGCTGTTTGGCTTAGCAGATGTCAGTTTTAGCAGCTCACAGTTTACATGCAATGCACATGCAATTTGATAAATGTGACAGGACATAAGCCCGCTGTAAAAATACAAAAAACAAAAAAAACTCCCTCTTATCAAGTCACTGTAAATGTAACCTGAGCCTTTATGCTTCATATAAACAAGTGAAACAAGAATTTCTGCCTCTCTCTCGTTGGCCTCTTTGTTGCATTTTAAATCCAAGTCTGTTCAGACTCATATGAAACATGCAGGGAACTCAGGGATACATAAATAACACTGATCTGACTTTGTCGTTCTCACTCTGCTCTGTGTCTGTTGTATTAGTGCACATTCACTGAGACAAACAAAGCCTCCTCGTATGTGTTCACGTACTCGATTCTGATCATCTTCACCCTGACAGCACGGAGGCTCGATACCGTCACTGAACGTTTCTGCCCCTAAATCAGTTTATCGCCAAATATGGAGGAGGTTTTGGCTAACATTATGATGTCACAGTGAAGTTGACCTTTGACCTTCAGGACATAAAATGTCATAATCTTATTATTTCATCCTTTTAGACATTTGTGTGGAATTTTGTGGTAATTTGCGAATTCTTGAGTTCTTTCCCAAAAATGTGACCTTGACCTTTGACCTTTAAGCCTCAGTAGACGATGCCTCTGAATTGGCCGCTAAACTCCTCAGAGTATTCCTGAACTTTCAAGGTCGCACAGAAGAGACGGACAGCGTGACAACATCATGATGTCACCGGCATGAGCCAGAATGAAAAAAAATACAGCTGTGAGAACATTTCTGCCTTTTTTTTGTTTCCCAATAAAATTCCAATTTTTTTTTTTGGTTAGATATGAAAATGATAAATGAAGCAGAAACAACAATCCCAGCTGAAATCAAGTTTAACCGATTATGACCATGGCTCAGACTGAGTGGAGCATATTACAGTGTAATTGTCAACTCGTCACTTCTGCCGGTAAACTCAATAACGATGACGGTGTCTCTGCTCAACCCCGGTTTGTCATTTCTGAACCGCAGTTGCTACATTTACCTCATATACAGGACACACCTGCATCTGTACTGTGTGTCTACAGGAAGCTATAATATCAGCCAGATGTCATTTTTTAGGGTTTGATCACAGGCAAAAACTGATTCTTTTTAACTGCTCATGCCTGCAGAATGCTACGATGGGTCTGAGCCTGTTAAGGCGGGGGAAACCTCTTCATTTGAAGGTGTCACAAAACGGTTCTGGCCCCGTCATCTCAACAACAACAGCACCAGAAACCGAGCTCCTGTACGGCTTCCAGAACAGGCTGTTCAATTCACATTCCCATTCATACAACCATTTCAAAAGCGACTGCACCGTCATCCTCGGCGGTTCTTAGAGGAACCTTAACATGAAAGCCAAACACACACACACAGTGAAATATAGACAGAAAGAAGGCAGGCCCGTGATGCACTTCTACAACGCTGAGCCCCTGACAGCAGACCTCCTGGTGAGAAGTTGGAGGTGGACACCCTCCTGTGGATGTTCTTGAACTCACTGCCCCCGGAATCCAATACAAGCTCCACCAACGCTCCTCCCCCCTCTCTCTCTCCCTCTCTCTCCGAAACTCTCCTCCACCAGCCGCGCTACTCAATTACAGCCATAATGGTTCATTTCTGTACCCCGAGACACATGATACACTGTAGCAACCCAGATTCTCTGTGAGACTTGGCGTAAGTCTTAACTCTGGGAAACAAAGACTGTAGCCTAGAAAACTGGCTCCCACCTCATTAACAATCACATTTTCAGTCATCCACAGAACCCCCCCCCACCCCCTCCACCTCCCCATCTCCAACTCTCTGTTTTTTTATGACCGCTTTATATCACGTCGATCGTTGTTAAGTCCCCCCGCTCGCCGGTTCGATTCCTCCTTCCTCTCAGAAAAGCTCCTCGCTCTCCTTAACTTTGCTTTCCTTTTGTGCTTTCATACAACGGAGCAAACGCTGCACGTTATCGTTATAATTTTCACCCCCATGAGGCGAGGGCGCTTTGGTGAAGTTGCAAAGAGTCGACCCCCCCCCTCCCTCCCTCCCTCCCCTCCTCTCCTCTCCCCTCTCTCTCTCTTTTTTCTTATATGTGCCTGTGGAAATAATGATTGTAATGGTTTGCAGCTGAGTAGAGGGAGCTGTGAATGACATTATGATTGTGGTGCAATTACCAAGAGCATGAAAACAGACTGTCAGTCACAGTAATGAGTAATGACTCAAATAACACATTTAGTACCAACACATGAAACAACAAGAATAAATAATAATAACAATAATAATAATAAAATAAAATTAAAAAAAATAGATGCATACCCTGTATGAATCTGATACTACAAAGCATTCAGGCATCCCAGGACCTCTGGAGGGTTCTTCGTTCAACAGAAAGGTTTCGGTTGCCTGAAATGTAACACAACAGTCATTCATTCATTAGTTGACACTGTTTCCAGCTTCACTGGAGTTAAAAACACGTCAGAGCTGTAAGAGAACATTCTTCATATCAGATGATTCCTGATCTTGATGTATTTTATTTCTGATCTGTTCATAGCCAAGTTCAAGTCCCACCACCACCAGATAAATACTGGAGGAACACTTTTTTGTCTTAATATTCTACACACACACATACGCACATGCTCAGTCACTCTCTCTCACACACACACACACACACACACAGTTGATGGTGTGTGCTGCCTGCCTGAGACCATATGCTGTGCAGGCCTGAGGCCCTGCCCTGCCAGTCACCACCACTTGAATGGGGGGAGCAATGTGTTTAGTTGCCGTACCCGCGCCACACAATACTCACAACACAATGGCATTTCCTGTCCCTGCTATTTCACCTGCATGGTCACTTTTCTGTCAGCGTGCACTGATTCAGCACAAATCTTTCACATACGCACTGTCACGTACTACACATGCACATATCGGGCACAGACCCGCACATACACAGGCCATACGTCGTCTGCCCCGGCATACGGGCCAATCACAGCGCTCTTGGCCCGCGCTAACAGGTCCCTATATGTCGCATTCACTGATAGATGCAGTGAAAGTATTTATTCTGTTTGTTTGTTTCTATTCAGCGCGGTTCATTTGTATGCTGCGGGACGCGCCAGCAGAGACTTGGGCTCTGAATGAGCATCTATTGCAGTTCTGCTGTCAATTGAGGCAGCCAGGCCAGACAACATGGATGGGAGGGAACCACAGACTGAGGATCTGGATCTGGGATGGCAGTTCTGCCTGGTTAGCTAGCCTGTGGCTGTTACTTTTCAGTCCAGACTCGTACAAATTGGTTTTTGCCAGGCTAAATTTGAATGTCTGTTTTGGGAATCAACTAAACCTGTTAGATGAGGGTTAAAAATTGCTAAATTAATGAAAACAACTCTGTGAGTTAGGGGGGGGAAGGAAGTTTCACTCACAATGGATCCCGGAGACCTAAGTTTATTTGCTGGATGACGAAGAAGAGAGGAAATAATCCTGTTTTCCACAACTTATGTCCTGATCTTTGAACATACCTTAAGCAGAACAAACGCAGGCCCAAAAAATGGAACAAACATTGCTCGTAGCCAGAAAGAGAATGTAAAGTTATACTATTTAAACCGGCGCGTAGGGTAAACAATTTTAAACAGACATTAAGTCACTTAAGCATTTACATATGCGCAAAAATACACACGTGCACACGGTGACACGGGATTGCACTTGAACAAATACATGCGCAGACACATGCATAAACACACAGCACTATAATAAGTCCCAGACTCGGGGCTAACCGAGCTGCGGCTGGAGACACAGGCTATTCATATCCTTCAGAATGAGAGGTTACAGCTCGAGTCTTTTCCCTTTCCCTTTTACTGTAACACAGGAAGGGCATCTCCACGTGTGATTTCACTTAATGTCTGTGGCAAAAGGTCTCGCAGGCGGGCTGATTAACATAAGATTAACATTGGTTTTTTGTTGAGCAGAGCCACTCTTGCTCACAATAAATTTAGCACGGGGCCCACATGAGGCATTCGCTTGTTTAAACAAAGTTAGAATTCAAGTCATCCAAGTGACTAAGAAAACACTACCCGTGGCATTCAGCCTCAGCATCCAACCTCTGGCCTGTCATCGTTAATATGTGGGGAAACACTGGAGGAAAACCATTTGAAACCATTTGTCCCACTAAATGGTGCCCTTGTCAAGCTCCCTGGGCTTTCTGATAAGCTCTTAAACTGCCTGGTCCAGCTGAAGGATATATTTTACCCTGATGCTAATCACAGACTAACACAGGACCGGGGACACACACACACACACACACACACACATATACGTCTGGTTACCTCTCTCTGACAGGTTGAAGTCATTTATTTAGCTTGAACATTGATTTGTGCTGTGCAGACAGTAGAGATCGGTATCGGTAGCACTGAATAACTGAGAGGATAAAAAGACGGGTCAGCATCTCTCCGTCTTCATCTTTAGCTCCAACCCTCAGAGACGGGCATCGTTAGTTTGAGGCTGATTGTTTGATGTCGCTCCCTGCAGCTCTGGCCCCTTTTCCCCTCCTCTCTGTCAGTTTTTATGGAGCATGGTATCAATTATATATATATGTCTGTTTTTCTATATGTATATATACATGTAACATATGCCCAATCCATATGCCCTGCCCAGAGCTAAAAGAGTTGCAGAGCCTCATGTAATTAACACTCAAAAATAAGCTCTAGAAATCATTAAGGGCCAGGGTGTTGACTGTCATGATCTCACTGAGGGAGAAGTTGGCTTTGAAACAACAGTAGAAAAGCGTTTATCATGTAAGTGTGACGTATTAAAGGGTAAAACAGATTCTCATCAATATATTTCGAGGCGTAAACAGCTGATATGGACAAAGATCTTTGCAGTGTTCCAAAAAAAATTACGGATGGGATTCCAACAGAGCTTTTAGTAAAAGATTAAGTTCCTTGTTTAACCAGAAACGGCCGCGGTATCACTCCATTCAAAGCCACCAGACTCCGCTGACAGAAACAATAACTCTGCCTCCAATAACAGAGGGTTTGCTGGTCTGCTGCACCTTCGACCAGTCAGTTTGTTTGTGTTACTGTGTGTACGTGTACTTTTACTACCATCACTTAAAGTCACACAAACATATTAACCAACAGAGGCTGCGGCAGTAACCAGCACCTCCTGTGCTCTGCAGGGTCAAATTATTCTTTTTGTCTTTTTGAGTCTGGTGGCTTTGAATAAAACAACAAAACAGTTGTTTCTGGTTAAGCAAAAAAAATAATCAGATTCTTTATTTCTCTGTAGGAAATCCGTACAATGTTGCCAGACGCTTATAATAATAATCTGAACCTGTGGGGGCATAAAATAAGCACCTTTAGAGAGGATATACTTCGACACAGATACACGTTGCCTCAGTTGTGGAAAAAATGACACCCAAAATCAAGAATCCCCAAAGTTATTCTTAAAATTATTAAAATTATTTGGGAAATTTGATTATAGTTGCTTCGCTAATCAGCTGAGCTGAGATGAAATCTCTGTCCCTGAGAATGAAGTAGTCCCATTTGTAACATCAGATCTCTGTTTCTCAATGATTTAATCAAATAGTCATTCCAACACAATCCTAGGAGGGGAAAATATGAACCTTTTTTCAATAATATTATTATTATTTAAACATCTTTTCATAATAACAATGGGCTGTCTTCCTGGTGAGGATGTTTGCACATCCACATGACTCGGGTGCAGGTGTGAGAAGAGTCTCCAGCACATTGGAAACATTAGCGTGATCAATACATTGTGATGCAAAGCGAGAGCGGTGTGTGGGAATAACACGAACAAGAATAACAATGTGTCAAATGACGATAGTGTGAAGAGGGTCAGTCTTAGTGATAAACCCTTGGAGAATTTATTATCTGACATCTCAACTCTTTTTAGGCTTCACTGCGTGTCTCGTTGTTTCGGTCCTTCGGACGGCCAACTTTAGTGCTTCAACTGACTCTCACTGCTCTCATGGCAACAAAAGCTGCCCCTGCTGTAAGCCATGTGCCCACAGCAGACAGACAAAGTTAGCTCCAAGCTAAAGCTGGTGAACATAGCGGCTAAAAACAGAGACAGACCCCACTGCTCCCAAGAAGAAAGGCCAAAGGAGACAGTGGCTTCACATTGTGTACAGTGGTCACAAGCACAACTGATGTTGAAAGGTGATTTTAAATTTGTTTTTTATTCATATGTTAGAAATGGAAACTGCTGCTCAGTAGAAGGCTGTGATTTAATGTCAATTGTTTGTCTGAATGATGCTTTATATATGAATGAATACACCCGAGGCTTAGCATGAACCTTAGTAATGAACAAGTGTTACAGGACCTTGTTGTCTTTGTTAGTAGCTGCTGCGCTGAGCGGTAAAATCCTGCTAGGCCTAAATGTGTCAATGAGGATGCAGCCTCATTGTATTTTACTTGTTTACCCTGTAAAATGGCAGGAAAATCCTGGAAATCTAAGTGTCATAATAAAATATCCAAGGACTGACGTCGATAATTGGAGCCTGGGTGCTGAAATAGTTCGACCTTGTATTAACTCTGCTGAAACCACAACTCGTCCTTTTCACATTTCTGTGTTAATTAGTGAGATCTAGACCTCATCCGCATTGCTACGACATTTTAAAACAAAACATGACAATCAGGTGACTATTCTAGCTCCGCGTCAGGAATAATCACCATCCATACTGTCACACCCAAAAACTCATGTCACATCACTACTCACATACACTGTGTACCAATAGGAAGCAGAGTCTCCACTCTGCAGTTGGTTCATCGCAGAAAATACGATGAATGAGGAACAGCAAAGAAGGTTATTAGCATAAAAATGCAGAATTGAACTGAACAACAGCTGCGAACAAAGACAACAAGGTCGGTAACACTTGTATTTCATTATCTACATTGCTTTCACCATTGTTAGTCAAGACCCAGGGAGTGACTGAGGACGTCTGAATCATTGTTTTCTCATGGTGTCTGCTTGTGCTCGTCCAGACAACAACACAACCTGGAGTCTTCAAAACAGAACACAACCAGCAGATGTATTTTCGGAGTTTTAAAAACTTTAGAGAACCGGACATAAATGTAGTGAGATGAATCTTGAACTACAATACAGTAGTGTTGATTCAGTCTTAGAAGTGTCGACTGGACACTAACCATACTAGTCAGTCTCATAATAACATTACCCATAATGTTTAATGCTGAAGTTTTTTATCAAGGCACTGTGGACTGTTGAACCATCTGGTTGATGTATTCCAGGATGACTACTCTCAGTTTAAAGGGATAGTTCAACATTTTGGCAAATTGGCCCATTGCCATATCCATATATTCTTAGTTGTAGATTTGTTACTTTTAATTGCCAGTGCAAGTTATTTTTAGAATGGCGGAGCAGAACCGCAAGCTGTTCAGAGCTATGCTACAGAGGCTAATGGGATTTCTTCATTTCCCTCATCAAATACACAATCCAACAACTCCAAAATGCTCTGGTGGACAAGTTGTGACCTGCACATTCACCACGCTATGAGATAATAACAAAACGTTATGAGACAGAGTTGTTAAAAATAGCTTGCACCGACAATTAAAGGTAACAAACTCCTAAAACTATAGGTATTATAGGAATGGGTCAATTTGCCAAAATGTTGAACTACCCCTTTAATGTTGTCATAATGGAAACATTCATTAATGCCCACTCATATTAAGGAGATCAATATAACAAGACAAGTCCAAACACAGGACAGCACAAAACCATGTGAATAACAAGAGATGCCTAAACTGGCTGTGTTTCATGGCGCTGGATTAATCAGAGAATATATGAATACAGGCTATATGTATATATTTATACCTGGCCCACCATCCCCTCCTCTTCCTCATTCTCTTGTTCACGCTCAGGCAGCACAGAAACCACCCAGGGCCTCTGGATACACAACAATCCACGAGAGACAGGTACCCTCGCAATTGAACAACTGTTTAACAACCTTCTGATCTTTCCTCTGCGAGCTCAACAGTTTTTCTGGAGCATCGGAGGGAGAGTTTTTCCTTCTCCGCTGCGAAACATCGCCGACATTCTACCCAGTCCCACTTCATTCAGCCTTAATTGTATCCTCATTCTTCACCTGGTAACAAGCTAACAAACCTGTGCAGATGTGGCAAGCACATCAAAGAGAGGGAGGGGAGGGGAGGGGAGGAGGAACTTGTTTGTAGAAAAAAATGTGCGAGGGAATATGAAAGGGGAAATTTACGTAGTGTGAGTCCAAGCCAGTGCCACCTCAGGGAGAAATGCTGGAAAAATGTGATATTTTACACCTGCATCTCAGGAGGTGAGGAATAAGAGACAGGGAGCGGGGGAGGCAGTAATTAGAGCAGTGTGTGTGCATGTGTGTGTGTGAGAATGAAGGATTTTTATATGTTTCTGGGGCTTGCCACTGGTTCTTTTTCAGCATTCAATTTGGTACGATGCATTGGATGCCAGATTATTAAAAATGCTAAACCTGGTTACGAATGCTAAAAAAAGTGTTGAAAATTTAAACAAATATGCTAATATTGTTACAGTGATAAATAGCTGGCAAGCTCTGTTTAATGAATAATGCTATTGGCTCTAATTCCTCATTAAGACCCTAAAGAGGAGAGTGAAGAGAGAAAATACATGTATTGTTGTTGTGATTTTTTTCTTCCTTTTTTCCAAATTAAACTCAGAAAGGCAGAAGATAGCAACACCTTCCCAAATTAAGTAGATTCAAATTACTCGGCTACACAGCTGGTGTGCAGTCTGGGGTGTTTTGTGAAACCAATTAATGCGAGGGTTAAGTGTTGATAAAGTAATTGAGGCAGGGGCAGAAATGAGATGGAGGAGTTAGGAGTCTCCTCAGCCTGAGCCGGATGAGACAAAGCGAGACTTTCGCCGTTCACTGCAAAAAATAAAATAAAATATCCAAAAACAAATGAAAGAAACGTGTCAGGGTTTGTGTGAAGCGATCTGTAGTTTCCAAAGCAAACTAATCTGCTGTGAGCCGAGCTCTCACCTCAAATTATCCTCACTCCCAGAGTGGTCTGCTTCGGTTTAAGATATTCTCACTTGTTTACAGAAAACTCTTAAACTGTATCAGGAAACCGAGTTTCAGCGGTCACTGACGGTGAATGTGACCCTGCAGCCTTCACCTGCACTAAGAGCTCTGCAGGAACAGCTTCCTCACAGCTCCTCTGAATCAAACTGACTCTTCCATCCTTTCATGCTCCACGAGAAGAGGCACTGCTGGTACGAACAGCTTCCTCTGTGCAGAGCCGTTGTATAGGGGAGAAAGGTGATGATAATTCTAGGGGCCCAGCGCCCAGTAGGGCCCACAAAAAACCCCAGGAGTCTAATCTTTGTATGACTGAATTATTCTGCATAACCCTGACCCTGATCAAAACAAAGTAGGCTAAATAAAAAATTATAATACATACGTAGACTAAGAAAAAAAAGTGGAAAGGTCAGGGGCCCATAGTATTCTTTCAGGGGGCCCAGAATTCCTAGCAACGGCCCTGCTCTGTGTTAACTGAAAGGCATGAAAACGTAGAGTGAGTGCTGACAACGCAGGGCTAAATAGGACTGACCTGAATTAAAAAACAAAAGGAGTTTGGAGCTCTCTTCTCTACGTCTCTGTTAGCCTGTGCTTCTCAAATCCTTCTGCCTGTCTCTTGTTTTTCAGGTGTGGTTTATATTAATCCTCTTCAGAGTACTGCAGTCGTATAACATCTTTCTAAACGCCTGAGAAAATAGGTCCTAATGCTGACACAGATGTCATCGGGAGTAACGTCCGAAAACAAAACCAGCTTTATTAACTGTGGGAACGGAGCTGAAAAAGATGAGAGCATTGAACAGACATGAGGAGTTGAACGAAAGATGCTAATGAATTGAATTACACTGTAAAAACGACAACTAGCAATTGTTGATCTCATTACAATTTTGAAATTAAACTGACTCAGAAATATGGCTTTGCAATAAATAATCTAAAAACTCTTGTCTGCCCAACAAATTTCTCCCATTGTTGACTTAACTACTATTTTTAAGTCAGCTCAACAAGAAATTGTAAATCTATGAGCAGATTTTTGAGTTGAGTTGGGCCAACTCGAGTCGACTCCGTCATTTGCTCATTTGCGCATGCGTGCGCAGGCCTGAACCAGTTTTAACCGGTTTGCAGAAGGTGTGTGCCCGTCCGACATCTTGTGGAGCAGACATCGTGTGGTGGGAGCTGGCTAAACTTTCGCTCTAGCAGGTAAGTTAAGCATGTTTTTACTTCCATCACGCTGAATAAGTGCATAACTGACTTCGTTTTTACTGTAGGGTCATTGTCTATTGTTTTTGGTGACTTTTTCGCATGTGCCTCCTCGTCATGCAGACGCTTTCATGGGGTGAACGGAGCTTGGAGGCTCATATCCGTGTCATTTCAGTGTTGTAACGTTAAGTAATTCGGGAACTATATTCATTGTGAAAAGCCAACGTTGTGCATTTAATCTGGGGCAACACACAACGATAGTGTTCGTTTATCGCAACCGAAGCCTGCTTTCATGATAGACCCACCTCTCTCACAGAAAAAACGCAGCTCTCCGCGGCGCCACCATTACTTGTTGTTTTATTTTCTGCTGTAGCGCTGTTATTTCGTCACTTTTTAAAGTTTTTAATAATTTTCATGCGAGAAAAGAAGGGTTTAGATCCCAGCTGTGCAGTTAGTTTGTCAAAATGACGGCTGTTTGAAGTTCCCTCCGAACTTGAGAACCTCCAGGGAGAGGGAGGGGGGGGGGGGCCTTCGTCGGCGGGTGTGGTAACGGTCCTTAATTAACTCATCTGCAGGTCTTTAGAGGTTTGTCGCCGGCTCGTTCAATTCTTTTTATGAGATTTACTAGAGGTGTAATGGTACATGTATTTGTATTTAACCGGTTCGGTCCAGCGCTGAGAACGAGTGAGTTTCGGTAACGTTACAGAAGTTGTGTGTTTACAGTCCGCTTGAAGCGACACGTGCAGCCCGTTTACGTCGTGGCTACCGCTAATGCTACCGCTAGCGAGTAAACTGAGGCTTGAGGACCCTTCCTGTTTGGAGGAGGAGTGGAGGTGGGGGCTGTGGCTCCTATCTCCTGTCTGTCTGTCCCTCTGTCCGTCTCTCTCTCTCTCTGTCTGGCTGCATCAGTTTGAATGAAGAGTAAAGCTTTGTGAAGGAGGAGAGGAGCAGCAGAGTGTACAGGAATCACTGCATTTACATCAATAATGTTTTACAATGTACCGATCAGAATGCATTATTTTAAATGTTTTATTATATGAAGTTATAACATGTTATGGTTGGTGTTTTTAAAAACAAATGTTTAAATTCATGTTTGCATTTTTGTTGCTTGTCATAGGCGTAGTTATAATTTAAAATCAAATTCACATGTTATAATTTACAGATTGTATTCAAAAAGGAAAGTCAATTCCCAACACACTTTTTTCTTTCTATTTTTGGCTTGTTGATGTAGGCTGTTTAGCTCCTGCAACAAGGGATTCCTTATGTGTTATGTATGGTTTTATTTATATTTATACAGTAATGGCTGTTGCAGTTGGCTTTCAGACCAGTACAGCTTGGTATTATTGCAGTAGCCTAATTATTATCAGACTAACTTAAAGGGACAGTATGGGACTTTATTGGCTTTTTATTGACAAAAATCAAATATCGCTTTCATAAATACGTATTTCAATGAAGTGAAATCGCGCCCGCATACAAACGAGCGCTTTCTCGTACCTTACAATTAAGTTGTTAGAAGTCGTTACAAACGTACAGGGGGGGGCGACCGAACCTTCTCTGCCATGTTGAATCGCCATGTTTTACATTCAGTGTCAGCGTGACCGTAGTTAACCACAACTCCGCCGCCGGACCTTCTCGGCTCGGGGAGAAAGTTTTCCAGACAGCGCCTGTTAAAACTGTCACCGCCGTGTCGGCTCGTGTGAGGAAGGACGATGCGCTGGTGTTGCCTTCAGGTGCAGTCAGACACCTGAATGACGCCGTGAGTGACGCCGTCGGCAAACCAACTGGATGTTAATTTACTCGACGAGAGAAATACGGTAAAACGTGGGTCGGGTAAACAATACGGCGTTACCATGACAACATATTGTCACGCTGGTATTGTTTTGCCTCGTGCTGGCGAACCGTTTGTTTACATAGAGGCTTGTTTATCCTGTTACATGCAGCCTCTGTTGTTTTTCTAACTTCTGCCCGAGTTTACGTAAACGCAACAGCAAGAATACGTGCCGACATGCAACCGCACCGCTAGATGGGGGTAAATCTCACATACTGGGGCTTTAAGTTTTTCATATCAGTATTCTATTAAATTAGTAGAGCCTGTTGTTGGTGCAGCTGCCTGTTGTTTATCATGCAGGTTTCCCCAACTCTTAATAATCTTCTTCTTCTTCTATTTCTTCTTCCCTTTTAAGGCCAGTAACTTCCTGCAAGCGTTTCGCGCCAGGCGAGCAGCCGGCTCAGGCGCCTGAGTCACAGCTGGAACCGCTTCATCCTGACCCAGCTGCACCAGGAGACCCAGGAGCAGGAGGAGGGTCCTCAGGCCTACAGGGGCACCAGCAGCAGGTCAGTAGAAGTAGAGAAGGTAGAACTTCTGTAGGGCTGTCTTCACGCTACACGGTTCAGGTACCTCTGTTCTGAAGCAGCACAGACCCTTCGGTACACAGTGCCGGACCTGGTAACGGTTGTTTTTTGAGTGAATTATGTAACTGTTAACTTTTGAATGAAGTAATAAGTTTAATTTTATTCAACATTTTGAATAAAGTAATTTTAATTTTAAAAGGAGTAATCACTATTTGAATTACTTTTACAGAATTTTTTCATTTATGTCTTTAGTGTTGTGTTGATGATGTTGTGTGTCCTGCAGCACTCTGGGCTCCTCCAGTGAATCTGCCACCGGGAAGTTATTTGGATGTGAAGTAGAGAACAGCAGCTTGTGTCGCTGTGGTAACGAGACGGTCCGCTCCTCGCTCACGCTGCTCTTCACCATGCGTTACCCCGAACAAGGTGAGGTGTTCAGGTGTGCCCGCTGGCTGCACAAAAACAAGACCATTAAATAGTTTTGACACTAAAGATTGTTCTTCTCTCATCTTGACTGAGCGAAAATGCTATTCATCCTGTTTTTGTCTCTTGTGTTTCAGTGGTGGATTCCATGCAGTGCCGGCTTTATATTCTCCAGCTCCAATCAAGTGACCCTCTTAAAACACCTTTGCCATGGTCAACTGCGTACGCTTCTAGAGGATGGTAATCCGTCAGCACATCTGGATCCAGGACAAGGTCTGCACAGGTGTGCTCAACAAGTTCATAGGACCTGTAATGTTCCATTTACCAAGAAGTGAGTCTTTTACAAATGAATGCCACCTCTTCTGCATTAACAAGAACGTTTGCTATCTTATGGAATTCTGGGGGGCCACTGCAATGCCCAGAAGACAAAATCATGCCCGCCGCATACTGTGTCCCATCCAGGTGAACCGATTTAAACAGAGACACACTGTCTAGATGTGGGTACTTCTTCTGTATTTCACACTTGAGAGATGGCTCCAATTCTGAAACCCTGACCACAGTAAAACCATCAATGCATGTGTAAAAAAATAACACATACATACTGTTCTATTAGTCTAACATTTGGAGTGAATCTTCCTCCATGCTGAGAATTTGAAATCGACACTGTACTGAAATGTAAATTGTGAATTTAACCCAGAGGTGTTCTACAGTCTAGTAACATGTGGTCACAGAAAAATGGTCAGATATTTAACATGGTGCAGACTCATAACAAGTTACCCAGGAACTTTATGGTTTGAAAATTGAGAAGTGTAACTTGTTTCTGGAAGAGCAACTGTCAACTGTATGTTGAAAATGTGTAGGTTGTTCACTTGAATAAAAAATTCTTGACAACATTCAGCTGTAGTGTGTATTAATTATCCATCTAGTGAACAGTTTTGAATGTAAAATTATAGCACAAATTGTATTTATTCAACGAGAATATTTGTGTTAAGTGAATCAAGGAATATATGCCATTGAAAGGAATAATTGTGTATTTATCCAACAAGAATATCTATATTTAAAGAGAGTAGAAATACATGACATTGATGGGGAAAATTGTTTATCAATTCAACACAAAAATCTGTGTTTGGTGAAGGTAGAAATACATTGCATTCAAGCAAGAAATTCTTAATTAGTCTCACAGTATTATCCTCATAAAGTGAACAAAAAGATCCAAGTTGGCAGAACTCTTGGCAAAACTTAAAAATCTTTGTTAAGTCAACAACAGCTGGCAAAAGTTGAGAAAACTCAAAAATCTCTTGCATCATGTTGCCTTGATATTTTAAGTTTTCTCAACTTTTTCTTTTTTACAGTGTATGGGAAAAGTAGTATCCAGTGTTTTTTGGAGACGAGGAACTGAAAGTCAGGATATGTCAGCATCTGCTGCTTCGATTTTGATTCTTCCTTTTTTCTTTTTCTTTTTTTTTTCCTTAAATCTGTCTCTCGTGAGTCCTCCAGCTTTATGGAAGTGGACACTAAATCACTCTCATGGCCCTATATAACTTTTTTCTTTTCTGTGTCTCTACCATTTGTCTGGTCCCAAACTTTTTTTCGGGGCCCACTACTCAACTGTCAACAGTGACACTGTGTCTGAAACTTTTGATTCTTCCTGTGCAACAAAGACGCCGGTCCGGTCACATGACCGCACCTCTCGATCGGCCCTCTTCGCTCGACCAGGCTACAACAGTTACAGCTTAAAAACCAATCAACCTGCCAAACCCTATCTGAGCTCACTATCCTAATATTTACGCTATTTGACTGTATATCAGAGTTTCCATCTTTAAACTACGGCAAAAGCTTACACACCACATGAGCTATCATAGCCTGCTTGAAGCCTTATTTATTTTTCCAGGGAAATGTCAAGGCCAGGACAAACATAATAGCATAATATTCTGTATACAGTGAGGGATGACATCACTGGCAGCAACAGCCAAGAGGGAGATCACACAAGACTGGAAAACCGCTTGTCTGATCATCATGTGGCAGGCTGCACACACACACACACACGCAGAAACACACAGAGACACACAAACACTGTGGGATACAATTACCGCAGCTATATACACAGCTCTGCATGATTACTGTATTTGTTCTTAACCATCAATAGTGCACAGGACACATATGCTGACCATAGAGGAGGATTGCTTATTATATAAAGGTCCCATTTACAAATTATAATTTGTCATGTTTACAGTTTCATGATGAAGCATCAGGTTTTTCTTTTTTGCTTTCAAACATATTTGGAGGGAGGGGGGATCAATAACCTGCAGGACCACAGATATAGATCATCTCGACAGAAAACTGGTGTTTGTGTTTCTGGGATGGAGCATCAGCCTCGTGGGGGGGAGGCTAACTGAGTCCTGACACTGATTGACAGATGCCTCCAGTGTATTCTGACTAACATGCAACTGAGATGCTTGGCACAAATTCACAATATAGTCTTTTCTTTAAAAAAAAAAAAAGAGGTGAGTTGTTGCTATAAGTAGGAGAATAACAAGTCAAGATAATCCCAAGTGAGGCCTGTCCTGAATTCTGTATCATTTTTACTGATGAGCTTCTTGGGCAGCTGCCATGTCAGTGAGGAAGCTCGTAAACAAATAATTATTCATACTAATAATCTTCCATATTCATGTGCAAATAAGTTCCCTTCCTGGAGTCTAAGCAGCTTCAAGGTTGTATGTGGGAGGTTCCCCTAACTATGCCTGACTTGACTCATTTCATGCCAAGAAAAGAATTTATCTAAAGGTCAAGGATGTGTAAGCTGTATATCACAACTCTGTACAAAACAGACTTTTTATTACTAATTTTTGAGACCTTCAAGCGCAGCATTCAAACGCATGTCTTCACATCCTCACAGGGGAAACATTCGCCAGTTAAAACAAATATCCTGTTCAGGGTGAAGGAGGATAAAACGGAAAACAATGACAGATTTTCTCAGAAGAGCCAATTGAACTTATAGGCCTAATGAAACCAAGAACACAATCTCAAATGTGGATGCTTCCTGAAAGGAAGCCTAGATTGACCCAGGTTAAGTGTCACTAACTGTGATGTCACAGGATTTCCCTGAATTGCAAGAACAAATCACCTGCATAATGAAGTAACCGGTCCTAACCGCTGTGCGTAATTACGCACAAAACAAATAGGCACATAATTGAATGGAACAAGAAGTTCCACCGTCTTAAAGCCAAGTTTCCAAACTATGTTAAACTTTGCCTTTAGGCGCAGATTGGGCTTCTGGGGGAACTCTCTCAATGGCGCCTCTTTATTAGCTACTTACACCGTTATCAATAGCGCCCATCTTATACATATGTGGCTATAAATAGTCCACTGACAGCCTCAAATCACAGACCGCTGCAATGAGAGGAGGCATGTGCTCCATGTGGATAAAACGGCAGAAGGCAGTGGGCATCCGGTGGTGAACTGAGAGGGCTGGATACTGATTTGGCCAGGAGGTTGGAAAGAAAATTTGGCACCACATTATGAAACTATTAAAGAGTTTTATGTTTTCCTAAAAGCAACAGCGTTTTAAATGTACACTTATAATTTCAGCAAGGCAAACCCCCTTCTTTAAAAATAACCATAATACCATAATGAGTGTAGCTGAGACAGTAAACATACACAGGTAGGTGGAGGGACTTGGCAAACTCTTTGGTGACTGTTACCCATTAGCTACAAGTAAATAACTAACACACACAAGAGTTATGAAGTGGGTAAAGGCAGCCCACTAAACTTGACTTTAAAGTTCTCTCTGTGTATCATTAAATCTATGAACAACTACAATGAATCTGAAAGCTGACTGCATAAATGAGAAAATTATTGGTTTACATAGCACGTACCATTGTGGTGTAGGGAAAAGTGCCAACACTCTCAAAGACCCATTTTCCACTCTCAAAAGTTCGGCTTCCAAAAAAAAAAAAAAAAAAAAAAAAAGTGTGTGGGAGAGAGAAAACTGCTCGGTGTCTTGTTCAGCTGGGCCTTGTACCGGAAGCAAAAGAGCCCTAATACACGGCCTGATGCCCGGTTTCTGTAATTTGTAGTCAACTCTTCTCAGTCAAGGCAAAAGGAGGACAGCGCACTGTAATCCAATTCGCCGGCTTCCCGACTTCTTCATGCAAAGTGTTAATGTTCGCGGTGAGCTCGTGATATTTCCATGAAAGTGGTCTGAGCTCTGCTGTCTGTCAGCGCGTGCTGCTCCCCTCTCTCTCTTTCTCTCTCTGTCTCTGTCTCTGTCCAGTCTGTCCCGGTACCGTAATGTCCACCGAGTCTCCTCGCTCTGCGCCACCGACACAGTCACCGTCTGAGCCCGAGCGACAGCGCAGGAGTCTGGCTGTGCACCGACAGTAAGTAGCCTGCACTCTCTGCTTACGCGCTCACCAGATCAGCTGTTGCTCCTGCAGAGGGGGACGACGCCGCGCGCTCTCTCCCCTTGTGCATGCTCCGGCTTCGCTGATAAGAGAGAGAAGAAGAAGACGAAGGGGAGAGGGAAAAAAAGAAAGAAGTGGAGTTCCTCCTCGGTGCTCCTCCACCTGTTCCTCAGTGTCCGGGGAAAGTGTCTGAGAGAGCGGCAGAGGCGTCTGAAGCACAACTCACCATGTGGCAGCGCGGGTGTCGCAACACGAGAGACATCAGAGTTGGTGAGAGTGTAGCGGGACTTGGTGGCCGCTGGCAGCCGCGGGTCTGCTGTGTAGTAGTAGCTCTATAGACACGACAACGAGGAGGTGAAATGCAAGTCTCAGTGTGAGAGACACCGAGCAGCCGAAATCAAGCGGTAAAACAAACGCTGCGAAGTTCAAACACAGCAGAACAGGCTTGCACGCACACGCACCACTGAGGACGCGCGGTGTCCTGTGGCCGCGGCCGGAGAAGCGGAGCGGAGGGCTGGTGAATTATTAATAACCAGAGCGGTTCACAGTCTGTCGTGTTCAGTGAGTAACCAGGGCGGCAGCTGGGGGTTTAGAGGAATTAAATACGGGCTCAGAGTAAACCGTGGACGCAGGGGATTAATAGCTCTCACCGGCAACAGTGTAGGGGCAGCTCGGGGCCGACGGAGAGGGCGGGAGGAGAGCGGAGGTTAGGGAGCGGAGGGGGAGGCAGCAGCAGCGGCGGCGGCGGCGGTGGCAGGTTATGATAAACTCTAATAACGTGGGACAGTGAGCGTCGTTGTGAAAAGTTTAAATCCAGTCTAAATGTAGTGGAGATGTGCACGTGGACCTGAGTGAAATATGACCTCCACCTACTGAAAAACACACAGCCTAAAACAAAAAAAACCCTGACTTTATTTATATTTCTGCAGGAATTACATTAAAAAATAAAATAAAAAATAAAAATCCCCCCTGTTAAAACACATTATAATGAGATCACACTTTTATGAATGCTTCACATGCATCCTCTGAGAAAGGCATAAAGGTAAATAAACGGTTCAAGTGAGCCTGTGGGTAAAGGCTGATTTAATTCTCATAAATTAAAAATGATTGGACAGACATATATAATGTCATGTCTGTGTTTGGAATAAGGTCAGAGGTTTATACAGTGATTTATATGTCTCGCCTTATTTTAAAGATTTGTGTGCTCAGCAGTCACTGCTGACTACTGCACTGCAGCTCAAACTATATAAAAGCATGTCCGTTTTGTCCTCCGTGTTTATCTTGTCATGAATAATCAGACTAAAGTTTGTGCAGACAGGTCACACAGAGCAGGTGCACCACTCCTGGCTGGAGTATGAACGCAATGTTTATTCACCATAAATATCCAATTATGGCCGGAAATTCAGGTGGAATTTCCGCGGACACTCCTTTTAAGACAGAGACCGGTCTGTTCATGAATAAATTACTAAAGTAATGTTTTGACCTTTTATGGAAAGCACAGCATTTTTTTTTCTTTTTTTTTTACGGAAGTGCGCAACTGCAGACGTCACGAAAACAAAATGATGAGCTGCAGTCAAAATGGATCCCACCTGCCTCGAGTTTAGTGAGCTCTGGTTTCAAGTTCATCACTTCACAAACAGAGAAATAAAAAGCTGATGGACTCAGAGTTTGTCCTCACACACAGAAACAGGCGGAGCAGCAGCTTTAGTTTCCAAATGTTTGAGGCAGGATTTAATCCACTGGAGCCTCAGTTTTCTTCACCAACATCACTGACTGGGAAGATTATTCAGATTCCTTGTATAAAGACCAACAGATTATAAAGATGCACCTCCAAGAACATATTACGTTTACCTTAGAATAAAAAAAATAGATCCCATTCAGATAGTAATAAATATATTGATTGAGAACAGAGAGTGACATTTTAATGGCCTTAGATTTTTTTCAATGGTAAAACAAACATTTTTTTTCTTCAGGGTTTCTATTGTACTTTTTTTTTTTTTTGCTATAATATCAGTTAGTTATCTTCATTCAGCAGGTGCACCTGACCCGTTTTCATTTGAAAAACCTTGTGAATTAATGTGTAATTAAAAATGTCAGAGATACTGTCCTTCCATTGACTTAGCTTCTCTTTTTATTTAGAACATTTAATACGTGCAATTTCTGTAACCTCATTTAAAGAAACGACCCCCCCCCCCCCTCACACACACACACACCGAAAAATTAAACAGTATAGCTCCCAATTGTTTCATTTGTTTCATAAATAGGCCAATGTTAAATAATTGATATCATACTAATAATTACAATAATAACAACATTAATATTAATATTAATGAGCCAGAGGAGAAATGCACAGATATCCTATTTCTGTACATATTTAAGACTAAAATCATCATCTCTGCATTTGAGTTATTTTATTCTTAAATTATTAGGACACAAATTGAAGGCCAGCTTCTATCAAATTTCTGTCTGATTAATTATTTAGGTGCTTCGTTTTAACGTGTATGTGTGAGTGTGTGTGTGTGTGTGAGTGAGTGTGTTTGTGTGGCCTTTTCACGAGAGCGGCCTCCATCTGAAGCAGAGTCCTCACCATCAACTGACGTGAGGCCTGTGTGAGCACAGTCATCTGCTACAGTGCGTTTCATCTATATTTTTAATGGTAGTATTTGTCCAGTCAGTCACACGTGTCAACATCATGTTGTGCCTTTAACATTCAGTCCGTCTGCTGAATCATTCAGGCTGCGAACTGCCGCGCAACTCATGGTTAAAGCCCGAGGCTGGAAACGCAGGATCAAAGTCAAAATGAGGGCGTGACAGACACAAGTTTAAGTAGTTAGGCTAATTAGTTTATTTTTGTCCTGACCTGATGTGACCTTAGCCCAAAAACAGTGGCCTTAGTGGAGTCTTGAACTCCCCCACGGGCTGTAGTGGACCTGAAAGTCTCTTATGGATTTGCTTCTTAACGATTAAAAGCTCATAAGTGTGTAATGCGCCTTTATTAAAGCTGGAAAAACAAAACTCAGCGTTATAGAAACGCGGAGCAAAAAGTGAATGTTAAAGCGTTCAGACCGAAGACTATGATCAGTGATGCTGATGTTGTTTTAACTCCAGATGAGTGATCTTCGTCTGAGCGGGCAGTCACAGTGCTGCATGAAGATCCACGCGTCAATCGCACCACTGACCCCAGAACAGGCCAAGACCTCCACAGCCGCTCACCTCCATTACAAACACACTGACCGTATAGGATCTCTGCTCAGTCAGATAAATAATCGCCTTTTAGAGGTCGAAACCAAATATCAGTGGACACTTCATCAACTAAGATCACTCTGGGATTAATTAACAGGTCAATAAACTCGCGTGTCCAATACCTTAACATTCAGTCTGCACATCTGACCCACTCCCTACTCGTCCTAACAGCAGCCTGCGCTCTTTTTCAAACTCCTCTCTTTGCTGTGTGTGTCCTCTCCCGCTCCTATACCGTCTCTCCCTGGAGGTTTACACAAACTGTGAAACAAAAGTTCCACTAGGCAACGGCCTGAGCAGGAATGCTGACCTTGGCACGGCCAGTGGAACCGGCCCGACTCAGGGCCATTCTCTCATTTCTTTTGGTTTGAATTAAGACGCATTTGACCTGCGCCAACTTCCAAGAGGTGCCACGGTGGTTGGATGCGTGCTGAAGCCAAGTTGGAGCTATAGGCTGCTGCTGCTGCTGCTGCTGCTACTGGTCTGTACTGACTCACTGACATCCTGAGACATTGAAACGTACAGATAGACTCAGTGTCAACTTGGGAATGACCGGTGAAGACTCGGTTCACATGAGCAAGTAAATTAGGGTGTGCAGAAAAGCATGCTGTCAGCTCACCTTAAAACCCCTCCGTTGGTCCCAGCAATAAAAAAAAAATCTATAAATAGCACCAACTTTAAATCAAGTGGCGTTAGGTTACCATGACCTCAAATCTAGAAATAAACTGCATGCCCTTAATATTATAAGACTTTTTGAATGATAATTCAGAGGATGAAAATCAAGTTAAAACATACAGATGTGCATCGCCACATTATAAATACAGCAAAAGTCCTGCAATTATTATTTACCTGTAATTTTATGTCAAAGCCTGAAAGTATTATCAGTAAACAAATGGGATCTAAATTTAAAGAATAATAAGAAACAAAATTGGCTTTACAATATAAGAATATTATTAATAATGCATTGAAGTGCTTGTCTATAATGTAATCTTTTATGTATAAGGTGCAGAACTGTTTCACGTAATAAACTGTTAACAACAATGCATCACTTTTAAGAGGCAGTCCAAAAAGTGTATTAAAAATCAAATTTGTACTTTTAAAAAATGTTTGTCATGTAAATGTCATGTAGAAAAAACAATATTTAATTCTGAAATACAGTAAAAGTATATTATATAATAAAACATATAATTTATCATAAAAAAGAGTAAAAATTGAAATAGTTAATTTAAAAAGGACCTAAAAAGACAAGAGCTACTACACTAAGTTCATTCACTCACTGACTGTGAAGAGAGCAGCACCAGGAGTAAGACAGTGAGATAAGGGAAACTCACTAATGGGCCGTGCAGCTCTACAAGGACACTGAAATAAATTCACTTTGATTTTAGTGCTGATGGGAGGCCCCAACATTTTATTACTGCTTTCAAAGCCAAATGCTTCATCGCCAAAGGAAAAAAAAAACAAAATGAAGAAAAGCATTGACGAAAGAAAAAAAAAGGCCAAGGTTTTGGACTGGACTTTTGTGCTGCCTGCAGCTCATCACAAACTCCCTTCGATGAATTAGTTCTTGTTAAAAAGACAGGACGAGCTACATGACTGCCACATTTACACAGACTAAAATAATAAAGAATAAATAAACACTCAACAGCTGCAAGATTTTGTACAATATAAGTTAATAATAGCTGTGGATCAGTGTTTAAGTCTGTGTAACATTAAGAAAACTGTTGTTTGTTGTACTTACACTGTAGGTCGTTAGTTTCAGTTCATGATTAATGATGTAGTTTATTAACTTACTTTTTCTAACTGTAATTTCCAGAGAGCTCTGTGGCCTTTGATATTAAAACGGATTATTCTATATCATATCCCTTTCCTTTAAATAACTTTTGATGTTGAAATACAGGATATACTGATTCATCTGTAAAAGTAACCGGGTCCCTGAGGGTCTTTGAAATACAGGTTGAGGCTTAATTAGTTTAGTTTAGAAACAGTGCTTAATTACCAGAAGACCCTTGAGAAAGTGTGTTGGCCCTTTATACATCAAGGTAGGAAAACACTGTTGAGCAGGATTAGATTTGAAGCCACTTACTTCAAATATATGAGTGTTTACTGAGCAGAGAACAAAGGTTTTTTTCCTTCTTTTTTTTTTTGATTGATTAGAATTTTGATTATAGATTTTATAGGCAGGTAAATTATGTCAGCTACACTGTATGTGACAAGAGAACAACATTTTACTTTGTTGTCAGACAGAAAATAAACAGATGGAGATGTCTGTGCTCTCTGATCAAGTTTTATCTGAGTGCAATTTTCTGACATTAATGTAAGGTAGTGTAGTAACTACACACACACACACGCAGTGCATCCACCTGCAGGCTGAGCGGTGAGATTAACAACACTTGATAGAGAAGGATGATTGGAGGAGCCTTAGGCTTTGCAAACTGCTGATTGGTTCAGTGGAGGATCTGGCTAACTGATGCTGAGCGGTGTGTGTGCGTGTGTGAGAGCTTGTGTGTGTGAATGTGTGTGTGTGCGTGTGTGTGTGCCTGCCTGGATCTCTCAGGGTATCCCACACTCCCCTGCCTTATCAGGCAGCTCCACGGCACCGCTAGAGGAGTGCTGCTCTCAGGAGGGCAGGGCTACCAGCACACCGCTTATCTTCTACCAGCAAGGAGGGTTTATAGGTCTGATTAACTCACTGTTTGTATGTGTTTGTGTGTATGAGAAAAGAAGAGAGAGCCGGGCTCCATTATTGTGTATTGTAGTCTAATGTGTGTGTGTTTGTGTATGCAGCGCTGCCTGGGTAAGTGGATACGAGTGCGAGGAAGGTGTTTACTGAGTGCAGTGAGCACTTGGTGAACCACACAGTGAAGGATGACAGACACATATAAACCCTCTTGTTCCCTCAACGAGTCGTAGCTTCTCAGAGGCACCGGGGAAAGTCACACACACACACACAGAGTGAGGGGTCATAAGCAGGGGATTGAGTGTTGAGCATAAAACCACAAAGCGTCCTTCAAAAGCACTCTGGTTGTGACGCAATACAAAGCTCCAAACTTTAAAAAAAAAAAAGAAAAGGAAAAAAGTCTCTCCTTTGTAAAATCTATATCAAATTGCACCATTTGTCATCCTGATATATTGGATCACACGCTCCTCCCCGGCAGAGTGCAGCTCAGTGATACGATTCGCTCTGGTTTGGGTCCAGCCGGTACCACCAGAGAGTGTCATCGTCTGAGGGGGGGAGGGGGAATCGAGGGGGAGAAGGAAGAGTGTGGTCGACCACCCCCCCACCGCCCGCCCCCCCTTCTCTTCCTCCACCCCCCGCAGGAGAGAGCAGGACTGCTATAATCTGTTTTCCTGGCTCTCCATGAAAGAGAGAGGAAGAGCCACCAGAGCCTCGGTCCGCTTAGATCTGCTGCCCCTCACCCCAACTGTCTATCTCCTATCTGCTATCTCCTCGTTCCCCCTCTCTTTTTCCTGCTCTTCATCCTTTGCTTCACTTGCTCACAGAATCTCCCCGTGGCCACACTTCACCACTCATCCGTTTCGCTTTGCTCATTGTGTGTATCTTTTCCTCACAGCCCCTTCCAGTTATTGCTTTTGAGATCTGCTCTTTTTTTTTTGTTATTGTTGTTGTGTTCCTGTCTTTTGTCATGTTTAGCCATGCCTGTGGCGCGGCTCCAGGGATGGCAGTGCTGGAGTGAGGGTCTTTTGGTTGGTTAGTCGATCCACCACTGTGGTCATATACCTCAGTAACTATACTGCCACGAAATTCATGACATTCGTTCTCCCCAGAGGAAGAACCCAAACTGATTCCAGTGATCCCTGACTCTTCATCTCGCTCCATCTGGTTGACATTTTTGGCTTTTACTTATCGTGTGAAATATCTCGACATCTACCAATCGGATTGGCACAAAATATAGTGAAGACATTCTTATTTTCGTAATCCGCTGACCTTTTCCCCAGCACCACAATGAAGTTGACATTTATGGATCTGGGGGAAAATATCTCAGCAAATTTGCTACACACACAAGCCCCTCTGAAGATGGTGTGTCATGCAATTCACCAATTTCTTCCTTAGCACCACGATGAAAGATTTTCTAGTTCCAGAGGATGTGAGGTCTATGATCTCTTCTGACTATATCCTGCCTTAATGCATCTCATCTGATCCCTTCACCACCAACAGTCTGCAACACAAGTTAATGTTAGCTTAGAAATTAAGTCTGCTAATAGGCCTATAAAAAGAAAGACTGGCTCCTAGCAAGAAATAAAACACCTGTTCTTTCAAACTGTGTAGATATGATGTGTATTACAGCTCGACATGACTCATCCCAAGCCTATCATCTGTTTGTAAGTGACATTAGTTCAGGATTATCACAGTCTCTGCACCCACTGCCAGACCCACTCAAATGGTCTGTTCTGTTAAGCTGAAACAAGTGCAACTTCTCCGCAAAATGAGTGTAATTTTGGAAACAATAAGAAAATATGGCAGCACATCATTCATCATTATGTGCAGTTCACTAACAGTTAGCATTATCCCCGAGCAAATATTGCTGTGACAAAGCAGTGATTGTTAGCGTTGACTATTAGCGAATGCCGACATAAAATACAATCATGTTGGCTATAGGCTATATTAGTCTAACTAGCAAGTTAATAATGATATTGTGCTTATAAATTATATTTCAGAAAAAATTACAATAGTCAAACTATAGTCCCACATCATCAGACCCATCCCCACACATCAGTTTGGCACTGCACCAGCTCTATAGACTCAAATATATGGCCCAAATATCATTCATAGTCATGTGCAAATTGTCAACTCGTCAATTATAGCCTATTCAGTTTCCTGTACTTTCACTTTTGACCAATGCTAATGTCAACCCACAGAGTGCAGGTGGTGATATAAACTACTATTGTGTCTTTCTGAACACCTTTCATTAACAATGTATACAATATAGCTATAAATATGAAACTACCTCTAAACCCTAGCATGTTTAAATGTCATTGTGAGCCTGTTAGCATGCTGATGTTAGCATTTAGCTCATTGTAGAGCCTCACAGAGCTGCTAGGAGGCTATGGCTGAAGGCGCTTTGTCTTGTTTTTCCATAAATTCACAAATAAATTCATATTCATATATTGCTGTTAAAAAAAACCTTGATATTTTGCTTGTTTACTCTGAGCCAAACAAAGATGGCACACTGCCGCCTCCATGTGTTATTTTGGACAGCATATTCCAGTGTTTCTTAATCAAAGGTGTGACGTAACACAACAGCGTGGCATCGCAGGACGGGTGTCGGCTCTCCAGTTCACGCAGACATTGGTCCAGCTCTGTGACTACATCCACCCCTCCTCCATGTTTGTACCTTTAACACTGAATAGGAAGGTGCAATAAAGGTGCAACATTCCCGCCTTAAAAATGCAATGTAAACGGAGCTTCACTGTGTTCCCTCTTTCACACCTCTGAATGGGTGGGGGGCTCATTATATGAATCCCTGCCATTCAGTCTGGTCAACCCCTTTCCATCTGCCTCTATTTCCCATACTCCTCTATCACTTTTCCCTGACTCTCCCTATCCTTCCTCCCCGTTTCCTCCTTCCTTTCCTGCCTCCCTCCACATTCACTTGCTCCCCCTCTTTTAAAAATGGGTGGAGCCTCCTCTGTGGTGCCATTTTCTGTTTGGTAGTACATCCAAGAGTACATGAATATTCATGACTAATCCGCTCTGCGCCCTCCACCCCCCAAACCACCACCATCCCTACTCGCCCCGCAGTCGAAGGCAACACTTGGTAGTGGCACATGGCGAGACAGCTGTTGCAAACCAAGCCAGGCATCTGTGCAGTGGGAGAGCACGAGGATAAGAGAGACTGAGGGAGAACGCAAGCAAAAAAAGACACTGTTAGAAACAGAGAGAAGGGGACAGAGATAAAGAGATAGAGGGGAAAGAGGGAGACAGATGTATATGGTGATAAGAGCGGATGGGTAAGGAATGGGCAGTGGTTTGGGGGGCATCTGGGTAGAGGAGAGCCAGACAGACAGAAGGAACGGGGCGGTGGCAGGGTCATCTGGGTGAAAGGAAGGGGACGAGCCAGACAGAGGGAAATGGGCACCGATGGGAGGGTCTGTCTGGGGATGGGGAGGGAGACAGATTGACAGAAGATGAGAGAGAAGGAGACAGTGAGGGTGGGAAGCAGGAAGGGGGGGGGCATAAGACAGCAGGGGGGCAAGATGATAGAGGGTGGTCACACCTGAATTAAATGCTTGAAAAAGAAGTTCCTGCTCTTACAATGATAAAAGTACTGGTCTCCAACGTAAGGATTTGGAGGAGACCCAATAAAAACCTGAGGGGTGGGGCGGCACCACCCCATGTTGAGGCTATAGTCCTCACTGCAGGCGGCCCCGGTTCGAATCCCACATCGGGCAGCCCCGCATGTCATTCCCCCTCTCCCCTGCTATCAATTAAAGGCATTAAAAAGCCCCAAAAATATACTTAAAAAAAACCCAAAACCTGAAGGGAAGTGGAGTAATCACCAGCATTGATGATGTCATAATTATGTCATCACAGTTTTCTCAGTTTGGATGGAGAAAGCCTGCAGTACCAACTGAAGGTGGTGGGTTTGAAAAATAGGAGGCAAGTAAAAGGTACGATTCTGCTGCATTATGGGAAACGTAGGCTCCACACTGAGTTTGACCATTCTGCATTTAATCCATCACACAGCTACAGGGAAATGAAATACTAAAATACTGCAGTGTCCCTTTACAACAGCTGATTCATATGGCAACCCTAAAATGAGGGATAACATCGCCTCTGTAGTTCAGTAATCTGGATTCACTTGCTGACTTTGGCCCCAGAAACAAATTCAATCTGAAGCAAAAGCTTAATTATGATAAATTAAGGATTTGTACGGCCAAAAGCTAAAACTCTCTGAAGAATGATCCCAGTGAAACCTGCCTGACACCCCCATGGCTTTGTGCACCACGGAGCTGAGACACTGCGTGTCCACAGACAGAGAGAATGCTCCTTTGCCAGCCATGCCCAGCCTGCTCCCCTCTCTCTGCCCCCTGTAGCACCCTGTAACCCCTCAACCCCCCCCCACCTTCCCTGCTCCATCTCCTGCATCCCTGCATGGGGCCCCAGTGCTGGCTGCCATCCCTCTCAACAACCCCCCTCCCTCCCTCCTCTCTCTCTCTCACTCACTCACCATCCTCGACCCCCCACCCCCTCTCATTCCCACCCAGGCAGAGGGTCTAGCTCTGCCCTACATAGCAGCGAGCGCAGCAGGCTGGCGCTGAGAGGAACCCTCGGGTTTACAAACTGTGTCAGGCCTCGAGACACCTCTGTGATCAACACCAACCGCCACATGAGGGGAAATAATAAAGCAAGCGCTACCAAGAGATCGGTGTGATTGATGTTGTCAATATGTGAAATCTGGAATAAATTAGCTCTCTGATCTGATCCAAACTGTGAGTGTTTATGTCACAGAAAAGCTGAAGGTCAAAAGCACAGAGATAACAGACGTTACCTCAGACAAGTCACATGAATCATTTGAAAGTCACACTTTACATTCATCTTAAAAAGTCATTGTAATAAACTGAAATCATGAATGAAACTGAAGGCAACCTGCACCACAGATCAGGGCTGCTGGTGGAAAATAGTGGCGCAGATGAGGGGGAAAAAAGTGCCTGTCTCTGCTGCTTCAGAAGTGTATCATGGCCTTAATAATATTCTGAATCATTTCCTCCGGTGGCAAAAGGTTTTAATTAAAAGCTCTTATCCTTTGGGATAAGTCCTAGATATCTTTGATGGAGTCAATCACCCAAATTATTTTGTGATTAGAATTTAGGAGGAGAAACTAAATAACATTTTTTGGGGGAAGTGTCACTGTTACTCTTATAACTTGAAGAAATCTTCCACATGTGCAAATATAATGTAAAACACATCACCATCACCATCGTCACTTCACAAGACGATTTCAATAAAAAAACTGCGACAAAAATACTCCCAACCTCTGCTGGTGTTTCTCGTGGCCTTAGGTTGCCAAACACAACGCACAGCAAGTGAGTGGACGCAGTCTTGTCAGATGTACAGTGTGGAAAACATGCACCGTGCACAACATGATGTAAACATTACGCCACACAACTGTCACACGGGGACGCTTCCATCCAGAATGAGAGAAGTTGGAAGTGTGAGGGCGAGACAGAGCAGAGAATGTGACGGAGACAAGAGACACGAGACAGACGGACTTGATCGATACAGAATGAGGGAGAGACGGGGGAGCGTCCATCCTACCATCCACCATGACCTGGCAGAGAAGTCATAACACAGCTGCCACCTGAGCCCGGGGTCACTCTGCCTCTCCCACGCCATTCCACACACTGCCACGCCGCCTCTCCCACGCCAGAAATCCTCTTCCTGGGACTGCTGATAAATATATAATTATATAAAAGGGCAAAAAACACTGATGGAGTCACCAATCAGGAGCAGTCTGTTAACCAGGATGCTGCTGCTGCATGAGTGATAGAGAGGGTGTGTGTATGTGTGGGTATATACTGTATGTATGCGCTGGTGTGTGTGTGTATGTGTGTGTGTGTGTGTGTGTGTGTGTGTGAGTGGAGGGAGAGGGGACACAGACACAGAAATGCCACGGAGCCCTCTCCAAGCAGCTGTGCCTCCTGCTTTGCCAGTCCAACTGCTCCTGTTGCCATGTGCAGACTTGACTGAGCCACCAGCTCTTCTGCACCAAACGCGCTCGCACCTCCGTTTTTACGGTTCACACGCACACGCACAAACATGGAGCATCTTTGCGGTGCACATGTGTATATTTCTAACATTTTTCAGGAGTCACATTGCCGGTCAGAAACAATCATGTCTATCTATCTGCTGTGTTCTGTTGCTGATACATGTGGTCCAGGACTGGAGGCCCCGGGCCAGGCTCAGATGTCTGAGCCAGGTTACTGAAGGGCTTCAACTGGACACACAACACGGCAGGTCAGAGCTGAAAACAATGCCTGTAATGTGCTCCCTTTTAACAACTTCCTATTTGTCTTATTCACCTCAATAAAACGGCACAGTGTAAAGTCAAACGAGCTTCCGATCAAGTCGATACACAAACTCCTCGGTCGGCAAGAACCAGTGATTTTAAAGAAACACAGAAGATTTGTAATGTTTTGACCTAGTGGATTTTACAACTTTTCTATTTGCATTTCGAGAAAATACTATATCCTACTTTACAATCTGGTTTAAATCACTGTTTACTTTATGGGCCGTTATGGCGTTTTATGTCTGAACATTTTATGACCTGTTTGGACAGTTGGCTGCAGCACTTCATGTCAGTTCTCCATCTACATGCTCCTCAGTGAGTGACACCAGATTCTCAGTCTAATTAGTCCTAATTAGTCTGAGAGCATTTCAGTGAGTGCTGGGCAGACATGCTACTGCCACAGACACAAAAATATAAAATCAAGAGGGATATTTTACATGGCAAATCAATATATACCACGTTGTAAAAGTACAATTATGGGCAGTATGCATTTTATAAGCTGCATCTTACATTGTGGACTCATACCGAAATTCAACAGCCACATTAAACAATTACAAAATACCATCTTACGGATAAACAATAGCAAGACTGAGAAGATTTGAGATGCCACGTGAGCAAAACAAGATTTTTTGTTGCTTTATGCAGCAGAGGATGGTTCAGCTATTTCTGCTCTGTTGTAACCTCTCAGCTACCAAGGGGCCGGTCTGCTCACTGGCCCCACAGTCCGAACGGCACATGGAGAATCAGTTTTCTGCTCGCTCCAAAAATCTGGTCCAAACTCCCAGAAATTTTTTTTTTCTTCTAAATCGAGTTTGACTCAAGACTTTTCTTCTCCTTTCTGGCTTTTATTACTGTAAGTATAACTTAAAACTGTTTATCCGTGTCTCTCTGCACTGTGACTCCACTTTCATTTTTCTTTCAGTTTTATCTAATCTGACCCTTGACCAATTTATGATTTTATAGTTTTATTTTGTTTGTTATTGCATTTGCCTATCTATACATCATATCTTGTCTGAAAGCTTTTTTATAATTCATGTAAACCTCTTAAATTCTTTGTTGCAAATAAGACAAGACACTTGCCTTTCAAATTGAAGCTAGAGCAAATAGTGATTAAATCAGCATATCCACAACAACAGATACGACTTCTATAGTACTCAAATTTATTATAATATAAATTCTCTATCAAAGTAATTTTTGTGATATATTTTTTCCTGAGAGAAGTAAATATATTTGTATGAAATCAAAGGCAACATTTACCTCCAGGGACTTAATGTCTAAGCAGAATATAAACATGTAATAAAGCGTTTACAACATATCATAATGCAGTTGTAAATAGACTGAGGTCACTCGTGTTTTCCTGCCCTATGATATCCTGAATGTTCTGTGGTTTGCTTCAGATCAACAGGAAAAGACAGGTCACCTTTTCCTCTGGCCACCTGTGCTTAAAGCGAACTGTTTATGCTGTGTGTGATAAAAAAGAAAAAGGCTCCAAACATTCACCTCCATGTTTCTCCTCGGCTCCTCGTGCGCATGCAAACCAGAGGGAAATCTGTTGCTGATGAACAGAATAAAAACAAACGAAAGTCATTTTCTTCTGTGGTATAAACAGTTAGTCATTTCACATGAGGACGGCATTATTGTGGATTTTATTTAGTCATGCCTATTATAGAAAATAAAAAGCAAAGTCTGAGAGTAAAATTGGGTTTGCCCTTTTGTTTGAGTTCCCGAGCTCAATCCAATGGAACGGCGGATTTTATCTGATGCATTGGATCTATTTGATCAATCCGCCTGTGCCGGAGCTCTCTGACGCGTGATGATGCTGTCTCCATTCATCTGTCTCACTTCCGCGCGCCCTTTCTGTCCCCATGCAGTCCTCACTGTCTCTATACCTCCACCTGACCCTCCTCTCTCCCTCTCCTCCTCCTCCCCCCACCACCCCTCGTGTGACGACGCAGACCTGTATGTTTATGTATGGGTTCATTAACGGGCATTGACAGCTTGTGAAAGAGAGAGTGCCATTAACATCGCGTGTATTCCCAAGTGGTGATCCTGCCGTGAGTGCTGCGGCTCCGTCTCGCTGTGTTTTACATGCGTTAGTGGGTGACCGTGGTGGAGGGGGAGGGGGGTGTGGGACGAGTGGCAATTACAGGGCCAGTTATGCTGTGATAACCTGCTCGACGGGCCACGCTTGGCTTGGATCCCTATTTTAAAGCACTAGACGGGGCTCTATTGTGTGACCCCATCTCTCCTCCTCCTTCCACCTCCTCCTCCCCCTCCTCCCCCTCCATCCATCGCTTGCTTCCAGTCATGATTCAATCCTGTTTTTAATCTCGCCAGGCCTCAGCGGGGCCTAAAAGCACAGGGACTGGGCGCGCTGCCTACATGACCCCCGGTAATATTGAAATGGATAGAGCAACCCCACTCACAGTCCCTCGCGGACCCCAGCACACACACTCACACACACATACACTGTGGTGCTAAACTTGCAGCTCTCGAGTTTTCCATCAGAGCCATTTCACCTGAACTGTCTCTGCCAACAGAGCAACTCTCTCTCTCTCTCTCTCTCTCCGCAGCCCTTTTGTCCCCTGCTCTCTCTACCTCTGCCTTATGTAACCGCACCACATTCCCTCTCCCGCGCGCTCACACCACGGGTCAAGAGCTCACGCGGATCATTTGTGGTGAAGTGAAGTGCACCACTCGGTAGAAGCGGCCGTCTGCAGCACTCCGCTCACCTTTACGTGCCGCACGCCTTCGCACTTCACCCCCGTGCGCGCGCGCTCCCCAGCAGAGTAGAGTAGAGCAGACCGAGGCGCGTGCACGTGTGTGCAAAGTTCTCCCCCTCTAATGAAGTTCTTCCAGGGCCCACTGTGAATTTCTCATCATCCACCATCATTTTTCCACTCAAGGCTAAATTTATGCTTGAGAGACAGGATACACTAAAAACTCCAAAGTTTACCCTCTCCCCCGCGCTCCACACTCCCGTCGTAATTTGTCTGCCCACTGGTTTCACTTATTAAGTTTCAAAAGGTTTCTGGGCAACGTGGTTTGAGAAAGGGAAAAAAAGGAGCCATGGCATTTTTTTGGCACACCGCTCTGCCCGTCTTGCCCAGAACGAGGAGGTTACCATGGCATCAGTGGGCACCTCATAAAGCAGACCATTGTTGGTGCTTGTGTGTGCTTGTGTGTGTGTGTGTGTGTGTGTGTGTGTGTGTGTGTGTGTGTGTGTGTGTGTGTGTGTGTGTGTGTGTGTCACATTGAGTTGCATGGCAACAACCTCTGGGCACCACCAGCACTAGCAAGAGGCTGAAATCTCGCGCGGGGCAGTGCCAGTCTGCAAAGCAACATCAACACACAACTTTCCTCTGGTCTCACTTCCCAACCTGCGTCTTTATCTACATACACACACATGCGCACGCGCACACTCACGGTTTTCCTAAGAACCAGCACGGTGCAGAGAAAGTGAAAGATCCCATAATTGTTACTCTGATGACAATTTATTATATATCATTAGGTCTATTAAATCACAAAAGCAACGTGTTGCCAAAGGTTTGTAAATCTGCTATGATCTTCAGGTTTTTTTTTCCTGTGCAGCGGTGCGTGCAGATTTTCATTAAAGCTAGAAAATGAGTGAGAAACATGCAGTGCATGCTTAAAGAACGGCCACCATAATTAGAAAATGAGCCCACAATCTAAAATAACCTGAGGGGGAAAACAGAAACGTTTTATTTTCTTGTCGTTTCTAGTCAGATCCACTGGCGGAGAAAGGGTATAATACAGGTTTGTTTGTAATTGTTTCAGTTCCAAATTGCCCAAAACACTAAGTTACTATGTGTGAAAATCTGGACACAATTTGTGGTTCCCTTGGAAAAAAAAAAAGAGAGAAGAAGTGAGAGGAGGGAAGGAAAGGAGCTATTTTCAGTATATAAAAGTTTTGGTGGGAGTTGAAAGGCGTGGGTGACAACAACCTTTGACAGGTGTACGCTCTCTGGCTCAGTGCGTCCTTTGTGTTGGAGTGAGGAGCTGAATGCGCGCAGAGTTGTGAGCTGCAGATTAAGTGTGGAATAAAGACGAGACAGCCCCGAGGACAGATCCGGGTCCTCTGGCGCTATCTGCTGGTGGCTGTGGAGGACTACAGACACTGGGGCTAAAGCTGCTCCTTTCTGTTTTGGAGAAATTGTTAAAAAAAAAAATAATAAGGGCACAATTTTTAAAATGCAGGTTTGACTAATACATGATTAAATTGAATCAAAGTGGCGCCCATACTGAGTTACATGCTGATCAACATTAAAAAATGAGTTATAAACTGATTTGTTTACACTTATTTTAACTATTTGTCACCATCGCTCGACACTACACCACATGCTCCTCTCTGTGTCCTCCTCCAACTCCTTCATTCATCCTCCACAGATTGCTGTCTTTTAGGATCAACTTTGTGTGCTACGTGTTGGTTGTTACAGTGGTGTGGTCTGTTGTACACACCACCGCTGACCCACATAATAACTCCCTGTTTGCTTCATTACAGTGTTTGACATAAACACGTCCTCTGGTTCTGGTTTGTCGTGCTGCACCTGCTACATCAGGATTCAGAGCGCCGCTTCCTTCCACTCCAACTAAAACATAAATAATGCTCATAACAGTGACAAACTATTGGCTTTATGTCTCTTTGTGCGTGTATCAGCTCAGCTGCACATTTCTGACACCTAACCACGGGACTTAATCATTTCTTAATGAGGAGGAAAGCCACATCCTGCATTAAGTCATGTATCAAATCATCATATGCATTAATTATCAGATACTTTTGTACCTTATTTAACTACTTAGATGGAAGTCAAAACAGCAGATTTTCAGTTAAAAGTAGATGAACATCTGATCTAATCACCTTTAACATACAGTTAGCTATGACACATTTACACAAGCAACACTAAGAGTAGTCATTATGCAGAAATGTCCGTTTTAGAATAACACATTATGCTATTAGATTATGATTAATGATGTGTAAAAAGAGGATTTTTTTATTGGAGGGCAGCACAGAATGGAAATATGCCAAATTATACAGTATTATTATCAATATCTATTGTTTAACATTGAGCGATGAGATTAGGCAAATGTTAGTTTGTGATACAATGATCTATGACACCGAGTGGAGCTGGAGAAACTGGAAGACGAATCATATATGACAGTTAAAATAATAGTAAATCTAATAGTTCTCTCGGCAACTACAAAAACACACACCACATGCTGTTTTTATCTGCTCTTTTAAATTTGTTTTTCTCTGTGTTCTAGGCCACCAGTGGTTTTCACTGATTCATGTACGCACTGATGCTTTTACACAAACGAAGTTCCAAATGGATAAACACTACAAACAAAGTTATTTGAAGTTGCAGCGAAGTTGATGTGGTTTTGAATATCTTCAACTCCCAGAAAAAGCGAAAAACAAACAGGGAGAAAGTTACTTCATCATCACATGAGAGTTTTCTAAACAGTTCCCTCCTCTGCATCATGTGAACTTGGCAGCGGCGGCGTTCGCCCTGATGGATTATTTATCTCCACCAAGTCTCTGCGACTTTATTTTCGTACCGCACAGAAACGAAACAGAAAACAATGGCTGAAAGACAAAAAAAACATTCAAAAATATCTTCTTAACGATAGTTTTCTCCGCAGAACTCTTTTGGCAGAGTGTCGTGATTAGCAGTAAATGGGCTCTAACATGTTAAAGCTCCAGTATGCTTCTTTGAAGGAGAGCGGCTGATTGCAACTTATATATGCAGCCACCTGGAACAGACTCCCTCACTTGCCAAATACATGCCATGCTTAGCCTGGGCAATCCTGGCTGCTCCCAGTGTCTGCGTACGTGTGTGTGTGTATGTGTTGTCAGGTCCGTGGTGCTTGTTTGGTGCTCTGCTGTTGTGCAGCATGTGGCCCACAGATTAATGCTTTAAATGAGACTCTCTCCTGCTCTGAATGCCCCCTCTGTTTGCTTACAAGGCCCGGGTGAGACAGAGTGGAAGGATTTGAGAGGGTTTTTGTATCTCCTCCTGTTCAGAGGGGGGCATCCTATTATGACTGAAAAGCTAAAGGGAGGGCATGGTCACAAAGGGTTAAAACCTTAGAGTGTCTTTTTTTTGGCATAATATGCAGAATTGGCCTTTTTTTTCTTTCTTTTTTTTTTTTTAAAGACATGTGGAAAACGGCTCCAAACAGATTTGAGTTTAAGACAGGTGCCAGCTCTGCCATCTGTTTTCAGTTTTACCTCCCTCTCTGTCTGCTCTCAGCTGATCCCCTCCTCTCTCTACACTCCTGATTCATCCATCTCTCCCCCTCTCCGTCTCTCCCATTTGCCACCAATCAGATCAGTCTGACACCCTCCCCATCACGCGCTGGCACACACCCTTCACATACCTGGAAGAAATTAAAAGTGCAGAGAAATCAAATCAAAGGGAAATGTATTAACTTCAGGTATTATATCTCTGGAAAGTTATTGGGCTCTAAGTGTGGTGTCCATATGAACGTATTCATTCATTTATCTATTTCACATTTTTATTCCTTACTTGTAATAATAGAGGGGAATGAACAGAGTCAAGGGGTTAGAATAGGGGGTGGGGGATATTTTCTACTTTCTAAGGAGATCAGGTGAGACTCTTTTTACTTTTTCTAATCCTCTTTTATTTCATTTCTTTCTTCCCTTGCGAGATTTAAAAGCGACAGTCAACTGTGTTTGCTTGGAACAAATTCGCTGCTTTGGCAAAACTCACTCGTCCCGGGATATTGGAGAGAAGACAGAGTCCAACTCACATATGATAAAATATAAAATTCAAAAAGCTCTCCTCACTCCAGTGCAGCCTACACACTCCCTCTGCCTGAAGAGAAAACCAGAGGCCTCGGTCCACGTCTTGATCACGCTTATCTGAGCCCTAAAATAGTGTCTGCTCATCCAGGTTCATTTTGATTATATCAGATTTTTTCTGTTTTTTTCTACACAGTGCAGCTGTAAAGCACATTTTCATCAATTTGTATACATTAAAATTAATGACTCAAATTCAATATTTGACAGCAAAATAGCTGTGCCTAGATAATAATAATAATACAATAATAAAACCTGAAAACATTTCAAGAATGAAGGTCTCCTTTAATATTTTTGCAGTGCTGTAATTCAAACTGTGAGCAAATGAGCACAGATTATTTGTTCCTCAGCTTCACTGCTCTAAAGTCTTGGTTTCTTTGTTTGAGACGATTTTATTGGACTACAGTGTTTATTCTGACATGCCAAAGTCTTCTTTATGTAGTCATTAAATATTTTTGATGTCGTTTTTCTATTGACGAGCAATAACCTGGGCCTAAAAGCAAGTTAAAGCAATAAAATGATTCTGTGAATAGAAATCAATAGACAAAATTCACACAAAATTGGCTCGACATGATGCTTCAAACTATTTAAATGGCTTCATTACACTGTTGCTTTGCTTCTCTTATATTTTTCCTCTTGCTTAGTAAAATTGGGGAACTGATTATAAGTCATAATAAATGTCAAACTGTTTCAATTCTTTGGTTGTAATTTATTGTTGAAGATAAAGACGCACATTTTGTAATCTGCTCTGGACCTGGACAAATAACTGACGCTGTAAAACGAGTTTCACGAGTCTTCACAACACAACATGGACACATGGAGCTGCAAAAAGCTGGAGCTGGATCACAGGCTCACTATTTGTTCTGGGTCTTTTAAATATCACACACACAGGGCCAGGTGTCTATAGTCCCTCTGCGCACACACACACACACACAGACTCCAGCACCACCTACACGCTACATAAAGGTATTAATCCTCGTCCTCTCACTGTACCTTCAGTCTGTCTTTCAGGACACTGAGATCAACACAGTTGCCAGATGTGAAACCTCTGGGATTTAAACGATCGTCCACGTTACAAACCTGCTCCTGCATAAAAATGTGCGGTGAGCATGTTGGTTAAAGTCTTATTGCTGCAGGCGACTGAGCAGCGAAAGCTGAAAAAGTGGAAGAAAAAGGGGGGAGACAGATTTTAATTTTAGCTCGAGCATGTTGACTTTTTGGAAAAGATGCAGTTTCTTGTGCAAAATATCGAGCCTAATGGCCAACTAGATGACTTATGAAAATACATAAAAGTGAAAACACATTGTTGGCTCCTCTCTCCGCAGCTTCCCCATGAGAAAAGAGGCCAAGCCTCATTTAAAGTGCGGCGCCTGAGCCGTGTGGCTCGGTTCAGAAATGGGAGGCTTTAACCTGGTGGTTTTCTTCCTGGAACGAGGCCGCTGCTAATGAGCCCGCTCGGACAAAGGTGAGTTCTAAATGAGTGGAAAGAAAAGTAAACAAGCCAGGTGACAAATTGCAAATAGGCGAACATCAAGTAGCCTGTGTGGGGGATTCTGTCCACGGATGCAAACTTGCTCACAAGAAGAAAAAAAAAACCCAGTGAGTGTCAGTGTTGTAAAGAGTCGTTGAGGCCGGACGTTTTGTTTTTGAGACTCTTATAACATGCAGGTGCTCTTTTCAAAGGCAGTCCACTCGGCCAGACGCTTCTTGGCCGCTGCTGAATGTTGGGCTCCCAGGGTGTTTGTTTGGGTTCTGCTTTGTATGCTTAGTGTCTATGCCTGCTTGATACCTATTCCTCTTTTCTTCTGTTATTTAAGTACACTTTGTTGAAAAGAACGTTTTTTAAGGCTTTCCAAAAACTTATAGCCTGCTCACAAAAGAGCGCAGGTCACTTTTTCCATTCACAAAAAGAAAAAGAAAAGAAGCAAAAAGGGAGACGTAAACACAAGTTCACAGGCCTTATATAGTCAAATTCCCCTCCGCGCCGTCCGCTGTTATAAATCTATATGTTGGTGACGTCATCGCTGAACTTCTTTTTCCTCTGCAACCTTGTGAGTTAAGATGCTAATTAAAAAATAGGTTTCCAGCTTCACACTACATTCAAATCATGTCTGTGCTCTTGGCCCGAAATCTTTCATCGTGTGTGTGTGAATTCATCAGTGTGTCAGATGGAGCCTGTTGTGCCAGGCAGCCGGGCAGCAGCGGTGCCACTCTGTGTGGTCAGGGCACAGTGTGTCCTCTCAGCTGCTGTTTCGAATTCACAACTAACTTGACAGCAGCATCCTCGCTCATTCACTGCAGCAGATGGCGGCGAGCTCGCTTGTTCGCGTGTTTTCTGCCCGTTTCTTTTTTGGAGAGGCAGCTGTGTGGGGGAAAAGCAAGGCTTTGCCCACCGCCCCGCATCCAGCTTCGTGAGAAGCGGGGCGACAAAGATGGAAGACAATTGAAATAACACTCTAGAGCCTGAAATATCAGAAAAGAAAAAAAAAGAATCTAAACAAAAACAAAAACAGGGATGCTCGCAGCCAAGGCTTGCGTGAAATCTCCCCTATCACCGCGTAGCCATCATCCAGGGAGGCTGCGGTCAGTTTCATCGGAGAGTAATCCTTGAGATTATATCCCTGCATGGTGGACAATGAGCATATTGTTGTGATCTTGTTGCTGTAATCCAGCTCAGCACCATATGCAATAGACTGCAACGCTCTCTAGAGAGCTGCAGCAGTGAATAACACACTGTCCAGTCTTAGCACTGCAATCCATCTGCCACCGGCTCCCTGTGTCTGAAAATATCTGCACCAGAATCAAAGGCGAGAGCGGCGTTCATGGTGTATGTTACTCAGTCTTTACCGTATACTCTCAAATCTGTTTTTCGTTCCTTTTTTCAAATCAGGTTGATGAGGCCAGAAATGCAACTGCAAATATTTGCGCCAAAATAAAAAAAATAAAAAAAGACCACAACATGGTGCAGCCACTCAAGCCGCCCGGGGTCTAATGCGAACATGATTTCAATTTTGGTCATAACCTCCAGTGCACAGAGAGGAGATAGATTAAAAAATGAGGATGGGGTGAAGCCATCTGTTTTGCGGTAAAACCAGAGAGACAGAGGAAGAAATCTGGAGGAGCCGGGGCTCATAAAGAAACGGCAGACTCAGGCCAAATTGTCAGTCAGTTAGTAGATGAGATGTCATGCTAGCCAGACATGCTAGACAGGCGGGCCCGAGTTGCCTGAGGAGGAATCCGACTATTTAATGTGCCTCTGCAACCCAGCTGATTCACCACTACACCATCCAGTCTAATAGGTTTTGTTCTGGTGAATCACTCCAGGTTTCCTTAATGGAAAAGCCAAACATACTGCTCTAACATTGGGTGACAAGGGCACCTTGGGTTTGCAGATGTTCACGCAGATGACAGATGGCGCCGGCGCAGCTAAGGGAGCAACGGGAACGATGTCTGCGCCAGGCTGGTGCCACATGTACCACCCCCCCACCACCACCACCACCTCCCCTTCCTCCCTCCTAAATTCCCCCTCTGTTCTGCAGACCCCACCCCACCCTATCCCCAAAAATCTACAAAATGAGGGGTGTAAGCTGCGTCAAAGTGTCTGGACCTATATACAGTATGTGAATGTATGTCCGCATATGTCCGCAAGCCATGACTCAGCACCCTGCACTTGGTGCTCAGGAGACCGTCCAGCTAGAACATAACATGTGTCCAGGTTAAATCAGGTGACTGCCTGGATGGGCCTGGAATCTCACAAGAATGAGAGCCCTAATATAAAAAATTGCAAAGCGTAGCATCAGTGACATACAAACAGCCAATTAGCAGATTTGTTGCAGCAGTGAGGAAATAATGAGCGTAATGGACAGGTCAGCTCGCCATACAGGCACCAAAAATCAGAAAACATAATAGGCTGCATACCGCTTAATTCGGGATCACCTTAGAGCTCTTTTTCCAACAATGTAGTTGCTCCATTTCTCTGCCTGTAGATAGACTGAGACTGAGAGAACAAGGAAAGTACATTAAGTTTGTTTCGCTGCTTATCTAAAATGTGTTACATTACTTACGATATCTTCAAGTCATGGAAACTGCTGCTTAGCTACCAAACCTTTTGGATTATGCAAAACATAAGTGACATTTCACTGAATAAATGGCTGTTTGTCATGTGAGCTGTCTTGTGTATTATTTATTACAATTGTCAAATCTGTATTGTAAATTCTTTTGGACCATCATTATGTTTTTCAATGTCCATTTGGGTCCCTCTTGAAAAAAAGATTAGCAGAAGGATTCAACTTGAATAGACAAAACAAAAATAAATACTGTAAGAGTGAAAAATGTTGTTAAGGGAAAAGGTTCAACTGTGAAAACTGACTCAAGTGTGTCTGTAAAAGTGAGCTGGGTAACAGACACACTATGACTCCACAACCCAGTCCTGCGCCTTGTCTTGGAGGTTACACTGATCTCTAACTGTGATACTTCACTGTGTAATAACACATGCTACATGCTAATGTTAGCTTTGTACATAAAAGCAGACAAATGTAGCTACTTGCAGCGCTTGTGTTTTTCATTTTCGAAGGAATCAGACACGGCACCGACTTCCAAAGTTTCATGCTGAGTATTGTTCTTTCTAAAGCCCTGTGTGCGTCACTTCAGCATGTTGAGAAATAAACCCAGCTCTGCTGCACCGAGTTACTACACTGTGATTGGACAGTTGTTCGGCGGAGGCCTTTTTAGTGAACAGCTCATTTTATCGTTAGACCTGCCGGCTTTGGGTGAATCTAGAGGAGCCAACTGAGGTGGAAACCTCTGATGGTGGCTCTGGAAAATAAATGAAACTCCAGCACTGTACAAGTTTCCGTCATATTACACCTAACTGCCCTATCACCACCACTCTGGTGGTTTGGCAACAAGGAGGCGCACTCAGTGCCTCTGGCAGGAGACTTCATAGAAACCATTGACATTTTACAATAATGCCAACTGGAAGTGCAAACAGTAAGAGCTCTGTTGACCAAGAGATAGCTGCAACACAGACAGTCCCACTGTATCAGTGGAGAGGGACCAGTGATTGGGTCGTCTGGTGCCAGAGTGATGTGCAGAATGAGGCATTCAGGCCTTTTTGTGCGAGTCGAGAGCAGCGGCACGTCTCTGTTAGTCTAACGTGAAACGATCTCTCTCTTCAGACCCGGCTCACATGTGTCAGTAAAAAGAGGAATCTGATTTAAGCATCAGCTCTTCATGCAGACGGACAAGGAGCCCTGCAACCCCGGGAAGCCTCGGAGAAGAGGAGGATGGCTGTGAGCAGGTAGAGCTGATAATTACCTCCATTCATCTTCACCGGACCCCGGCTCTGTTTTATGAAGGTGCTTGTGAGTCTGGGCCTGCGTTTGATGAATCTCCCCTTAAATTAGCAGTCACTGGTGGATCGAGCGGCTCCATCACTCCGTATGCTGCCATTCATCATCTCATTAGGACCCTGGGCTGGGCTGTGCAGGCCTGAGGACTCCCAAAGAGAAAGGAGAAACTATGAGCTCCATCATAACTAAACATTTCGGGGATGTTATCACGGTTGTTTACAAATCTGTCAAATTGGGCACATACACAGTTTTTATAAACCGCAATCTGTTCAATTCCCAAGGCTGTTTGATCATTTGTAGGAAAAAATCTTAATGTATCAGGGGCAGAGAGTGGCACAGTTGTTTACTACCGCGGGAATCCATTGCCATTACAGGCCTGGAACAAATGCCAAATCCTTATGTAAACCCAGCGTGTGTATATGTTTATAGGACTGTGCTTCTCTTCAGGTGTTTACATGAGCGTGAGATATAAAGATTTGTGATGCACGATAATTTAGGTAAAATGTTACGGCCATTATGCGGCAGGAAGTGCAGTGGGAGTCCGGGGCGTCCCGGCTCACCGTTTTTTACTGCACTTTTTCGCTGCAAAGCGAGCAGAAATAAAAGCTCTCTGGTGGTTACGCCGTTCCACTCTCCTCGTCTCTCCATCACCCCTCTGCCCAGGTGGATGAATCTTTCAGGAAGCCACAGCCACCCCTGCATTTTTCCACAGACTCAGTGGAGAGTGCAGCAGGGCACTGAGACCCCCCCCCCAACACACACACACACACCACCACCCACCTCTGTCTCTCTCTCCACCCAGTTGCACTCAAAACACATCACTAACTGGATCTCCATGTGGTATATCTATTACCATAAAATACTCTGCTGCTCCCCACTGAAAGCTCACTATCCTCCTCTGCCCTCCGCTTTCCCTCGCACACATCAGCCCCCCACACCACCCATACTCCTCCTCCTCCTCCTCCAGCCCCCCCTCCATAAAACCGCTTACGCTGGCAGTTCTGAATTGGGTTAAGTCCAAGTTTAACATTAGTGGGGGGCGGTCGGGGTGTTTAAAAAGCAGCCTGCGGAGAGCTGCAAGAGTGATCACAGCCATGACTTAAGCTCCAGTAAAAAGAAAAAAAATTCTGCACACTCCTTATTGCTTTGTTGTGAGCACGATGGTCTTTTTTTTCCCTTTTTTTTTTCTAACCACAAATTGAGAAATCAGTAGGCTAATGCAACGCAGACGTGCAGATTTTATGTTTGAAGAGGAAGCTTAAGTTGTCTATGGGCAATTTACATCGACGTTGCCAAGGACAACATTAGTTACCTTAGGATTATTAATTTCTGCGTGATGTTCCTGCAGAGAGCAGTAATTTATCACCCGTACTGCAGGGACTCGTCTTACCAAGGAGCCTCTTTTTTTTTCACTGACTTTGTGCAGTATAGCCACAGTTTGCTGCCATTACCAGGAAATGGAGATATTTTGGGGCTCAGCTCTCTTTTATTTGGATTTTGTCCTCATCCCTTGTTCTGGGGAAACGCTGACAAATCTCATTCTTGGTGCCAGATTCTGAGTAAAACCCTGTCATTGTTTAAGGCCAACAAAAGAGTGGTTCATTTAGAGTCAATTTATTATGATTTCTTCTTTGTGTCAACAAATAGTAACACTGGCTTGGCAAATTGCTTCACAGCAAATACAAAACCAAACCTTGGCTCTCGTACTTATATGTGTGAGTGTGTGCGTGTGTGTGACAGAGAGCATATTCTATTACTGCAAAGAAAATCCCTTGATATATGTTAACATGACAACTAAGTAATATGCCCAGGACTTTTTGTGCAGTTCATTAGGTTCAGAAAAGGTTAAAGTATTTTTCCACATGGCATCCTAGCGAAGTATCCGCACCACAGCTGCATGGTGGGGGCACCACTTATAAAATCACGGGCTGTGATAACAGGATTAAATGGGTGCAGCCAGGCAAAGGTCACTGACACGAGACCAAAGCTCCTGCACATATAAACATGAATTTTGCATGTGTTTATATGATGGTGGAGACCGTTAAAATTTTATAGGGTGGCCCACATGGACATGGCCACTGGTGATGATTTTATTTACGGCGCCGTTCATTTAGGGTATGATTATTAAAACATGCTCAACTACAAAAACTAATCATTAAAAGAAAAAGTCTCCTGCTGAATTCAAATGTCTTGCTCTCTTCAACAAACAACCAAAATCCAAACCAGCAAATCATATTTTCTTTAAAACCGAACAGAGAATTGGTTACTGAAACGGGCAGAGATTCATTTTCTGTTCTTGTTTTCTGATTTAACATGCCATGTCGTGTAAAATCAGGTTTGTACGGCTTTTGAAAAGTCAAAAAATAAGAAATGTAATTCTAAAAACATTCATACAAATTACAAAAAGGACAAGAACCCTAAGGAACCTATTCAGATGTTTTAAGACATGTAAAAACAATAGTTTGCCCACAAAATTGTTATTATTAAAATAAAAAAAATGGCAAACCACATCCACTTCCTCTATTTCATTGGAAAATCCAGAACTGATAAACATTAGGTTGTGTGTAAAATCAAGAGTTTAACTGCTGAACACTATCAAAGTGCACTTAGTGGACTAAACGCTGCACATTTGACCACACCTGCTTCCAAGGAGGTCGCACCATCACACAGTGACACTTTGTGAAACTTTCCTCCTCCAGCAGATGAAATGTGAAAACTGCCTTTCAGTGTTGAACTCTGCACGCACACCTTTGCTGCACGCTGAAGCAGAAACATCCAAGCGCACTAACAATAAGCAGAGCACATTTTGGCTGGAGGCTAAAGTTAAAATTGTATCGGTTGCCTATTATTTTAATGTGCATAGGTAACTTTTTCCAGGTCCTGGCACCGCAGAACCAAAAGGAGCAGGAGCAGGAGCAGGCACCAGTGCTGGTATTAAACCTCAGCAAGCCACAGTTGTCAACACCAGATCTGGTGTGCATGAGTCCCTCCATTCCCTACGAAGGTGGTCCGAGATTTTCTCCGGGGCTCCGCTGACCACACTTGTGAGTCAAACTTGTGAGGCTCTATTCTTCGATGGTAATCACCTGAACTGTTGGCACTGCTCAGCTGCGACCTTGGGTTCGACTTCACCACAACCCTGGCTGCGTCATCTGAGCGATCTGTGGTTGATCTTGAAGTCTTTTGCCAAGAACAGATGTGGCCTTGCCTTGCGCATCTGACCAGCGCCGGAGGTCAAAGTGTTATTCAGGGCTGAGCCTTTGTTGCTCATCTAACTGGACGTACTTAACACCTCAGCCAGCTGCAGCCCCTCACATCCAACACGAGAACGTTGTTATATGCAACCGTTAACTGCGAAGCCATTGCAAGGAGGAGTAGAGTCACAATTCAGGTGAGCGTGTTCTATATAACTTCCTTCAACATACAGCAGCCATCCCTCCTACTCACAAACTCACTCAGAAATAGACCTGTCATCTTGCCACCATCCCCTTATCGTCTAACTGCTAACAAGCCTGTTTGCCTGTGACTGACGTTGATGTGATCCCTAAAGCCCCGGGCTTGGCACCAGATCGCTCCTAAGCCAAATTAAGCCTCTGTCATGCCCACCCCCACCTCCAGCCTAGTGCTACCCCTGCCATGGGAACCCTAAATCTTTAATGACGATGGAGAGCTCTGCACGCTCCCACGACACAAAAGCGATGACATCTGTCTCTGTAAGTGCTGCACTCCAGAGCAACCCCATTTGTTCTAACTCTGCTTCTTGAAAAGAAATTAAATATAAAAGTTGAGGGAGGGTGGAGGCTGCTAAAAGAGGAAGGAGGAGGTGGAGCTCAGGAGGTTAAAACAAAGATCCTTTCTTTCAAAGGTTTATTCCCATGCCCACTGGTCCCTAAATGTTCAAAGAAGGTGTTAAAAGAGTCTCAGCTCCCCGTCTTGCTCTGGTGCCTTGGCTATGTCCCACCTGCTCACAACTCCTTCCAAGTCACCGGGGATGGTGAGTGAATAACATGTCCCCAGCCACGGCAGCTAACTCCTGGAAACCAAAGTCGCTGACAGCACCTCCCGAAAGTGATTAATTCAACAGAATAAACCTCTGACCTTTGACCACCAGCTCAGTATAACAAACTTAGGAAAAATATTTTTTCATGAAATATCCTCACAAATAGGCCTAATGAAAATATCTGCCGTTGATAGCCTACAACAGAGCACTATTGAAGGAAAAAGTGGATATTTTTTGAACATATTACAGTTTAAACTCCCTCCTTTTACCAACATAAACCAGTCTAGAAACATAAATGTCCTCTATTTTGACTCAAGCAGTCGACAACCTACTATAGTACCAAGTCTCCTTATTTCTCTGCATTTAGGCCTATCTCATCCCCTCATCTCTAACCACAATTCATCAATGATTAGCCTACAAGTTTGTTTGTTTTTTCAATTAATCATTAGCTGATAAAACGTCACAAAACAGTGAAAATCCTGGTGCAATTCTCCAAGCAAATGCAACATTTGAACTTTAAACAGATTGTTGGATCTCCAACACATAAACACAGTTCAGCAGTAGCCTAGCCTAGCCTACATAAGTTACTGTAGAACTGACAAAAGTCGAAAATACTCACATGCCAGATGGTGAAAAAGGATGTTTGGTACTTATTAAAACAATATATTGATAAATAAATTCGCTGTTTGTCAACATTTTCCCTCCTTTTTTGTTTTTTAAATTTCCTGTAAGCCTTCTTCAAATCAGACACTTTGATTGACGCATTTAAAAACAAAACGTTCTGTGTAAAAACAAAACAAAACAAAACACTGCATTTAATAGTGTGTATTATCGTGTTTTTACCTGTTCAAAGAACAATTTCAAACTCCAACAGTGGCAGAAATCCAGGACTACTCGGTGTTTGTGAGCAGGCACAGCGGAGGTAACCTATCTCTTCATCCGGGGTCCTTCCTGCAGGAGAGGAAAGATGGCGGCGTCCATGCTGTCCAGGAGGACAGCGGTGTTTTGTAGGACTTTACAGGGAATTTCATCCTTTAAAGCCACCAACTCTCCGTGTGGCTCGGTGCTGCAGACAGCGTCCTACAACCCCAGGCCGCTGAGGCGAAACCTCCAGGAGCCGTACATCCCGGACAAGGACGACGACAAGACGCCGGAGTGGCAGCGGACGGCCCGGTACGACAGGAAGCTGTTCGGCCGCTACGGCTCCGCATCGGGAATCGACCCCGCGTCGCTGTGGCCCAGCCACGAGCAGTTAGACAAGATCATCGCGGAGGAGAACGAATGGCATCCTCCGCTAGAAGTGATGCTGAAAAACATAAGCATCAGGGAGAAGGAGGAAACCGAAAAAAGACTGGCAAAGTAAGTCATGTTAACGCTAGTGCGTCAATTATCGGACAGCTAAGATAAACTGTGCAACCTAAACTTCGGATCCCAGTTCGGTCTTTTTATTTTGACATAAGTTACTACATAATAAAGCAATTATGTTAGAATCGAAGTCACTGAATAAATTATTGAATTGCACAAGGTTGTTTGACAGCATTTCTAAAGATCGTCTCCCTTCAAGATAATTGACAACACGATGTTATTATTATACTGCCCACTGTAAACTATGACAACTATCAAGTTATTGCTGCTAGTAAAAGACCATGATAATTGTCATGATTTACATGATGTCACTTTTTTATTACAACTTTAAACCTTGTTCTCTTGTTTTGGGAACAGCAAGATAGTGAGCCATATAATGCATTCTATGTCTTATATTTTATAGCTTGTTTACCACATTGTAGTATTAGTCGTAGTACAGTTGGGTTTTCTATCTGTTTGCATAGTGTTGTCATACTTAATCACTGTACAGTTGATGTGACATAAATCTGTGAGCTCAGTATCCTTGATTAGGGCTGAATAATTAATCATCAATTGTCATTGCATTATTGAAATGGAAACGTGGCGTAATGCAATCTGTTTCAGCATACCATAAATGAAACACTGTGGTGCTACAGAGATGCCCCAGCCTCCAAATAATATACTCTTGATGGAAGGGGACATGCTAGTTTTGCACCAGACCCAACAAAAATCACAACATAATTTTCAGTTGTTTTTTTGTTTCTTTTTCAGTGAAAATTAAAATGCCAAAAAAATCATTCCAACAGAGATCATAGATCATATCACAATTGCAACATCTGTGAAAATAATCACAGTATGATTTTTCTTTGCCTGTCGTTCAGCCATTGACCTTGGTAAACAGGCCATCCCATTTGTGGCAATTCAATTCAAACTATCATTTTGAACTAATCTGTAGAATAAAAAAATGTTGAAAGTCATGATTTGCATCAGCTACCCAGGTTTTATTTCACCCTCTCATTAGAATCTAGTAAATTATGTGTGTTTACATGGACTTGAGTATCATGATGAATCAACATGAAAAAACATGACATGAAAAAAAACTTAAATTGAGAGTTTTAGCAGCAATACCAAAATGATACACTTGTTAATTTGCACACATACCATGCAGTTAAAATGTTTCCAGGTTATAGGCTAATGCCAACATGCTGAGTTTTATTTGCCACATTGTTTACTTGTCCACCTTCGTTTTGCAAGTTAGCATGCTAACATTTGTTGACATGCAAATCAACCACTAAACACACAGTACAGTTAGGGCTGATGGGGGTGGTCATTAGTTTTGCATGTATTTGTTAATAAACAAAGCACTTGACATACGATCCAGTGGGATCGACTTGACAGTGGCACCAGATGAAAAGCTGAAGCGGCGCTGGTTATTACAGTTCGTCCTGAGGGGAACATAAATGTCTGAACCAGATTTCAGAGCGATCCATCCAATAGTTGTTTAAACATTTCACCCAAAACCAGAGCGGTGGACTGCCCGTCACACAACTATGCACTCAGCACCGCATCAACATCTGTTTTACTCATCTTTTCTATTTCCACCACAGGGAGAGACTCATAGCAACAAACATGGCCAAAATGCCCAAGATGGTCGCTGACTGGCGCAGAGAGAAGCGTGAAGCCAAACTGAAGCAAAAGGAGGAGAAGGCTCGAAAAGAAAAGTTGCTATCTCAGGCCAGAGAGCGTTTTGGCTACGCCATAGACCCCCGCAGCCCCAAGTTCTTGGAAATGGTTGAAGAGATAGAAAAGGAAGAGAAGAAGAAGAGGAAACTAGTCAAACGCAGACTGAAGGAAGAACAGGTGGCAGCTCCTGTCACACCGCCTGCTGACTCCTCATAGTCTTGGACATCGTCTTGAAATGACTGGCTTTGGTCTGACAGCGCTGAACGAGCTGGACAGTGCTCACAGCACAGTTCAATGGGACAGTTGTATCCGGGCAGAATCTGTTTGGTGTCACACAGATCTAAACAAACTCCTTCCATTCTGTTTCTGTTGTATAAAATGTTGATCCAGTATTTGTTTTTTTTGCATATTTGGAAAATTTACATGACCTATATATTAAGCTGTCACTGAAATAAATTAATCTCTGTGCATTTTGTCTAGAATATTATTAACTATAAGGAGGAAGACAACTTACAAGATGACAAACCAGAGAACAATGCTAATATGTGATTTGATACAAGATAAATTGCAGATGTTCATGTGTAAGATTTATTTGTGCAAAAATATTTTTTAGACATTTGGAAGTTTTTGGAAAGAACACACATCGATTCAGATCCATCTAAACACTGAATTTCAATCCTTTAAACACACCAAGATTTCGATGGTAAGAAGCTTCTGTCTTTTCCCATTTAACGTAAACAGACCGACACAAGTGTGGTGACAAAACATCTGTCAGAGAGCACAGGATACTGGCTGCGTTGTGTTGGTTTATACAATTATTTGAGCCTGTAAACTTAGATCTAAATTACTTAAAACAATTCTGAATAAAATTGTTGTAGTTTTCCTAATGTTAGAGCATTACAGTATAATGCTGAAGTAATCACTATGTAGAGCTCTTCAGCAAAAATAAAGTTATTATAATACAGTCATAACATTTATTACATCTAATATTTATAGTGATTGTCAATCAACTTGATTAGTGTTCCTAAATTTTCAATGTAAATAAAAACATTATCCATAAAATAAAACGTCCACTCTATATACACTCAAGTCTGTGTTAACCTATGGAAGACGGTGAAACTTTGAGGTCTCCCAGCTCAAAAGTTCAACTCATTAATTTTATTTAGAGCCTCCGGGTGGACACGGCAGCTCTTGTAAATATTTAAATTATACGTTAGTCCAGTGACACGTAATCGAACAATATGGCACAAAAATACCAGAATTGACTTGTTGATGAATGGAATATAAATTAAAACATTTAAAAACAGTCAACAGTGTGAAGGAAGTGGAGAGTCCGCCATGAGGAGCCTCCGCTGTCATGACGACGTTCGGTCTTACAGGTGAGTGTCCTCCTCATCACCGGGGTCAGCCTTGAGTTTGGCCAGAGCGGCGTGCACCCTGAACTGTGTACGAGACTCCATGGAGTAGTCCTTGTAGTTTTGCCTACAAGTCAAATCATCACATATGGTTAGACAACAGAATATTTACTGTGAACATGTATGACAGACACCAGACAGATGAAAATAGTTAAATTAAAAAGTGACATCTTTAATATAGAGGCAATAACATTATTACCCCAGTGAATGTGGGACGGTGTATGTCCATCTGCATTGACAGGCAAACAGTGACCTCTAGTGTTCCTGAATGCAGCACATTTCTAGTCTAACTGAGTGCTATTAGAATTGTCACTTTCTAATTTGTAATTACTGTGTAAGTGTCGGGGCCCATTCTCAGCTTGATAGGAGGATATAAAAATGTGCAGTTGTGTGCGTTAAGTATAATCCTAGTGTGTAAGGCAGCTGGGTAAGGGCTTTAATTTCTTAAAAATGTCTACCCTCATAGTAAACTACACAAATGATTTTCAGTGCCAAATGCTGGATGTGTAACATATGCATGTTCTGAAAACACAGTATTAAGTTACAGGAGTTGTACTTTAAATATGACTTGAATCATGTTGGAGGATTTCACTGTTCCTCCGACGGTGCAGCTGTAACTTACTTGGCCTTGTGCAGTAGTTTAATAGCCTCATCCCTTCTGCCTTGGTCTATGTAGAGCAGAGCCAGCTCCAGCACAGAGTTGGGCACCAGGTAGTGGTCGAACTTGATCTTCTTTTCACTGAACACACACAGACAGAGGGAGAATTACGTAACCGTCACTGTCGCATACCATCTCATTTTTGCCATATTGAATGTCAGAACCTCGCACCGCGCTGTATGTGACATCCACAGTAATGCCGCCGAGCAGCTGGGTTTTGTTTTTCCATGCAGGTCAATGACTTCACTTTTGAAATGAATGAGGAAACAAAATGTTTCTTGCACAAGCCTGTTTGAAAGCCTCTGCGGTCATAATGATGCCATTCCTGACTACTATACAAATATTCCCTGTGTGACTTGGAAGGTAAGTTGAGACCTATAAATACCTGTACATCCAGTTAGGAGCTGCCCGTAGACATTTTTTCGAAAGACAGATACAGTAGGAGGAGAAGCCAAGTTCCAGTCAAGTAAAACTTCAGAACAAAGGCTTTTCCAGATTATTTTTAATCTGTTTGTTTTTTATTTTAACTGTGTAAAAATTTTTGTTTGAAACGTTGTACATTCATTAGGCAAACTGACTGGTCCTAATTCAACAAGACACACAGTCAAATCAATGTTAGCACAAAGATGCGTCTATCTTTTCACGTGCAGTGCAAACACTGAGAGGGGGTTTTTGTTGACAGAGGACTAATGGATTTCTCAAGAATGGTTAAGCAGGAAATGAATCTACTGCAGCTCACCTGGAGCACACTTTGTTAAAGCACTCTTCAGCAGCCTGTAGCAGACCCTGGTTCTTGAAACACAGACCCTTCAGCAGGTGGATCACACAGCGGTCGTCCACCGAATACTCATTTTCTGTAGAAGACAGAGCACACACACACATTCAGCCTCGTCTTAACAATAGTTATGTTTAAGATTTAAGCAAAGGTGGGGTATGGGAATGGGTGTTTGTGGTTGAGGATATGCTCTTTCACCTGGAGACTCCAGCAGCATGCGCTCTGCATCCACTAAAGTCTGCATCATGCCTTCAGTCAGCTCTGGTCGTTTGCTGATCATACTGAAGCCATTCCACATGTACATCATCTCCTAAAAGGTAGCAGGAAACTACATTATAGAACCACTCTGTGAGTCAAACATACAAGCTGTTGTGTGTTTGTATGTGTTTAGGTGTGCGACGCTTTACCAGCACTGGTACTGGGAGTTTGACTGGAGAGTGACCCTTGTAGCGTCTGGCTTTACGAATAGCAAACTTCTCAGTTGGAGGAGACTTCCCTGCTATCTTCTGCTTGAAGGTATGTACTTGTCTAAAGGCACAGGACAAAATATACGGTTATGAATATGGGCCTTCCAGCAGGTGGTGGTGATCACACTTGGCAATAATCAGCTGAGTGCTATTGGAGGCTCTGACTCGCTATCGGAAAAAGACAAGACAAGCTGCCATTAGCTGGTTAGTATGCTAACTCATGTAGCAGAAAAGATGTGGTAGTGACAAGAGTTGTTGTGGTGGTTTTTGCTCTGAACACAGATGTTGTTGAATAAAGACGTGAGGTTTGATGCTCAACTCTCAGCGTTTCAGCAAGACTGGTCGGCCTAAGTCGGCTATACAGCTGTAATTGCTAATCCTAGCTATGTAGCAGTGGCAAAAATTAGCATTTCATCTCAAGAAAGGTCAATGGTAGACCGAACACACAAAAATCTGTTTTCTCATTACCTCAACTAGATGTCTGCCTGTCTCGTTGCTGAGCAGAATGATGTGTCATAACTATTAGCCTACTTCCTCTACCTGAGAAGGAAGTTTCTCTGCACTTAATTATAAAAGATCTTAAAAAATGTGCGTGTGGCATTATCTTTAACAATCTTCAGTAACTTCCTCGAGTGTTCAACCATAAGGCCTCCCAGAAGACATTGCAGCATTGGCCAGGGATGAGTGCGTCCTGATGTACCCTACCCCTGGCAGATGGATCCACTTTATAATCCTCCAGGTTCCCACAAAGTTCAAAGTCATTAACTCTCTTTGAACTTTGTGGGAACAACGCCACTTGAACCCTTAATTTAAATGCACTCAGTCTCACTGGTGAAAGGTGAGTATACTCTGAGCCTAAGGACAGTAGTCAAAAATTACGACATAATCACCTGAAGAGTTGAACCTCGTCCTCCCCAAATGGCCTGGACTCATCCTTAGGCAGCATGCTGAGGTAAGCAGCTTTCATGTAGACATACATGGCCTGATAGAGACAGACATACAGTCAGCATTCATTCCTTTTGATCAAGATGATCAAGAAGATAGATCAAGACAAAAACTTCACAGGTATGCACCTTGGACCAGCGGCTCTCCTGGCTCAGCAGGTCTGCGTAGAAGTAGGCCATCTTCCACGCTCGTTTGTAGGTGAAGCACCACATCAGCTCCCAGTAGCACATGTGGTGGAACTGCTTCCATTCCTGCTGAGCCTTGCAGCCATCTTCAAAGAGCGCCACTGCCTGGTAGCATCAGAGAAATTATGTCATTACAGAAGAATAATGTGCAACAGTGACGATGCATTCAAGGTATGTTGTGTGTCCTTCAGAGCTCACTGGCTAAAACATAGCGATCATGTGTATTGCTACAGTTACAAAGTGCCACACATTACTATCAAATGTTGTATTAAGAACATTTAATCATCTGCAGGTAATAAAACACCAGTCATCATCATTTCTATCCTTGTAACAGACACGTTTTCTGAAACACACCTCATCAATGTTCCCTTTGATCTCCTCAGTCCTGCCTGCAAAAAAGAGGAAAATCGCTCCCTGGAAAGAAAAAGGACAACACATGAAATGTAATTTCAGTCTCCAGTGTTTTATTATTACAAGTGACTGTCAACTTACTCTCAAATTGTTACATTTGTTTAATTGACCCACTGTAGCACCAGTGTGTAACCAAGACACTGGTCTTGTGGTTTGGTACACACTGTGTCAGAGCTTTAAGTTTGCTCTCTGGGATGGGCTGGCATGTAGGGAAAAGGTGGAGTAGAAACACAGACTGTAAATTTAAAGGAATATGAGTCAAGCAGAGTGATAACATGAAGGTGTGTGAGTACACATAGAGGAAGGAAAGATTCAGAGAGCAGGACAGACTGCGTAAGTGGAAGGTGGAGCGAGTACCGGATGAACGCAATTCAGGGTGGGAGAAGAACTACCTGATAGAAATATAAGAAAAAATGCAATGTCAGGAGAAGAAGGGATCTGTGAGTAAATGCTGACAGAGAGCAAGAAGAAAAAAGGTGTAAAAATAGAAAGACTGAGAACAATGATGTGAAGATGTTTAGGCAGTGGTCAGAGAAAAGAGAACAAAAGTTTGAATGAGGAACTTCAAAACACTACAAACCAACAAAAAGAACAACAAAACAACAAACATTACAAACCAGTCTGAATTCATCAACAATAATTTAAAAAAAGAGAAGCTAATTGAGGTTTTATCACAACCTGGATCTGGTTTTTGTAGTTTTGTACCAAATTCTTCTCAATTTCACCATTACATTTCTGAGACGTGGTAACATGTGGGCATGTCTTAAACTGAGTTACATTAGGCTAGAAAACAGATGATCCCACCCACTTTAAATGCCCCTGTTGCATGGGAAAACAGCAGCTATGGCAAGCATGGTAGGTCAAAGTTCAGTTTGACTTTTTTGGCAGTGTTTTTGGCAGCGTTTTGGCTTGACCTCATTAATCCTTATGTGAGTCCAGTCCAATTACACAAATCAGATTAAAATAAAAGTATAAGCGTAACAATGATAACAAACAACAAATATGGATTGTCCATGGTTTCACTTTATAAGACCACACAATTAGATGGATCAACTCCTGTCTCGTAGTTTGTCTCCATGCCATCCCTCTAAGGTGCAATTTTCACTCAAGAGAAGGTTAAATAAAATTTCCTCCATTTTTAACTCACTTCCCTCAACACTGTCAAATTTACTGTTGTCAAGTCTGCAGGTGATTCCACAGACAACTGCTCTCCCCATGATTTCTTTAAAACACTACATCTAAACCAAAAACTGCACCGTACTCCTTACATTCAAAGTCGTTGGGGCACCATTCCACGAGAACAGCACACAACCCTGACTGACACCTTTAATTCAGAATCATTTGTTTGCACTCACCCGTGGGTAACGAAGACGGAAAGGCTTCAGCAGCCTCTCAGCTTCAGCCACCTCCCCCTCACCTGTCCCTGTGACGATAGAAACAAATAAATTAGATATGATGTGATACGAAGAATTGCGTTGCTATAAAATATGAAGCAATACGACCTATGGGTGCAGTACATCTACCACTACCTAGTATGAAGGTCAGAAAGGTGTAGTAGCAGAGCAGCAGCAGGGAACACAGCATGGAGCGCAGGTTCATCCCTATGGCACCGTCACTCAGCAGGGACAGACCATATTCCTACAACAGGGCCGCACATGTATGAGTGACTGATGCACATAAATTAACATGAATGTGAGTGAGTCATTCACAATGAGGTGCATTAGTACACATTCCACCTTGTCTCCTGAAAAGCCTGCAAACTCCAAGACTCTGAGTATCCGAGGAGGAAATAAAGAGAGTGTCTGTGAATAAAGAAGACCTGATGAAGTCTGTGGTGCAGACACACAAAACACAGCGCAGTTCACCTGTTAGCATTGATTAAGATTATTAGTGACATACCAGATTAAATGCTCCTATTCCAAATGATATTCCTCCCTCTAAGTGCATGTGGCTGGGTCCTTTAATACAGTTGTGAGATTTTATGAAGGTATGCAGGTCTCTGGAAGATAAAAGACAATCACGTCAAATAATTAACACCACAGCTCAGTGTGATAACCTAAGGTCGTCTCCCTGTTAACTTACTTGTAAATCAGGTAGCTGTTTCGTACTTTGATGCCTCCTTTGATAAAACTCACCATGCTCTCATCCTGCAAAAAATAGAATAAAACTAGATCAGATTGGGATTTAATGTGGTTAAAATACAACAAATAGAAACCTATATTTTGTATTACATTATACACTGATCATTGCTTCTGTGTTTCAAAAGGTGGGGTATTTTACTGCACCTGTAGGAAGGTGAGAGCAGCTCTTTGGAGTTGGCACTCTGCATAACACACCTCAGCATGAAGCTGCACTGCAAAAACACATGGATACAAACATTGATAAATAGCATAAATTGATCAGTTGTCAATAACCAATAAAGCACAAAATCCAGACAGTGCTGTAGGTCTAATCCACAAAACCGGAGCCTCGACCCTCCACTCTCTCTAAATGACTTCAACATATTTGATGAGTGGGTTCAGAAGAATATAATTAATCTGTTCATTTTTTTACCCCTGAAACAGATTCTACACAATCCTCCTACTGCATTTGTGCAGTCCACCCCACCTATTATCTAATGATAAATCCTTGATTTGCTCAAGTCGGCACCAACGCAATTTAGGGAACCATTTTTCCACCCTTTCCCACCATACGCTAACAGGTTTAAAGTAGCTTTTAGCGTCACTAGCCACATGGCTTAGACTACAGGATGGTCATATCACTGATATTCATGGTTGATCTCATGACTTCTCACAAAGAATACTTTATTATTACAGTTGTGGTCCTGAGTGAAATAGTTAAATAATTGTTTAAATGTTTGTCATTGGCAAAAACACACTGTAGGCTACGTACTGGCATACAGTAGCTACACACCTGAGGCCTCATTGATTGTAATCGGATCCTCTGGAGGAGTAATCAGTTCAAAATCTAACTTACAGTATCTACATCTGTAGATTTAAAAAGGATGCAATCAATCACAACTTTAAAATGGTATAGAGGAAATATACCCTCAACCTTTAAGCCTTTTACCTTCAGTAAGAGATTCAGACTTGTTGGTCAGACCTGGAGATTTCTGTCGAAACCTGAAACAGCAAACAGCATTTTACTATCAACACAAAACATTGTGCTTCAGTGACCACGTCTTTTCTAACACAACAAGCATCCATGAATTACTGTATCCAATTCAGTTATCTTACAGCAACTTTATTGTGGCTTCTCTCATAAAGACACAGTCAAATTAGCAGAGATTAACCATGTAAATGCACTTATGTAAATTTGCCTCTTGGAGCCATGGGGTTTTGAAGATGGGTGTTGAGACTGAGTGTTTTTTTAATTATAGTCTTTAAACAATGCTCGTTTTTTTTAGACTTTTTTTAGACACTCAGGCGACGTCCTGACCTCTGACAGACCTCCTGGGCACTCTTCATGGTATTTCCTGCGTTGCTGATGTCATCATGCTGGAACGTCATCATGGCCTGCATTTCTAGCACTGTGGCGTAGATAAGAGCATGGTACATACTCTCGTTGACTCTACATAGGAAACATGGAGGCAAAGGGTCAACATCATACACATCACACAGTGAGCAAACAAGAGTTAATGTTGGGAGGACAGCCACTGTGTGACCTGCACATTTTCCTGTTGAGAGAAGATAAGAGTAAATATCTTTCTCACTTTATTCGTCCTATCTGCTCCACCATCCCATTCGGTCTTGTGTTTATTTTGCAGGGCTGCCATTCTCCTGGCTGTTCAGTCACTCAAACCTTGGGCGTCAGCCTCAGCAAACACTTCATATCCTGGAGAAGTGAAGCCTGCCAGGGCCACCCTCATGTCTTGGCTGACAGGAAGCACCACTAAACTACTTCACAGTTCACACCACAGAGGTTTCCACAAAGGCCAAATACTGCTGATATCATTCTAAAAGCACGGCCTTCCTCTGTGAACGTGCAAAACTACACAAGTTACAGTGCAAACCTACTAAAAGCCCAGGGAGCAACAGCTGGTTCAAACCTCTGCAGAGACAAACATGACTCAGGATTATCCTGTTACCTTGGCCGCAGCCTCTCCAGGCTCTCGCTGAAGTGGTTGTTAAGGAAGAGATCCAAGGCCTCCACACATTCATCCAGACACTCCTTCAGGGTCATCTGCGAGGAGCTGCCACACAAAACAAGCATGGATCAACAAACACATGCAAATGCATTTAAGTGTGACTGGTCTGTGTGCTCTGAAAAGGTGAGGTTAATGAAGCCTAAGTCAGCAGCATTGATGTCACACTCCATGAATAATATGCACTCCAGTTTTCAGATAATGTCTTTTGGATGCAATTTGAGCAAATCAGATTGAATGAGTGTACAAAAGTGTTCAATATTGACAAAAGCATCAGTAGTGTAGTTCCCTAGTGTGGACTGGGGAATCCACACCCTCTGCATCAGTCACTGAAAGCATCCAGAAGTGGCCTCCTTCCTGATCAACCCCCCCACAGCAGTAACTTTAATCCACCTGCTGCCTCCTGACAAGCCTCGATCTAACCAAAAAAAAGATTTATGAACATTTCTTATTGCAGACAAAGAAGTGTCTCCAGTGCAGGTTTCACCTGAGCAAATAGCTACAAACCGGTTACTCGACCACGAAGATATTAACATCATAACTCGTGGGGAGAGTCACGCCGACTTTTTGCGACTCTGTGGGTTTTCAGTTTGTCAGTGTGTAACGTCAGGCTACTCACTCCACTGCAGCATTTGCGGCTTTCCCATTGGACATGTTCGCTCTCCGGGCGGCGTGCCCCAACACCTGTTAGGTTAGGAGCTCACAGGTACTCGCAGAAACTCAAGACGCATTCAGGACTCGCACCGGAAAACCAAGCACTCAAACTTAGACCGGCGACATCGAAGCAGGCATCATGTAATTAAAAAAAACTTTCCTTTTGGTTAAACTCGAGTGAAGCGCTCAGGAGGAGCAGAGTAGGAGGCTTGTGTTCATATGTAGATCCAACAGCGTGTGAGTGTGCGCAAAAGAGGCGCACCTGACTCCTCCTCTGTGACACCTCTGCCACGCACTCGTTACACTGTCAACTCTGAGTAACAGGATCTGAATGAAAGGGTCTGAGAGCCGGGGAGGAAAATGTAGCCTACAGCACAACGGTTTTTTTTTTTTCTTCCAGAGACGTCACTTCTCCTCTGTTTTCTGCAGGGGTCGCAGTAAATCCTCCAGGATGCAACTGTTCAGTAAACTATAGGAAACATGTAGCCTATGCTGCGGCCAAGTTGAGAAAAAAAGTTGGAAATGTGTTGAGTCAGAAAACATTCACCTCTAAGCATCCTCAAATCAGTTACCAGTCATGTTAATGTCAATTAGGTTCAGGTAGAGCAGCGTCGCTAATGTAGTTGAGACATGAAGTGGAAGGTTATAATTTACGATGTCTCCTGAATGCAACAACAACACGTCGTAACAATATAGCATTACACAACCTGACATATGGATGTGAATATGTTAAGCAGGACGAAAATAAGTTTAGCTCGAAGGCAATAGATAAAATGCCAAGTAGGTCATTACTTTACTGGGAGGGAGACAAATTATTCATTGATTCGTTATTAATCCGATATTTCAGTATAACCCCTACTTCTTTCTTCACTCAGCCCTTTTCAAAAAAGATTCACATCTCAGTCAGATGTGTTTTTGTAAAGCAACCACATGGGGGCACTATTGTCATATTTATAGTGTAGGCGAGGTAAAGATGCGGCTGTTGGTGCAGCTGTTGACTTGATGGAATCAAGAATTAAGGTAAGGCAGATCCATGTCCTGATGGTAGACCTGGAAACTCACCATTATGACATTTATTTAGTTGATTATTTGTTATGAAAGTTGAGATGGTGATGGTTGATCTGAGGTCAGGAGACAAACACTGAGCAAATCATTTAGTTTTCATTGCTGCAAAGGCCGTCACTGAATACTTAAAAGTCAGTTCACTAAAATGACAAATGATGTTTTATTTTTTTGTCCCAGATTTGGGGAAAGAACCTGATCTGTTTCAACATGGACATTGTGCTCACAACAACTGCACAGAGAGAGATGTGAACACAAAGGAGAGTGCAGGTGAAACTACAAACCAAACCAAACTAATATTTCAGACATCCAAGAAGGGCAGTTGCAAAGAAAAGTGTCCTGGAGCCCTCACTCTGATTGGCCCAAACTTCATATAAAACAGCAAGAATAAAACACAGGACCTTTAAAGCTCATTGGTTCAGTTCTATAAGAAAACACGGACAAGGTGTAACTGACGTCTGTATTTCTTTAAAGCAAATATCAGCGGAATGTTTTTGTTAATATAAGTCCTAAATAGTCCTATTTTCCGTCAGCAATCACTTACATGGAGTGTTTCAGCCGAAACACGAGTCTCTCCGTCACTCTGCTCTGCTGTAAACCGAGGAGAAAATTTTCCTTGTGGGATACAAGCGTTATCCAATGAGGAGAGAGAACGGCATGAAGGGCTGTGTGTGCAGCCAAGGGATGCGCGTGAATGTGGTGACGTAGGGACGAGGACCAATAGATGCATGACGAGGGCGGGGGCTGCTAACTCATGGTGCGTTCAAGGAAACTCGTAACTTGTGTTTTTCCGACCTGTGAAGTCGTACCAGTTCGATCTGGTACGAGTTCACGGGTCGGAAGTTACGAGTGGCCGTTATAGTGACTTTCACAGGCAACAGGACGGTAAAAACACGAGTTACGGGTTACCTGGAACGCTACAAAGTCGTAGTCGTGCCTGGAACGCAGCATTAGCCGAAACGACCAGATCGCTGATATCTGCTTTAATGTCAATAATACAATATGAGGTCACAACCATAAACTTTGCATGAAATTGTTACAACAGCTCCAACAAATCAGACAGAGAGACGACAAGTCTGGGTCAGTGTGTGTAGTCCCAGGTTGTGTGTGTTGACTCTTGTCAGTATGAAGCTGTTGGAACTTCTTTCCTGATTCAACCTGGAGCTGTTGGCTGGGGCAGATGACGTCATACAGGTGGTATCTCAGCCAATCCGATCAGCATCAGTGTTTCCATTTGCCGGTCCATGGTCACACCTCAGTACTCCGCAAAGAGGAACTGCTCTGCCGTGCGTCTGATCCCACGCCTACTATGCTGCTAAGTTTAGAAATCATTTTCCAAACCACTTTGAGCAGCACAGTGGCTGGAATCACAGCTACTTGCAGCTCATGGTAGGAAACGGCAACATTGAGCATCAGCATCCACTCTAAGTCCATGTATGAGCAGAGATGGAACAATTGTAGGAGGAGATACATTTCAAAAGTTTTACACTTATTGAAAAAAACAGAGTGATGGACTTCATAATTTGTAATAAGTCTAAGTTGACAAAAGTTTCAGCAGTATCTAGACTACATTGTGGTGAAGTTTCAAAACTGTAGCATCTACCGTTGGCTTAGTAGCAATTTTTAAAGTTTTTAAATTTAAACGCCTTGTCCTTGGAGTTGGGTGAATCTGGCATGGGACTGGACCTTTGTGCAAAGTTTGGTGAGTTTTCGCCCATGGGAAGTATGTATCAGACAGAGTGAAGACAAGTCTGGGTCAGTGTGTGTAGTCCCAGGTTGTGTGTGTTGACTCTTGTCAATATAAAAGATTCTTGTTCCACTTTGATCCGCAGCATTCCCCACCCCACTGGGTTTTATGCTGTGTAGACAACCGAGTCAGATACGCACAGTGTGGACAGTTACCCAGTTCTAAGAAAAGACAAGGTGTAACTGACTTCTCTAACTCTTTAATGTTAATAATGCAAAATGAATTCAGCTCACAGCCATAAACTTTACATAAAGTGGTTCCAACAGCTCCAACAAATCTGACAGAGGTCAGTGTCTGGGTCAGTGTGTGTGGTCCCATGTGGGGATAGTGATTCTTCAGGCATCGGTCTACAAAGTCCCCAATCAGTTCTCTGTACATCCTCATCTGTAGTGAGGCCAACGATGGCAGAGTCACCAGAGAACTTCTGCAGGTGACAGGTGTTTGTGTTGTGACATAGGTCTGCAGTGTAAAGGATGAAGAGGAACGGAGCCGGGACCGTCCCCTGTGGGGCCCCTGTGGGGCCCCTGTGGGGCCACCGTGGGGCCCCCATGGGGCCCCTGTGCTGCAGACAACTGGGTCAGACACACATACTGTGGATGGTTAGTGAGATAGTCCAGGATCCATGATGTTAGGTGATGGTCCACTCCTGAGAGTTCAAGCTTCTCCCTCAGGATCACAGGTTTTGTTATACCGAAAGCACCAGAGAAATCAAAAAACATGACTCTCCAAGTACTCGCAGGTTTCTCCAGGTGAGAAAGAGCTCTATGTAGGAGGTCAACGACAGCATCGTCCACCCAGATCCTGCTGATAGGCAAACTGCAGAGGGTACATCCATGGACCCACCAGGAAGTGGAGATGCACCAGGACCAGCCTCTCCAGGGTCTTCATCAGATGGGATGTTAGTGCCACCGGCCTGTAGCTGCCGAGATCCTTGAGGCTGAGGCACTGGTGCCAGATGTGCTCAACCACTGTAGAGCTGGTGGGAACAGGACTTCAGGAGCCTGGAGCTGATGCCGTCAGGACCTGGTGCCTTCTGAGCTGATTCCTCACCTGCAGTGATGTGAGGGACAGCTGCCTGTGTTGAGGGGTCAGGGTGTGGGGTGGCTTTTGCTCCCTCTGCACAGCCTTCAGCTCCTCCTTGTTTCCTGACCTAAAGGCACTCTTCTCCTTCAGGAGAGCCTTTGTCAGCAGTCATCCATGGTTTGTTGTTGGAAAAACAACATGGGTACAATGTTTTTCACATGATGTATTCAGTGATACATTCTGTGAGGCTGTCAATGTCCTCAGCTGTAAGTCTTTTTTTTAAGAGTTTGTAGCTGTTGGCTGGGGCAGCTGACGTCACACAGGTGATGTCTCTCAGCCAATCCAATCAGCATCACTCGAGAGTTTCCTGTGTCGGGTCTATTGGTTACACCTCAGTAATCTGCCCGGAGGAACTGCTCCGTGCGTCAGATCCCATCCTCCAAACCACCCTCAGCAGCACAGTGACTGTAATCACAGCTATTCGCTCCCCGTCGTAGGAAACGAGAAGATGGTCAGCAGCATCCACTCTAAGTCCAAACCCAGAGCAGATGTCCTGGAGATGCAACAGAGCAAGAGGAATATCCATTTCTCCAAAATAGTTGGTGATCAATAAGAACAATTATTCTTTGATAAGTCGCTGGTAGTCTTCAGTTGTCTGATGAATGCCTCACAGCAGGCTTCTTATGGGAACATTTTTCGGTAAACCGAAGTTCGGGTTAGCCTAGGTCATTCGTGATGATTTTTCAAAATGTAAAAATGACAAATGTAGGCTATTAAAGCGATATTCCGGCGTAAGTGTAAGCCATGGTCAAACACCGAGTCAGACCCCCCCTCGAGAGATCAATTTACCCGGCCGCTAGATTCTCGAGTTCCACCAACTTCGGACGCTCTGCGGATCCACTGTCCAACCGCAAAACGCCACTTTTAGCCACAAATAATGCTCAGAACTGTTCATCAATAGTACATACAGGGTCCCAGCACGTAGGACGAGCCGTCAAACATCCGCTAGCTTTGCCTGTTTTCTTAAGCAGACACAACTCACCTACTTCTCCTCCTGGAGCCGCTTGTTGGTGGGGAAGCCCTGACGAGTCGATCACCGAGTGCAGCGGAGTTAAAGAAAACAGGCAAAGCTAGCAGATGTTTGACGGCTCGTCCTACGTGCTGGGACCCTGTAATGTACTATTGATGAACTTTGGTGCAGTTCTGAGCATTATTTGTGGCTAAAAGTGGCGTTTTGCGGTTGGACAGTGGATCCGCACAGCGCCGTGTGTGGCGATAGTGCGGTCTTTGCTGAAGTTGGTGGAACTCGTGAATCTAGCGGTCGGGTAAATTGATCTCTCGAGGGGGGGTCTGACTCGGTGTTACGGTGTGTTTGACCATGGCTTACACTTACGCCGGAATATCGCTTTAACATTTTGTGTTTAATATTTCACTGTTTGTGAACTTCAGCTCGCTACTTTGTGGATTATTGTTGTTGTTGTAACTTCGTCTCATTTTATTTGACTTTGACACCGTGTGTAATGTCCATAATCTCAGGGCAACAATTCCTAAATCACATGTTGGTTAGTTTTTAAGAATTCATTTAAATGTACTCGTCATTGAGCATCTGAATTGTGAACATTAGAATAAAGTAACATGAGTTTTTTTTTTTTTCGAGGAATCTGTCGAAGCTGTTAATGTAAATTGTCTGTGACTAAGCTTTAGTACATTTCATTGTGACATTTCTTCAATAATCTTTTTTATCTTTTACAAAATAATTTCTTGAATTTCCTGATTTAATGATTCAGAGTACTAAAGGACATCCAAGTTGCGAAGAAAATTGTCCTGGAGGCTGGAGCCCTCACTCTGATTGGAAACTTTATACTGTACAGTAGCCTAAAACAGCTAGGTGTAACTAGGTGTAATTGACTTAGTAGCCTAATTCTTTAATGTCAATAATACAATATTAGGTCACAACATTAAACTTTTCATGAAATTGTTAGAACAGCTCCAAGAAATCTGACATATCTCAGCCAATCCAATCAGCATCACTCCGGAGTTTCCCATGTCGGGTCCATTGGTTACACGTCAGTAATCTGACAGGAGGAACCGTGCGTCTGATCCCACGCCTACTATGCTGCGAAGTTTCGATATGATCCTCCAAACCACCCTCAGCAGCACAGTGACTGGAATCACAGCTATTCGCTCCCCGTCGTAGGAAACGACAACAGTGAGCTTGTCAGTACAAGAGGAGATGATACAACGCTGATTAAGCTGTTCGGCCCCTGTAACACCTTGCAGTATTTTTCAGTGTTCTTTTTGTCTTTACTGTCTTGGAGCAACTTTCCCCCGCTGGCGGACAGGAAACGACTGAAAGAACGTGTTTTACTCGGTTTTACCTGACAACGAGAAGAGAGGAGGGAGGAGAGCGCTCCGCAGCTGCTAGAAACAACAGCCTGGTGTTAGCCACATCGTTAGCAGTAAGCTACAAGGTGTGTAGCCTGTGTTCCTGTGTGTAACTTACTGTGAGGAGTCTGTGACGAGCCGTGTGCGGCGAGTCGCGTGTTCTAGTCCGTGAACCGTGGTCCGTAACCAGCAGCATGTGGTGTGTTGCAAGTGCTGCTGTTACTGTGTGTGATGTGCATTATCGGCACCATAGGGTAGCGGAGGGGAGAGGAGGGGAGGAGGGTTAACACCGGGCCATAGGTGTCGTAACCCATAAGTCCTTTAGGGGGCGACAGAAGTTACTCACTATAGCTTTAAATGAATGAGCAACGAAATGTTGAAATAGACGTATTTTAGCCCAGAAGTGTTCATTACGAATGTTTCTGGGGTTTGCAGAATCGTAGTGAACGTTTCCTGGTGGCGACTGGGTTGCGACACAGGACTCAAATCGAGGACGCCTGCGTTGAAGACTGTAACCTCTACATGGGACGGCGGCTTTAACCACTGAGCCACGCACCGCCCCCGTCATCTCCTTGTTTCTATTTACTATTTAACGTATACCAATCTAATTCGTAACCATGGTAACAGCAGTGGGGGGTTTTCCATCTGAGTAATGAAATGCATGACATCACTATGATGACATCATTGGAATGTTATTGTTATTTCCCCTGACCAGCTGTCCTTTGAAGTGTATGACATCACTATGACATCATCGGAATGTTAGGTTAAAAGGTTTAAAGACTAGAATCGATGTTCAGTTGCTGGTAGAACACGCAGTCTAGACAGAGACAGAGTTGCATACGCAAACAAACACACTTACTAAGTCGCTTCATTTTGGGTAAGATAACACTTGCGCAAAAATGAGTAAGCCTGTAAAACACAGTGCACGTGACGAAGAGTCTGAATTTACTCGGACAAAGAAGAATGAGAAACGGCTGTTTGACGAAAACAAGCAGCTGAAAAGACAAATTGCGGACTTCATCAAAAATGAAAATTCTGCAAAAAAGACTGCGATTGAGTATGGTAAACTGCAGCAGAAAGTGAAAGAACTAGAACTGCTTGCTGGCAATCTCAGAAATGACCTACAGCAGACCAAATCTAAGTATGCCAAGGAAAAGTCTGAGAAAATCCATCTTAAGACTGATCTAGAGCAGAGAAATCTGAATCTGGAGTCGAAAAACCACGACCTCCAGAACAAATACTCTGTGGAGAAGTCGATGCGAACGCTGTTGGAACAGCAACTGGAGAAGTTTGACGAAATCAAAGAGGAAAGGGACAAACTGGCTACGAATAATAACACTTTGAGTCATAAGGTTGAAGAGCTCTCAGGGTACAAACAGTGTACCAGCAAGTCAGTGCAAGAACTGAAACAGCTGGTACGACAGAAGGACGCCGAACATGACAAAACAAAACACGAGTTGTGTGATGTCAGATCTGAGATTAAACACTTACACAAATCGATGGAAAGCATGAAAAAGGAAAAAGATAAACATGAGGGCGCACACGTAAAAGTTTTGGAAATGAGAGATCAAATCAAAGGATATCAAAAACAAATTGATTTTGAGAGGACAGTCAACTATAAAGTCAATAGAGAAAACCGCGAGCTCTTGGTTGCTCTTGATATCCAAAGACAAAGAACAGTAGACGCAGAACAAAAGGCTGATCTGGGAAAGCAGGCTTGTAAAGAAAAAGACGAGGAAATAGATTGTCACCATAAAGAGTCAAAAAAACAACGTCTCCTCATAAGTAAACTGGAAGAGGAGGTTACCAAATTTAATGACCTGAAACATAAACTTCAAAACCTAGATGAAACAGACATTGCATTCAGCCATGCAAAAGACAGGGTAATCATTAACATGAGGAATGAGTTGAAGGAGATGGAGTTTGAGATTGGACGCCTAAATATGTATATTTCATCTCAAAAGGTTACAGGAGAGCTCGCCTTTAAAAACCTGTCCACAGCTCAGATAAAAATCCGTGACTTAGAGAAAACAAATCAGAATTTAATTAGTGAAATCCAAATCAATAAAACTGATATCATGTCAAAGACATCCAACATCGTCAAGTTCGAGAGGAAATATCGCTGTGCGAAAAAGCAGTTGGAACGACTGAAAGTCCAGCTGTCAGAAATAAAGATAAAACAGCAGACTTGTGCGACCTCTGCTGATAGAGACCAGGCTGTGACAAACAAAACCCTGGCCAATGTATCAGCAGAGCGGGACCAGTTGAAGAAACAGCTGACACAAACACAAGGTCTTTTATTCGCACAGCAACAGAGGGTGAACCTCCAGGAAGCTGAAAGACTCAGACAAAAAAGTGAAGAGAAAGTGATGGATCAGGAACTCAGGATTGCCAGGTTAAGCATGAAAGACCTTGAGCAAAATAATAGGATAGTGCTAACGCAAATGTTGAAGAAACCTTTCTCAAGACCCAAGTCATGCAGCAGCGCAAGCATCCTCTACCAGAAACCCAAGGTAAAGGAACCCTGCCTGCAGGCAACCAGTCCAAAGGAGGAAAAGGAGAAGGAAACTGAGAAGGAAACTGAGAAGGAAACTGAGCTGAAGCGCAAGTTGGATGAGGCACTGATGAAGTTGCATGAGCGTCGTTGGGACATCAGAAAACTGAAGGAAAAAAATAAGTCTTTACAGGGACAGCTTATGGCATATGTTCTCGCTCAAAGCACCTGTAATGAGGAGAATTTTGTGCTGCAAGATGAGTTGAGGAACATCAAATTAGAGATTTGGGAGAAATCAAAGGCCAAACCTGCGCCCCCTGTCTCCTCGAAGAACCAAGCCCCCCCTGAGGAAAAGCCTGTGACTGGTACATCAAGACGAACGCGCATTGTACTACCATCCACCAATCTCCAGTATGATAAAGACAAATTAAAGACTCCCCTTCTCCCCCCGATCCAGGGAAAACCCTGTCGCCCCTCTGAGGGCAAATCAGGTCATGGATTAAGAAATACTCCCAGCACACGGACCAATCAGCCTCCACATAGACCACCGATTATCTTGCCTCCACTTAGAAAATGAAAAACAACACCTCCTAGTATGATGCACTCATGCTAGAAATGAATGGGTTCAGTGTTGGGATTGGGTTTTCTCCAGGTGCTCTGGTTTCTCCCAACTATTTTGTTAAACATCTAACAAAAAAAAGACAATTTGTCCAGTTCAATTTCATCATCTGCTCTGTTATGTTGTTCTCAGTAGCATAAACATGATGTCAGCAAATGATCAATATACAGTAGCTGAATAACTGCACTGGACAAATCTGGTCACAGATTAAGACAAACTGCCCAAACACTGTCCCCAACAGCTTCAAGATAGACGACCAAAGATCCTGCACCTTGCCAGATGAAAAACAACATCTCCTAGTATGATGCACTCATGCTAGAAAGAAATGGATTCAGTGTCGGGATTGGGTTTTCTCTAGGTGCTCTGGTTTCTCCCACCTATTTTGTTAAACATCTAACAATTTGTCCAATGGACTTATGTTAAATGTTGTGTGTTGTGATGTATGTTGTTTTTACTACTACTTGCTGCGAAACCAATTAATAAAGACTCTTGAACTTGAACTTGAACTTGAACTTGAATCCAATTTCATTCTGTTAATTATGTTGTTCTAGTGACATACATTAATTAATATGGATGGTATCAGTAAATTATCAACAATTTCCTGAATAATTGCACTTTATACTCCCAACACACTGACACCGACAAATCAACTCTGCTGGTTTTGCTGTGTATCAGCGTCCACTCTAAGTCCAAACCCAGAGCAGATGTCCCGGAGATGCAACAGAGCGAGAGGAATATCCATTTCTCCAAATATGATCAATAAGAACAATTCTTTGATAAGTCGCTGGTAGTCTTCAGTTGTCTGATGAATGCCTCACAGCAGGCTTCTTATGGGAACATTTTTCGGTAAACCGAAGTTCGGGTTAGAATAACATTAGAATAAAGTAGGCTAACATGAGTTTTTTTTTTCCGAGTACCGTAATCTGTCGAAGCTGTTAATGTAAATTGTCTGTGACTAAGCTTCAGTAGCCTACATTTCATTGTGACATTTCTTCAATAATCTTTTTTTATCTTTTACAAAATAATTTCTTGAATTTCCTGATTTAATGATTCAGAGTACTAAAAGGACATCCAAGAAGGGCAATTGCAAAGAAAAGAGTCCTGGAGCTCTCACTCTGATTGGAAACTTTATACTGTACAGTAGCCTAAAACAGCAAGAATAAAACACAGGACCTTTAAGGCTCATTGGTTCAGTTCTATAAGAAAAGACAGATAAACTGACTTCTGTAACTCTTTAATGTCAATAATACAACAATATTCAGCTACATCCTACACTTTTGGTTCCAACAGAAATGTTCAAATTTCCATGATAAGTGCACCTGTCACTGAGCAGTCTGAATTATGAACATTGAAATAAAATGAGATCATCATAACGTTTTTTTTTCTTGTTACCTTAATGGAATTTGTCTGTGATTAAAAAGCTTCAGTAAATGTTTTATTGTGAACTGTGTTTAGTCCCTTTTTAAAATAAAATAATATCACAATTGTTTTTAAACAAAAATAAGTTATTGAATTTCCTGATTTAATGTTTCAGTGCAAAGGACATCCAAGAAGGGCAGTTGCAAAGAAAATTGTCCTGGAGTCGTCACTCTGATTGGAAACTTTATACTGTACAGTAAAACAGCAAGAATAAAACACAGGACCTTTAAGGCTCATTGGTTCTATAAGAAAAGACAGACAAGGTGTAACTGACTTCTGTAACTCTTTAATGTCAATGATAGGCTACAACAATATGTATTCAGCTCACATCCTACACTTTTGGTTCCAACAGCTCCAACAAATAACAGAGAGAAGAGAAGTCTGGGTCAGGTTGTGTTGTCCCATGTTGTAGCCTATGTAGGCTATTGTGACCTTTCTCCTCCTATAGAAAGTCACTCGCTGTTGCTGTCGTTTAGTTTGGAACTTCTTTGTTGTTGCACGTTGATCCGCAGCGTCCTTGTGAGCACACACCGTTGATGAGTAAAAGAATCTGATTCAACCCGGAGCTGTTGGCTGGGGCAGGTGACGTCATACAGGTGATATCTCAGCCAATCCAATCAGCATCACACTCCGGTCTTTCCAGTTGCCGGCCTATGGCCAGTCACACCTCAACAATCCGCCCAGAGGAACTGTTGCGCTCATCTGATCCCACGCCTGCTATGCTGGTGGTAAATTTGGAAATCATTTCCCAAGACACCTTCAGAAGCGCAGTGGCTGGAATCACAGCTATTTGCACCCCGTGGAAGTAAACGACAACATTGAGTCCAAACCCAGAGGAGATGTATGAGCAGAGATGGAACAGAACACGGGGAATATCCATTTTTGAAAAAAATATTTGGTGATCAGTGAGAACAACGATATTCTTTGATAGGTGTCGCTGTGAGGTCTGATGATTAGGCTACCAGGTGTTTCCTTTATATGTAAAAAGTTAGGTTTGGCCTCTAGAAAATGTAGAAAATGTTCAAATTTCCATGATAAGTGCACCAGTCACTGAGCAGTCTGAATTATTAACATAGAAATAAAATAAGATCATCATAACGTTTTTTTTCTTGTTACCTTAATGGAATTTGTCTGTGATTAAAAAGCTTCAGTAAATTTTATCGTGAACTTTGTTTAATTATTATTATTATTTTTAATTAATATCACAATTGTTTTTAAACAAAATAATCTATTGAATTTCCTGATTAAATGTTTCAGTGCAAAAGTATCATCTTATATTTGGAACGGTAAACACCCTCGGCTGCGGAAAGCATTTCTCCAAAGACCCAAGCAGGCAGGAGGAATGGCTCTGCCTAACTTCCAATATTACTACTGGGCAGCAAACATTAGGTGTTTATTATTTTGGAGACATTTCCATCTCGAACCCTCATCCCCGGCTTGGGTGACAATGGAGGTTTTTGATAGTAAACCTGTTTCCTTACCTGCCCTCTTAGGTACAGCACTTCCACTTGCGTCGGATATTCCCAAGAGCAACCCGGTAGTTAAACATTCCTTGCTAATCTGGGGCCAATTTAGGAAAAGTTTTGGTCTACAGCTTTTCTCGCTTAAAAGCCCAATTGCTGCTAACCATTTATTTGCTCCTTCAATGGTTGATGGCGCATTTAAGATTTGGTACAGAAAAGGTTTGAGGTGCTTTGAAGATTTATACATTGATAATTGTTTTGCTAACTTTTCTCAGTTAACAGAAACTTTTGGTATTGCCAAATCCCACTTTTTTATATTTTTGCAAATCAGAAATTTTGTACAGCGCTTAACGGCCCAATTTCCCTATAAGCCCCCAGCCAACCCTGTTGATATTTTTCTCTCTGTTGACCCCACTTCTAAAGGTATCATGTCCAATTTATATAACCTTATTTCCAAACTGCACTGCTCTTCAATTGCAGCCATAAGAACTGCTTGGGAACAGGACCTAAATTATACCTTTACAGAGGACACATGGGACTCTGTGCTTGATCGGATACACTCTTCTTCCATGTGTTCTCGACATGCACTTTTGCAATTTAAAGTAGTGCATCGTATTCACATATCAAAAACAAAATTGGCACGTATGTATCCCGATGTTGACCCTACATGTGATAAGTGTAAAGGCGCACCTGCCTCACTCTACCACATGTATTGGACATGTCCTTCCTTAGTTAACTTTTGGACATCAGTCTTCCATGCTTTCTCAGAAATCCTTCCTCATCGAATTGAACCCAATCCCTTGACTGGCATTTTTGGCATTGCTCCAGGTTTGAATTTACCTAAAGCTATGCTCAATTTTCTGGCTTTTGCCTCTTTACTAGCCCGACGTTCTATTTCACTCAAGTGGAAAGACCCAGCTCCGCCATCCTACTCACACTGGCTCAGAGACATGATATCCTGTATGAATCTAGAGAAGATTAGATACACTATTCGGGGATCAGAGAACAAATTCTACAAGATATGGCGCCCCTTTTTGGTATTTTATGAGGAACCTTCAACAATAATTTCTGAGTAGCCCCCCCCCCCCCCCTCTTTTTTTTTTCTTTCTTTCTTTTTTCTTTTATATTAATTTTTGTATTTACTTGAATAACATGGATCTGTACTTGTTTTTTGTTTTTTTCAAAATATCTATTTAGTTATTTATTTTATTTTTTTTCATTCATCTAATTATTTTCTAAGGTCGTTAGTCTTTATTTCGTTCTTTTTAATTTCTATTACACCTATTTACAAGTTTATTCCATGTCAATGGTTGTATATGTGTGTCCATGTTCAGATGTTTGGACCGAGGGTCGTGTTGTGTCATGGGTGGATGTTGTACAAAAAAAATCTAAAATGTTTTTTTTACCTGTACAGTGTTTCTCTTATACATACTCTGTCATCAATAAAAAGACCATTGAAAGAAATGTTTCAGTGCAAAGGACATCCAAGAAGGGCAGTTGCAAAGAAAATTGTCCTGGAGCTCTCACTCTGATTGGAAACGTTATACTGTACAGTATAGCCTAAAACAGCAAGAATAAAACACAGGACCTTTAAGGCTCATTGGTTCAGTTCTATAAGAAAAGACAGACAAGGTGTAACTGACTTCTGTAACTCTTTAATGTCAATAATACAACAATATGTATTCAGCTCACATCCTACACTTTTGGTTCCAACAGCTCCAACAAATCTAACAGAGAGAAGAGAAGTCTGGGTCAGGTTGTGTTGTCCCATGTTGTTGCCTATGTAGGCTATTGTGACCTTTCTCCTCCTATAGAAAGTCACTCGCTGTTGCTGTCGTTTAGTTTGGAACTTCTTTCTTGTTGCACGTTGATCCGCAGCGTCCTTGTGAACACACACCGTTGAGTAACATGAAAAGAGTCTGATTCAACCTGGAGCTGTTGGCTGGGGCAGGTGACATCATACAGGTGATATCTCAGCCAATCCAATCAGCATCACACTCCGGTCTTTCCAGTTGTCGGTCTATGGCCAGTCACACCTCAATAATCCGCCCAGAGGAACTGTTGCGCTCATCTGATCCCACGCCTGCTATGCTGCTAAGTTTGGAAATCATTTCCCAAGACACCTTCAGAAGCACAGTGGCTGGAATCACAGCTATTTGCACCCCGTGGAAGGAAACGACAACATTGAGTCCAAACCCAGAAGAGATGTATGAGCAGAGATGGAACAGAACACGGGGAATATCCATTTTTGAAAAAATATTTGGTGATCAGTGAGAACAACGATATTCTTTGATAGGTGTCGCTGTGAGGTCTGATGATTAGGCTACCAGGTGTTTCCTTTATATGTAAAAAGTTCGGTTTGGCCTCTAGAAAATGTAGAAAATGTTCAAATTTCCATGATAAGTGCACCAGTCACTGAGCAGTCTGATGAACATTGAAATAAAATAAGATCATCATAACGGTTTTTTTTTTCTTGTTACCTTAATGGAATTTGTCTGTGATTAAAAAGCTTCAGTAATTTTTTTATTGTGAACTGTGTTTAGTCCCTTTTTAAAATAAAATAATATCACAATTGTTTTTAAACAAAAATAATTTATTGAATTTCCTGATTAAATGTTTCAGTGCAAAGGACATCCAAGAAGGGCAGTTGCAAAGAAAATTGTCCTGGAGTCGTCACTCTGATTGGAAACTTTATACTGTACAGTAAAACAGCAAGAATAAAACACAGGACCTTTAAGGCTCATTGGTTCTATAAGAAAAGACAGACAAGGTGTAACTGACTTCTGTAACTCTTTAATGTCAATAATAGGCTACAACAATATGTATTCAACTCACATCCTACACTTTTGGTTCCAACAGCTCCAACAAATAACAGAGAAAAGAGAAGTCTGGGTCAGGTTGTGTTGTCCCATGTTGTTGCCTATAGGCTATTGTGACCTTTCTCCTCCTATAGAAAGTCACTCGCTGTTGCTGTCGTTTAGTTTGGAACTTCTTTCTTGTTGCACGTTGATCCGCAGCGTCCTTGTGAACACACACCGTTGATGAGTAACATGAAAAGAGTCTGATTCAACCTGGAGCTGTTGGCTGGGGCAGGTGACGTCATACAGGTGATATCTCAGCCAATCCAATCAGCATCACACTCCGGTCTTTCCAGTTGTCGGTCTATGGCCAGTCACACCTCAATAATCCGCCCAGAGGAACTGTTGCGCTCATCTGATCCCACGCCTGCTATGCTGGTGGTAAATTTGGAAATCATTTCCCAAGACACCTTCAGAAGCACAGTGGCTGGAATCACAGCTATTTGCACCCCGTGGAAGTAAACGACAACATTGAGTCCAAACCCAGAGGAGATGTATGAGCAGAGATGGAACAGAACACGGGGAATATCCATTTTTGAAAAAATATTTGGTGATCAGTGAGAACAACGATATTCTTTGATAGGTGTCGCTGTGAGGTCTGATGATTAGGCTACCAGGTGTTTCCTTTATATGTAAAAAGTTCGGTTTGGCCTCTAGAAAATGTTCAAATTTCCATGATAAGCACCTGTCACTGAGCAGTCTGAATTATGAACATTGAAATAAAATAAGATCATCATAACGTTTTTTTTTTCTTGTTACCTTAATGGAATTTGTCTGTGATTAAAAAGCTTCAGTAAATTTTATCGTGAACTTTGTTTAATTTTTTAAATTCATATCACAATTGTTTTTAAACAAAATCATTTATCGCAGTTCCTGATTAAATGTTTCAGTTCAAAGGACATCCAAGAAGGGCAGTTGCAAAGAAAATTGTCCTGGAGCTCTCACTCTGATGGCTCACACTGTGAACTTCATATAAAACAGCAAGAATAAAACACAGGAGGTTCAGTTCTATAAGAAAAGACAGACTATATTGACTTAGTAATTCTTTAATGTCAATAATACAATATTAGGTCATAACCTTTAACTTTTCATGAAATTGTTAGAACAGCTCCTACAAATATCATAACATATCTCAGCCAATCCAATCAGCATCACTCCGGAGTTTCATGTCGGGTCTATTGGTTACACGTCAGTAGTCTGCCCAGAGGAACTGCTCTGTGCGTCTGATCCCACCCCTACTATGCTGCTAAGTTTCGATATGATCCTCCAAACCACCTTCAGCATCACAGTGACTGGAATCACAGCTATTCGCTCCCCGTCGTAGGAAACGACAACAGTGAGCTGGTCAGTATCAGCGTCCACTCTAAGTCCAAAGCCAGAGCAGATGTCCCGGAGATGCAACAGAGCGCGAGGAATATCCATTTCTCCCAAATAGTCGGTGATCAGTAGCCTATAGACTAAGAGCAATGATTTGATACGTGTGCCGCTGTTAGTTGCCAGTTGTGTGATGAATGTCTCACAGCAGGCTGCTTTGAATCTGAAATCTCGAAGTGTACCTGTTTAACGTTCTGCACACTGTTGTTTGTGAACTTCAGCTCGGTAGGCTACTTTGTGTTTAATTGTTGTTTTTAAAGATGTAACTTTGTTTCATTTCACCTGACTGTCACACCTTTTGTCCATATTATGCGTAATCTCACAGGTAGGATACAATTGGGCTATATAATATTTAGCAAATGGCACGTCATGCTCCTCTTCTGGATAGGCTACAAGTCATTCACTGGTGGCTGTTTTTCAAAGACAAAAATGACAAATGTAAACACTATGTGTTTATGATTATGCTCAGTGTTGTTTGTGAACTTCACCTCGGTACTTCGTGGTTTATTATTAAAGTTGTTCGTATCGTTTTATTTGACTTGGCACTGTGTGTAATGTCCATATCTCAGGAGCACAAATAGGCTAAATCATTTGGCCTATAACACAAAAAGAAAACAACAACTTTATTCGGCTACAGCTCTCCGGATCTTTCAGGCACCGAGGAACACATTGAACACCGGAGTACCATTTGTTTTTGCCTCGTCGGCGAGATAATTCGGATTTGTTGTGCCGCCCTCTCCCTGTTGAATGATCTCAGCAAGTCCCTTTTGTCATGTCTCCATGTGAGCAGAGCAGGGTGAGCAGGGTAGCATGAACCAAGAGGGACTGAAGGGCGGCATGAAATCTCGAATTTTATTCGAGATTTCAGGAGCCTGCTGTGAGACATTCATCACACTGGCAACTACCGGCACCCATATGAAAAATATCGTTGCTCTTACTGATCACCGAATATTTTTGGATAAATGGATCTATCTCCGGGACATTTGCTCGCATTTTGACTTCGGCTATCCAGCTCACTGTTGTCGTTTCCCATACGACGGAGCGAATAGCTGTAATTCAGTTAGGATACCATGCTGTTTAAGATGAAGAGAAATCAGGATATTCAATAAATTATTTTGTATGCAAGCTTCTTAGTCACAGACAATTTTCATGATCATGTTACTTTATTCTAATGTTCATAGCCTAATTAAGACTGCTCATTGTGAAATGTGTAAATTTGAAGATTTTCTTATTAAAGCTATAAGCTTGAAACTTGGACTTGACCTGTCTTTTCTGAGAGATGTAATATGAATCAGCAGACTGAATGATGGCAGCTGATCACCAGCTCACTTTATTTAACAAAGTCACTCTCCATGTTCATGACCACTGCGTCAGAGGTGAAGCAGCAGTGTGATGAATGTCTCAGCCTCATAGCAGGCTTCTGGTAACGTGAAGAATCTCGGTTAAGCCTACCGAAATATCTCGCCGACCAAATTGATCCGCAGAGCAGAGGTGTGTGCATGTCATATTGCTGACGCACTAGGTGTTCAGTGTGTAAACTGAAACGAAGTTACAACTTTAATAACAACAATAAACCACAAAGTAGCCAGATGAAGTTCGCAAACAACAGTGAGCATAACATTAAACACATAGCCTAATGTTTATACATTTATCATTTTTACGTTTTGAAAAATGAATCGATCACTATGTGAATGACGTTTGGTTTGGAACTTCATCGTAACCGAAAAAAAGTTCCATAAGTAGGCTACTGGCCTGCTGTGAGGCATTCATCAGACAACTGAAGACTACCAGCGATTTATCAAAGAATATCATTATTCTTATTGATCACCAACTATTTGGGAAAAATGGATATTCCTCGCGCTCTGTTGCATCTCCGGGACATCTGCTCTTTGGACTTAGAGTGGACGCTGATACTGACCAGCTCACTGTTGTCGTTTCCTACGACGGGGAGCGAATAGCTGTGATTCCAATCACTGTGCTGCTGAGGGTGGTTTGGAGGATCATATCGAAACTTAGCAGCATAGAAGGCGTGGGATCAGACGCACGGAGCAGTTCCTCCGGGCAGATTACTGAGGTGTAGCCTAATCGATAGACCCGACACGGGAAACTCCGGAGTGATGCTGATTGGCTGAGAGACATCACCTGTGTGACCAGCTGCCCCAGCCAACAGCTACAGATTCTTAAAAAAGGGATCTTTTTATGATGACATAAACTGGAGCAAAGCTTGGTTGACAAGAAATTGAAACAATGCAGCACCTTTTCTATAAATGCATGTACTCTAAAACATTCTGGACTGCAATTGAACACTTCATAAGAAGAACAACCGGACAAGTGATCACCCTACAAGAAAAGGACTTTTTTTTTTTTTTTTGAAAACAACAAGCTGGACAAAGACACAACATTTTTTATTCAACTGGTAATACTTATGGCCAAATTTCATACCCACAAAAAAAATGGACAGAATCAAAACCCAGCCTGGATCATTTCACACAAGAAATTCTCCAATATGCAACTACAATAAGAGACATTAAAAACAAAAAAAGCTACGAAAACGAACTTTATTTTTGAAAGATTTAATATAGCCCCTCTATAAGAATTTTTTTTGTTAGGAATATAACTCATCTGGCAATGTTTACTTTTCTATTATTCTATTTTTCTGTATTGTCATTTTTTTATATTGTCATTGTCATTTTTGTTTCCTTTTCCCATTATCCCCATGTTTGCTTTGTCTTTATGATTATGTAAATAAATAAAAAATCTTTAAAAAAGGCGTAGGCTACAGCTGCACTTCTTTTTTTCTCCGCAATTTTAACTTTGTCTATTTGTTTATTTTTTCCCTCCTCTTCAATTCACTTGTTCTAGTTTTTTTTCTTCAACTAGTGGACTATAAGATTAGAGTAGCTGAGAGCTGATCACCAGCTCACTTTATTTAACAAAGTCACTCTCCATGTTCATGACCACTGCGTCAGAGGTGAAGCAGCAGTGTGATGAATGTCTCAGCCTTCTGTTAACGTGAAGAATCTCGGTTAAGCCTACCGAAATATCTTCAATCAAATTGATCCGCAGAGGTGTGTGCATGTCATGACGCAATTAGGTGTTCAGTGTGTAAAATGAGACGAAGTTACAACTTAAATAACAACAATAAACCACAAAGTAGCCAGATGAAGTTCGCAAACAACAGTGAGCATAACATTAAACACATAATGTTTATACATTTGTCATTTTTACGTTTTGAAAAATCATCACCAGTGAATGACGTAACCCGAACTTTGGTTTACCGAAAAATGTTCCCATAAGTATATCCTGCTGTGAGGCATTCATCAGACAACTGAAGACTACCAGCGATTTATCAAAGAATATCATTGTTCTGATTGATCACCGACTATTTTGGAGAAATGGATGTTACTCGCGCTCTGTTGCATCTCCGGGACATCTGCTCTGGGTTTGGACTTAGAGTGGACGCTGATACTGACCAGCTTGTCGTTTCCTACGACGGGGAGCGAATAGCTGTGATTACAGTCACTGTGCTGCTGAGGGTGGTTTGGAGGATCATATCGAAACTTAGCAGCATAGTAGGGGTGGGATCAGACGCACGGAGCATGTCCTCCGGGCAGATTACTGAGGTGTAACCAACAGACCCGACATGGGAAACTCCGGAGTGATGCTGATTGGATTGGCTGAGAGACATCACCTGTGTGACGTCAGCTGTCCCAGCCAACAGCTACAGACTCTTAAAAGAAAGGCTTACAGCGCTTCTTTTTTTCTCCGCAATTTTAACTTTGTCTATTTGTTTTTTCCTTCCTCTTCAGTCCACTTGTTCTAGTTTTTTTTTTCTTCAACTAGTGCACTACGAAGACTATAAGATTGGAGAAGCCTAAGCACTTTCTGAGAGAAAGTGATTCAACAGCATGGGAGGTGTTCTGTGACTCTCATGGGGAGGACATCGACAGCCTCACAGAATGTATCACTGAATATACATCCCAACTTCTGTGTGGAAAACATTGTACCCACCAGGACTAGGCCTATGTTGTTTTTCCAACAACAAACCATGGATGACTGCTGACAAGGGCTCTCCTGGAGGAGAAGAAGAGTGCCTTTAGGTCAGGAGGAGGAGCTGAAGGCTGTGCAGAGGGAGCAAAAGCCACCCCACACCCTGACCCCTCAACACAGGCAGCTGTCCCTCACATCACTGCAGGTGAGGAATCAGCTCAGAAGGCACCAGGTCCTGACGGCATCAGCTCCAGGCTCCTGAAGTCCTGTTCCCACCAGCTCTACAGTGGTTGAGCACATCTGGCACCAGTGCCTCAGCCTCAAGGATCTCAGCAGCTACAGGCCGGTGGCACTAACATCCCATGTGATGAAGACCCTGGAGAGGCTGGTCTTGGTGCATCTCCACCTCCTGGTGGGTCCATGGATGTACAGTACCCTCTACAGTTTGCCTATCAGCAGGATCTGGGTGGACGATGCTGTCGTTGACCTCCTACATAGAGCTCTTTCTCACCTGGAGAAACCTGCGAGTACTGTGAGAGTCATGTTTTTTGATTTCTCTGGTGATTTCAGTATAAGAAAACCTGAGATCCTGAGGGAGAAGCTTGAACTCTCAGGAGTGGACCATCACCTCATGGATACTGGACTATCTCACTAACCATCCACATGTGTGTCTGACTCGGTTGTCTGCAGCATGGGGGCCCCACAGTGGCCCCACAGGGGACGGTTTTGGCTCCATTCCTCTTCATCCTCTATCCTCTCTGATTGGGGACTCTGATTGTTGACCAATGCCTGAGGAATCACTATCCCCAAATGGGACTACACATACTGACCCGGACTTGTCTTCTCTCTGTCTGATTTGTTGGAGCTGTTGGAACCACTTCATGTAAAGTTTATAGCTGTGAGCTGAATACATATTGACATTAAAGAATTACAGAAGTCAGTTACACCTTGTCTTTTCTTACAAGCCTTAAAGGTCCTGTGTTTTATTCCTGCTGTTTTATATGAAGTTCACAGTGTGAGAGCCAACCAGAGTGAGGGCTCCAGGACTCTTTTCTTTGCAACTGCCCTTCTTGGATGTCCTTAACTCTGAAACATGACGTTCTCCCGAAAATTTCGGTTTGCCTGAATACAGGAGTGGGGGATATACAGTATTTTCAGATATAGTTTGGATTTCAGTAGAGGCCTTACAGAGATTCTATATATTAAAGGAAATCAACTGGTAATCCTCAGACTGGAGACTACCAGCGAGTAGCGACACATATCAAAGAATATTTTTCTCAATGATCACTGAATCTGATTGGATTGAAAGTCTCCAGTTTATTTTATATTGCTGTATTAAAATAGCTACTGTTAAAGAGGAAAAATATTGAAGACACATCACCTGGTTGGAAATTAGATTCTACATATTAAAGGAAACCAACTGGTAATCATCAGACTACTGGAGACTACCAGCGACCTATCAAAACTGTTCTCATAGATCACTGAATATTTTGCAAAAATGGATATTCTCCGTGCTCTGTTCCATCTCTGCTCATACATCTGCTCTGGGTTTGGACTTAGAGTGGATGCTGATGCTGATCAGCTCAATGTTGTCATTTCCTACCACGAGCTGCAAGTAGCTGTGATTCCAGCCACTGTGCTGCTCAAAGTGGTTTGGAAAATGATTTCTAAACTTAGCAGCATAGTAGGCGTGGGATCAGACGCACGGCGGAGCAGTTCCTCTGTGCCGAGTACTGAGGTGTGACCATGGACTGGCAAATGGAAACACTGGAGTGTGATGCTGATCGGATTGGCTGAGATACCACCTGTATGACGTCATCTGCCCCAGCCAACAGCTCCAGGTTGAAATGGGAAAGAAGTTCCAACAGCTTCATATTGACAAGAGTCAACACACACAACCTGGGACTACACATACTGACCCGGACTTGTCGTCTCTCTGTCTGATTTGCTGTTGGAACAATTTCATGCAAAGTTTATGGTTGTGACCTCATATTGTATTATTGACATTAAAGAAATACAGAAATCAGTTACACCCTGTCTGTCTTTCTCAACCAATGAGCCTTAAAGGCCCTGTGTTTTATTCTTGCTGTCTTATATGAAGTTTCCAATCATAGTGAGGCTCCAGGACTCTTTTCTTTGCAACTGCCCTTCTTTGATGCCCTTTACTCTGAAAAATTCAAGAAATTATTTTATGTAAGAGACCAAAGTAAAATGGTAGCCTACTCATTAACATTGTGTTCACAAACTCAGTGGGGTAATCTCAACTATCACACTAGGAAACCTGACAATCTCATAAAATGCCCTTTTAGTCACTGCAGGCTGACTGCCGGTTGACCACTGCTGAGGGTCACTTGTGAAATAAAGGACAGGATGGAGCTGTCACATTTACACTGAAGACATCATGGAGATGACATGACAGAAACAGAAACTCCACACCAACACTCTTCTTTTATTTCAGTTGAGAGATTATAGCGGTGGTGAGCCTTGTGCTGATTTAAGACTTAGACTAAGACGATCCCCTCAAACTAAACAGATGGAAGAAAACTTAATTGTTATTGTTAAAAATAACAAATATTTGTCACATAGACTCTTCATACAGCATAGTACTGTACTGTAAGTATAAAAAAAAACAACAGCAAAACAACAACAACACTGGTATTGGTTAAAAATGAATTAGACAAATTAAAAGTAAAATATAAAGAATATATATTTGAAGAGCTTTTCTAGCTTTATCTTTGTGGCAGAACTAATGTTTTTTAATTCCAATGTCAGCAGGACATTGTGATATGAACTGTGAGTGTTTGCGATAATACAAATCATCCTAAGGGAACATTCACTGTAAAGATTAATGTCACAATGAGTAAAATTGTGACATCTAGTGGAAAGAAACTGTATCTGCTGTGTTTACAATCCAGTAACAGCTGCAGGTCTGATCAGTAAAATAAAATGTCTTTGTACTATGCACAATGAAATCAAGTTGATGCAGTAGCACAGAACTTCATATAACTTCATATACATATAGTCTATTTGTATAACTTTTGTAAAAGAAAAAAAAAACATCTGTAAAAAAAAAGTTGTGTAAAGCCTGCGAAGCCAGTTCAGGCAGACGACTCAAACTGTGCCCATCCTGATCAGCTGCAGCTTTGTTCTCATTTCACAGTTGTCTGACTGAACTCAGTTATATTGCACAAAGGTTTGCACTACACACATAATATTACACAGTTTAGGGTATTATATTGCACCTGTACAGGACAAACTTGGTTATATGTACTTCCTGTTTTTCCTGTATTGTTTGAGGAAAGCAGAGCTGGATCAAGTATCTGTCCAAAACTCACTCAGCTGCCATTATTCAATCTGCTGGTTCATGTTACAATGTCTGTTTCAGCTCGGTTCTCAGAAATATGTAAAAATAAATAAATAAAATAAAGGCTTTGTCTTCCTGGAAAACCCATCGAAGCATCCACTGACAGTATCTTTCTCTGTCTATCGCAACAAAACACACTTTGGTGCATAAATCTGCAACCACTGTCCATAACAGATGATTCAAAGGTTGTTGACTGAATGTTACCACCTCAGGATGAATTGCATCAACTCTTTTTTGCTAACCTGAAAATTTCTCACAGGTCAAAAAAGCAGTGACCAATCTGGTAACACGTGCAATATTCTAACGGCTAACACTTGAAACAAAGAGCCTCAGCACAGTCTGACATCTAGTGGGCAGAAACTGTATCTGCTGTGTGAACCCCTCACACCTCACCCTAAGGTTTACAGTCCAGTAACAACATCAGCTTTTGTTGCAGGTCTGATCAATAGTTTAATTTTTTTTTTTCAAAGAAAAACTGTAAAAACAGGTCATATTTTCAAAGTGAAATACAGTAAAGCAAAGTACCGCAGCATGAGATTTACTTACTTTAGTGGATGGATCGCTGGTTTATTTTTATATTTGGAAATGAAAGCCTGTGGTTCCTCCTTGTGGTTTAAGTGTGGCACTGCTCTAAATTATTAACTGGAGGAGACTGGCCTGTCAACCGTATGTATCTTTACCATCAACCATTTATGTCACTGCTTTGTTCTTTGCTCTGATGCTAATTTTCAGTAGATAGAGATCATAAAGATGTGACAGTTCTGTTTGGATTTGTTTGATACAGATTTGAATTGTCAGTAAGTACGCGTTTAATTCTGCCAGTTTGGCTGAAGTCAAAATGTTTCCACAGTTATAATGTGGGTTATCAGATCAAATTATTTTCCTGATGTGCTGGACTGCGATGTACCAAGTTAGAAATCCACTCCTGTGTTATAGTCGCAGTCTTTTCTGTATTACCTGCTCCCTGTTAAAGACTCTTGTAACCACACTGAACCTAATTTGCCTGTGTTGTTTTTACGTGATGCCTAGATTAGGTTTGCATCCTGCGCCTCAACAAACAGCAGAATGACTCAGCAGAGGCACAAACAACTCCACATTACCAAATTTAGCCATGTCACTGATAGCACACATATTATTAAAGTCAACGGCGCATAAAAGCTTAGTACTGACACAAAACTCAATTTGCATTTATCCTGGGAACTGATGTATATGTGATGTAAATTTGTGTTTTTAAATGAAGGGAAGATGGCTTTATAATTGCTATATTTGCGTTCAGATTATTAGTTCTTTCAAAACAGATAAGACCAATAAGAATCATTCTTAATGCTCCAATTGTTTTTCCCTGTTAAGGGTTTTCCAAGGAGTTTTTTCTCAGTTTCTTCAGATGTGAGGGTCAGAGGTCAGAAGATGTTGTAATGGTGCTATGTAAAGCCCTTCGAGACAAACTCTTAAATAAAATGGGCTGTACAAATAGAATTGCCTTGCCTTGCCTCACGTTAATCTAATGTCCAGTGCTTTGAACATTGAGTCATTTTGTGGTAAACTGATAACTTTTTGTAGAGGCAAACTAATTATAAAGTCACTGTATTATCTTATCTGGTGCTTTTTATCCCCATGATAATGATTTTAACATAACACTTAAAACAATTTTACACAACATTTCAAAACAAACAAACAAACATACAAGTGTTTAACTTTTTGCAAATGTATTTTCAAATGGGCCTGTTGTTCAGATGAAACAACATCACGAAATTAAAGTCATAGGGTGGATTAAGACACGTACACTCTCCCACACGGACAAACAAACACAATGTTTGGATAAAGGCCATTAGCAGATATCATTCACAAAATGTAAACATGCTGAGGCGTTCTCTTGACACAATGTCACAATACCCATTAATTCATGATCAATTAATCATTGAAATGTACAGTAGGTGACAAAGCTGTGACGTTCAGCCTCTCACCTATTGCCAGTACCTGCTTCACCACTGTACAGGATTTTTCATCACGAGTTTTCATTCTTTGATATTTTCATCATGAATAATGATCAAATGACTGTTTGCCTCTTGTACTGCTCTACTTTCATTAACCCATGCACTCACTCTGAGGTATCATTTCACCAAAACTAATTGAGCTGCCAGAAAGCATGAGCCCACTTACCTCAAAGTGAGGATGAACAGCATTTGGTCCAAGCTATAATGTTCTGAACCGCTGCCGTACCAGGCTTCTTGAGCAAGTCATCAGCCTGAAATAACAGAGAACATCATTTTCATGACACAGATGTTAACATCCCTCGTGATGATATACAGCAACTAATTTCATTTATGTTATTTAAGTTCTTCAATAGCTTACTAACCACCACATACAGAGCAGAAGAAAGGAAAAGGGGAGATTTAGCAGGTTCATACTTTGTTTATGACTTTTGCCTCCAACTCCAGATACATTGGGTAGGCCTACTCAAGCTTGTGCCATTATCAGCTCAAAATCTCCTCAGACTTGTTGCAGAAAATTCTCTCTCTTCTGCCCCCACTTTCTTTCTACTTTTCTGTCTAGATGTCAGGCCTGGTTTTGCCATACCTGAAATCATATAGAGTAGGGCTCCAAAGATGTTTGGCCTACAGAACCACGAGCACACACAGGCACTGTTCATTGGCGCTCTTGACAATATCCAGAGTCAAAATCGGTCAAAATATTTTTGAAAAAGTCACTGTTTTGGGTCTGCTTATTTGTTCCTGTTGACTGGTAGCCTAATTTTATTTTTTGTTAGGCCTGTGTGAACAAAACTACTCTTTGAGAACTCAAAAAGAAAAAGGCTTTGTTTGCTGCCCTGTCATGTTCCCGTTGGGCCACAAATATAAAAATGAGAAAACATTATAGGAGGCAGATTGAATGTCTTACTTTTCATTCCTCACGATGCACGTGTTTCTACTGTATCAATATGTTTACATTTTCAACTGTGATTTAGACATTATGACATTGGTTTCTGTTTTAATGTGCCTTACCTCCTAATATAAATATTAAAAAAAAAAAAGAAAAAGAAAAAGAAAAAAAGAAAAACGCTTTGTGCTTCTTTCTTATTCTTTTTTCCCCATTCAACAAAAAATATACTGACCCAAAGACGGTTTATAAATAATAGAGCACCACTAACTGACCTTTTTCTTCTTTCAAGAAGAAGAACTTTTGGCTTGTTTTGATGACGTCAGATGTGCCTCTTCCGCTCCTGCTCGCGGCAGTAAACATGGCGAGCAGCTAGCGGTGCCGTTGTGTGCATTCAATCCTGAAGGGTTTGGATTTTTCTTTCAGGGCACAAGCACTACTTTTTTATATACACTTTTGGTATCCGGGGGTTCGTGAGTAGGGCGTTACGCTCTACGGATTTTTTTTCAATAAAAGGTAAAGTCTGGCTTCACCTTTGTGCTTTTACCGATGCTAACGCGGCCCTAGCTACAAGTGCATGCTAACTCGCTCCCAGCTAACTCGGCTTCCAAACGCCGCCTGAGCAGCTAACACTGAGGTTTCTGCTGCAGGGAGTCAGACTTGTGCCTCTATGATTTCTGTCTGCCACTTCGAGCATCTGCGGCTGTGCTTAACAACTCTAAGTCTAGCTTTCCGTTTTGGATAGTCATTAACTGCATGTTACCTTGTTAGCTAGCAGTAGCTAATCGGCATATTACAGAATGCGTACAGTTCTGTTTATGCTGCTAAATTACTCTTTTATGTGTCACAGAGCAGCAATTTTACTACGAACTATATAAACTGAAATGCCAAATCTATGCTAATGAGCTAAGTACACCGAGCCGAGTTTACTCTGAATGATGCTGTTAACCAGAGATGTTCTCGACTTAAGAATGAATTACGAGAGTGATTTTTCACCTGTGATTTTAATTTTTGACAGGGTGAAGGAGACGTTCCGGCAAAATGGGGCGACGTTCAACCTCCTCCACCAAGAGTGGGAAGTTTATGAACCCCACCGACCAGGCTAGTGAGTATCGACTGTCACCCAGAGCTGGTTCCTCTGGCGTCTACGTGCTGTACAACACTTGAAGAGTCTGTTCCTGCAATATGTCAGAGCTATAACGTGCATGTTCTCCATCTCTCCTACAGGGAAAGAAGCCAGGAAAAGGGAGTTGAAAAAGGTATTTATTGTTTTGAAATATATGATTCACTTAGTGTAGTGTGTCTCCTTGAAGACAACTGTTGAGTAATTGTGTTTTTTAACATGCTGCTTTGTTTGTGAATCCTGCTAGAACAAGAAGCAGAGAATGATGGTGAGAGCGGCGGTGCTGAAGATGAAGGACCCCAGACAGATCATCAGAGACATGGAGAAGCTGGATGAGATGGGTGAGGGGGCTGAAAATGTCTAATTCTGTTGTCATGAAATTTTGTGTACTTAAAAAAGTTTTTTGTCTACTATTCTTAGTGATGATATTGTACAATTATGTGGCATTTTAACTTTAGAGCAAACCGGAATCTTATATCACGGTACTTACCACTCTGAAGTACTTCAGATGTGTGGTATTTTTATTCAATCACTATGGGAACAGCCAGCCAATCTGACCATCTTTTCGGATTCACCATTCTTGAGATGTTTTTTTTTTCACCAGTTCCTTGTTTGACAGAGGCATAGAACTACCGATCAGTTTCTAACAAATAATAATAAAGCTTTGTTGTATTGCTTTGAACAGAATTCAACCCAGTTCAGCAGCCCCTGTTGAATGAGAAGGTGTTGAGGGATAAGAGGAAGAAGCTTCGTGAGACATTTGAACGTATTGTCCGACTCTATGAGAGAGAGAATCCTGACACCTACAAGGAGCTGCGCAAACTAGAATTGGACTACGAGACCAAACGAGGGCAGCTTGCTCTCTACTTTGACTCAGTTAAAGTGAGTTTGTGTGTGTTTATTTGCATTTTCATGTCTTTGTATTCACTGACTGTACTTATCAAAGAATTTGTATTGATTTGTGTTGACTTGTGAGAATGAGAATATAGTATGCACAGTTTTGTAATACTTGGTTGGTCTGAGATACAATAACACATCTTAACCATTGTGCCTTTCTGCAGTTAGTATCTAGTATTGTGGTGATTGTTTATTATAATGTGTGTGTCGTGTCCTGTTTTTCAGAATGCAGAGTCAGTGGAGGTCGACAGCATCCCTTTACCAGATATGCCTCACGCCCCCTCCAATATCCACATCCAGGACATCCCACTACCAGGGGCTCAGCCTCCCTCCATACTGAAGAAGAGTTCCACTTTTGGGTAGGCCTTGAGCTGTATAGCTGTGTGCGAGTAAGTCTGACGTAAAGTCAGCTGTATTTTACTGATGCACTTGTCTTTCCTTGTATCTCTCAGTAAAGGGCCTCTCTCGGCATCCACTGGACCAGTGTTGGCAACAGTGCCGGGTGTCCCACGTTTACCCCCCGGCAAAAAGCCCCCTGGGCCTCCACCTGGACCCCCACCTCCACAGGTCCTAGCACTGTACGGCATTCCTTCTCGACGACCTTATGGCACAGACTCAGGTAACACACAATCCGTCCCCCAGATGCATGATTAATTATCTATAATTGCTAATTTTCATAATAATAATAATTGTATACAATTTTAATTCCTGCCCGTTGTCTAACTAATATTTACTTCTTTTACCCCACTCAGAGCCTTCCATTCCTGGCTTAGAAAAGGAATCTGCGATGGAGTTGGGAAGGGATCGAGATAGTGGCAGTGAAAGCGATAGAGATCGGGAGGACATGGACGATGATGACAGCGATTCTGAAGAGGACAGCGAAGAAGAGAGGGACGAAGGGGGAGACGGCGACCAGAGAATGATTATGGACAGGCAGGATGATGGGAGGGACCGAGAGGAGGATAGAGACAGAAATGACAGGCATGCTGGTGAGTGTCTTGAGCTTCTTCACGCATGCAGCTTGAAATCATTGTATGAAAATTGTACTGATTTAGATTTTTTTCCTTACACTAATTGTCTCTTTTGCTGTTAACATGTGTTTGTCCAAATGCTTTAGGTCGCAGTGTACGTTTCGCAGATATGCCTCCGGAGGCACCCCGTGAAGGAAAGAGGAAGAAGAAGAGGCTGGTGAAAAAAACCAAAGCCATTACCCCTCTGCAGGCCATGATGTTAAGGATGGCAGGTATGACAGTTTAACAGTGACACTGCTGTTTTTACTAAGTTAGCACACTGTGTACTCGTATTGCTGACGGTGTGACATGGTGTTGTTTCTTTTCCTCTCAGGTCAGTCGGTTCCTGAAGATGAGGAGGAAGAAGAGGTGGAGGAGGAATACACAGATGAGTCTGACGGCTCAGACATTGAGGACCGGGGACCGCCAGGGGAAAGCCAGCCCCACCTCATGGCCAACCAGCGTCTGCCCCCTCCTACTGGCCCAGTGGGACAGCAAGGCCCGCCACACATGCAGGGTCCACCAATGACTGGCCCCCCACCACTGGGTCCTCCCCCAGCTCCTCCAATGAGGCCTCCTGGTCCACCCTCTGGCCCGCCTCCTGGCCCACCACCAGGTTAGATACATATTTCTAAATTCTACCTGCTTCTCTAACTCGACCTGGATAGTGGAATAAAACATTTGACATATTCTGATATCTGAAGGCGCTCCACCATTCTTGAGACCTCCTGGAATGCCTGGACCTGGAGGCATGAGGGGTCCGATGCCTCGTCTTCTGCCGCCTGGGCCTCCACCAGGTCGACCCCCCGGCCCCCCGCCAGGCCCACCCCCTGGTCTGCCTCCAGGCCCCCCACCACGTGGACCTCCTCCCAGACTACCACCCCCAGCACCACCAGGTAAATATCACATGATGGGTAAACGGCATAATCATGTCACACAAAACCATGAAACATTTCTATATATTATTTGATTTGAGAATGATTGATGTGCTAACTGCTGGAAAAAGTTTACAGCCTCAATGTGTAATATTGGGCTTAAACCTTGATATCCAGCATTTAGATTCTAGATCGCAGCGTTTACTCGCTCACCCCTCCCGTCGGCAAAGTGACGGTGGCCCCTGAGGAAAAACAAGTTCGCGAACTAACTGCTAACTGATAACAACATCTTTGACCAATTACTATTGGTTTCTATTGTTTGTTGTTTTGTTTTTTAACACACGTGCAGACTTCCATTTGTGCCTTCAGTCATATTTCACAGCAGAAAAAAGTTACACAGGAGTATTTACAGTAAGTGCAAGTTACACAGTGTGGTCCATGAAGGAAGATCAGAGGACAAACATACTGGGACAAAGATGTGGCGTACATCACCTATTACAGCAGCACTGCTAAAAAAAAAAAAAAAAAAACAGACACTCAACGTTTGAGCCAAGTTTGTCTGCTTTTGCGTCACGTAGCCTCTGGTGGGTGCACTGGCCACCTATGTATTTGTAAACAACGAGACAGCTTTCATTTGTATGCGATTGTGATTGGACTTCGGTAAATACATATTTATGAAAGCAATATTTGATTTTTGCTGAAAACCACTTTAACTTTTCACTAACTCTGCCACTCTGACAGCGATGTATGTAATAAAGAAACAACACAAAGCAAAAATCAGGTTTAATTGAGCATTATCATTTTAACCACGGTAGGCACCAGATAAAATGAGTAAACTGCAGCTCAACTACTTGCAGAATTTGCAGAGTATTAGCAGAGCTATCAGCAGTCAGTTACTGCTACACCTGACACAAATGTTTCACTTCACCTGTGACATTGTATTGAAAGTTGACTGAACCAGAGCAGATCATCTGACCTGCGGTCAGCAGAAGGATAATGCCTCTTGTGTAATTGTAACATAAAATAAAAATATATTTGAAATCTTCCATTTATCTTCTTACAGGTATCCCACCTCCTCCTCCAAGAGCAGGAGGACCACCACGTCCACTCGCCCCACCTCTCTCCCTCTTCCCTCCGCCGCTCAACTCCAACGTCCTCAGTGCTCCTCCCAGCATCGTCCAGCGGCAAAAAGGCTCAGGATCCAACCAGGACAATTCCCAGAGCAACATGCCACCTCCTGCCATGCCCATGCGACCGGGTGTCATGCAGATGCCTCCTCCCCCAGGGACGGCTGCAGCTCCCTCGGGCAACAATCCAGGCAGCAACGCGCCCGGCCACCACCACGCGGCCACCATCGAAAAGCGAGCAAACATCACCTCCGTTGCAGCTGCAGGAGGCAACATGGCAGCAGGTGCCGGCTCCGGTGGAGCTACCATCTCCGCCAAACCTCAGATTATCAATCCGAAGGCGGAGGTCACACGCTTTGTGCCCACGGCGCTGAGGGTGCGTAGGGACAAGAGCGGGGCAATGCCCGGGGCAGCTCCAGGACCTCTGGAGAAAGGAGCGGGTGGCATTTCTGGAAGGAGGGGGGATGAAGGCCTTGGAGGTGGACAAGGGCAGAAACAACAGGCAACAGCTGCTCAGATGGGCTTGGTCAACCCGGTCCAGATGGGCGCTGTGTCTCAGCCCAACATGAAGACTAAGGACCAGGTGTATGAAGCCTTCATGAGGGAGATGGAGGGACTCCTCTAAGAGGACACTGGCAGCAATGTTCAACGTGGCGCTCTGAACAGCAGGAGTGTTTTAGTTTTGTGTGTTTTCTTTGCTGAGTAGTAGAGGTAGCTGTCCTCAAGACATACAGCTAGATCTGCTCTCCTTTAGCAAACCAAGGAAGGCTGCCCCTCTCAGCAGCGGTCTCATCGTCAATTGATTCGGAGTATTATTTGTTGTATCTGGAGAGAATGTGAATTTGATTTACATACTTGATATGGTTATTTTGCTAATTGGAAACATTGGGATTTTTTGCTATTCCATCGGGCAACTGGCCAAAAACACTATGCTAGGCACTGAAAAAATGCCAGACTGTCACATCCTATAGTTTTTTTCTCCAGCCAGCAGTTTGTCAGCTGGCATGACATGATAGAAAGTCTTTTTTTAAATATTGTTTTAAAGTCAACTGTTCATTTATCTGTGATCTCCTTAACATGTCGGACATCATTATGTGAAATGTTTGTCAACCAGACAGAATACATGTTTGAAAATGTTTCCTCTGCAGCTAAATAAATACTTTAGAAACTGTTTCTTTTTTTTTCTTTTTCTTTTTTACCACACATGTGGTTGCAGAAGATGGTAAGGCTCTTTATATCTGGGAAAAGATTAAGGAGATTAAAATATAATTTATTGATCCCAGGCTGGGAAATTACTGGCAAATAATGCACTATGCAAAAAATAAATAAATAGAAAGAAATAAAACAAATAATTTTGATTAACAAATATAAACATAATAGTCTGGATGGAATGGATGCAGGTATGTTGGATTCACAGATGAGTATTTACTTTTTGAGTCTGAGGTGCTCTCTGTTGGACAGAGATAAACCATTTGTAGCTGAAGTCAGAAGAATCAGAAGTTTATTTTTAATTTTGTCATGTTGGTTTTAGTATCTCCACATTTTTAGCAACCAACCATCATTATTCATTAGCCAACTAGTGTGGAAAAATCCTATGCACTGACCATAGGCACTGACCCAACGATTAAACAACAACTCCCATCATCCATTGCGCGGGCCCGCACTCATTTCCGCATCTGCGCGTTAGCGAGCTGACGACACGTTGGGCTGAAAAAACAGCATGGCGGACAACAGTGAGGAGAGCGTGAAGCCAAACACAGATGAAACCATCGATGGCTCGAGCAGCGACGAGGATAACAGCCTTGTTAACGGCGGTGAAACCGACGAGACGGTGAAGACCTTCAAGGACCTGGTGAGTTTGTCCCACAGGGAGCGAAGGCGAGAAGATATTTTGATAAACATAAATGCAGCAACATAGCAGCTTGAGGTAGCTGGAGTACGCTAATCTCACCTGTATTCATTATTAAAAGTGTATAATAAACCTGATATCTGAAAACGTGTTGCTTATTGGTGGCCCAACTTTATCAGTGTTTCCCAAAGGTCTTTATTCGGTTTGTTTACCCCCTGACAGGGTATCACTGAGGTCCTCTGTGAGGCGTGTGATCAGCTGGGATGGAAGAGTCCGACCAAGATCCAGATAGAAGCGGTACCAGTGGCCCTGCAAGGTGAGGGACATGGACATCAGGGGACACAGGGTCGCCTTCAACTGGTCTTCCCTTACATAATACGTGGAGGATTTGTTGAAATAAGTAATTGTAGTAACGGAAGACATACCACATGGTATAGATAACATCAGAGAGTCCTGCAAGTACAAGTCTATTATCACTACCATATTTTTAAAGTACAGAAATACAATTTTTCACCATATTACAGAATGTGATAGTATTGGATTGCTGTTGCTGATATAATGTTGTAACTGGCAGCAGTGGAGATCATTTATCTATAATTACACTATAATACACTATTTATAGGTTTTTATGTGACAGGGAGCATCATTTCCACACAATGTTTTTGATCTGGAGAAAATACTGTGAGCAAAGCACTAAGTAAATGAAGCAAGAAGTATAGCCTACATAAAGAATAAATGAAACATCAGATAACATGTATTCAGCAGCTCATTGGGGGTAATAAAAAGGCTTCATAATGGTAATAACAGTGATGATTAATACTGTTAAGTTACTATCTGCTCCTGTTAAATATACATGACTTAGGTCATTAATTGCATTTTTTCCCCTAAATTGCAGGGAAGGATGTTATCGGCTTGGCAGAGACTGGCTCAGGAAAGACAGGTGCCTTTGCTCTGCCCATCCTCCAGTCGCTGCTGGCCTCCCCCCAGAGGCTTCATACCCTCGTCCTTACCCCAACCAGAGAATTGGCGTTTCAGATCTCTGAGCAGTTTGAGGCCTTGGGCTCCAGCATTGGGGTTAAGTGTGGTATGTATCTGCTAATTAAAAGTTAGCTGATCTGCAACGATAGAGAGATCTTTATGTGGCTCTGTACATAAACCCTGACTCATTTGTGTTGCAGCTGTCATAGTTGGTGGGATTGACATGATGTCTCAGTCCTTGGTGTTGGCCAAAAAACCTCACATTGTCATTGGTAAGCCCAGATTTTGATTACCAATTTCCTAAACAGTAGCACATTAATTCACAGGTTTCCCCATGTTTGTGTTCATATTTACACAAAAACCATGTAACTGCTTGTGCTGAGCTTGTGTTGTGATCATAGACATTCATAAAAATTTTCTCATTGATATTTATAAATCTATTTATTTTTGCAAACTGTTAACATAACATGTTAATAACTTCTTACTCAAATAGGTTTTCCATTCTCTTCTTATATTGGCCTGCTTATTCAAATGATAATTATAGTATCAATGTAATCATGGAATGCAACGTAATTAAATAAGTGGTCCAAATGTGTTTACAGCCACACCTGGCCGATTGATAGACCACATGGAGAACACCAAGGGCTTCTCTCTACGGGCTCTGAAGTTCCTGGTCATGGACGAAGCAGACAGAATCCTCAACATGGACTTTGAGACGGAGGTGTGTGGTCAGACGCTCATCTGAAATCAACTCAAATTTGCATGAAGTCTCCGTTTTTGCTTTCATTCAGTATAACAGCTTCCACCTATTTAAAGCAACAGAATCACTTGTTTGGATGTTCTTGTAAATAACTGGAACTGAAAGAAACTGATCTCTGACACTGCAAGGCTTTTTGTTCTAAGTATGCTTTCTTTTTTTCTAGGTGGATAAAATCTTGAAGGTGATTCCCAGAGACAGACGCACCTTCTTGTTCTCAGCCACCATGACCAAAAAGGTAGACAAATATTTCGCGTCAATTCTGCCAAGGTTTTGCAGTCCTGCCTCCTGTTGCTGGTTGTCCATGTTGCACAACATCCATGGAGACTAAGAATAAACTAATAATCACCTGAAGAACCTTCACAATTTGATTCTTTCATTTGTTTACAGGTTCAGAAACTCCAGAGAGCAGCTCTGAAAGATCCTGTGAAGTGTGCCGTTTCCACCAAATACTCAACTGTTGACAAACTGCAGCAGTATTACGTCTTCATCCCATCCAAGTACAAGGTGGGGCACAGAGATGTGAATTTCCATAATGCTAGAATGGGCTTCTGTCGGTTTTGGATTTCATCACACCTCTTTGTGCTTGTGTTTTCTCCTGTGACAGGACTGTTACCTGGTGTCCATCCTGAACGAGTTGGCCGGTAATTCATTCATCATTTTCTGCAGCACGTGTAACAGTGCCCAGCGGGTGGCGCTGTTGTTAAGGAACCTGGGCATCACTGCAATCCCTCTTCATGGCCAGATGAGTCAGGTAGAGCTTATGACACACACACACACACGCGCTTTAAAACTGTAAACATTTGTGACCCAAAGTAATTTGATAACAGACACACAACGCTGCACAAGCTTGTTTGAGTGCTGCGTTTGTGTTCACACATTTTTGATGAAAACGTTGCTGGTTCTGAGTCGTCTCTATTGAACATCAGTTACATAGCTTGTTATTACAGTAACTGACTCTGGTAGAGAGCTGCAAACTATAAGATATAAGACACGTTTTGGGTGCAAACAGTGTAGAATGTAATCTGTGCCAATGCTAGTCATTACTATTGATATACGGTATCATTTTAAAAATGATTTTAGACTATATTTATCACATTGTCACAGCAGAGATCTCAGGTTTTCACTGCTGGTATACTGAGAAAGACAAACAAAAATGTATTATTAATTTTCCTTCTTTCTTTTTCTCTTGTGTTGTGTCTGTTTAGCTGTGTGTCATGATCATGATGCAGTTATATACCATAGATACATAGATGAATGTTTGCTGCCTGTATAAAGCTGAATTAACCCACTGTGTCCTCCTCCCTCTCTTGGGCAGAATAAACGTCTTGGAGCGCTAAACAAGTTCAAGTCCAAATCTCGATCAGTACTGCTGGCTACCGACGTGGCATCCAGAGGGCTGGACATTCCTCATGTTGATTGCGTCATTAACTATGACATCCCCACTCACTCCAAGGTACCATGGTGATGACAGTCACGCTGCTGGTTGATTTAGTGGCTTCATTTCTTTCCATTGATTTGACTTGAGTGGGTCTTTGGATTTGTCTCTCCCTTCACAGGACTACATCCATAGAGTCGGCCGAACAGCCAGAGCGGGCCGCTCGGGGAAATCCATCACTTTTGTCACTCAGTAAGAGCTGCCTGTTTATTTTTTACCAAGTACTTAATATTTGCCAAGATACTTTTTAATGTTAAACAGTTTCCCTTGTCTCTTTTTATGACCTAAGCAAATGAATGAAAATGAGTTGACTGCGGTAATGAGACAAATGTGTTTATCTTAGGTACGATGTGGAGCTTTTCCAGCGAATCGAAAGCCTGATTGGCAAAAAACTTCCCGCCTTCCCAACCCAGGAAGACGAAGTTATGATGTTGGTGGAGAGAGTGAGCGAGGCACAGAGATTCGCCAAGCTGGTAAGTCACTGTTGAGATAGTAACGCTTTTTGTTGTTGTCATAATATCTCATGAAAACCTCTTGTTTCAAAACTGGTAGAGAAAACAATATTGCTTTACCCCCTTTTACCTTAGCAAACTCATCAATTACTGCTCGAAAAACCACCTTATTTTTGCTGATAGTACAATGATAGACATACATTATAGTAAGTATGGTGAGTAGTAAATTGTTAAAGGTTTACTTTATGGTATACTTTATGTATATAATTAATGGAAGTATTATTTAAACTGAAATATGGCCACATGTAGTATGCAAATTGCAGAAGCTGTGTTTTTTTTTTAAGGGGAAACTGTGTTACAACAAACTGTAAGTGAATCATTGTTGTGTGAGAGATGCTGTTGCCTACAAATCATATTCTCCACACATAACAGGAGATATTTGTTTGGCACAGACACCAGCAAAATCAAATGATCATTGTGATTATTTTTGTATTATGCGGCAACTCTCAGACCAATAAACATCAAGTTGTAAAAAAAATAATAATTTTGTCCTCCTCAGGAAATGAAGGAACAAGGTGAGAAAAGGAAAAGACCCAGAGGAGGAGACGGAGATGATGACGACACAGAACAAGCAAGCGGAGTGAGGAAAAAAGTGAGAGGAGGAGCAGGAGGAGGAGGAGGTGGGGGAGGAAGAGGGGCAGCGAGAGGAGGGAAGAATAGGGGTGGAGGAGCGTGGAGGGGAGGACGCTGAAGCCTCCAACTATCACAGACTGTACATAACCACAATATACAATGCCTTTCCTGTTTTGGGTGTTGAACTTGGATTACGACAGCAGCATGTTTTCCAGCATTGAATATGAAAGCAAAATGACTATTTAATTTGGAAAAAAACATGCTTTTTCCTTGCCCATCTATTTTTTTTTCCATTTGTAATAAAACACCACTGTAAAACCAAAAGCTTGTACTTGTGGGAGAGTGATGTATGATTGCGTGAGTTGTGTTGAGCATAAAATGTGTTGTCAGACACAAGAGGGGGGTGTTTCACTATACAGATGACTGGGACTGATTCAACCTCAATTTGAATGCAAAAATGCAACATACGGTACATTTTCTTTTATTTTTTCCAAGTAGTATTTTTTTAAGAATGAAGAGCTGTGATAAATCTGAGCTGTAAATGTAAAGAAAAGACAATACAACTTATTTGTGGTAGTCATTTCTAATGTGGCTACGCAACAGTTGCAATATTCATAGTTTTTTTTCTTTCTTGCATCATCGTCATTGGTTTGCAGCAAATTGGGGGGTTGGTTTCTCCCAGCCAATGATAGAGAGGGGCAGAGAAAGACCGCAAAGTGAGAGACCAATTGTGTCCATCCTGCATCCAGTAGGTGTGTGCAATGCATAGATATTTGGGGGATAGATTTGGAAAAAGAAAAAAAAAAAGCATCCACTATGGCTGAATGTAATGATAGTATTTATATCCATCTGTTCACTGATGAGTCATTAGACACTGACGGGTATCACTACCACACAGACCCCCATGACATGTGTCCTCCTCAGGTGAATCATTTCAGAGAATTACACGGGGTGGCGTATTGATCTGCATGGTCACTTTCTATGTGAGTCCGGTCCATCACCGTAGGCGGGAGCAGCAGCAGCAGCGGTCAAGTCTGCTCGGTTTAGGAGGGGCCCCAGTGTAGAGGCAGCACTGTGCCTGTGGTGCATACCAAAGCCCCGATACATGCCTGTATTTCAATTGTGTGGAGCAGCTAGTTGCACACATACAGGGTCGCACCGGGGGGAGATCGGACAGCTTGGTGAACAGGATCTGACTGCTGCTTCGCTGACTGCACCAGGTAAGGTATTATTAATATTTATCACTATTATTATTATTATTATGATCAACATAATCATTCACCGCGAGGACTGGGGGGAACAACGGATCAACCCCCCAGGATGGTGGTGATGGAGGTCGGTTTGGAAAATTACTCCTAACGGCTTTATCCGTTACGTGTAGCTACCCTAGTTAATGGAGAAGGTGATACCTTTTAATGTGACACGGCCTCTGCTTCACCTTGCTAAACATTAATGAGGCACAGAAACTCACAACACGCGGAGTTAAGTGCTAACTAGATGTGTTGAGCTCGTGAGTTTTCTTTGGACCAAACAAACAAACAAAAAGTATCTGGCGCTAAAATTTATTGTTTTCTGATTTCATCCTAATTGACGTTACGCTTCTAAGCTTTCTCCCTGTGTTAATACACATTACCACACCGTGGCACGCGCCCGATACCAAATTTACATAAACTAGTCCAGCCGCGCAGGTTTATAGATATAATGTGCCTAATATTTATAAACAGGACTTAGCGGTAAGTTTCTCTCCGCTGCCTGCTTCCCCCCTTGTCCTGAGCTTTTTTGAGGGGGGCTCACCAGTGCACATCGTCGCAGCTGCTGTAAGTTGAGTCCAGTGCAGACTGTTTGGTGATGCTACACGAGGACTATTTTCTCTACTGTGAGGTTTCTAGAAGAAACAGAAAGAGGGACGGGGAGGTATGAGCCATTCACGACGCCTCTCAGCTGGAGCCTACGCAGTATGCGCATTATTATTTCGCAGAACCATTCATTCAGAAGTCTCCCAGAAAAACAAGACATAGGCTACTCTGAAACCTGGTTTATTATGAGCCCACCTTTGACTCGATCATGTCCACATTCAGCACCAGTCATCCTCTGGACTGGTAGCTAACATAGGGAATCCTTGCCTGTGTGTATTACTCTGTTATTCTGCACACTAGTGGAGCTGTTCATTCATGCCTCCTATCACACATAATGCACTGGCTGTTTATAAAGTGATTAGTCATACAGTTAATAAAGCTGTTTTACGCACTGAGTGGGTGGTGATTATTAGGGGATTTTGTATGTGCAGTAAGAATTATGTTTGTGATATTGTGAAGTCTGTTTGTATGTAATGTCGCCAATCCCTGCTCCTGTGTCTGCTCCAGGTGGCCTTGTTGCTCTGGTAAATCCCAGGAAAGATGTCTCATCGGAGTGGACAAGAGGACCCAGAGCGCTACCTGTTTGTGGACCGGGCTGTGGTTTACAACCCAGCCACACAGGCCGACTGGACAGCCAAAAAGCTGGTGTGGGTCCCCTCGGAGCGCCATGGCTTTGAGGCGGCCAGCATCCGAGAGGAGCGTGGCGAGGAGGTGCTGGTGGAGCTGGCCGAGAACGGTAAGAAGGTCGTGATCAACAAGGATGACATCCAGAAGATGAACCCGCCCAAGTTCAGCAAGGTGGAGGACATGGCCGAGCTCACCTGCCTGAACGAGGCGTCTGTGCTGCACAACCTGAAGGACCGCTACTACTCTGGACTCATATACGTGAGTGACTTAGACTTGGACCCCTCAGTGACTGTGTTTTTGTTACAGTTTATACTTTCCATACTAGGGAATGATTAACCTTAAAACCCCACGGACCCCCTGGTTCTCAGAGCTGTAGATTGAATTTCACCCCAGGCTGATATAATTACTAAATGAATGGTTAGATTTCTGCTTGTATCCATGTTGGTCTTAACCTTAATCTGCCCGTCTCTTACACTGTCTTTATCTCAAAGTGATCTGATAGTTAAGCCAATCTTCTGTGTGATTTCTGATCAGACCACACACACGTACTTCTACACAATATGAGTGACAGATGTCTCCAGTGTTTTAACCATTTCCAGACCCCCCCCCCCATACTGGATCACCTCTCATAAGTGGCTCTCTGTTACAGATTGTTACCTTCCCCCATGGCTCCTGTCTCACCTCGGCTGAAAGCAGGCCTCTTCCATAAACACTGCTGGTTTCAGTTTGTTTGTCCTGCCCTGTGCCCCCAACTGGTGGGCCTTGTTTGATCACAGAGATGGCTTGACCTCTCTCTCTTCTGTCGCTGTCCCACTGTGTTAAACTAAACACATTTGGCCCAAAAATGTGATGTGACTGGCAATCACCTTGTCTTAGGTCAATTTTAAGATGCTATTTGCGACAGGTAATTTGGAAACATTGCTGTTTTCTACTTGACACCCAAATCACAGGACAGCTATATATCAGTGTTTTCAGTTTTCTCCCATACAAGACCAATGTTTTCAGCTGCCTTCCATCTGTGGAGTACTATGGGAAACTCTGAATTTGTGGTGAAGATTGTAATCCAAAACAAGCACGTTTAAATTCATCCATGTGACTTTGTAGAGGAAAGCGTTACTCTCGTTGAATCTCTTAATTATATATCACACATCTGGATATATCACAGCCAAAGTTTGTACTGGTCTGTATCACAGCAAAGCCACCATCCCCATGATCCAATTTCACTAGAGACGAAGCCACTCTCTGATGCTCCAGTTATGATCTTGACCCATTTAGTGACATGTTTTCCAGGAATAGAATATGGGTTGGTTATCACCTGAGAGGCTTGGGTTCAGGGACTGCAGAATTGGTGCAGTTATTTATCCACCTCTCAAAACACAATAAAAGCTCACCACTCATTCTGGGATGATGTAAGTCCATCCTTTCAAGTGAGCATTACAGAAAGAACTGAATGCTTTAGTGAAGGGGACATAACTTATCAGAAATCTCCCATATGCCTTGAATTGATATTTCAGTCGACCAAATCCCTCGTAGGCTCTTCTTCATTTTCTCCCTCATACCATGGTGTCATGGTTTCTCCTTTTTCGTGGTTCAGCATTGGTTTTGGAGCTTGTTAATTTGCCCCTTGCCTAAGAGAAATTGAAAACATGTGTCTGGCTGTGTTGGTTTTCTGTCAGGAAGAGAATTTTCCTGTTCTGCTCGCTCTCTGAGGAAGAAATCCCCCCCTTGTTTTAAACTTTTTGCAATGTGTGTTTGACTTACCGCCCCCCCCAGAGCTCCACTGCAGACACAGTATAATGCCTCCCCCGGGCTGTGCTCTTAGTTGAGCTGGTTAGGAAGACATCCATATCTGAATCATAGTGTCGAGCATCACAGATCTGCCAACGTCTGCTTGAAGTTAAGGCCAGTCCATGGCCATGTTTTTACGGACTTTACTGGACATGCATGTATTTTGCAGCTCATAGCTCACATCACAAAAAACATAATAAAGAAACATATGGCCAATGGAAAATATTGTAATAATTGCTGTCACTTGTATATTTTACTGAGACCAAGTGTTGACAGTTAAAATTTCTTATGTTATACCAATTACTTTTACTAGTGAATATGGAGTGGCATGGCCTTCACGTTGAATTTTTACAGTCAATGTCAGCACCTGCCAAACTAGATGAGTCAGTGGTGCTATTCAGCTTCCCCATTAACACCTCTTACCCACAATTCACCCAGCAGCTTTCCAATAACAGTGGTAAATGTATGACCACGGTCCAGTTTTCATGTATTCTGTAGATTGCACTCACACCTCATAACTGGTCAGCACCTCAAATCTCAAGGCCACCACTGGATTTTTTAGCCCCTCCGCACGTGATTGGCCCGTCAGACGCCAGTTCTTTCTATGGCCCTTTGCCCACCTGATGGCTCCATCTGTGTGAAGTCAGTCGGTTCTGCCGGGCCAACTCATTTATTGTAGCAGCTTTCTGTCTGTGAGGTGGTGACTCACAGGCTAACCACAGCGCTATACACACTGGGCTGCGCCACTCTAGCGGGGCTACAAGCGGGCCTTTGTGTCGTTAGATAAGCCTCAGCTGTCAGAAAGCCTCAGCATTCTTCCATGGCAAAAAGATTGTCCGTCTGTCTGTCTCCTGCCGCCCACTTCAGCTCCGCCGCTGCCGAGTGTCCGTCATATCTTCACCAACTCCTTTCCCTTTCCCACACTCCGTCTTCTTCTGGCTCATTGAGCAGCAATGGCATGGACTTGATCTCTCTCTTTCTCGCATCTTCACCTGATGTTATTTCTATAAACCTTACCTTTTGTGGTATTTGAAACATTTTTGTGATTCAAATGCTAGATATTTGACAGCCAAACCTGCCCTTTAGATCTTGCTGTATTTTCTAATGCTGGGTCTGCTGCAGTGCAACAGGTAAACCGGCACAGAAATACAAATGATTACAAAAATGCACAGTCATGCTTGTAGAGAGAGACAGAGGGAGATCTATCATGTTTCAATTAAAGTCACATGAAATCTCTTTTTGCAGGGCATTTTCACCCGATGTAACCTTTGATACTCTATTTGCTTTTCCTGTCACCATCATTTCACCAAACAGAGGCACTATTATTCACTGCATTATTATTTGACTGCGGTATAAAGGGCTTCCTGCTCTAAAATTCAGTGAGCAAAAATTTCCAACTTATTAGAGCTGGAGGGAAGCACACAGTGTCCTGCTGCTGTCAGTGGGATTTGATACCGTTCGCCCCAGTGTATTGATCATATTTCAACAGCCTAGTCTGAAATATTTGTCAGCTTTGTTATGAAACTAGTGTCCTGTCAAGGGAATGGTCAAGATCCTCCTATTCTCCTCCTAACAGATCAACAGCACTGAGGCTGCCTCTGCACCCAGTACCCTCTACCATCTACGACCTATCCACGTCAGTACACTGGCTGACTGGTCAGAGGTGGCAGATGGGGTCGCCTGTTGTGTCTGCTGTTGCCTGTGTGTTGCTCAGCTGTTACTAGGCCACGGCATCCTCTCCCCTGGATCTGATTTCACAGTGGAAATATCACCTTCTCTTTCCCGGATGAGGCCAGACATGGCGGATTTGGCAGGTGGTGTTTAGATAGTCGTATCCTCTGCTAACAGTAGCAGCACGGTCTCGATGCAGCATTGATCCTGTAGGATATTTCACAGTGATTCGTTGTTGGGAAGCAGCAGAATCACAGAAACAAGCAGGCAGACAGTATTTCTTGTTTCTCATTTCATTTTGAAGAATTTTTGTCAATTTGAAGCTCTATTTAAGCAATGAAGATAAATAAAACCTTTTAAATTATGCACTGTTTAAACTCTGTTCAAGGGAAGACCACCTGTTAAGCATTTAGCTAAATAGAATATGCATAATGCACCAAAATAACAATGCACTCCTGAACCTTTTAGTTCCCTGGAACAGGCCACATCAAACCTCAAGTCCATGTTCATGCATCTCTGTGCAGCCTCACCAGCTGCTTCTCTACTGCATGTTGCCGAACTGAAAAGAACAGAAGAGACACCCCCCCCCTATTTATAGATGCTCCAGCTCTGAGATAAGGGGGAATTAATTTTTCATAAGCCTCGAAAAAGGAGAGTGGGGAGTTTGAATTTCAGCATGCCCTCTCTCTCTCCCTTTTTCTGAGCTCTCCTTCAGTCAGGTTGGTCGGCAGTTTCCAGTAAGGCAAAGAACAGGGTTCAGCGTTTGTTTCACCTCCACGTCTCGACTGGATTGAACCACAGGGAGCCCTGTCAGCTGGATCATTGATCCACTCTTCATTTCTGCCTGCCTCTCTCTTCCTTGCACACCTTTTTTTCCTCCCCCTCTCCCATTTTGTTTTCTGTATCAGCAGTGCCGAGCATCACTTGCTCAGTGCTGACTGAGGGCCCTAACTGAGCTGTTATGTAACAGCTACAGTATGCTCTTTCCGCTCTGGGGCCCTTTATGAACCTATGGCTGCTGAGTCACTCATGGCATGGTGCCTCACTCAGCCTTAGATATAGGTTTAACTATCAAGCAGGTGTCCTGATGCTTTTATACCAAAATATCACTTGAGTTTTTCTATGCATCGAATTCTTTGTTGTTTGTTAGTGCTGTAGCTATGGTTTGTTACGGAGGTGTGTTTGGTGGGGGCAACAGAATAAACAGCCCCTGAAACAATTAAAGTTCATTAAAACAGAGGCTCAGTCATTTATTAGTCTGTGGAGAACATGTGTTTTTTATGAACTTCTGGGGCCATGCCTGCAGTCAAAGCAGGAGGAGGCTACTCCTGCAAAGAATGCCTATGTCATCGCAAAACATTTCACAAGTCATGGTTTTATGTGTCCTCATTTTCTATACCCCTGTTTTGTATGCAAACAAGTGTTCTTTGTAAGAAGCTGTCAGTGTAGAGTGTATATGTAGAACAAACAAACACGCCTCTGACCTTGAAGCCAGCAGGGAGCCGGCTGCTGCTGATTCCTGGGGCCTCCAGATAGATAGGTCGGAGCGCTGCATAACATCTATGACGCACGTGTCGCTATCTGATATGCATTTATTTGTTGGTGGTTGAGTCTATGTGTGGTTCTTTTTCTTAGTAACTGACTAATGACAAACTGACTTGACTTCCATTACATTAGTATTCTCTTTAGTTCTTAAAAATAAAAGCAATGTCCGTATAGGCTATATTACATATGAATGTGATTGTAGTTGAGGTTAATGTCCAGCAGGTATGTGCTATATGCCAGTGAGGTAGATGGGGATTGTGAAGGCCTCAATGATCAGCCTAACATGCCAGTGATGAAAGTCATACAACTGGTGGTAAGCAGCTCCTTCTCTTAGTCGTCTATATAGGGGGGAATGCAAAGCCCCTATAGCATCTGCAGAATAAGAGAGAACCATTGCCCCACCCAGGGCCTCTCACTCACTCATTCCTTGCTGCCTGGCATAGCTGAGAGGCGTTCATACCACACACACTCTCTGGGGAAACATCATTGGGCTAATTACACAGCCTAATGCAACACCACAAGTCAGAAACTAGGCTAAATGTTTGCAGCTCAAGCCACTGGCTGCAGCATGGGGTCTGTAAAATATTCATACATTGTTTTCATTTCAAGTCTCTCTGACTAGGATTCTTGGGGCCTTTTTTTTTTTGGCACATGGGACATGAGAGTCTGTTCAGTGTTTCATTCAGTCACTGCTCCCTCAGATCTGTCTGCCCTGTGTCTTTCACCACTTACATGATGTAAGCTCCTAAAAAATGATAAATGATAAATCGTGCTGTACTGATGCAGTGCAGACCAGATGCTTTACCAATCCAGAACAAACATACTTGTTTTTAACATAAGGAAAACAATCTGTTTATATTCTGTTTATATTCACCTTGAATTCTGGCTGTTGGGAGCGTATTCAGCCCGCTTTAAGCAGGATTGTATGTATTATGTTTTTGTATTTCTTAAGAACATACTGGTTTTGAGCTGCAGGGTCTCTTTATTCCTAACTACATTTTAATTTCCCATGTTTGTTTGTTTTATTTTTAATTACAGACATACTCTGGCCTGTTCTGCGTGGTCATCAACCCCTACAAGAACCTGCCCATCTATTCAGAGAACATCATTGAGATGTACAGAGGGAAGAAGCGGCACGAGATGCCTCCACACATCTATGCCATCTCCGAGTCAGCATACCGCTGCATGCTTCAAGGTATGTCCGACATTTTTTCCCCCCTAAAATAACCCTTTATCTTGCTTCTGGCCCCTCACAGGTGTCTGAAAGTTGTGTGTGAAACCCAGTGGCGTAGATATTTACAGTTCAGATGGAAAATGAGGTTGTTTTTATGCATTTGTGTTTGCATTTCGGCCTCTCTTTGCGGGGAGTTTAGCTCGTTTGCAGACAGCATGGGGTTTGGCTGCATAGTGCAGGAGATTAGTGTGTGAAGAAAATGTGTTTAAGTGTGTGAGGGGTCATAAGGTCAGAGCGGATGTGACATCACTGATTATGTCTGAGAGGTGTGCTTTCACGGAGGGGGTTCAAGATTAACTGTCTGGCAGGTTTTCAGGTTTTCCAGCTGTATGGTAACTACATTGCAATAACAGGCTGGTCAACGTCACCCTTCACACTGTAAAATGCTGGGGAAAGGATTTGGGATTTAAGTGTTAAGTAGTGTTGTTCATTAGGATTGCGCTTAATATCATTGACTAGTGGTTTGCTTTATGCTATTCTTATGTAGCCTAACATCCTGGCTCTGTATAACATTATTTCTGAGCTCATTATAAGAGGAATATTTCTTCATTTGAAACATACAAACATAATGTATTTCTGTTTCTGAATTCTTTAACAGTTTAACTAAAAGCGAGGGCTTTTCCTTATGGATTTAGTATATTTTATTGCTATAACCATATTTGATCTCTTCAGTATATCAGTGGCAGACATGGACTAAACCAGGGGTTCCCAAACTTTTCCATGCTAAGGCCCTCCAAATAGCATCAGCTTCTGGCCGGGGACCCTTTTTACAAACCCACCGAGATTGAGGCTTGATGTCAGGCACAAACTGCCAGGTCAACACAGTTAATGATGTCATGAATGATATTTTGACTGGTAATCAATTAGAAAGGGTTAGGGAGCACGATGGCAAAGGTTTCAATATGTTATTGCTATAAATTAGAATTTTCATAATAATTCTCAAAATATAATCATTTGATTTTATCTTGTTATGTTCATTTTTTCTCATCTTCACTCCAATTTGCCGAGGACCCCTAGGCGGCCCCCCAGGTTGTCCCGGCCCCCACTCTGAAAACCACTGGACTAACACAGATTTACACAGAGAGTAAGGGAGAAACAGAGAACGGTGGGAGCCATATAAAGAGGGAAAGAGAGAGAGAACAGGTTCAGCCAGCATCCGTCCTCAGGTTGTCATTAACTGGACCTGCTTCACTGATCGTGTACGGCTGTCGTCATCCTAAACACACACACACTGCTCCTTGCCATGAGCTGCAGCTGTTGAATACTTAGCATTTTAAGCTTTTTTACTGTTAGTTGGAAGCTGGGTCCATCATCAAAAATCATTCACCATCAAAGGCAAGAAAGATTAATGGGGCATAATACATTGTAGAAGTGTTGTGTAACCTGTTTTAAGGGACTTGTATCAAAGCTCTTACTTGTTTGCACATTGCTGTGTGTGCCTTTTCGAAATGTGTTTCATGTGAGCATGTTTACAAAGTAAAGACCCACAAGACACAGGGCTGTGACCCACTTTGGATTCTGACTAATTGTTTTTGAATCTCTGATGTAGAAGAACCGCTGTGATAAGCAGAACCTTTATCAGAGTCTATCAGTGTTTAGACAGCCTCTCTGCTCTGCTGTGTGCCATCACTGTCAAACTGCGGAACAACAGCATTAGTCAGTCACTTTATTTTTAATGTTGTATCACATCAAAAGTTTATTTTTTCAAAATGGCATGTTAGCCAGTGGTTTTCCTGCTATTTTTTTTATTTTATTTGTCCCAACATGCATCAGCTTTGATGTGACATGGTCATTGATTGTCTGGTTGACCTCCACAGCTGCAGCTGTAAAGCTCCAGAGTTTGGGTGACTATCTGATGTTGCCGTAGACTCCCTGTTATTACATGCCCTCAGACTGTGTTCTGGTCTCTGGTCTCAGCAGGCTGGCTCTGCGCACAGCTGGGAGCTCGCCTGGAGTCTCGGGCTGAGCAGAGCCAGATCGTGGATCATCTATGTTCAAAGTTCGGTTCAGGAAACCCTACGCTATTTCATGTCAGGCTTGGAATCTGTTCAGTGCAGATATATTCTTATTATCCAAGGCCAGTGCGGCACCTGCTAAAGTCACTTCCTGAATTTCTTCCTGGTTGTATCACTTTTGTCTAAGCATATGCTTCACACTCTAAATATAGATTTACTCAGAACAACAACCACAAAGAATCACACACAGACACACACACACACACACATCCTATTGTCACTATTGCTGGACATTTGTCTGGATATGGGACACACACCCCTCTTTTGTGCCACCGTTATTTTCTCTGACCCCCTTTTCTCAGTCGCCGGTGTTCATTCTTTCGGACTGATGTCCCTCCCAAGGGGCGGGGCAAAGCAGCCAGTGGAATGAGGTCATCACTGTCCCAGCTTTCCATACCATGCTGTGCTAAATTCTACAAGCTGAGTCATCGTCAAGTTGTCACAGTGGTCGCAGCAGTCCGTTATCCACTGCTGGGCTCCTGAGCAGGGGTGCGGTCACCATAGATACCTATGTATGTGTGTGTGTGGGACTAAAATAACCTTCCTCTGGGATGTTGAATAGAGGTGTCACTTGTTGAGTGACAGTATTTTCAGTGGCAGCAATGAGAGACTGTTGTGTGCGTTATTGCCTGAATCTCCTTCAGACTGTTTGATATGGCTACTGTCCTGTTCAGGGTGAGGGAAGCTGTGTCTTTCAATGATCCAAAGCCACTGCAAACTATTTGGGAACTCCTACTGTTTTATAATTGCTTTCTTTCTTCTCTCAGTGACTAGACCAGCTGGCCCCTCTCATTTCCACCCTTTTCTCCGCTTTACTTACCAGTTTGTTCAGTCCTCTCCTGTCTTTTTTCTTTCTTTCTTTCAACCAGAATGATCTGGCTTGGAAGACGCTGAAGAGGAAAATTCCCCACATCCTCGAAGGCATTTCAGTTGCCTTTCACTTAACATGAAAAATACAAACCACAGCTCTGCTGGAAGCTTTGTGGTGGCCCTGTTTGCTTTGTTCCTTCCTTCTCCTGCTTTGATCATTGAGCACAGGGGGACAAGTGTGAGGAATGTCCACCTTCACATCACTCCTCCACATCAAGATGCAGCCAGGGTTGCCATGGCTAGGCCATTGCTTAACGTTGCGTCCCCATTTGCTCTTATTTCACCTCTCAACTAGTGAGACAACAAAGCTGAGTGCGCAGCAGATTTCCAAATTCTCCATGTCTAATGTGTGTGGATTTGTTTGTGTGTTTTAATGTGTTTCATTTACTTTTTTCCCAGCTAATATAATTAGTTAGTTGCGTGTTTCTGACTCACGCTGCTGTTTCTCAGGAATTCAGATTGGGCAGACTTCCACTGTACAGCAGTGTTGCTGCAAATTCAGCTTAATCAAGAAACTCAACAAGTGTTATACTTTTCCAGGTGTGTGGTTGTTAGTGGGAGAAGGATGATGACAGGTTGTGCAGGTGGTAAGTGGGCCTTCAGTCACACATCAACATGCTGTCATGTATGGTCAGATATCTTATCTTCAGTGAGGAAAATTGCATGTTAACGGCAGCTGAAAAATGCACAGTGCATTGTGATTGGAATGTGGTTGGATCAGGATGGTGGTCTTGTTTGCACTGTGATCCCAGGTCTAATGCGAGGTAACAGTATCTAATGTCTTATCTGCCATGTTTCATGACGTCAGCGAGCTCAACTTAACAGATTTTCATATTGATATCTGATCACACTGCAGGCATAATGAGAACAATTGTGTATTCAAAGGTTCATGAATAATTCAGATGATTGATCCACATTGAGCACATGTTAGCACTAAGTGAAAAATGAACAGTTGGTGCAGAACGACTAGAGCTGGGAGTGCACTCTACTGTAAATCCAACTGAACTTGCTGTTTTCACACAGGCAACAGCGTGGGTTTATGGGCAGAGAGAGCAGCCTCACTTGGCTGTGATTGCTGCTGTGTGTGCAGGCTGGGCATTCCTCAGTACAGTGGCACCTTCAATCGGTCAGTGCTGTGTTGTCACTGGTTGCTCAGTGCATATTTTTGGTCCCTACTCTATACTTAAATAATTAGCTCATGGAGTATATGCAAGTAGATGCCATTAAACAAGACTCGTAGTAATCAGATGTAAAGGTATTTGCTTGCGGTGCCATATTCCAGAGCAGTCTGGGAACACAACTTTATTTTGTTTCCAGTAGAAGTCATGAATTCCACCTCTCTTGATGTGGATACTCTTCAATATGAAATGTCTCTTATCCAGCAGAGCAGAGAAGGGGATATAGGAGGTAATACAACAGTCAGAGACGTGGAAAATGTCTTGGAAGACAGAGTTGAGAGGGAGGGTCACGCAGAGAGAGACAGGGGGGGGAGGCAGAAGAGGGACTGTCGAAGGCCTTAATATTGAAGGGAATACTGGGAAAGGGTTGAGCTAGGATAAAAGAGGGCGGGCACAAGGCCCCTACAGACATGATAAAGAGGATTGGAAGTGGAGATTTAAGAATAAAGAGAAGAGGGTAAAGAGGAAAGCCAGCAAGGAGCATTAAAAAGCAGAGAAAGAGGGAGTCAGGCTAAAGCAAGACGGGGCAGAAGGGACAGAGTTATGGGGGAAACAGAGCAGAGGGTACAGGGGAAAGGCAGAGGGGGCGGCCAGCATTGTGTCTCACAATGGGGGCTTTGTGCAGCCTGAAGGGGGCTGGGACCAGGGTGCTCTGTGAGTGTGTGTGTGTGTGGGTGCAGGCGAGGAGGCCTGGAGCTACAGAGCTCTTCCCTGGGAAATGAGGCCTCTTGTTGGGGCAGTAAGAGCTGGAGAGAAGGGCTGGCGGAGGGCACACCCAGGCCCTGAGTGACAAGACAGGTGTACAGGGTCAGGGACTTTTTTTTTTCCTGGTCTTCAAAAGGACCGTCTGTGCTCTGTACATGTACAAGAGATGACTTTCAGACAAATGGGGAAGCCTGTTTAAACAGCACGCTCGCTTGAGTGTACTGCAAACACACTTTGTCTCATGCGCACAAATACACACACAGACAGATGCGTCTTTAATGGCAGACAGCTGTAGAGTTCATACAGGATAAAATCATATTTCTGTTTGGGGGTCGCACATCAGCTCTGATTTATAGTTACACTCCTTCTCACATGTACAGTACACGTAGACATTTTTCCTACCTAGTCTGGACAGTTAGATCCCTGGGGAGGCCGTTGTGTGTCATCGTCATGCATATGTATGTGACTGTTTCATGCAAAGAAACCTGGATCTTGGATTTTCGAAATACTTTGTATTCTCAGATGACGCATTTTTTAAAAGATATTACAGGTTGATGAATTGCAGACATGTGGCTTAAGTCAAAGAATAACTACAAATGTGAAGATCAATTTAATGTGACCTACTACCTCCTGTGCATGAATGATTTACGGCGTTGTATTGTATTTCTTTTTTCACCATAAGCGATGAAGCTGTGTCCAGATTAGCCAAGCTCACAGATCAGTCAGGTGCGTTGTGTTGTTTACACATGTGTAGTCAATAGTCAACACTCTCAGCTACTCTGCCAGACCAGGTCCTGACCCAGAATGCTTTGTGTGTGTGACTGAGAGAGGTTGTGTGGAGATGATTTAAGGTTAGAGCTGCTGTCATGTATTGCCCTCATTCTTAGATAGTGTTGTCATGGGAGACGCATAGCATCGATACCAGAGGCATCAGTGCCACGGGTAGAGTTACCTGACTGACTGTGACTGCCCTCCTGCTAACATCCCTAACCTTATAACCCACTGTGACCAGGGAGCCAGCAGCTCTGTAACTGGCTGCTTGATCCCCTCGTCACTCAATTTGATGAGCTAATGATGACACGTGCATTTTTTAAATCTATAAACTGCACACTTAATAATCTTAAGACTTTTTTTTAAAGGGATACTTCAACATTTTGGCAATATAGGATCATTGCCATAATCCCTATAGTCATAGCAGAAGGTTTGTTACCTTTGTTTGTCAGTGCAAGCTATTTTTAGAATGGCGGAGCAGAGCCGTGAGCTGCTCAGAGCTACGCTACGGAGGCTCATGGGATTTCTTGGTTTCCCTCATCAAACTCATCAGTCCAACAATTCCAAAATGCTCTCGTGGACAAGTTGTGACCTGCACATTCACCACGCTATGAGATAATAACAGAACATTACGAGTTGTTTTTGAGGCAAATTCAGAGACTGATTGACGAAAAACTGTGCCTGAAGGGGACGTGCATCAGCGGTTTTGCATGAATTTGCCTTGAAAACAATTCCTTTGTGTATTTGATGAATTTGATTAGGTCCAAGAAATCCCGTTAGCCTCCGTAGTGTAGCTCTGAGCCACTCACGGCTCTGCTCCGCCATTCTAAAAATAGCTTGCACCGACAATTAAGGGTAACGAACCTACTGCTATGACTTAGCGATTATGGCAATGGGCCAATTTGCCAAAATGTTGAACTATCCCTTTAAGTTTTTGGGGGGGCTTTTTGTCTGTATTATTACAGTGAGAGTAGAGAGATTGAGGGAGATAGGGAAAGACAGAGAGGTGCGAGGAAGGGCTGCTGCTTAGTTTTAAACCCACTGTTAAACAAAGCCTGTGTGGTGCGCGCTCCTCCAGGTGAGCCACCGGGGCGCCTCAGTCTTAAGATAGTTTTAATATTTGTTTCACCTCTGCTTGACACTGCTTCAGTGACCTAGTTAAAGTTGTAGTCATATGAATTTAACACTCCTGTAACCCCTTCTTTTTGTCCCCTTCAGATTTTGTGTATTATTTTATATTCCTTCTCTGATTCAGTCATACAGTTTCCCCTCTGTGACTAAACCTCTGCTCCCCCTTGTGTGTCTGGATTCCTGCGGGGCTGCAGAGCTTAGCACTGTGATATTGGAGGTGCCAGGATAAACACACATACGCACACGCGCATACACACGAAAACGGCCGGGATTATGGTGGGCCTAACCGTCACAAAGAACCACTGTGGGCCAAACAAGCCACCCGACGGCTGCCATCTGCAATCGATTACATTGCCAAATACTTTCTGCCATATCTCCCACAACTGCTTTCTCTTCCCTTTCATTGGCCTAAAGGCAACACCCAACAGCAGAGGGCTAAATTTAAACTCTCTCTAAGCATGCTGTTGTGCAGTACTTACACTCTGTTAGCAAAAACAAAATTGTGCATGGGTATATTCACTGATCAGCCATACTATTAAAACAAACAGGTGACGTGTCGTGGATGATTGGTGCATATTTGTGGCCTGTTTGAATCATTTATAATGAGTCGACTGATTGGATTTGAAACTTAATTTGTAGTTTAAATTGTTTTCCACGGTAATCACAGCATTATATCCAGTCACCTTCTCGTGTTCATAGGGATCAGCCCAGAGAAGTGTGGGAAATGTATCAAGGATATTGAAGCAGCACTGGTAATAATGTGTATTATGTTCTCATGGGACCCTTCAACAGGTAATCTTTGTTGACAATGGCATACCGTAGATGATGGAAGGACATGATGAGGTGTGTCAGTAGCAGGCTGTTTGGTAGTTGTCCATGATGCTGAACAGGACTGGTTTCCAGGCAGATGTTATAATAAGTAGAAAACCAGACTGGAGACCTGATCCTTTTTTTCTGCTTTCTCAGTTTTTAGGGTTTTCATTGCATTTAGAAAACACCTTTGAGGAAAACTCTGCCAAAAGGAGGGTATGTTATATTTGAATAAGGTCGATCTGAAATCCTTCTCTTGTTCACAAACCATTAACTGTTTTTTATGCTGCACAGGCTGTTGGCACTCTTGATCCTAGCATATCCCGCCCTCGGCAGCAGTGAAGTGGTAGTCTTGCCGATAAAAAGGCAACTTATTTCATTGCCTTTGGTGTTGTGACAAAATTCAGAGTTTTTGCATGTGGATCCTCAGCTGTAAAAGTTGAATAACTGGTGAACGTCACCCACAGAGAATGTAATAGCACAGAAACAGTGGAAATAAAAATGAGCTATCATGAAATGCAGACTCACTCTGGTGAGAATGGTTTTCTGGATATTTTTAAGATGATAGGATTGCACTGATTTGGAGCGATTGTTGCCAATACTGACTGGAAAATGATGAAGGTTTGTAAAGCCAGGCTAATGAACAATAGTCTGTACTGGCGCGGCTGTTGTCCTCAGTGATTTCAACTCCTCTGTGTAATATTCTTGGTGTTTGTTTGCAGTTTGCAGTCTACTCACTGTTGCTTGCTGTACTTGCATGTACAGTATTGTCCTCAACATGCACTAGCTTCAGGTAGTAATCCGTCCAAACTGCATTAAACTATCTCACTCCCACCCTCACCAGATGTTACAGTCCTACTCACCGACTCCCCACTGGGAAGCTGAGCCAAGCATTTTCACCCCCCCCGATGTGTTGTCTCTCCGCTCTGCTGCCATATGGCCGGCCCATATCTGTAAGGCAAAGACACAAACTACACTTAATGCTGGAGAATAAACATATTAGATTACAATTAGAGACTTCTAATTAGCCCAAGGATGTTTACCGCACTACTCCAGCACCTCTCCATGAGAACCATGTGGGACCTGGTTTTCTACAACTCTCTCACATTTCCTCTCTCTCTAATGCTTGATGGCTTTTATCTATCTTTACCTCTCTTTTCCCTCCCAGACTTTTCTCATTTTACCCCAACATCAGAGGCATTTGAAAAATGTGCTTTGTGGGACTTGAAAAAGGAAAGACTCCAAAATCCTGTCTAAATGCTCTCTGTAGAGTAAAGCTCAGACAGTATAACACAACATTACAAGCCAAGGACAAGCCCGCAGGGCATAGAGCTGAGAAAATGAATTTAACACGCAAGAGATTCCACTGTCCGAGTGTGTGACACTGTTCTTAAATCCACTGTTTAACCTGATATCTTGCAATTTAATAATGAAATACTTTCACATGAAGCAGAGCCACTCATAGGCCTATCACATGACCTAATTTGAGCCTTTTTTTTTTTTTTACTTGATTTACTTCAGATGGATGCTTATGTGACCTGTGAACATTTTGGAAAATACTCAAACTTATTTTCTGGTGATGGGCAAGATGAGAAGGTTGATGCCATGCCACACTTTTGTCTGAAGAAGTCAAGATGTCCAAACATAACCTTTAATACTCATTGATTAGCAAAATAACCAGTGACATAGAATTCTCTTTCGCCTTATTATTATTATCTTGTAGTGGTTGTGGAAAAATATTAACAGGTCAGATTTGGGGCAACCTGGTGATCTAGTGATAAGGACGATCCCCACGTCATCTATCAGACAGTCAGTTAAGAGTTTTTCAGAATGTATGGAGCAGCTGAAAGATTAATTTCTTTCAGGATCTAAAAGTCCAAAATGTATAATTTAATAACACAGGCCAGGTTTGGTACCTCATGTGCTCCCTGAATGAAGTTGATCAAATCACAAAGAGACAGGTAGGAGAGGTTTACATACAGCCTCGTAAACCAGCCTCCCCCGGAAATGCATTCAATTCATTTCTCAGGGGGAGTCTGGCCTCATCCCCGTTGAAAGTTTTTCCAGAAATGTAATCAGCGTCGCCGCTGTGACTGACACAGCACGTTGGCCAATCAGGGCCTGAAAACATCGCTACATGGACTGGACTCACCTACAACAAACATGGCGGAGCGTCAAACAGCGGCGCAAAAACAGCAGTAAGGGAAGTTCTAAATGAAATACCATCAATTACAGAACTTAAACAAGAGCAAGAGTCGGCGCTTGTTGAGTTTCTTGGAGGAAAAGACGTTATCGCTGTTCTTCTTCGGTCCGTGATTGAACGTTGATCAAATCAATCAACTGATTGAGACAAACGGAGGAGATGAGAGACACAAATGAATTGAATGCATTTCGGGGGAGGCTGGTTTACGAGGCTAAGGTTTACAAGCTTCATACTGTAACTGGAAAATCTGGGCGTAATTGATGGGAGTAGCTTCCTTGCCACCATTTGTGTGTGTGTGTGTCCTGGTGTTGGATCCCTGTCGACTTTGGCACAGTCACCCAGGTGGTCCCCTCACACACCGCTGTCATTTCCGAGAGGGCCGGGACATTTACTAGCCCATGATGACAATCTATTTCTGTCTGTGATCTCAGCTGCCGACTGTCCTCACTGCACTGAAACTGAATCAGAAGTCCAGAAACACCCCTTAGGATTTCATCTCCCGGAATGTCAGCAGGAGACATGGCATTATTTATAGTTGGAAAAGCTCCTGTTTCTGTTTTCCTTCATTCCGTCAAGACTCCAGTGTGCCACTCTGATCTGCCACTCTGCTATCTCCATTTTCCTCTCTGCGTTCTCCTATCTCGTCCTGTCCCACCACACCCTGCTGTCCTCGCCGGACCAGCCTCATCTCTGGGACTAACAGTCCTCCCTCTCCTGGGAAGTATCAAGTTCTGCCACATACACAGGGGAACATACTGGGACTATCAGTGGGGTTTCAGGACCGTCTCCACCCATTTTTTCATTCAGTGACGCTATGAAAATGCCATGGCATTCGTGTTTCAGGTACAGAAGGGGTTCTGTATTATTGTGGTTGATGATGAAACGTGTTAGTTTATGAGTATAAAAGCAGACATAACCTCTGCATTTTGGCCACATCACACCTGCCACTCATTTCCCCTCAACGTCAGCTCTGTTGCTCTGCCAGCCTGCTGAAAACAACGCCTGTTCCACACCCTAGAGGCCCCGGGGCTGGCAGGGAGGGAAACCAGGGGCATCCGAATTCCAGGACACACACACACACACAGTGGTACACGTAAATGGCCAGTCAGCTCTATGAGGCTGTCTGCCCTTCTGTTCGTAGGCTCATGAATGCCGAACTGGCAGCTGGTTCAATAGCGTTACAGTTGAGCTGTTTGGTCAGTCAGTGGTTGCTAAAGGCCATATGCACAGAAACCTGTATTGTAGTAACTCGTGAGAGCTTGTTTTCTGCATCAAAGCATCAATGAATGAGCTAATATCTATGAATAATATTACTGTATGATGAATGGTCTTAGTTATGAATCCTCAGACCGCTGACACTTTGGAGTTTAAAATTTGTTACAGATTCTGTTTTTGTGCTTATTAGAAACAGAGAATCACTCACTCCATTTTTAACTCAGGCTGCAGCTGTTTATTCTTTTTTTTAGAATCAATTAATCTGCCTCCTTTAATTAGTCAGTAGATTAGTCTGACTAATCAATTTGTCATTATCATGAAATGTTAAACTGTCAAATGTCTACTACTATCTTGTGTCCTAACAAGCCTAACATGACACCATCAATGGGTTAGGGTTATCTTGTGACTAACCCTCACCCAATAACTAAGCAGGATATTGCCCTACTCAGGATGCATAAACAAGAGATTGTGTCAAAGAGGTGACTCACAGATCCAAACTACTGTGAATGTAATTGAAATGTTTTCTTACGTCATTGACACTTTCCTTGCCACACAGTGGAGGTAAGTGATGTGACTATTAGTATAACCATAATCACTATCGTGGGATTTATGGCTTCTCAGTCTGTTTATCTTATCACAGCTGCTGTTGGAGGATGTAGCATAATACTCTTCTCCTGCCCTGTACTTAAGTGTGTTTAATTTGCGTCTTATCATAATTGTTCGGAAGCTTCGGAGTGACAGTTATAGACTGCAGGCGCCCGCAGACCACAACACTTCCCAGATCACGCTGACTCTTTGCTGCTTCCACTGTCTGGGAATGTGAATGAGCTCTGTCTCACTTGTGTCACACACACACACACACACACACACACACACACACACACTTGCAGCTTTGTTCGTCTCATTTTAAGTAGCTCTGGATTCTGCCCTGTCTCTGTTCTTGGCCTTTATGAGTTAAGCAAGCTGCCATTTTTATACCTTTACACTAATACAATCACCATATTGTGTGTGTGTCTATATGTGTGTGTGAGTGTGTGCATGTGTGGGTGGGTAACCCTCGCTACATATGCCAGAACTTTGTAAGAGAGCAACTCACTGACTATCACTTAGGGTTTCTAATGTGTGTGATGTGGTTGCTATGGTGCTTGAATTTTCACTGTGTGGAGTTGCACTTTACGACTTCTTTTATGAAGCAAATTGGGAGAGCTTGAGCTTCAGTGTGGAAAATGTGTCATGTTCAGTTGTGAGACCCCAAAAGGCTGAAAATGAGATTTTAAAGCCAAACTTCCATTTATGAAGCTTCCTATAGGGGCATGAAGCTGTAAACAAGGACACTCGTGTTAATTGGTACAAAAATTCCAAAAACCTAAACACATAGCAGTTACAGTCATTTCCCACTTATGAAAAATATAGCAAACACATACCATAAAGCTGAGCATTGGTGGTAGATTTACAGTATGCACATGTCAAGCTGACTGGATGTTTGGAGCTGTGCCTTGTGTAAAGAAAGTGCGTGATGAAAGGCACAAGGAGAAAGAGGTGCTCGCCTCACACCAGGCAGAGTTTCATCTAAAAACTTTGTTGCATTTTAGTTTAGGTAGAATATTTACATCTATGTAGAAAAATGTTAAGAGAAGTGCTTTGCTTGCATATCTTTGTGTGTTTGAATGGTGAATATGCAGGATTCAACTTTTCCTTCATGTGATCTGGTGCTTATCACAGGTATGACTATGACTAATGAGAATAAGTGTTGATGTAATTGTGAATAGTTTGACAGCTGGCCGATGCACATGTTAGCATTAAAACAACAGTTTAAGACAATTAGGAGAACAATTTGTGGGTTAGACATCCACTGAACTGGAGCTGCAGCATGTTGCTGAGGACCATTGACAATAAATGGACATAATTATGATCCTCGCACCAAGAATGTTTTTGCACACCAAGTGTTGGTTTGTGCTGGGGATGTGAAGAATGTTTCTGGTGGTTGTGGTTAGGTGTTCAGCTCAGCCTTTTAAAACCGAGTGAAAAAGTCTCTGCTCTCATTTGTGTGATCCAGAATTTCAAGGAAACCCGTGAGAGCTTTTACTTTTTCTAACACGTTTCAGCCTATTAAGTACAAATCACTTCATTTACATTATATCACTTCCCAAGATATTTCATAGTGTTGTAGATTGTTGAAAGTATTATTTCTTCAAGGCGTCCAAGCAGCTTACAATGAGTTACCTGTAATGCTGTGAAAAGCAATTAACATGAGTTACAGTCCAGAGAGGCTGTACGAGGTTAAATGAGGTCGGTAATGGGGGGTTATAGTAACGATTGGGGCTTTTGTGGAGACCGGGTGAGAGGGGGGAATGCTCTGGAATGTGAAGAATGAGGGTTTGTTTAATCCTCGTGGGGGATAAATTATTAGCAGAAAAGGGAGCCCTGCTGTGTAAGACAGGCCAGTCTCCTACCATGGGAGCCCAAAGTGTGATTTGTGCATGGGAATATTGTTGTGCACCCATGAGTCTGGCTGTGCACGCAGTTGTTTTGGAGAGAGAAATAGAAGGAGTTGTGCACAAACTGTCCACCGGCTCACACCGATGGGGAGTGAAATGTCTTACATTAATTGAACTTATATGCACTGAACAGTGTTTTTGTAACTGGCAGCTTCTCTATCTTCAGCAAGGAGCAGGAGTTGTTTGTTTCATCCTGTAGTGAACTGTGGTGTGACGCTGCAGCAGAACTGATTGTCTGATGAGAGAGAGTTAACATAAACTTGATGAATGAATGGATTATCTGATTGCTATTGGATTTGAGTTGTTGTGGAGTAAATAACTGAAGTACGCAGCGAAAAGTTCTGGAGATGATGTGATCAAATTAAAACCATCTGTTGGTGTGGAAAAGCAATTTTGTCTCCACTAAGGTCTGACTCTTTAGTGGTCTAGTGAGTAATCTGGCTGTGGACTATTCATGGGGGGGAAAGGGGAAATGAGAGCAACGGAGAGAGAGGGAAACACAAAGCGTAGAGATTTAGTGAGGCGGTAATGAGCTACTGGAAGAGAAGAACACGTTCTCTTTGACTGATCCACCTACGCCTAGCCAGCATGGCATCGTGGGTAAATATGACCCAGCAGTTAGTTGCCGTGGTGATGAAGGAAACAGTAGCTGCCAAGAGGGTGAAGGTGGCAGCATGGAGCAGAAGATGGATGCACACTCCCACCCACTGAAACAGCACAGGTCGTGTTAACCGTTTAAAAACACAAAAACAAAAACATGTCTTTCTTATGGATAAGCTGTCAAATTCACCTCTACATACAGTCCATGTAAATAGTTTTATCCAAACTCTGTTTTAAAAGCTGAATAGGATCTGAACAAGGGCTGTGTAACACTGTGAGAGCCAAGGAAACGTCTTGGATGTGACGCATTTACAGCAATCAGCAGCACCCAGTATGTGTTTCATGAGGACACTTCAAAATAAAAACCCCCTCTTGAGACCGGTATACTCCATCAATATCCACTTGGTATTGTCTGGTGATGGAGGACAGAGATCGTATGAGGGAGGCTGGATAAAAAGGATGATTGGTTTTCAGGGAAAGATTGGAGAGGTGCTGATGTGGAAGTGATGGATGATTTCCAGTGAAACAGAAGGTCAAATGAAAGTTTTTATGAGGTCACCAGAGGTAAGCTGGGTTATAGAGATCTGATGATGAGCAGAGAATGAAGTGGCTGTGGATCTAATGGAAGTCCAAAGGTGAATGTGAGCAGCATGTAACTGTTTTAATTGCTTTTATTTATTGAATTATTATTATCAACATGTCTATTACCATCTGGCAACAGGAGCTCCAATGACAACTAGCCCTCAGCTAATTCGGGCGCTGTTTAAAGACTTTAAAGTTGAAACATTTCATGGATTTTCTATTGTTTTGTTGTAGTTTTTTGTCCGCATAGTAGTATCTATTCCTGTTCATGCCACTACTGTTCCAAACAACTGACGGCTGCTGTCGGAGCAAAACATCGTAGTAATTCCTCTGCACTAGAGGAGTTTTTTTTTTTTTTTACTTAACTGCCATAGGGTGTTTATAAAGGCACCAGAGCAGGTCTTTATCTAACCATATGGGAATTTGGGCTGCAGTTGTGAGCAGTTGTTGAGCCATGAGGGCGAAGCATTTAAATACAAAAAGCACAATTTGTAACAGATTTTTGTCACAGATTGCAATCAGGTGCTAATTTCAGAAGCATGAGGTCACACATACAAAACTGTTTGGCTCTTTAATCATGTGAAGCTGCGTTGATGTGGCTCTGGGGCTGTTTACAGAGCCTGTATTTGGTTTTCATATTCCTGGTGGGTTACGCAGTGTTGCGTGCCTCAGCGCAGACTGGAGGTAAGGTCTCATGAAAGTCAACATTAGGTGCATCTGATAAGCACGGGCTTTATCCAGATGTGGCTGTGAAACACGGACAGGAAAAGTAATCAAACTTTGACCCATGTTTCAAAGGCTGCCTCATTATCAAGACATGACGCCGTTTAAAGTGAGCGGCTCATTCATCATGCTCAACAGTAATTCTCGTCCGACAGAAGTGTGCGTGAACTTGTTTGTAGGCTACTTCAGGGTGTTTATATTTGTGGACAAACAACTTGTATTCCAGCTCGTCGTCTGCACTGCATTCGCATTCTTCATTCTTTGATGAGAAAAAGACGAGAAAGGGTTCTGTTGACACGTGGCCTCCAGACACACACACACACACACACACACACACACACACACACACACACACACACACACACACACACACACACACACACACACACACACACACACACACACATTTTACATGTTTAATTTCATTGTGGAGAGACCCCTCGTGACTATAGTCAGATTTGTCCCAGCCTGACATGTTGCCAGTAGTTGATATCATGAATAAAGCATTATTTACTGTAACTTAATCAGTCAACACAACACAACACAACACAACACAACAAACAGCACCTCAGTTTGTCAAACTGTGCATCCCGTGTGTGTGTGTATGTGTCAGTGTTGCAAGCATGATCAGGTATTGTAAAATCATGATAATTATTCAATTAAATAATGGGAAAGCCAAGTAGCATCACTGGTGAAGGCAATGATATGATCCTCAATCGCCAAGTGTCCATTAGCTCAACCCTAGACAAAAACCACATCCTAGCTCTTTTTTGGGGTCTAGCACTTTAGTCCCATGAACCTGTCCCTAGAAGTACAGTGGGCTTTCGGTTTCCAGACTCCAGGATTCATAAAACAAGACCCCAAGACACACACAAAAGGACCAAACTCATTAGTATCTAACACAAGAGAAGTTCAGGCTCTTGTGCAAGAGCAAAAGGTCATTTTATCTGGTGAAAGATAACACCTAGGACCGTCTGAGCCGTCTGTGAAAACTGACACACATCAGCGAGGCGGCGTGAATGAGGACAGACTGTGACAAGAGTCACTTCAGCTCTTCATCCCGACAGAGCAGATGGCCGTTAGGGGTTCTACCTCATCATGACCTTTTGTTGTACTGGATTAAGTTAAATCCACTGAAGGAAGAACTTCTCTTTGAGGAAACATTTTAAACATTTTAAACTCCCTTTGCCCAAGTAGTGCACCAAGACAGAATGGAAAGGAGAGCAGTGTGTGTGTGTGTGGGTGTGTGTGGGTGGGTGGGTCGATTCTTTTCAGTTTTATTGAGTTTAGGAATGCAGACATTTTGCCAGACTTATCTTTTTCAACAATCCAAGAATCTTCTTACTTCCTGTCACAGGGATGTCACTATGCCACTACCTATTGGAGGGCAGCAGCAGTATCACTGACTGTTTGGATCATCATCAAACTCACTGTTATCTTTTGAATCCAAAATAGTGTTATTAAAAAGGACTCAAATCTTGTGTGTTTGTGTGTGTTGATAGACATGATGTGTTAACAGTAAGGTATAGCTTCTCCTCCTGTATGCTGCACATCTTGTATATGTTTTTGTCCTTTTGGTTTTAGCGTTGACACATGGGATGTGTCACCTATCTGCTAAAGAGCAACATGATGTCAGACTTCGTTCTTCTCACAGGACACAAGCAGATAGTTTTGCAATTTTAGTTCATGACTATCAGTATCAGTCAAGAGTTATGACGTGTGTACGACACGTCTATCAGATATATGGGATTTCATTTCTGATGGTAAAGAATTGCATAGGTGTGTACATTGCACTGAGAGGGATGATTAGCCAAATTTTGGCCTGCACGTTTGAATTTTACAGTTTTGCTTGGTGCTTCTTGTCATTGTCCTACAGTTGTCTGTCTTTTTAAAGATCTGAGACATCTGAGACACACCTAAAAACAACTTTCAGAAAGGAGAATTTGAAGTAGTATTGGTGCTAGTGTAAGATAACAACATTTTATAATTAATTCCAGTAAAGTTGGAACATGACCGATGGCTTGGGGAAGCAAAACCTGACATATTCTCAGACAAACTCATGCCCTCAGAGTATGAAAAGGAACATGTGACATGATGTTTAGCAGTGGGTGTATTAAATTAGGGCACACTCTGAGTTTGACAGCATGAGAGGGAGTCTAGAGTTTCTGCAGATAAACAGGTCAGTTCCCTCTGGGTTCTGGTCTTTGTAGTACGCAGCAGGACTTTTTAAGTTGAGAGGTCACACACTTCAGTGGGTATATAGCTAATCCTGTCATCTGGACTTGGGTCTGAATTCCTGTGTGATGAAAGGTGTAAGGACTTCAGTAACTGGTCTGGGTGTCGGTTTATGACATTACACAGCATGGTTTTGCAGGAAAGTGCAGCCTGGGGATGAGGAATGGACTGTTGGCTCTAATAATTACTCTTTTTGGTCTGCACTTTGTTAATAGTACTGAAGTGTGCATGGAAAAATATTTTATTATGTTGTGTTATTCTCAAGGAAAAATAAAGGAATGATTTACCATACAATCGTATCCAGCGTCAGCATACCTGACCACAAAATGCTGTCTTTGTAATCACTGCAGCTGTTAGAAGGGTAAAAGCCGAGGAGAGGATGGAAAGATGCTGACGTTGTTTTTCTTTTTTCTCTGAACAGATCGCGAGGACCAATCAATCCTTTGCACGTGAGTACCACAACTCTTTTCATTTCCTCTCTAGAGGTCATCTCACTGTCAGGTCAGATGGTTGTTCTGTCCCTACAGCTGGTTCTGCTGATGAAGCAGCTCGATCAACTAGAAAATGAAACCGTCACAAGATGAACATTATATAGATTTACCTTAATGCGATCATAGGTTCGGTCTCACTGCTTTTGCTAAGTTGCGATAAATGTTGTAACTCACATAAGTGTAATTGAACCACTTTAGAAGGATCATTACCCCTGGATTACCTAGTTTCTTGGTTATTCTAGTCTAATTGAACTAAGCACTTTTCCGTCTCCCTTTCATCATTCTCTCACCCTAGGTCAGTTGGCCACCTCCCATCATCCCGCCGTGTTTTATTTAAAGACTTGTTTCAAATAGCTTTTTGCGGATGCTGGGTTGTGCCGCAGCTCTGCCCAGCACTGAGGGAGTTATGAGTGTGGTTTGGTGCCCTGCCTTCATCTACTATGGCAGAGAGTAATTAAGTGCCACACTCCTGCAATGTGGCTTCAGTCGATGCTGCCAATGAGCAGACAGGAGTTGTTGCATAATCTGTCCTGAAGTCTGAGAACTACACCCCCTGTTGGCAACAGACATTTCAGCTGCGTCACCCCACTGTTAAATAAGAAGTCGGGTGGTAAAAGGCGGTATTTATAGCGGCTGCTCCCACACTGTAAAACCGTTTATATTGATTTCAATATAAAAACTACCAGTTGGGAGTGCACAGTAAAATTTCCAGGCCAAACAGTGATTAGAAAAACTCACCTGTCTGCAGGCCAGTTAATGACCTCTTATATACAAAATAAAATACTGTATTGACATTGCACCAACCACTTTGAATCTGGTTGAAATGAAACATCTCTTGTTGTGTTTATTACAGCTTCAGTAAAGTTTTTGTGCGGTCATGTGGGTCAGCACTGTGCTCATAAAAACATTGTGTGAGTGTGAATTGTCAGGAGCTGGTATTTATTTGTGCTCTCGCCTTAACTGACTAGTCTCGTTCCTAGATCACCATCTGAACAAGTTATCCAGATGTTCATGTGACTTACTACAAGCTCAGATGCTTGGACAGCAGTAGCACAAAAATACAAACACACAGGAAGTGAGCAGTAGCCCTCATGTTGCATTATGTCTACTGTACATGCCGTATCGTATGTGGAGAACGGGGAGCGGCCCAAGAGGCGGAGAACTTGTAGAATTTCTCGTTGCAACAGTTGCAAATTCTTGTCGACATACGAGAGGTGTGAGAGAGCGATCAACAGAGGATGTGAGTCAGGAGAAGCGGGGTTCTCCCTGCCATGCATGATCCCTGAAGGGTAAAAGGATAAGATGTGAAAAGGTCAGCGAATGGTGATTTCCCTGAGAAATATTCTTATGAAACCAGAGCCAAAGTGGGATGTGTAACTAATTTGACCTATATTGCTATGTTGCCGCGTCCCGCGTTTGTGGAACCGCCCATTAAATTCTGGTTAAAACTGCTCCTGCGTCTTCCTTGTGTGCAGTAGAGCAAATTGCCAGCTAGGCTAAAGCCACTGGTATGTATCTCGATGTTGTGTTGCTGGCCTGGTTTCAGCGCTGGTCCTGGTTTTCTGGGTTCTGGGACCTGACTGTGGGAGCTGTGGATGGCCCGGCCTGAACACAGCTATCATTAGAGACGGCCCAAAAGCAGAGCCTGGAAACTTTGGAGACTGGCCCACCAAACCACAGTCTTCCCCAGTAAAACCAACTGACAGGGGGATGGATGGATTTAGAAAGCAACAACAAATAGTCTGATGGTCATTTTCTCTCTCCTTCACTTTCCTTTTCTCTTTGTCTATTTTTTTTTCTCTCTTGAGGTTCATCCACTCACGTCTGACCACCATAATGATGTGTGAGAGGGATTTTGGTTTGGGTTTCATGGTGTTTTCTCTGTACCTTGCTAAATTGTGGGGAATTTACACAGATTATTTCCTGTGATGAATAGTAACTCTATTATATGTCACAGAACAACAGCATTTTTTTGACAAGGAAGAGTAAATGATTCCCTTTATGCACTTTTAAAAGACACACACGCACTCACACACAAACAAGTAGAATAGGACTAAAAGCTGGCCATCACAAGTTAAAGCTGGTGATTCATGATTGCAAACAAAGAGTGTGGTCATTTGAAAGTGATGAGAAAGGCTGAATTCAAACCTTTTCTCTTACTCATCCTTTATTCACTTACACTTTTTCATCCCCTGTCTGTTCATGTGTGTATCCGTGCTGTCTGTCCACTTTGTTTTCAGAGGTGAATCAGGCGCTGGCAAGACTGAGAACACGAAGAAGGTCATCCAGTACCTGGCCCACGTTGCCTCCTCACACAAAGGACGCAAAGACCACAACATTCCTGTGAGATCCTTCACTGCCTACGTTTTCCCTACTCCTATCCTTGGCCAAGCCTGTGCCTCCAGTTTCTCCTCCTCTCCTCTCCTCTCCTCTCCTCTCCTCTCCTCTCCTCTCCTCTCCTCTCCTCTCCTCTCCTCTCCTCTCCTCTCCTCTCCTCTCCTCTCCTCTCCTCTCCTCTCCCATCCTCTCCATCCCATTTGAACTATCTCTGATCTCAGCTAAAATTAAAAGCAAATGGACCTATTACTATTTTAACAACTTTTGCACATCATTATTGTAATTTAGATGAACAGTTTGACATTTTCAGAAACATGCTCTCTGTCAGAATCATTGCTCTCACATCGTCCCATGAGATGTAAAGCTACAGCTGGTTACCTTCGTCGAGTTCACAAACAGCTATCCTGGCTCTCTATAATTACCAAGTCTGCCAAGATTTTGGTTATGTTATTTGTTTGATCTGTACAAATACCAAATGTTGCAGATGATTTTAACTGTTTGCTATTGATTTATTCCTACGCTGGGACCAGTAACTTTCTGAAGTCTTAGCTGTAACCAAACAAAATATGAAGTGTTGAGTTTTTTCCAGCTAATGGTTGGCTGCTGGTTGGAGCTTTTTAGCTCTGCAAGAGGTGTTTTTCTCAAAATGTCAAACGATGTAATGAATTGTGACATTATTGTGTTCTTCATATCTCAGTGTTGATATTCATCTGATAACAGGTCATGTATTAATCCCCGGCTAACCCGGTAGATGTTAATGTAGTCTCACTGGTCACTGCTACTGCTTCACATCATCCAGTGCCATCCTGTGAGAGTGCAGCCATCGCTGGGCTAACTGTATACCGGTGATCTGTTTCCTGTGGCTTGTGTCTGACATAAGCGCTTCAGGTTTTTAACACTTGCATTTGTTTATTCATAACAAACAGCCCGAATCTCCCAAAGCATTCAAGCTACAGGCAAGTGAATCTCCCGCTTTCTCAAAAAGAGTGTGTGACCGCTTTTGATGTCAGTGTGTATGTGCATGCCCCTCTCTCCAAATCTGTGCCGCTTCTGTAATGATGTTGACCGACTAATCTAAGCTTCTTTCTTTATGAGGTATTTGTTTGTGCTGGCTCAGTCTACTCACATGATTATTTGAAGCCTAGTGAATCTGCCGTTAAACCACCAGGCTCATGATAATAAAACACTTTGTTTTATCAGTTGGTTCAGGTTTATTAGAACAGTTGGGGGATTAAGATGCTTTATTAGAAACACATGTCAGTCAAACACAAATAATTAGGTTGTCCCTGCTGTTAAACCTGTTCACGTTAAGTGCTCGGGGAGTATTAATGAACTCTGCGTAGCCCCGCTGTGTTGGTTCGTTAATCCTCATTTTAAATTTACCTGCCTTGTTGGAAAAGTCAGACCATAGCCACACTAAACATCACTCCTCAGTCTTCATCTTTGACATTTGACTAAATTGAATCCATGACATTACAAACCCTAGATGTCAAAGATACTAAAGTTGACAGCAGTTAAATGTTTCATGTATTGATGCATGTTTTCCATAGGTAATGTACTCTAGATGCATGCGTGTACTTTAAAGAGCATTTCAATTAATAATTCATTTCTATCTTGGCTCACTCTAAAGCCTTGGCTGTGGTTGTTATGTTATTTCAGTTACCAAATGTGCCTTGGAATTCGTGTGTGGCTTTGTTGCCCAGTCAATAATCAAACACAGGGGATTTTTCTATGTTGGTGTTGAAGCCTAACCTGGATTTTTGGATTTTAATCGGCCATATTTTGTCCCAGAGGTAATGGGAATCTGCTGACACAGTATTGAATTTGCTCCAAACCCAACTCCAATCCCAACAAAACTTGATAGTTTCTGACTCACCTCCTCTCTACTTGATTTATCCGGTAGCATTTTTTTTTCTTTCTCCCCTAAACCAGTACCTGATGTTTCTATGTCCTCCATAATTCTAATAACTGTGGAAACAGTGTGAGTCCTCTAACCGGCAGCTCTGAGCTACTCAATCCAGGTGAATGCCCTCTAATATGCCGTGGTTCAGTAGCTTTGGGTGAGAGGCTGTAACTCAGTGCTTCAGTGCTCCCCTGCCGGAGCGCTCCATCCACGCTGACCTCCTTAATGCTGCTTTCCCTCTGCAATGCATTACAGCTGCCTCTGAGCGCAGGCCAGAGGAATGTAGAACCAGGGATCGAGGGAAAGCAAGGATGTGGGGCAGGAGAGAAGATTGGAAGGGGGTGAGCAAGGGGGGAGATCAAGTAGTGGAGGAGAAGTAAAGCAAACCAGAGATCAGACTTTCATATTTCACTCAGTGAGAAAGACAAATGGGAGAACCTGTTTATCCATGTCATTGCACAGGGATTTATTCACCCAGAACTGTGTTATTCTATGTTAGTCAGGACCTGGAAGATAAAAAGAGAAAAAGAAGGAGGATAGATACTCCCTTCCTCTGTTGCTAAAACCCATGTTCTTCAGGAAGTTTGTCCGCAGACTTTCAGCAGAACTCTCACTCTTGATGTTGTTTCCTTGTCATTTCTTATCATCATACTAATTGAGTTGAGTAATATGAGGCCAAGAGACACTCACACAGGCCAAGGAATCTGTATTGTCCCTCTTTTTTTCTTCCTCAGTCTCACTTTCTGTTTTATATCTTATACACTATAAGTAGGGCTATAGATAGTCTTTTGTTTCTTTTATCTGCAATTTCTGGCTAGTCAGACAGTCAGCAAGTCCGAGCCCTGAAAATACTTGCTGTGTTTCCTCTGGACAACCCAGAGGAGTGTCTTGGAGTCAGTTCAAGGCAGGGTCCGAGCCGCTGTGCTGCAGGTGGTAAAGCTACCCCAAGGGTTATTTCTGTACCAACCAATGCCCCGGATAGTGGAGGTTGTGTCATGTGTTTGGGAATTAGAGGTTTCAGGGACCATAGGGAATGTCCCAACCACCTATCAATCCAGGTTTTGAGATTTGGGAGGAAGCCGTCCACAACATAACCGCCATGGTGGTACAGCCTTTCGGATATATAGGGTATATCATCACAGCCATAGGAATGTGCAGGCCGGAAGCACGCTCTCACTCGTCAACCCAACCCAACCCAAACTGTCCACTATAGGGCATGCGTTGGAACACACTCGCTGAAGTGCCTTTGTGGTTTCACAAGTTCTGTCAAACTGTTTGGTTGTCTTTGCCCCTTAAATTTCTTGAGTTCCACCGACAAAAATCACATTGTGCTGCAGCTGACTGAAGTACAGCCAGCAGAGCCGTGATGAATTGCAGGCTGTCTGAAATATCAGTTTAACATATTGACTTGGCGACATTTTCCCCTACCTGCTCCGTTACCAAGAATTTATTTGCCTTGCCAAGTTGTGTATGTTTTGGCAGACGCAGACAAATTTGATAAATAGTGATAAAAAGATTCATTACGTGGGGCCAGGCACTAGAGGTGTTTGACAGCTTGTTGGATTCTTACCTCTCTGTCTCTCTCTGTCTCTCTTACAGGGTGAGTTGGAACGCCAGCTCCTCCAAGCCAACCCCATCCTTGAATCTTTTGGCAATGCCAAGACAGTGAAAAATGACAACTCATCTCGCTTTGTGAGTCTACAGTTCCTCTTTAAAGGATCACTATCTTGATTTCAACATTATGTACACATAGTATGTATAAGAGAAATAGCTGGCGATCAGTGGTGCAGTTTACATTAGCTCCAATTCCCCTCATCCAACCGTATTTCTTCATGGAAAATGTTTTCCCAACTCTACATTTTTAATATATTCTTCAGACTAACTGATGATGATTTACTCATCATCAAAGACTCCAAGCAAAAGAAGAAAAAAAAACTAGCCTGCTTCTGTCTGAAGGTTAAAAAAATCTGCCTACCATCTCAAAAGCGCACTTAGTAACACATTAGATCCTGGCCAGGAAGCTAGCAGACACTCCAGGAAGTTTCTGCTTCCTGCCAAGAAATAGTCCAGATAAAACCCCAGTGTGTTGTTTTCTAACATAAGTTCTCATATGGATTTAACAAATGAAATATAGCATGTCATTAGTGTGCTTTCAGAAGGTTTTGTTACCTTTGGATGGAGTTAGGCTAGCTGCTTCCCCCTGATTTCAGCCTTTGTGATAAGGTCAGCTAACCGGCTGCTGGCTCTAGCTTCATATTTACTGAACAGACATTGATATCAGTCTCCAGTAAGACAATACATTTAAGTTTTCCATATTATTCCTTTAATGTTTATTATTATTGATATTATTATTATTATTATTATTATTATTATTATTATTATTATTATTATTATTATTATTATCATCATCATTCTGTTTAAATTATGTTTTCTACGTATGTCTTGTTTCAGTCTCTACCTTCCAATTTTGTAAAAATCTGTTATCCTAAAATGGGCTGATATCACATCTTGAATACTTTGTTATCTCATCATGTAGTGACGATTTACAGGAATCACAACAATGCTCGCTGTAAGCCTTTTTTTGTGACCAAGTACATCATGCAGCCAAGATTAACCACCATGGTGCTGGGTTCTCATGATTCACAGGCTGGCTTAGATGAGGAGCTCTGACCACCAGTAGACAGATGGGCACACACACATTTACACACACATCGACTGTCAGGAAACCACAGACTGGGATGCCTGGGATTCTTTCTGACCTGTTAACCTGGCTTTTCCTAATATAGACATTTTATTCTTCATTGCTTTTCTGCTATCTGCAAAAAACCACAAGGTGGTATTTTAAACAGTGCCTGAAGGGAGATGAAATAGTTAGATAAATGCTCCAAAACATACTGACATCATCGGAGCCCTAATAAAATATGTCAATAAATTCAACAACTGATGTTTAACACATTTTCATGTTTTTTTTTTTCTTGCAGGGAAAGTTCATCAGAATCAACTTTGACGTCACAGGCTACATTGTTGGGGCCAATATTGAGACTTGTATCCTCCTTACTGTGACCATTAAAGGACTGTCTGAAAAATAAAAAGCTAAAATAAAGGGTACACACAGAGTTGAGAGTAGTGGTTTGGCTATTGGACTCACCATTGCCAATGCTCAGCCACAGAAATGCCTTTCTTGCTCTGTATATTCCAGAGTTACAGAGCACTGGGCTGCAATGAAACCATTTTTTATGCATTCCTTCTTTTATTGGAGTTTATTAATGCCTGGAAGAAAAAAAGGGACTAGGTTAATTTGGCTAAAATGTCTTTTTTTGCAACACTTGTGGAAAGAGTGAATTTATTTGTAGTTTAGAATTAGATTTTATTCCCGTGTGATTTTGTCAGTTCTAGGCTATTTCTTGGGAGATGCATCTGCTCTGTGCTCAGAACATTGTAGCTGCTTAGATTGCTGAAAATGTGATACAAAAGTCACAATACTACAGTAGTGACAGTATCGACTGCTTCATATTCATGTTGTGATGAAATTGTCGGTCCTTAAGCTCTGCGCTCAGATCTTCTGGAGAAGTCGAGGGCCATTCGACAGGCCAAAGATGAGAGGACCTTCCACATTTTTTACCGCCTGCTTGCAGGGGCCGGAGAGCATCTCCGGAGTGAGTGTCTGAATCTTACTATGAGGAGGAATCAGGATAAACAAAACCATGAGAGAAGGGACAGTGAGGTTTTAATGTGTGTGTTAATTTGCTTCAGGCAAAGAACAGAGGTTTAGACAGAAGGTTTGAATTAGCACCAGTGCAACAAATCTGTCTCTCTCGTTAACTTTTAATTTAGCTTGTTAGTGCATTGTTTCACGATGATGCAGGAGATCCTTAGACAACATATTTTACTCATGAACTAATGAATAAAGTTGACTTCATCTTTTATTTGCTCATGGACTCTCCCTCTGTCTAAAGTGAATTGTCTTCAATGAAACTGGATGCAAATCTAGCACATAATCTGAATATTTTACAACCATCATTCAAATTGTTGCTTTTGAGTACATGTACCAAACACATAGACAACACAAAGAAGAAAGATGAGAGTGCTGATCTAAATTAACGTGCAAATATATGAACAATTTTCTTTCTCTCTCCAGCGGACCTGCTCCTCGAAGGCTTTAACAACTACCGTTTCCTGTCAAATGGTAACATTCCCATCCCTGGTCAACAGGACAAGGATAATTTCCAGGAGACAATGGAGGCCATGCACATCATGAGCTTCAACCACGAGGAGATTGTCTGTGAGTACTGCTTCCAGATGTTCCCTGAAATGTAGTATACAGTACTTCTCTTATTTCCCCCTTGTATTCAGTCATTATCTTCTTTCCCCACGGGGACCAATAAAGTGTTATCGTATACTTCCCAGGCATGTTGAAGGTGGTCTCTGCAGTGCTGCAGTTTGGCAACATTGTCTTCAAGAAGGAGAGAAACACGGATCAGGCTTCAATGCCTGAGAACACAGGTAAAAATCCAACATACAGTCATAGTAAAAGATGAACACACTCCCTAGTGTATGTCATCAACCCAAATAATAAGATGACTGTGACCCATAGCTTCCATAACAACAGGTGATGGAAAGCCTTCTGCTCATATCCACGTAATACATGCTCCCACTGTGAGCACATGCTTTATTAGAAACATGATTACAATGAAGTCAGATTATGAGTCTCATGGTGGTTGAATGCTTGTAACGTCTGGATCATTTCAGCACCATCACATGCTGCTGTAGTCTGAACTACAGTATACTGTAGACACAAACTGTTCAGTATGAGAAATTACATCAGATGAATTATCAGTGATGTTAGTATAATATCTTGGGGTAAGACCAATTAAACAAACTAGTTCTAGCTCCCTAAGACCGCACTTGAAGAAAGCTATTGACTCACTTGGAGTTTTGGCCCGGACAGGATATGTAATGTTATATGGTCATATATACTGGATAGTTAAAACAGACCTAGGCAGTGTTGTCTTTACGTTTTTGTTTTTTTTTCATTTTTGATTCAACTATTTGAACCTGGCATAAGCTTAGACTCTGAGGGTCTGATGTTATGTTATGAAACCAGATAACGCTTATAGAACGTACTAATGTAGTAAGGTACTCACTTTTCCAGCTGCACAGAAGCTCTGCCACCTGCTTGGAATGAATGTTATGGAGTTCACCAGGGCGATCCTCACCCCGAGGATCAAAGTGGGACGAGACTATGTGCAGAAGGCACAGACCAAAGAACAGGTAAGGTGCCACTGAACAGGATGAGCAATGATAACACCTGCTATTAAATTATGCATAACATCAAATTGAATTCTTGTTGAAGAGTTCATTTGCAAAAGCAGATAACTCGAAAAAATTCCAGAATCTTATTTTTTATTTACATAAGGTGATATCAGTCAAACTAAAGTTGAGTGACTTTGAGATATAACAAAACAGACATATCTCAAAAAAATAAAGTTTTATTGAAAACAACACTATGCAAAGAATAATTACAAAGCCTCAGCTCATTTTTTTCAAAATGGCACTTATCTGCTTTTGCAAATTAACTCTTGTTTTGTTCCAAACTATTACAGCAACACAGTGTTTATAAATACTGGTATGTACTTATCGCTTGGTGGGTTATGTATTATTAATGATATCTTTCATGATTACTCTCTCCGGTCCTGTGCTCTTTGTTTTTTCCTTCAGGCTGACTTCGCTGTCGAAGCCCTGGCCAAGGCAACATATGAGCGGCTGTTCCGATGGCTGGTCCACCGCATCAACAAGGCCCTGGACAGGACCAAACGTCAGGGGGCATCATTCATCGGCATCCTGGACATAGCTGGCTTTGAAATCTTCGAGGTGCTGACTCATGACACTTCATAATTTAACACAAATTCAATCTCATCAAATACATTTAGCCGTCAGACATTGCAGTGTTTTTCCATTACATGTAGATTAAACTGTCAAGTAGAGTTTTTAAAAGATTTGGTGATTAAAACACGCACTGTAAACCAGTAATATTGACTAAAGGTTATGCTAATGTTATGCTTGTTAGCAAGCCTCCTATAAAACTGAATCATATTTCAATCAATAAATCAATAATAGAATGCCATAACTAACTAATAACTCACTTCTTCTGTTTCACACTTTCTTTGCAGCTGAACTCATTTGAGCAGCTTTGCATCAACTACACCAACGAGAAGCTGCAGCAGCTCTTCAACCACACCATGTTCATCCTGGAGCAGGAGGAGTATCAGAGAGAGGGCATCGAGTGGAGCTTCATCGACTTTGGCCTGGACCTGCAGCCCTGCATCGACCTCATTGAGAGGCCGGTCAGTGCTTTCTGTCTGGCTGTCTGGCTGTGTGTGTGTGTCCTATGAATATTTGTATTTACCTAAATTTGTCTCCTCAGAATAACCCCCCTGGTATTCTGGCTCTGCTGGATGAGGAGTGCTGGTTCCCCAAGGCCACAGACAAGACCTTTGTTGACAAAGTGCTGCAGGAGCAGGGCACACACACCAAATTTCAGAAGCCGCGTCAGCTCAAGGACAAAGCTGATTTCTGCATCATTCACTATGCAGGGCGGGTATGTACATCCCATTAAACTGTCTGGTGTTCCGACTCTTTTCCTGGGACTGGTAGCTGGCTGTGTTCAAATATGCTAGTACTGCAGAGTTCTTTAAGATAGAAAAAAATGAAAAAAATATGTACTTTTGGAAACCTTTATTCACACCCTCTCTATAGGGTCAGATTTATATGTTTTCCTTATGCAAAAACTCTGTTTCTGGGATGTTTTGTAGTCTCTCTCAGAGCCACAGACTCTGCTCCTCCAAAAGCGCACTTAACCAGGTCATTGCCTGAAAACAATAGCCCAGTTGTCATAGTGCTTCTGCAGGAAACCCACATCTGGTTCGCATTGGTGCGAGATTGAGTCTTTGGTGCCTGGTGGTTACATAACTGAGGTTTTCAACTTTCACCCTTTTGTATGGTGGTCTGCCATCTGCAAAGAGAAAACGATACTCCACTGCATTCCAGGGAGGACGCTTGTCAGTCATCGTGTGAAATCTGATACGGCCCCTAGGGTGATAGTTAAATTAAGTTTACCCCTCTGTTTTTTTTTTCTCTGATCTACATACAATACTTTATTTGAACACAGTGAAGCACATCAGTCAGCCTTGTCTAAACATTAGTCCTGGATCTGAGTCTGTCGGTGACAAACAGGTGAAAATCTCAGATTCAGCCACATAGTACGCATCCAGTATCTGACACCATGGCCAGGATTTAATTTGAACTTCATCAAATAAATCCAGCGTGACAGAGTGATACCGAAGAGGAAAATAAGTGCAAACACTGTGAGTTTGCTTTTCCAGGATTCTGATGAAAGCCATATGGAGATCTTACATTCCTCATCTCAGGTTGCTGACCATGTCAGTTACTTGTTATGCTCACTTGTTTTGCTCTCCTCTAATCCAGCACTCTTCATAGTATGTTAGACGTTTGAAAAACACATACAAGTCAAAGTTATCATCATGTTACAGAAACTAATCGCATCAACACGACTGTGCTGTCAGTCAAATGTAATGTCCAAATAACTTATAGTCTTTGACCCTCATACAACGAGTCTTCTGGGTTCAGTATTAAATGTGATTATTTGATCTGATTTGCTGAACTTTCTACTACTCACTGTATAGTCGCCTCATACAGCACATCTGGCACAGCCTCCAAGTCCAAACAACGGCTGCATGGTTTGGAAACACTACGAGCCAGATCTAGATGTCAGTTAACACGGACTGTTACAGACAGGTGAAGCAACAGACCAGCGGCAGTTAATCGGAGGCTGAAAGCCAATAATCAAAAAATGTATTTTGAAAGCATTTTTCTTTTACAGTGCTGTCACTGGGGTATAAGAGTAAAATAGCGGAAAGAGGTTGGATGAGATATAGTCCAAAAAGGAAATCTGGTTTAATGCAGAGTGGTTTTGCTTTTTGTGGGTGCATACAGCATATTATAACTATAACCAACTACCTTCACATCATTTTCATTTGTCATTTATTATATACATAAAAGAAATACAATTTCATCTGGGACTTTGGAGGAAATAAAAACGCCATGTAACTTAATCTTAAAATAACACTGAGGAATTGTTTCCTTAGGTGGACTATAAAGCTGATGAATGGCTCATGAAGAACATGGATCCCCTCAATGACAATGTGGCCACGCTGCTGCACCAGTCAACCGACAAGTTTGTGGCTGAGCTCTGGAAAGATGGTGAGTCACTTTCTGAGCAGGAACTCTTCAAGTTTTTAGATGAACAAAAATATATTGTTACACAATAAATAATGTTTTTATCAGCTAAGAAATTCTAATGGACCTGTATGAGTCCAGAAGGATGTTGCACAGTGCAGCAGCCACTGGACAAATTAGGGACATAAATAAAGTCCTTATCACTTTTGGGTTTATTCTCACAAAGCAGATTAAAACTCAGTTATAAAATCTTTTCACTGATCTAATGAAAAGGAGAAAGTTACTCTCTCAAACCCCCTCTGTAAGTTTTATCTAGCAGTGTGCTTCACTGGTTTAATGTTAGATGAGTTTTTCCAGCAAGTGTAAGAGGGAAAACCACAGCCCAGGGCACTCTTCACTCAGAGCTCAGTGATTCATTGCTAATCGTGTATGTTCCTACTGTTAATATTTTAGTCAGATGGGAACCATGGCCTTCATTATCCTTATTTAATTTGACATTAATTATGTATTTTTATGGAATCAGCAAAAGGTCAAATGGGAAGCAAAATGGCTTTATAACACTTTCTGGACTAATCTTTCCCCAGAGCAGCAGTCATCTATGATAACCCAACACGGCTTTAAATGATAAGGTTTTGATAACATGCATGCACCTGTAGTATGACAGTAGATGAAATGACATTTTCTCTTCTTTTAATCCTCTTTTTTTTAAAAGCTAATCAATGCTTGTGAACGTTTGTGGGTGTGTGGTGTGATGGGTTGTATGTGTGTGTTTGCATGTAGTCTTTTTCTCTCTCACTCTCCTGTCTTCTTCCCGTGTCTGTGTCTCTGTTGCTGTAGACATTCAGACGTTTCAGAGAGCGTCTTTCTATGACAATGTGTCTGGGCTCCATGAAGCTCCAGGTGAATGATAGTAACACGTAAACTACTCCATGTACCACTGGCTTCTCTTCATCCTCGCCACTGGAGGGCTCATTGGTTCCTCGTCCTGTCATGGCTGCAGTGTGCATCCCTCTGAAAGCTCCCCTCTGGCTTTGCATGGCTGCACTGCTGCTGTGTTTAAAACATCTATAAAGTACTAAAAAGGTCTATTCAACTATCAATACTGGTAGCTTACTAATGGCATTTGCTGGGATAATTAACCAGGAGGTTTTTTATTTATTTATTTATTATTTAGCTTGTAATCATACAATCATTGACAAAATATTAAATACATAGATATTATGATAGATATCATCAATGATTGTTTGCCTGCTGCTGTGACTAAAGAGGGCATCATCACACCTAAATATTTCAAATGATGCAGCGATTAGCAGTCCTCTGACTCCACTGATTCAGATCTATTTAAAGATATCCCAGTGACTATATAATCTTTTTTTGCATTCAGTCTTAAGCCAGGGTATGACAGCAGATGGAAAGAAATGACAGTGATCAAACTCGAGGAGGATCAGTGGATCCATTGATTCAGGTTCCTGTTTACTCAGAGCAGACATTTCTATGTACAGAGAGAGTGGAACATCTGAGGAATCCACATGCCAGTTATCTAATCCAACTCTGTCATCAATCTTTTTCTACAAAAGGAGGAGCACAGAGACAGAGTTGCTGAACTGTTTTCCATTTGTGGGTTTGACAGGGAAAATCTTATCATAAGAATGACTTAAAACAGTGATCATCTACTTTTAATTTAGATTAAAACAATGTTGATTTTTGGTAGATGGGTGCAAAAATACACAAGGTTTCTATTTTTATTTTTTGTCTTTGATGTCTAGAATAGTGTATGCTTTGGTTTATTAATGTTGTGGGAATTACATTTTGTACCATCAGTGAAGTTCAGTTAAATATGAAGTTTTCAATTGTCAGTTTTATTTACATGCCACCAGATCACATCAGGAGTGAGGTACCTAACAAATAGACCATACTCTTTATAAGTCACATAGCAGGCTGACATACATACATACATTCATGCAAAATAAACAAAACCTTTAAATTTGCATTCATATTATACCCAACAAGAAATAAGTCACTGGGTTAGTCAACATTCTTGCCAAATGTTCTCATTCGGTTAGTTTTTTGTGATTGTTTGAGAAATAGTTTAGTGGTTGATATAAAATAGTCTGATAATTTCCCTGTCATGGCATCACATAATGTGTTCTACAAGTTTTTTTTTCACTTTCCTGACTGTAAAACATTTTACTGCTGTCTGATTGACTCAAAACAACTAGATCCTGCTTCAAATCATGTTGATTAAAGGCCTGTTGATGAGATGATCGGCCGACAGGAAGCAGTACTGTCTGTCTGCAACATGTTGTGTACATGTTGTGTTGCATCAGTTTGTCTTCATGCTTTATCATGAAAATAGAAAAGAGCAAATCCTGCTCAGTTGAACTCATCATTGGCAACTTTTCCTGATGAATATTCAGATTTGATGTGAAAACCAATAAAAACAAAGTGATTGTCTTTTTTCTGTTTTTATGTAAGTACGCAGCTCTTTACTTCTGTACTTTGAAGATCTCTTAACAAATCTATCAGTGAAAACCAGCATCAGAAAAATCACACGTATTCCTCCGTTAATAGAACTATCTCTCTTTTCATCACCAGTCGATCGGATCGTGGGTCTTGACCAGGTTGCAGGCATGAATGAGACTGCGTTCGGTGCCGCCTACAAGACTAAGAAGGGCATGTTCCGCACCGTGGGACAACTGTACAAGGAGCAGTTGTCCAAACTGATGGCCACACTGAGAAACACCAACCCCAACTTTGTCCGCTGCATCATCCCCAACCATGAAAAACGGGCAAGTCCCTCAATTCATTATCATATCATATTTTTCTCTGAATTGCCTTTATCTTCATCACACTTCTGTCACCATGTTAATGTGAGATTGTTGAATCATGTGCAGTAATGTAATCTTGAGTTGTGTTTTTGATGAGATGCACTTGAATTCACTGTAGTGACCACCTCTCCCTCCTCTCACAGGCTGGTAAACTGGACCCCCACCTGGTTCTGGATCAGCTGAGGTGCAATGGTGTGCTGGAGGGGATCCGTATCTGCAGACAGGGTTTCCCCAACCGCATCGTCTTCCAGGAGTTCAGACAGAGGTAATGTTTCGCCTCTCACTCACTGCACTACCTGTTTCCAGTTTAGTGAATCTAAACTACAATATTAAGCATGTCTTTTGACTTATTTTTAAAGCACCATGATAAAAATGGGATAATATAAGAATATATTATTGTTTGAAACAAATCTGTTTAGTTTTAGCTAGTAAAACTATCCTAATGAATGAACAGTATGTCATCTCTGCTCTTTGTCCAGGTATGAGATCCTCACTCCGAACGCCATTCCCAAAGGCTTCATGGATGGCAAGCAGGCCTGTGAGAGAATGGTAAGGTCTTGAGCAGTCTCAGTTTACAAAACGTGTAAACAGTCTTGCCTGCTGCCTCAGAGGTCTCGTTTCAAACAAGAGGCTTCTTTTATTATGGTTTTCTCATTGTGAGGCAGACAGTGTGTTTATCATTTGAGAGTACAGAATAAATAAGACTAAGAATCACCTTGTGTTTACAGAAAAAATGTCTAAATATAAAGTTTATTTTATTTTTTCCCCCTTAATTCCTGTTGCATAACAAGGGGTGTCTATTAAGTTGAACATCACATCTCTTTACCTTTTATGTCTCTTTCTCTTTGGCAGATTCAAGCTCTGGAGCTGGACAGTAACCTATTTCGTATTGGCCAGAGTAAGATCTTCTTCAGGGCCGGAGTTCTGGCTCACTTGGAGGAGGAGAGGGACCTGAAGATCACTGACATTATCATCTATTTCCAAGCTGTCTGTCGAGGTTATCTGGCACGCAAGTAAGAGCTGCTCTGCCACTGCTGCCTGTTTTTGGAGTGCTTCCCTTTTCTATGTATTTGATTGAAAAACATGTATTTCACTGTTGTCTCACCCAGTCTTTGTTTTCCTCCCCTCTGTTTAAACTCTGCAGGGCTTTTGCAAAGAAGCAGCAGCAGCTCAGTGCTCTGAAAGTTCTCCAGAGAAACTGTGCTGCCTATCTAAAGCTGCGTCACTGGCAGTGGTGGAGACTCTTCACCAAGGTGTGTGTTAGTGTGTATGTGGTTGACCCAGCGGATAAAGGCCATCAAATGTTGCAGTTACGATCTGTGTCCTCCTCCTCTGAATCTTTTCTAATCACGTGCACCCTCAGGTGAAGCCTCTGCTCCAAGTGACCAGGCAGGAGGAGGAGATGCAGGCTAAAGATGAGGAGCTGGTCAAGGTGAAGGAGAAACAGACCAAGGTGGAGGGAGAGCTGGTGGAGATGGAGAGGAAACACCAGCAGGTCAGTCCCAACCATAGTCGGCAGAGTAAATTATATTGAATTATACGTACATGGTTTCAGTTAAACTTAAGGTTTAAACATCATGTTTGTGCAGTTGATGGAGGAGAAAAACATCCTAGCAGAGCAGCTGCAGGCAGAGACGGAGCTGTTTGCAGAGGCCGAGGAGATGAGAGCTCGTCTAGCGTCGAAAAAGCAAGAGCTGGAGGAGATTCTTCATGACCTGGAGTCCCGGCTGGAGGAAGAAGAGGAGAGAGGCCAGGGCATGCAGAACGAGAAGAAGAAGATGCAGTCCCACATCCAGGTGTGCATTACTCATGCAACATCAAAGTAATAGTTACTGAAAATCTTCAAATGTCTTTTTACTAATAGTGTTTACTCACATGATTAAATACTTGTGCGTGTAGGACCTGGAAGAACAGTTGGATGAGGAGGAGGCTGCTAGGCAGAAGCTGCAACTGGAGAAAGTGACCGCTGAGGCCAAAATGAAAAAATTTGAAGAGGACATTTTGCTACTGGAGGACCAGAACTCCAAGTTCCACAAGGTGAGAGAAGCGGAGGCTCCGAAGGTCAAATTTCAGGAATGGAAAGACAAAATGTGAAGACTGGGTTTTTTTTTCTTAAATAAAGGTGATTGAGTATCACATGGTTTCTGGGTATTCACCTTAACTGCACAGGGAGATACAGAAACAAGTTTGAGAAGCTAGCTGTGTGCTAACCTCTCACCTAATCTGCCTGTATGTCTTTCTCTCCCCCATTTAGGAAAAGAAACTGATGGAGGACAGAATCAACGAGATGACCTCGATGCTAGCTGAAGAAGAGGAGAAGGCCAAGAACTTGGGCAAGGTCAAGAACAAGCAGGAGATGATGATGGTCGACCTGGAGGGTAAAGGACTCAAGTCAAATAGAGAGAGTCAAACAGAGTGTAATGAATAGGCCGTATCATTTTCAGCATCTACAATGAAAAGATTTTCCTTTGTGTTAACTCATTGTCATGTTATCATGCTGTCTTTTCTAATTCAGAGAGACTGAAGAAGGAGGAGAAGACTCGTCAGGAGCTAGAGAAGGCAAAGAGGAAGCTGGATGGGGAGACGTCTGACCTCCAGGACCAAATATCTGAGCTGCAGAGCCAGATAGAGGAGCAGAAACTCCAACTGAGCAAGAAGGAAGATGAGCAGCAGATGATGCAGGCTAGGTAGGAAATAGTGAGACCACTATCAAAGAGATTGGAACAAATGTATTCAGTGTCAGTGAAATCTGTTCACCAACAAGCATTACATAACTTGTGAGCTAAATATGGGTTTTAATATTGAGTCATTGAGATTCTGCTGCATGATGTGAGTGAGTTTGAGGTAAGTGCTACATAACTGTGCAGAATGATCATCACACTAAACAGTGTTGCAAGAAACATTCACACCTGCCTTTTTATATGGTGCATTTTATTGGACTGACCACACACCAGATACAGCAGCGCCCATAAAAACAGTCTGCCTTCGTGACATCACCTGTGTTTATTCACTGACTCTCACCAACACCAGCATGAAACCAGGCGTACATGTCATTTATGTGGTAATAATATGCATCTGTGTGTGTTGGACCGTGATAGGCAGTGACGTTTACAGTATGCAGCTCCTCCAAGACTGTTCCTCAAACAATGACTGAGCATCAACTGCTTATTGGAGTTCTGCATCTGCTGCCACCAAGTGGAGATGATATGTATTAGTTCACTGCAGGGGCTGAGAGTTTTTAAATATTCTATTATTTATTATTAATAATTAATACAATTGAATTGAATTTAAAGGAAAACTGCAAATAAATTCATGAGGTGTTGTGGTCATATATATTGAGCAGTCTGTCTAATGGCATTTTATATATTTTTTTTGTCATATACTGTACCATCACTGTTGCAATTTTGTTTACAATTTCAATGTGAACTTTTGCGTTATGTTCTTCACTGCTCTTGGTGTAAAACAGGGGTGAGGACGAGGTTAGCCAGAAGAACAATGCTCTGAAGCAGGTGAGGGAGCTGCAGGCCCAGCTGTCTGAGCTGCAGGAGGACATGGAGTCAGAGAAACAGGCCAGGAACAAGGCAGAGAAACTCAAGAGGGACTTGAGTGAAGAACTTGAGGCCCTTAAAACTGAACTAGAAGACACCCTGGATACGACAGCTGCCCAGCAGGAGCTGAGGTACGGTACTGCACTGCATTCTGAGTGTAATTGTTGAAACCGACAGGAAAATTAAGACTTTTTTTGTGTCCCTGTTCTCTGTAGGACAAAGCGTGAACAGGAGGTTGCGGAACTGAAGAAGGCTCTCGATGAGGAGACTAAAAGCCACGAGTCTCAGATCCAGGAGATGCGGCAGAGACATGGCACTGCCTTGGAAGAGCTGTCTGAACAGCTGGAACAAGCCAAGAGGGTAACATCCTTTTCCACAGTTGATCTAATATCACAAGAAATCAAATTTAAAAAAACAAACAAAAAAAAACACTGATGTTTGCCGTCAATGACCTGCAGTTCAAGGCTAACCTGGAGAAGACCAAGCAGAGCCAGGAGACAGCCAACAAGGAGCTGGCCACTGAGGTCAAGGGCCTGCAGCAGGCGAAGACGGAGTCTGAGCACAAGAGGAAGAAACTGGAGTCTCAGCTGCAGGAGTTCATGGCCAGAGTCACCGAGGGAGAGAGAGCCAAGGGAGAACTGGGTGACCGCATGCACAAACTGCAGGTGAGTCAAGTGGATGCAAACATGTTTGAATCAATGCAGCAAGTGTTTTGTTTTGGTAATGAATACAACCAGAAAATGTTTTTATTTAATGAATGTACCATTTGAAATTGCATAATGCTCATGCTATTGCTTAATGTTATTCATAATTATCTTATCTTTACTGTTAACTGACAATAAGGATTTCTGGTTGATGTCAATGTGTCCTTGTGTCATTATCTGTTTATTAGAACATCTGGTCAATATTTGCTCCTCATTTTTGATGGATTCTAAGGCCATTATAAGAGTTATACAACATGCAGGAGTAATAAAATGTGTTTTGTTCATGGAGACTTATCTGTTTAGAACATTAGATCCTAATCTTGTCAGTGAACAGTCACTTAATGAGTCTCAGCTAATGTTCAGGAATACATTTCAAAATGACCATCCTTACTTTTCATTATGTTACAAGATCAAAACTAAGTTTATTCTCCTTGATATATTGTTTCTGAATCAACAAGCATTGTTTATTACAGTGTAAATTGTATTCTAATTTCTCCATGCAGACTGAGTTGGACAATGTATCAGCCCTGCTGGAAGATTCAGAGAGGAAGGGGATCAAGATGACCAAGGATGTGGCCGGACTGGAGAGTCAGCTGCAGGACTCGCAGGTGATGTACAGGATCTCTGAATTTTAATTATCAAGGTAGTATTAGTGAATGCTTTCTTTCTGTTGTACTAACTTTTGAACAAATATTTCTCCTGTAGGAGCTGCTCCAGGAAGAGACGCGTCAGAAACTGAACCTCAGCAGTCGTATACGACAGCTGGAGGAGGAGAAGAACGCTGTGCAGGAGCAGCAGGAGGAGGACGAGGAGGCACGGAAGAATCTGGAGAAACAATTGTTGACCCTCCAGGCTCAGGTAGGACATTTGCTTCCATTAGAAAAACAATAATTTAAAAATTTGTGTGATTTTTTTTTTAAATTCTGGCTCTTGTTCTTGTTTTTTTCTGTTGATAGTTATCAGAGAGCAAGAAGAAGCTGGAGGATGATGTTGGAACAATAGACAGCCTGGAGGAGGCAAAGAAGAAGCTGCAGAAGGACATGGAGCTTGGCTCCCAGCGTCTGGAAGAGAAAACCATCGCCTTTGAAAAGATGGAGAAGACAAAGACTCGTCTGCAGCAGGAGCTCGATGATCTAACTGTTGACCTGGATCACCAGCGACAAATTGTCTCCAACCTGGAAAAGAAGCAAAAGAAGTTCGACCAGGTGAGGATGCCCAAAGTTGGTTTGGGAGATTCTGAAAGGTTTTCTGGAAAATAACTTTGGATCGAGTAAGGTGGTTTTAGATAACTAATGTAACTTTCATAAAATTCAGTTTGTAATCTGATGTCCTCCTCCATAGATGCTAGCTGAAGAGAAGAGCATCTCAGCTCGCTATGCTGAGGAACGCGACCGTGCTGAAGCTGAGGCCAGAGAAAAGGAGACAAAAGCTCTGTCCATGACCAGAGCTCTGGACGAGGCTCTGGAGGCCAAAGAGGAGCTGGAGAGGGTTAACAAGCAGCTCCGCGCTGAAATGGAAGATCTGATGAGCTCAAAGGACGATGTGGGCAAGAATGTGAGTATTAGGGTCAACTAAGTACATAATAATTAAATATACATACATATACTATATATATTCTGGGACCTCTTTTTGGACACCACTGTACATCTGACATCATTCTCTCTATCTTCTCCCTGTCAGGTCCACGAGCTGGAGAAGTCCAAACGCACTCTGGAGCAGCAGCTGGAGGAGATGAAGACTCAGCTGGAGGAGCTGGAGGACGAGCTGCAGGCCACAGAAGACGCCAAGCTGCGTTTGGAGGTCAACATGCAGGCCATGAAGGCTCAGTATGAGAGAGACCTTCAGGGTCGCGACGACCAGAATGATGAGAAGAAGAGAGCGTTGGTCAAACAGGTGCAGAATAACACTCAACAACATTGTAATAACAGTTAGATCCCATCAGACTAAAGATTTGTACTGGCTCCTCCTTCCAGGTGCGAGAGATGGAGGCGGAGTTGGAGGATGAAAGGAAGCAAAGAGGTCTGGCTGTGGCCGCCAAGAAGAAACTGGAGATGGATTTGAAGGACATAGAGGGTCACATAGAGGGAGCCAACAAGGCCCGAGATGAAGCCATCAAACAGCTGCGCAAGTTACAGGTGCAGATTTGATACATGTTTGAATCAGTTATGCGCTGTACATTGATTCAACCATTCATATCCCTTTGTTTATTCGTACCATCAGGCCCAAATGAAGGACTACCAGAGGGAGCTGGAAGACGCCAGAGCTTCCAGAGATGATATTTTTGCCATATCCAAGGAAAATGAGAAGAAACTCAAAAGTCTGGAGGCTGAGATTGTTCAGCTACATGAGGTAAAGGATGATGGGAGGGTCCTGGGCTATTGATTTATACGGCATTTATTGTTTCATCTAATGACTCTGTCTTTCACTCTTGACCTGTCTCTGCAGGACCTGGCAGCGTCTGAGAGGGCCCGACGCCACGCAGAGCAGGAACGGGATGAGCTGCAAGATGAAATCTCAAACAGCACCTCTGGAAAGTAGGTTCCACTCACATCATAGTATCTGTCAACACATGCATGAAAACAGAGAGAGGTTATTTGTATTAAACATTATTGCGCTGTTACTTGTTTTGCACATCATAATTATTTTTTCAATTTTCCAGACATAGTAGGCTTATCAATGTGCCTCTGTTAATAGGGAACAGAGTTATCAAGTCAACAACAACAGAATACGTGTAGCTGAAATTTATATATAATCAGAGTACCATCCAGTTTCTATCATTATCCTGTTTCTACATTGTCAAGTAAGATAAAAAAGTAAATCATTGTTCTCCAAATTAGATTGAATAACGATTTTTTTCCACATTGAGTCCAAGAATCATCTCATTAACAACCTGCACATTGTTTTTCCTGTAACTGGCAAATTGGCTGAAGAAGCTCCAGTCTGATTAAAATCCTGAATTAATATCGATCATTTCTAGGCAGCTCCTTTCAAAAGGCGGTGTGGTCTTCTTTGTCAGACAGACAGAGGAGTCACATTTTGATGTTGTTGATTTTTCTCTGACATCTCATGGTCTTTGTGCGTCAGGTCGGCTCTGATGGATGAGAAGAGGAGGCTGGAGGCTCGTATCGCCCAGCTGGAGGAGGAGCTGGAGGAGGAGCAGGGGAACATGGAGCTGCTCAACGACCGCTTCAGGAAGACAACCATGCAGGTATGATGGGCATCGAAGAACCCTCAAATAGATTTTTTATTTCTGCAGGTTTATTGAAAGTGGCCGATCTAATAGATCTTCAGACCTTAAAAGGAGGAGGAAGAGGATAACAGATTGAGGGTTGATTTTAAGCATACATTTGCAAGGGGGAGCTTAAAACAAATGTGTATTTCAGTTGCAGGTGTAAAACTACAGTATGGCATTCACAAAGCAAGGAACTGAAAGGTTGTACAAGTATATCTCAGTTTAAGAAAGAAAGAAAATAGTGTATAATATTGATGTTGATAGTAAGCCAGTGCAATTATAAGTTATGGAAATGGGCAGGTACTATAAGTTTTTTCTTCATCCTGCTCCTTTTCATTTATGGTGACTCAGTGGACATTATGTGCAACCGTGTTAAGTATGTCAACCATGGATGGATAAATCAAAATGAAATGTAATAGTGGAAAATCACCTTATTGATCATCTCTATTGATCCCTGTTGTTATCGGTCTAGTGTTACATCTGTGATTTGAAAGAGTTTGAGGACATGCTTTTTTTCTTTGTCACTGTACACACTATACCTTCACCCCTCCTCTATCCGTGGCCCCTCCCCCTCCCCCCAGGTGGACACACTGACCACAGAGTTGAGTGCAGAGCGCAGCACGGCCCAGAAGAGCGAAAACGCTCGCCAGCAACTGGAGCGTCAAAACAAGGAGCTTCGGGCCAAACTGGGCGAGCTGGAGGGTTCCGTGAAGAACAGGTTCAAGGCCTCCATCACCGCCCTGGAGGCCAAGATAGCACAGCTGGAGGAACAGCTGGAGCAGGAGGCCAAGTGAGAATGCTATGCAGTCTTTCCCCTGCTTAAACTGATCAACATTATCAGAGGAGCTCTTTTAGAAACAATAAACAGGGTTAAAACTGAATAAGAGACAGACAGTTAAAAGTAACATGTGTTGGTGTACTGCACGTCATACATTAATCCCTCTGTGACCGTCTCCGTTGAAGGGAACGAGCTACAGCCAACAAGATAGTGAGGAGGACCGAGAAGAAGCTGAAGGAGGTCTGCATGCAGGTGGAGGATGAACGTCGCCATGCCGACCAGTTTAAAGAACAAGTAAGTTTGTCACTTCAGATATTTTCATGCGCCTTAGTTCAAAACATGCTCCACAAACTGTCCACAGCTATATATTATCATGTTTGCAGCTTCATCAAGAGAACTAATTCCAAACGCATTTTGCATCTTATATAATCATGGAACATCAGTCACTAAAAAACTGCTGCAAAATCCAAGCAAGTTTAGAAAAAAAATTTGGGTATTTGAGCATGTTTTATATTTCTTGTAATGTTTTTTCTCCTTGTGTGTGTGTGAAGGTGGAAAAGGCGAACTCTCGCATGAAGCAGCTGAAGCGTCAGCTGGAGGAGGCGGAGGAGGAGGCCACAAGAGCCAACGCCTCGCGCAGGAAACTACAGAGGGAGCTGGACGACGCCACCGAAGCCAGCGAAGGTCTGAGCCGCGAGGTCCACACGCTCAAGAACCGCCTGAGGTACGGTGTGGTCGACGGAAGCGTCCGCTACCTGACACTCACAATTTATCTTTACAGTCTTATTTTCAGACAGCTATAAGATGTTTACTGCTTTTTTTCTGCCCCTGATCTCCCTGATCTTCACCTCCGTTCCTCCTTGTCCTCCTCGTCGCAGGCGTGGCGGCCCCATCAGCTTCTCGTCCAGTCGCTCAGGCAGACGTCCGCTGCAGGTGGAGGGATCCTCCTCCTTGGACCTTCTGTCTGACGATGAGTTGGAAAACAAGATCACTGACAACAATGCCAATGAGACACCAGCGCCACAGCCGGAGTAGAAGAGCAGAAGCCTTCCACTTGCTGCTGCTGCTCTCCCATCTATGTATCAACTTGCACCCCACACAGAAGCCCCTCCCCCCCCCTCAGCTTGAATAGGGAACCCTCGTCTTTCCCTCCTGGCCACTTCAGCTCCTGTCTGGACAGATCTGCTCCCTCCAAACCACACACAGCATGACCTAAACGCGAGCACCCCATATCCCTGACCTTTATCCTTAACCCCTAAACCTTAGCAGACACCAGCAGTTGGACCCCCAACGCTCTCTTTTATTACCCCACTTAAGGTTATAAGAAGCACTACTTTGCCTTACCCCCTCCTTGTGAAGCTGCAGGGCTGAATGAAAGCAACTCCCACCACGCGTCGAGTGAACACTACTTCAGTAACCCTCAATAACGCTCCCTAATCCTTTTGTGCAGATGTTAGAAGTGAGTAAATCTTCTGATTGGGTGCCGCTCATCACTCAGTCAGTGCACATGTGTCTGGATGGCAGTCCTCCTCGGCCAGACCAGTATTTAGCTGTTACAAATGCTTCCCAATGCTAAAATAATGGCACTGCAATATTTGAAAGGAACAGATCCTGATGAAGGCAAACGGCCCTCTGATGTTATTTTTTCATCAATCTTCAACATTAAGTATCATATCAAACAGTTTATTTTCTTAGTTGAACTGTAACTGAATAGTATTTTTCCAGTCCTATGCCAGGATTGTTTGCTTGCATATGAATATAGACATGTGACTGTAAGCTGCCTTGTCGCCTCAGTGCTACAAAACGTTGCTCCTTTGACCAGTATTGGTTTCTGAAATGTTTGACAGTAGGTCAGTGTTGACTTGTAATTATTTAGTGTGAGAGCAGCGATCACACTCATCTTCTCTTGCTTACTTCTTCTTCTTCTGTGCCTTTTTTTCGCTCACTCGAAACTCAAAACCCATTTATGCCTCATATACTGTTCATTTATTGAACCATTTTCATAAAATATTCATAAATTTGCATATGAAATGAGATATCCGTGGAAACCTGATTTTCTTTGATTTGTATGTCTTCCTCCAGCGTTGATGTTACCACGATGATTGATATGTCAAACAGTTTGGGATTCTTTGTAGATGGGTGCTATGACTTTTCGTATGGATAACTTTTATACTTTTTGAGTTATTAAGATTTGAAAATAATCCAATAGACATCAACTGTATTTATATCTGCTATTGTATACAGTGCAAACTCCATTCATTTCAAAATGCTCAGTATTGCACATTGATCCACTGTACTCATTATTATGACATGTACAGTTCATGAGTTATTAGGGATTATATATAATGCATTAAAGTCTATGGAGCCCATTTCACTTGTATTGTATCTCATCTGTATTAAGTACAAACTCCATGCAGAATATAAACTCCCACAGAGTGATAACCTGTGCATCAGTCCACCATCATGAATTAATAATGATTATTAAGGTAATCATTTTTTCAATCTTTGACAATCAACATAACAACAACAACTGCATTTTATAAGTTTTTACTTTTTGCCAAAGACAAAATACAAAAAACACAAAGATCTCTGACCAGAAGTGAACGGGTATTTTTCCTTAAGTATGTACAGTTGTGAAGTACTTGCATTTTGCATTTTCTGATAGTTTTACTCCACAACATTTCAGAAGAACAAGATTTATACCACTACATTTATCTCACAGACATAGGGGAAAAAAAATATGATTTTAAATAATAAAAATGTTCTTATATAATACAATTCAAGATTAAACCATTAGGCTGAGGTGTTTTTGTTTATGACCTCTTACATGAATAGCAGTGTCTTTTTGGAGCTTTATAACTTATATTACAGTCCCAGCAACAGTTATTTCCCCATTTAAACACAAGTGTCATTTTAATACTGTAACTGTTTGAGGCACACTGTGTAGCACACATCCAGTTTATCACAAAAAACAATTACAATCCATAAAATGAAGATTTACAGTGCATCATGATAATATGGACCCTGGGTGAGATTAAACTACTGAAGTGTGTTGTATAATGCTAGTAAAGATTCTCATAGGCTATATCCTACACAATAATATTTTTGATATCATTCTGCAGGTTGGTGCTTTTTGATACTTTCAGTGGTGTATTGATACTTTAACCAGAGTGAAGTATCTGAGTCATTCCTACATCACTGATCTTCACATAAAAACACTGCAGTTTTCATTTTAACTCTGTTCCACTGATCAAGAGTAAAATGAAACAACTTCATTGAAGTTTAAAACCCACAAAATCCAGTGTTCACTTTCTCCTCACACACACACACATTCGCACGCACGCACACACGCTCAGTGTGAGAGGAGATAAAGTGTCTGTAATGCGCCGAGTTGTGGAAACAACGAGTGTAATCCTTCATCATGTGACTCATAGTAATAATCACTTCATAATGAAGAAGCACGAGAGACAAAGACAGAGTGAGAGCCGGTCGACCAGCCAGGGCACAGCTTCACTGACGTGCACATCTCAGCATCTTCCGGTAAGTGTCCTATAGACTTGGAGAAGTGTGTTTCAGTTATTGATCTCATATTGGGAGGAGGAGAGTCTGAGCTGCGCTACTTCACTGACCAGTTACTTGTGATGTCTCGTAATACCGTAGAACTATTCTAATGGCATTTTACCAAAACTTTAATGAATTGCTCCATGGTCAGTGTTAACCCCCACCCTGTGGTCGCGCGTGGCAGTCTGCTATAAATAGATCTGAGCCTCAGTGAAAAGCATTTGTTTATCAAGCTGTCAACTGGTTTTAGAGACAAAACCCACGCGGCAACAATGGACACTGGTAATTGCAGGGTTGAGAAAATTGCCTGACACAGTTGTGACCTCCATCCATTCACTGGCATTAAATATTCAAATGCAAATCAGCCGTTGATTCACAGCGGCGAGAGTTGTCTCTATAAATACTGATACAAACCGCCCTGTCCTCCTCGCAGGACCCCACCGAGGTGATCCTGCTCGAGCGGGACAGAAGGAGACCAGACCCGTTTCTTTTAGTGGGAGAGGTGTCCAGTCGTATGATGTCTGCTGTGGCCGCGCAGCCTTTCATCAAGCCAATGCAGTCCCCACCTTCAGTTTCGCCCGGCATCCAGAGGAGACACACACTCCCCGCGAGCGAAGTCCGACCGCTCAACACGCAAGATGCGATAAGCGTCTTTGAAATCGAGCGAGAAGGTAAGTGATCGATCTTGTCAGTTACGAATTGGAACAGAAATCCGCCCTGGCGTTCTGCCGAGCGATCAGATGCCTTACGAGGCTGTGCGTAAAACCATCCCTCACGTCTGAAGATTTGTTTTTGTAATAACTCCAGTCACTAATGTATATATACATATTAGATTAGATCAGATGATGTTGTTTAGCTCCTTTTAGAGCCATCGTGTGAGTGTTATTCCACAGTCAGTAATGTGTTCAGTCAGCGGTTTGCACCGCTGCACGTGTGCGTAAAAGTAGTGCCAAACCAGTATTGCGCACGGGCCAACCTCTCTCTCTCTCTCTCAGCATTTATCTCAGTGTCAGGTGACTGTCCCCTCCACCTGGATGAAGTGCGTCACTTCCTCACGTTGTGTCCGGAGCTGTCCATGGGCTGGTTTGAGGAGGGCCGGCTGGTGGCCTTCATCATCGGCTCCCTGTGGGACCAGGACAGACTCACCACAGTAAGACGTCCTGCATGTCTCCACCTTTCACACTCACACAAACAAACCCAGATGTGTGACCAGTAATTAGCTCTAATTATCTCTATTAACCACTGTGCTCCAGGATGCTCTGACTCTCCACAAGCCCTGCGGCTCCACGGTCCACATCCACGTCCTCGCCGTCCATCGCACCTTCAGGCAGCAGGGCAAAGGTCCCATCCTGATGTGGCGTTACCTGCAGTATCTCCGCTGCCTGCCCAACGTGCGCCGGGCGGTGCTGATGTGCGAAGACTTCCTCGTTCCCTTCTACCGCAAGTCCGGCTTCAAGGTGCTGGGGCGCTGCGCCATCACCGTGGCCAACCTCACCTTCACAGAGATGTGGTACCCGATCAGCGGCCACGCGTACATGCGCCGCAACAGCGAGGCGATCCGTTTCCCTCAGCATCCCCTGACTCTGCCACTGACAAAGACTGATGAGCATGTTGACGTATGACATGCTGCTGGCATGCCTTACTGGCACCGGCTTGATTTAAAAAACAAAACAAAAAAACAAACAAAAAAAACAGTTGTTCTCTATAGGACGTGTCAGGGTTTTCAGTTCTCAGTGGCTGATTACTCTATTTGTTCTTTGTTCTTCTTTGCATCTTGTGTGCAATTCTCTTCATGTGTCCAATAAAACCAAGAATGTACTATACTGTTATGTGATGTGTTATATGGAATTAACTTCACTTTGTTATGACTCACCTGTGGGATGACTATATAGAGTAGCATGTTGAACCATAACTTGCGTTGATGATGTGTTGCATATGTGCTAGACATTTGGATTTGTGGCTGTGTGCAGTAAGCCGTCCCCTGCTTAGCACCTTTCTGGGCTTTCCACCACTATGGACTGACGTCAGCCAGCAGGCTTTAGCGTCCAGCTCTATTAGGGGCTTTAGCTATTGTAAACATCAGAGGATTTACAAGAGGATCCACTCATCAGTTAGACTGCACATCCAATGACTTTACTTAAATCGACATGTATATGCTGCAGGGTGTTGGTTAGACCATACAGCTGTTTCAGTTTGTGAAGCCAGACTTTGTATTGTGATTTTTTTTTCTATGTTTGTGTCTGTTACAGTATTACAATTTCAATAAAATGTTTTCTACTGTTTTTTAAGATGATACCTGTGTTTTTGATTTGTCCCTTCTAAAAAAAAAAATCATAAATATGATCATTTCCCAAAACTCTTTTCCGCCACATACGTAGACTAACATTTGTCCTCTCAAGGGAATATCTTCCTTTGTAGTGAGATGTCCCCTCCATCTCTGTTCTGTCCTAACACGAATGTGTTCATGTGTCCCTCATGTGTTCAGTGGGAAGCTTCGTGCTCTTGACTGGAGCTTTAATCCATGACACAACCATCGTCTCACGTCTAATCCACTAACGTGCCAGGGTGAGCGGCTCCTGCTCCTCTGAAGGACAAACTTGGCACTTACAAATGATCACCTCAAAAATGACCCACAACTCCAAATAGCACAGAGTAAGGAGAGGGCGCATGCTTGAAACTGATGTCACTATTTTTAGATATCACGCTGTGCCACAGTGTTAGTCGTCTACTCATCTTCTTCTAAATGAAATGTGTAGAATATATTTCAGGTTACTAAATCAGAGATAAACTGATCTCTTATCAAACAGCTCCCTGTATTCACAGTGAAATAAAAAATAGCAGCAGGTTAGTGTGACTTTGTTCTTCCCATCATATTAACACACTACACATATATCCATAAAGAGTCTCACAGACACCAGCCACACAAACTAGGATCACCTGGCAGGATGCTGAGTATAAGAACTTTGGCACCAGGCAACAGATAAAAACAAAAACAAAATAAAATTATATTATAGCTGCTGCGCAGCAATGGGTCGTGTCCGGGCAAATTTTGCACAAGAAACAGGAAGACAGGTTAATTGACCTTGGAATGTTCATTTCTGCACAAGCTGGGGATTGAACCCGCAACCTCTGGAACTAAAGACTGTTGTCTATCACACTGAGCTAATTGTCAAGTGGCAGTGCTATGGTGGCTTCACAAATTAAGTAAACCATTCACTGGCAACGTTTCTGAGGTAAAATTCTGATGTTTGTGTCAAACATCATCTGCTATGAGTCTAAGATTTTGTTCAAAGACTATCTGGTATATTGATGTAATATACTTATCACCCGGACTGGGGATCGAACTCACATCGTCTGGAACCACAAACCAACACTTAACTCACTGAGCTACTTATCTGGAAGTGAGACATGGTGTGTGTCTTCCTAAACAGACTCATAGAGTCAGCGTCCGGGCAGCTGTTGTGGAGGCAGATTTCAGAAAAGGTCAAAATGTCAGAAATTCTAATATCTAAACAAAAAATCTGATAATACATAAATTGTATTTAGACAACGGACATGTTGGTGATTTTGCTTCATAAGAGAAAAGCTGATGTTTAAAAGTGTCACTCGTGGATTGACTGCAGTTGTTCCCATGAGAGGAGCGTTCGGGTTGTGGTGAGCTTTAGACCAGGGTCCAAACTGTTTGCTTTTTTAATTTAGAGACTTGCTGTGATGTCACCGTGAGGATTCTGGCATTTTTATGTGTCATTGTCGTCGTCACCCATGTTGGGTCTTGAACCCACAACCCCTCACACCACAGCCCAGCGCTCAACTCAGTGAGCTAATTATCTGGTAGTGAGACATGGTGTGTGTCTTCTCAAATACACTCAAGACGTCAGCGCCCGGGCAGCTGTTGTTGAGGCAGATTTAAAAAATAGTCAAAATGTCAGAAATTCTAATATCTAAACAAAAATCTGTTAATTCATAAATTGCATCTACACAGCATGGAAATGTTGGTGATTTGTTTGTAATTTGAAGTGTTTTGCTTCTCAAGAGAAAATGTGATGTTTAAAAACATCACCTTTACATTGGCTGCAGTTGATCCCATGAGAGCAGAATTCAAAATGTTCTAGAAAATTCAGTTTTTGAGATAAAATTTTGATATTTTCCAAACTTCATTAACCATGACTCTACAATATTCTCAATTTTTTTCAGAAAGATAGAAAATGTATTTAGCAGGAATTTGATGGTGTATGTTTACAGTAGTGTTTACAGTCAGACGTTTTCATGCACTGTAGGCTCAATTTTTGATTAATCAAAAATCCGAGAAACAAGTTTTGTGGAGGACAGTCTGGAGATGCTCTGGAGCAAGTTTGGTGACAATTGAGCAAAAATTGTAGGAGGAGATACATTTTAAAAGTTTTACACTTATTGAAAAAAACAGAGTGATGGACTTCATAATTTGTAATAAGTTTAAGTTGACAAAAGTTTCAGCAGTATCTAGACTACATTGTGGTGAAGTTTCACAGCTGTAGCATCTACCGTTGGCTTGGTAGGAATTTTTAAAGTTTTTAGTTTTAAACGCTTATTGTGCCCCCCCTGGGAGGGGGGGGCACATGTCCTTGGAATTGAGTGAATCTGGCATGGGGCTGGACCTTTGTGCAAAGTTTGGTGAGTTTTCGCCCATGGGAAGTATGACTTCCTCGGAAGAAGAAGAAGAAGAAGAATATCAGCAAATACAATAGTGTCCTTGGCAGCTGTCGCTGCCCGGACACTAACAAGAAACAACAGCTGTGTCGTCTTCTCAGAAATCTGAAATATCTCAGGTTGAGAGAGTCACCTCTCTGCTTGTGTGCACTTCATGGAGGACGACTGTGATAAAGAATTTTCACATTTCCAGCCACATTTTCTCCTGCAGAAGGAAAGTGTCTGCGGGATGAAGATGGCTCGCAGCGTCTTCACTTTCAAGCTGATGCAGCCAGCTGGCATCTTTGCACAGTTGGCTGTCGGTGAAGTCAGACATTCAGCCTATTTCCTCTGGCAGAGGGTTTGGACCAGACCAGGAGAGTCTGACAGACTGATATGGAACTTTTGATAAATGTATTTTTGGATATTCAGGAGTCCACTATTGCTTTAGGGCCTTGTGATGGTTATTTTGAGAATCACACACTATATATATGTATATGTGCTTTTATGTTTGTTTTCTTTTATTATCAGTTTCCAGCAGGATTAATAAAATCTGCTTGGATACTGCATGATGGACGAACATTTATTTAAAATCAATGAAATACAGTCGCTGCTCCTGACGTTGTCATTTGAGGAGGAAAACATGTGACAGTGCACTTGAAAAACAGCTTTATACACCAGTTGATATGTCATCGGCATGATTGCAGGGCAGGCGTACAGGAGGCTTCATCATCATCATTCATAGACAGAATGAATAAGAGAAAATGTGCAAATGCTCATTGTCCAAGGTTTAAACAGCCTCGTTTAATAACAATAATAATCTGGCAAAACAAAAAGAAGCTGCCAATTATCACATACAGTACATCACTCCAGCCAGTTGTCCAGTCAGTGCAAAGGAGCCACTTATGTCTCCATGTCTACTATATGTGATGCTGCTGTAATAATGTTGTGTTATTTTGCAGGCTTTTTTTTTTTTTTTTTACCAGGAAGGCAGTCATCATACATGCACTCAGGTCACTGAGCCAGTGATAAAGACTAGAAAAGGAGAAACATCAGAGAATCTACTATTTGATTCAAGACCAGAATCTTTGGTCACTAATTTGATTCAAGAACCCCAGACTCCCGGGTCGACTTTCAATCAAAACATGGATTGAACCACCACTGTCACAAAAACATGGATTGAAAGTGATTTGCAGTCAAAGTTACACACTGGATCATTCCGGCATCATGCTGGCTAACTACTTTAAGTGAGATGACACAACCATCAGGGAACATCCTTCACCCCCCGCTAGACACAGAGTGGGGCCACTTCAGCCTCCAGACAGGCTCATGTGCAGTAATCCCGCAAAGTCCTTCCAGTCACCGGGTAATCTGTTAGGCAGACATACCGGCACAGAGGCCGCACATTCCCACATCAACATCATCTACTCTAACCTCTACCAGGAGGTCAGATGGGGTCTTTCAGGCAGTTCATTGACCAATATCACCTTGGATTTCTCAGAGTATATCTGTCAATCAGCTATTCAGACTTCATTTGTATGTTTGCTGACAAGGCGGTGTACTGTGGTCCCACTCCTGATACATTTCAGTTGTCTATATTCCCACTGTCCACGTTGGCAGCAGGAGTCTTTCATCAGACATACGCTTCCCTCATGTAGACCCGTGAGTTTGACCTGGTTAACCTGAATACATCACATGCTTGTATGTGAGTCATATCTAATCTGTATCCTTAATCCATCATTTCCAAGCATATGACTCACTGAGGTTTACAAGCATCGTGTGTCTATTTTACCATGAGATAAAGTATTTAATACAGATGATTCACTGTGTTGTGGAGGAAACTGTTTCTGGAAATGGGAAGCTATAGTAGGCTACACTTCAAACTGTTTATACCCCATAGTATTACTCATCTTATTTGAGACTAATTAGCATTAAATACAAAATAAATAGAGCCTGGTCCAATTAAGATGTTGATCTATATGGTGCTAAACAGAAAGTTGAAAGATGACCATTTTGATCAATCTGGAATATTTAATATGATAGAAGAAACATTAATTGGCGCTAGATGAAAAGTCAGGCCTGTATAAAAATCACACAGACACAGGCATCCTCCACAGTTTACATTTTTAATATTGGAAATCAAAGAACAGAGAAACGTAAATGTGAAATGAAAGTTTGTGGAGTTCAGTAAGCACTTAGGAAGGATTTAGTCAGAGAACAGAGAAAAAACAATGTCCCATAAAAATAAACATTACCCACACTTTTGCAACTGACCCATAAGTAGCAGCAAAACAAAAACCAGATGCACCCATACACTTCACTTCCACCAGAATCACCAGTTTCCCCTTTGTTTTATAAAAGTGTAAAAGTGCACAAACATATCAATTTTTCACTTATTTCTCTATATTTATCCATTACCATACATCCCCTAGCACCATCGGTTGTAGCAACAAAAACAAGAAAAGTGTTGCACACCATAAAAGCACACATTTAGTATCTTCTGTGAGAGGAGTTGAATCCATAGTTTGAGTATGATGGAGTATTTGCGTCATCAGTGGACACTACAGGAAGCAGCATGAGCCCCGTGCTGCTGTCTCTCTTACACCGATCCACCGCCTGCTTGTATGTCATCTTCTCCTTTGTGATGGGGTCTACCAGAGCTTTTGTGTGGGAAGACTCGTCTTGCAGATGATTCGCTGTTGCACTGTCAATAATATCGATGGCGAGAGCCTCCTGAACAGTGATTCGACCTGCTTTGGCCGGGTTCACCAACCCACCGGTCAGGCACTGAGCCTCCATGTACCTTATGGCGTTTTCTTGAGGAATATATCCTTTCTGCGCTGCCAGACCTACTGGGAGGCGCTGTTTGGTCACGGGATCCTCGACTCCAGTGAAGGCTTTCTGAGCATTCAGAAGCTTATACATGTGAGCTGAGTCGATGAGACCATGTTCAGCTGCCTTGTGGACAGAAAGTTTGTCCTTTCTGCCGAGATCAATGATGCCACCAGATGCTGCCTGTGCCTCCAGCAGCAAAAGAGCTGTATCGACATCAATGAGTTTGCGGGTGAGAGCACTTCTTACAGACATGCGGCTTCCAGTGGTGTTGTCATAAATACCAGAGATTGGGAAGAGCTCATCCCCTGTGGGTCCTGAAAGGTTGGTCAAACTACCACCGTAGTTAGAGTTGAGGTTGGTGTACGAGGACCTCAGAGTGGATGACATGGAGTTCAAGGGAGAGGTTGTGCTGTATTTGGTGGGTGATCTTGGGCTTGCTATTGGAGGAACGTAGGGCTTTCTGGTTTCCCCTGCGACAAGAAGGGCAAACTCAGAAATGGGCATTTTCCCTTCCTTGTAGCGGCTCAGGTTATACTGGGTCAGGCGACCTTCTTTTATGGCATCCTTGACAGAGTACTGCTTCCCGCTCTTTCGATCCTGCAGAATTGTTGTATCCCCATCTGGACCTGTCGAAGTGATCTCCTCCCAGTCACACTCCATCTCAGCCAGGTGGATGTAATGCTCACGTTCAATTACCCCCTGGACGTAGGCCTCATAGGGAGACAGGTCCTTACCGGTGTCCGGATCCAGGATGGTGATCTTTGTGGACAGATTTGTCTCTGTGGTGTGAGTTTCATGATGATCCTCTTTCATGAGGCTACTCTGCAGCTCAGTGATGAGTGTCGTTTTCTGGTGTATTGTGTCCCTTAAACTCAGGATCTCTCTCTCCAGCCTTTCTATGTCAGTGGTTATCTTAAGACTCCTTTGCCGTACTATCTGGCTTCTCTCACTCGCTATCTTGGACTGCTGCTGGAAGGTGTAGTTGATTTCCTCCTTCTGTGACTCTAGCATTTTGAGCTCTCTGAGGAGTTCCTCTTTCTCTCTGTACAGAGATTCTCTGGAACTGATGAGGGTAACCTCCTCCTGAGAGGCCACAGATTTTGATGTCTGTATATGGGCAATTTTGATGGTGTAGTTCTGAATTCCCTCTTCCTGGTCTAGCCTGAGTTTTCTCTCATGTGATATCAGCTCTCTTATACGTTCCATTTCAGGCTCCAATGATGTGTCTTTCTCTATACGAACAATTTCTCTGTAAACAACCTTCTCGGTAGACTTTTCCTTCTCCAGAATCTCCAGCCTGACCTTCAGGCTGCAGATTTCTCTCTCAATGCGACTGATACTGGAGCGTTCAGACTCCAACTCAACTCGAATACCATCGCTTAGTCTGTCCAGATTTGGATCCCTCTCCACTTTCAGGACCTCCTCGATGATGATCTTTTCCTCAACAGGCCTTGGATTGTGTTCAAACTCGTAAATGCGAGATCTGATCTCTCTGAGCTCTGCTTCCGCTATAATCTTCCTCTGGCGATCATCTGCCTGAGCCAGACGATTCTCTCTCTCGACAACCAGGGATCTGAGCTCTCTGACTTCTATCTCAAGCGATCTACGGACTCGTATTTCTTCATCCAGAACCTTTCTTATCCTCTCATGCTCCAGGATCTGATTGCGATCCTTCTCAACGCGCACCACCTCCTGGAATATGACCCTCTCCTCTGGAACTTGCCTTTCAAGGACAATGTATTGGTTGTTGATTTCGTAGAGCGTCTCCTCGATGCTACGACGCAGCTTAATCTCCTCTTTGAGGCTCCATCGCAACCTCTCAACCTCTTTCTCCAGAAGAGGGTCATTCTCATATCTGACGACATCTCTAGTCACTACCTTGATCTCTACTCTGGATCTTTCTGTTTTCAGCTCATCTCTCTCTCTACATAGACGGGTGTACAGCTCCAGGGTGGAGTCATAGTTGACTTGGAGACGAGATATTTGGTTCCTCAGCCTTTGCAATTCCCTGATGTCCTCTGGGCTTGCCTCTTCTTTGATCAACTCTTTTGTCACCTCCCTGTACTCAATCTTGGGTTTCTGATTGAGCACAGTAGTCAGACTTGTTGACACTGTGCTGCTTTCCCTTTCCAAGACTGCATAGCGCTGGACGTACTCCTGCAGCTCTTTTCTCAGACGTATAAGCTCTAGTTCTGTCTCATGACTTACTCTGTAAACTTCATTGATGGTTTCTCTGACCTCAACTCTCTGCCTGACATTCTCCACTTCACTGTAACGCAGCCTGAGAGTGGACAAGTCCTTCAACAAGATAGAAATCTCATCTCTCTCCTCCTGTAAGGCAATGCGTAGTTTCTTTGACTCCTCAACCAACGCATGGTCTTGTTGGACTTGCCTCACCTCCTTGATCACTATCTTGGGCTCAATGGTTGGAATGAGCCTTTCCAGTGTGTTTATCTGGCTCCTGATGCTATAAATGCTGTCATGGAGAGACTTGCACCGAGACTCCACATCGGAAATCTCACGCTGAAACAAATGAACAGATCTCAGCATCTCTGGGTCCTTTTCAACTCTCACCACTTCCTTCTTGACAACCGTGTGTCTGACTTTTACTGCCTGCTGGGACAGGATGGTGGTTTCATTTCTCACACGGACTATCTCAGTCTCTCCTGTTTTCAACTCTAGTCTTAGCTTCTGAATGATCTCTCTAATCCTGGTTGCCTCTTTATCGAGCCTCGGGTCTCTCTCATATTCGGTCAGCACCTTGGTCACCAGCCTGGGCTCGATTTTGGTCACCTGGCTCTGGACTTTGATGATCTTCTCGTTCATAAATTCTATTTCTGAGGAGAATCTTGACCTCTTCAGTGACTCGTCCTGGATCTGCTTTTTCAGGGACTGCAGCTGCAATTCCAGGTTGGGGTCACGGTAGTACTGCACCACCTCCTTCTCCTCTATTCTCTCCACTCCTCTCCTGCTCCTCAGAGACACAAGCCTCTTGCGGTACGTCTCCAGGTCTTTCTCAATACGTAAGCGTCTAGAAACCTCCTCACTTAGTTCCCTTTTCAGGCTACTGCTTTGCTCCAGATCTTTCCTCTCACTCTGTAGCTGCAGCTGATGACTGACGACTACCTGATTGTGTTTCTCTTCATTCTGTACACAAATAAAAGGACAAAACAAATAGGCAACTTCAATACTCCTGGCAGTGATGATTTTGAGTAGAATAGCAGACTGCATGACTAATGTTTATATAATTTTGATCTAATGATCTCATACCCTGGCCATCATGTTCTTCGTTGTGCCCAACTGGCTGAGGAGTTGGTTGCTCTCTGCACCCACCTCAGAGTAAAGATTCAACAGATTTCTCTCCTTTAATAGAGGCAGAAGGCAAAATGAGTTTAAATCTTGAAGATAAGAGTTGAAATGAGAAAACATGGAGCAACATCTCTCTAAAACCACCTTTAGGCAGTTGGCTATAACTGTACCTTTCTCTGTACAGCCTGAGCCATGGTTGTGTGACGCTTCCTTAGAATTAGCCCCTCATCGTAGTCCACCTCGTCCTCATCATCGTCATAATTAAGAGCGGCACGGTAAGTTTTTGACCTGACCTCATACTCCTGAAAAAAAAAAAATTAAACACTGTGAGAGCAGTTCTGTGGTAGGTGCAAATGGAAAATAAGAATAATCTCATTGTCTGAGCTCACATTTAACATGTGTTGCAGTTCCTGGGAAAGAGTCTTGACTCGATCCAGATCGCCCTGTTTCATCCTGATGTCCTCCACCACTTTCTAAACATGGGATATAATGAAAAACAAAGCAGTATTTAACCATTGCTGAAACAGACTGTGCCTATGAATACTGGAGACAGCTTGGTACATATAAAAGCTCTCACTGACCCGCTGAGATTTCTCCTTGGCTGTAATCTGTGACACACTATCAGTGCGCTTGATCTTGTTGTTGGGCATATTGACCAAGAAGAAATCCAGTGACTGAACAGCGCTGTTGAAATCTTGGTTTTTATTGTTGGCCTCCTTTATCAGAGCAGTCCTACAGCAAACATGTAAAACAAATACTCGTCACCAAAGAAACAGGTCATCAGAGAAATTACATAAACATACGTCAAATTTGTATTTGACGTATATGAAGGCTTTCCTCTCACCTTCCCTGGAGCTGATTGTTGACACTTGTGAAGCGGTTCTTCAGATGTTTCACATCAGTCTCTTGGCGACGGATGTCAGGGCAGTACTCATTGAAACTCTGCTTTAGAGAGCTGCACGCTTGCTCAGTCAGATCCAAGTCTCTGCCAAGTTGAGTCACTGCATCCTTCTTTGAGGCTGCAGCCTTACGCATTGTCTGTTGAACAGCACAAAGAAAAAGTACAGATACAGAAACACTTTAATGGATTGTTTTGGGGAATCCCAACTATCATAGGATCCTGTGATTTATTCAGTGTTCAATGTTTTTGGTTGCACCTCCAGCTCCTGGTTGCGGCTCTGGATGGCGTTGCCATGGTCATGAAAGAGAATGGTGCCATCTTTGGTGAGTTGGTTCTCAAACCCTGAGACAATGCCTTCCACGTTCTTCATTTGTTTTTCCAGGTACAGGGAGGCAGTAGCTCTGATGAAAGGAGAGAGGAAAGAGTAAAAATCATGTCAAACTAAATGACTTCAAAGATAATGGTGCCAACGAGATTAATGGGAAAACGATACATTTCACAGCAAAACTTAATTCTGATATTCTTACTTTTTTTTGAAGGAATCAATCAGGGAGTTGATGTGATCGATTTTATGGTTGGCAACGCTGAGTTTTACAGGCAGGGTAGAGGCGGTGGGTCCCAGCGGCTTCCTGTTCAGAATGGATCCCATCTCTCTCTGGACTCCAGACTTCTCAGACTCCAGTCTCCTCACAGCCAGGGCATATTTCTGTTGAGCAAGTCACACAGTGTTGGTCACAACAAACTATCTGATAAGGCTATGGGTAATATTGTCACTGAAACTCTAGGCGGCTGAAGCTTAATGTTGCTCATGCTAACCTCCAGCTCTTCCAGCCTTTTTTCCAGGTCTTGTGTGGGGATGCGGTTGTCCAGCGGGGCCCTCATCCGGCTTAGGACTTCTTTTTCCGTCTGCTCCAGGGATCTGATGATCCTGTCTAGGTCACTGGCAAACTCTGAAGCTCTGGGATCATCTGGGGTACTTTGTACAGTGACTGAAGAGAGCGAGCAGAAACAACAATTCTACAATGAGCTTGATAAATCCAGATTCCTTCATGGGCTGTCAACCACAGAAACCCCAAAAAGTCTATTTGTGAAAATCATTGCTTTTCTCCTCACCCGTCCTTGTAGGCCGGATCACCTCGACAGTGCGGTTCTTGCTGGAGTGCATGAGTGTAGATCTTCGGCTCTTAAGCTCCGTCAATGCTTTTTCCAGGCTGAGAAGACACAAACACATTATTTCATTGGAATCTATCAGTCAGTCAGGGGCTAGCAATTAGCCTCTGCTGTAATTATAAAGAAAAACAATGCAGGGAAAACATGGTGTGCTTGTATTGTGTACCTGTTTACTCTCTCGAGGGCCTCAGCATCAGGTGCTGGGATCACAAAACAGGCCCCAGGGAGGGTTTTGGTCTTCCTACTGCTTGTCTGAAGCTCCCAGTCCCTATTACTGGAGTTGGACATGAGGGTGAGCCTCTCACCACGCCTCACAATTCCCTGAAACACACAGAATATGATCAAATAAAGATGATAACGGCAGCGTTTTTTTGTGTGCAAATTTTAAACACTTCTGAACAGCTCAAGTGTCTGTCTGTACCTAACGGCCAATCATCTCCCACCTCATCATCATTCCAGTCGCACAGGGCCACAGCAGTGGTGTGTTTGGTGGGATGTGTTCGTCGCAACTTCAGAGGTACAACGTTGCTGCTGAGCTCCTTGAGGGAGGCCAGGCGCTGGTCGTTCCTCCTTAATGATGGTTCATCTGCCTGAAGGTTTTATTGAATTAGATCAAAGGCCACACCAACGGAATAAAAAGACTCTCACTTCAGAATTTCATGCAACATAAAAATATCTTATATCTAAGAGATCTCCAGAAGCCACTGATCCATTTGAGAGAGATATGTTATATGTAGCCTATAGTTAAATGTAAAGTGCATCATTGCCTATATAACACAGAATAGCTTTACTCCACTGCATCCATTTAATCAGATAAATCAATCAATCAATCAATCAATCAATCAATCAATCAATCAATCAATCAATCAATCAATCAATCAATCAATCAATCAATCAATCAATCAATCAATCAATAAAATAACCTGACAATTAGGTTTGTTTTTTTTCTTCTATGTCTATGAAAGTTTGTCATTTGTGCTGAGCAGTAGCTGCTGTGGTTAGATAACTGCTGTTCAACTAGTGTTCAACATTTTTGCTAAAAGGCAAAACTTTTCTAAAGGTAAACGGTAGTAGACATTTTTACTTTAAGGGGGATTATAAGTAGCAGTTTGTCTACTAATTGATTCTAAAGTAAACTACTACTACTACTATTATTATTTTTAAACACTGCGGTACCTCCAGGGCCAACAGGACTTCAGAGTTGCTCTTGCCGCTCAGAGACCTCGGGTCCAGATTGTTATTGAGCCTGTCCAGGGACTCAGACAGCGTCTCTGCGTCCAGCTGGAACTGCAGTGAACAAACAGTGACTTCTTAGCAAACAGTAGTGGTGAAGCGGAAGCGTCCTGATTTAACAGGGCGGCTTTATCAGTCAGTGACAGTGCGGCGCACTCGGTGGTCCTCTACCTTCCTGTAGTCTTCGATGTTGTCCAGATGTTTCTCCTGCGCCAGGCACAGGTTGAGAAAGGCTTGCCACTCAGTCTGCACAGTGTCTCTGTGCGTCTGACAAAAAACAAACAAATCACTTAAATCTCATTTCATCTTATTTCAATGTGTTTGACCGGAGGAAATCCCAGGTAATACCACTATGATGGGGACGATGATACAGACACTTTCCTCATGTCAGATGTACCTTTATTGCTGAGGTGCCAGGGTGATTCTTCTCAATCAGACGATCTCCTTCGGTCCGCAACTGGTTGACTTCATGCTCATGTGATACCAGCCCGTTGGTTTTGAATTTCTGTACATAAACATAAAGTGAGATGTAGAACAACATGACAGTGTTTGAAATATTCAGATCAAATCCTCCGAGCAGCTAAGCATTCATTAACTACTGTACTGGTTACACCAGTTGTGTCTTTAGCTGGTGTAACTGGATGATTTGGCTCAGAGGCAAGAGGACAAACAAAGTGTTGTTATTCCTCCGTCTGATCACAAAACAACACAATAAACTGACGTGACTCTGGCCTCTCACCTCATACTCGCTGCGGACCCCCGGTGGGTCGATCATGCGATCACTCCAGTCTCTCTGGATGATCCTATCCTGCTGGCTTGACAGGTACACCAGCTCCTTGTTGCAGCTCTGTATGTACTCATACAGAGAGGCCAGGTGGTTGCGCCTGCGCTGGGAGAGCTCCTGCAAAAAGCCACAACTTGCATGTATGATACACACACACTACACAACCACACGTTGAATACACACCCATCCCTCTGAACTTAAGCAAACTCCTACTCAGACAGAACCAACTGAAAAGTCGTGGTCAGACACTCACGAGAAGTTCGGTGTATTTGTCTTTGAGGGTGGAGTACTGCTCCTACGAAACAAAGAAGATGAAGAAACATGAAGATGGAGTGATTGATTGGCTGTTGATGTTTATTTTTTTTTATTGTCTAAGGATTTATTTACTTATTTTTTTCTCTTCTTTTCTTGCTCCTTGTCACAATTTATCTCAATCTATTTACTTTTTTGCTGTGTCATGTCTTTCCTGTCTTGTGCTATATCATGTCTTTATGTTTGCTTAATGTTTGTCACAGGTATTGCACAATTAAAAAAACAAAAGAAGACGGTTCATCCTGCATGTGTGTGGCCGTGTGCTGTGGTCACCTGTGGGCTGACGCTGCTCGGCTGCAGCTGGGAGTCGTAGGCCTCGATCTCCTTGTGCAGGATGTTGTGCTCTGCGATCTGCTTCTCCACGTCAGACAGTTTGGGACCGTACGACTCCGTCTTCAACTTTCTCTGTCAAAAGAAGAGGATGTTCAGCTAGGGAAACCAAAAGGCTGATTTAAACATCTCTGCTTTTGATGCTGCAACCACTCACCAGCTTCCCATCCAGCAGAGGACCCCAGCTGATCTTCTGTGACGGCTGCACGTCGAGCACATGGCCGTACAGGTCCCTGTAGGCGGCGCAGTCGTTCACCCAGCGGTCGTGCAGGTTGCTCACACTGAAGGCAAACACACAAGTATCTCAGTGGGTTGTGAATAAGTGGGTGGAGGAGAGTTAATGATAATGTGGAAATTAAACTACTGTCTGCCAAGCAGGTGGAATGTGATGCATCAAGTTTCAGGTGTGTCTGTTGGCATCCGTCCTCATGTTTCTTGAGGGTTGTGGTTGTGTCTGTCTTTGATGCCGCTGGGTCAACTCACTCCTTCTCTATCTCGGCCGCCTGCGGGTGCTGCAGCTTCTTGGCTTTGTCCACGTCCATGAATAGGTTCTTCACCAGCCCCTCGGCCTCCGACAGGTTCTCTGCGATCTCCTTCTGGTAGAGCAGGCGCAGATGTTTCCTGTCTCGCTCCGTGTCCTGCACAGGAGGATGAAGACTGTTGCCGTCAGATGAAAACCTCTCACTTTCAGCTGTCATGTGACACTAAGATGGAATGAGTGAAGCTGTGGTGTGAATGTGACATTGTTACCGCAGACAACAGCTCCTCTGATCGCAGGATGTTCTTCTCCACCTGGTCGGCGTTCCTCTGCAAGCGAACGACCAGTGTAGCCAGGTCGGTGGCCTGACCCCTGGGTAGAGACACCACAGAGAGATTTTTATACAAGCATAAGAACTACACAGCAGCCTGTGTCCCTGCTCTTGTGGATGCACTAGATCTTTAATGCGCAATGCAACATTGCATTTTGTGTATTTGTTGTATGTTTGTTGTATATTTATGCTTTTGAATGTATTGCCAGGTTGATAAAGACAAGATCTGGTCTTGATTGGACTTACGGACATCCCTTGAGTAAATGTAGATTTTAGCTTTCATCACAGGGTTAATTATATTGATTTACATCAAGAAAGCTGTTGATATGATTTAATTATTTTTAAAAAACGAAGAAGAAATAAGAAGCATTTAGCTTTTCCATCAGTTTTCATCACAAACATTGTCTGTGCACCTGTTGTGCAGAAATCATCACCGGCATGTCACTCAGGAATCAAGCTGTCTGCAGACCTGTTTGTGCTCTCTAGGTGTTTGTTCTGCCAGACACTGTGATATGAAAGCCAACTATTTATCTCGACACACCCTGACCCAGACCCAGGGGACAAGGGGTGGGTGGGGAGGGGGTCCCTCCCATTAGCAGTGAAGAATGTGACACAAACATTCTTCCTGGTGTTAAGGTGTCACACTGTCACTGTCAGAGGAGCGGGACCATTCATTTCTATTGGGCCATGACAGTTTGAAACAAACATTATGTCTCGTACAATAGAGGGAGGATTAGTTGCTGCATATTTCTTTTGTATTTCTAACGCTACTGGAAAGTAACACAAGTACTGAAGAATAAGTTTCACTTTTTTGTACTTTAACATTTTCTATTTCATAGTAAATACTATCAGTCTTATACTACTATGTGGAAGCTTTATTGATTAACTTTTATTTAGAAATTATAAAACTGTAATCCTTCATATGGTTTGTGTAGTAAATAGGATGCTCTATTACCCAACAAGATATATAAGTGGAGCTGAAATGATGAGTCCATCAGTCAAATCACAGCAAATATATTAGTTTGATTATTACTTATGTAAGTTAAATGAAAAAAATCCCACACATTTAATGGTTTCAGATGGTTCTCAAATGTGATGTGCTGTTGCATAGGAGCTGCTTTGGGCTTTGAATGATTGTGATGGAAAGTTTTACATAAGCAGAAGTCAATCAACCAATCAAGACTGACAGGTACCGAGGTGACCTCGTAGCCAAGCAGTCCGGGTGCATACCACAAGGGTGCGAACGCCCTGAGCAGAGAGTCGCTTAGTTTCAACTCTTGGATGGTTGGATCTGTGCAGCATCTCCTCTGTACCCCACAGATCCCTGTCCCTCTTCACTGTCCTATCTAATAATGCCCTCTCCTCCTTGTATCTCTTAAGAGAAAAGCCATTAAAGGGATAGTTCAACATTTTGGCAAATTGTCCATTACCATAATTCCTTTAAGTGCAGGTTCGTTACCTTTAATTGTCAGTGCAAGCTATTTTTAGAGCGGCAGAGCAGAGCCGCGAGCTGCTCAGAGCTTCGCTATGGAGGCTAAGGGATTTCTTTGTTTCCTCATTAAACTCATCAAATACACAATCCAACAACTCCAAAACGCTCTGGTGGACAAGTTGTGACCTGCACATTCAGAGATAATAACGTGTTTTTGAGGTAAATTCGTGCAAAACCGCTGATGCGCGTTGCCGTCTGGAGAAGTTTTTCAGCAAGCAGTCTCTGTATTTGCCTCGAAAACAACTCAACACAACAACGTCTCGTAACTCATTATCTCATAGCATGGTGAATGTGCAGTTCACAATTCATGGCAATGCGCCAATTTGCCAAAATGTTGAACAATCCTTTTAACAAGAGTGAAATATTCCAACCACGTATTGCTGGAATCATAACAACCTAATGATATATTCTGCAGTTGTAGAGACTGATTAATTTTCCTCGTTACACATTCATGCACACTGAAGTCGGGCTTTCAGTGTGGAGCTTTTACTTGTGATGAAGTGTGGAGTTGATAGTGACCTCCATCACGGATTGCTCCTCTGCTGGTGCAGCCTCATCTTCCTGCTGCTCACTGACTTCAGACAAACTTTCTTGTCATCATCTAAGATATTCAGCCATGTCTATCAGAAGCAGGATAAACACTCCCTGACTCATTCACCCCCATTCAAGCTCAAGAGTCACAGTGCCGATTAAGACAAACAGAGCAAGGTGCAGAGGAACCCTGCCCTACCACACCCTCCTGCCTTCCAGTCTCTCTTTGTTTCACATTGCACTGTGTAGGAGCACTTACAACTCAGACATAGCTAATGTGCCCCCACACCCACCCACCCACCCTCCCCCTGGGTGACAAATCGCTCCCAGGGGCGATAAATACCTGCTGAGTCATTTTGACAGGGGGTGGGGACGGGCTTGCACAATTTCAACTATGCAGGAGTTCACACTTTTATTGCCATGTGTAACTTCATAAATCAGGAACCGGTTGTAAACTGGCATGACATCGTAATGACGACAAGCTGCGTGGTTTATTGTGAATCTCCTCAACTGGATTACAGCATCACTATCAGCCTACTAAGTCCAAACAGCAGCCTGTTGAACATCACATGTTACAACAGATACAAATATGTGGCCATTGTCAGTGAGTCAGGTGAGGTGACAGGAAGATAATCAGTGAAATATCATCGACATGTCAAGTCAGCAACATGGTGGTATTATCAGAGTAAAACAAGAAAACAATGAGACTTTACTTAACAGGGGGTTCATTCATTTTCCAAAGCTCCTCTCGGCTTTTTGAGAATGAATAGACAGACACATTTGTTAAATGCATTGTAACAACAGGGACCATATCATATTGTACATCACTCATATAGTACAATTTTATTGTCCCAGGATATAAACCAAACCCCATCCTTGTGCAAACATCAGTGGGATCATGGTACAAAAATGCCAACATGCAGCATGAGCAGGATTTCAGGACGGCCCCCCAGGGGGAGAAAAACGTGTGTGAGGCGGCAACAAGAGACCGTAACATAAAACTAGGAAACCTGACACACACACACACACACACACACATAGAGGTAGTAGTTAAAACTCACTTGCTCATCTTTACGGAAGTGTATTCCCTTGGCTTGGACATCGTTTGGGACCGCGAAGGTCCGTTGGTGTAATCTCAGTCCGAGTGTGGCTTGTTCTAACTCCTCAGTCTCTCCTCTCCTTCCTGCCTCCCATGGCGCGTCCTCTTAGTTAAAGAGCGTCCACCTGTCTCAGCTCCTCCCAGGCCAGCAGGTGTGTCGTCAGTAAAAGCAGAGGAGGAGCAGACCGGGCAGACCTGTTCCTACTCTCCCTCCGAGTTGATATTCCAGGAGTTTGGCCTCCATCCCTACATTCTAGACATTTTTAATTTGCCCTCTTTCTCAGAGGTGTGTTTTTAAAGCATGACAAGGAAACAGGTTTTGCAGCGTCACATTAATGTATTATTTTTCTTGCTCTACTTGCCTGTCTTTCGGGATGGCCTCTGGACCTGGTAAAGCTGCGGCTGCTATCAGCTGCAGGTACATAGGAACATTATAAAGCACTCACTGTCAGCACATATACAATCACAGAGGAATGGAGCGGGGCTTGTCACTGGATAGTAGATTATCAGGATTATTATTGACAGCTACTCCCATTACTCATTTAGACAGGACAAGCAAATGTTTTAGGTTTCGATATGTCATATCACAATTTATTAGTATGAGTCAAAGGACTACATGAAATCTATAGTCTTGGTTTCTTGTGGAGTTGGTTATGGGTTCAGATTAGAATTATGGGAGTAATATGGTTCATGCACTGGAAATATGACTCATAAGTGTTGAGTAGTGAAGCACATGTTCATTCATCTAGAAAAGTAGTAGTAAAACTCCACTTTGCAGTACAGCTATGTTCATACAAAGTATTTGAATAACTTTTTTGCAATTACTATGCAGTTAACTACTGAAACTACAAACTTGCAATAATTATTGTGATACATTTTTTTTCTGTCATCTTTAACACATTGAAGGTCTGTTGGTGTGCAAAAGCCATGGTGTTACCAAAGCTCACACACTGTCACCAGGGATTGATCTGATGAATCTCATCCTGTTTAGGAATCACTGAGGCTAAACTGAAGCATTTACTGTTTACAAAACCAAAGCTGACATTCCAGCACTTTACCTTTCAACCAGTGTATTCCAGTTGTTTGGTTACTTGACCTGTAAACAATGAAGCACAGGTGCTTTTTGCAATAAACAGGAAATTATATTGTAGGCTATTACCATATTTTCTATCTAATGTAGAATTTGGTTTACATAGAAGTTTGAACTAGTTTTTCTGAGTTGTAGAAGTAACAATAGTAGTAGTAGACCAAATTAATTTCACCAGTTCAATTCCTTTCATTGCAAAGTCATTCGTAGTAGCTTCCCTGACGCTGAAAGTTCAAGACAGGTTGTTGTTTTTTTTGTCTTTAATGACAGGATAGTTCAGACAGAGACAGGAAATGAGAGGAATAACACGCAGGATAGGGGCGCCGGATTCGAACCGGGGTCGCCTACAGTGAGCACTATAGCCTCAACACATAGGGCGGGTGCTCTACCAACTGAGCTAAACACCGCCCCAGCTGATGACAGGTTTGACATTTTAATTGAATGTCTCTCATTATTCATTGGCATTTTATTTACATTGAAGCCTTGAGGATCAGTCCAGGTGACAGCTCTCCGGCGACAGAGCATACCTATATACGGCTATCGGTACTTATCAGGCACACACCCAGTGAAATTATCTTAGTGTTGTACTAGGAGTGAAGGTCTAGTGAGAGGAATTCAAACCTCACCTGCTGCCAAAAATGAAGGCGATAAGGAAAGCAAAGCTCATGCAGCTGGTGTGAGGCTTTGGCAGGACAAAACACATAAATACACTATTCTTAGCAGGTGTAAGAACCTCTGTCGGTGGAGCAGAACAATGGGGCTTGTTTCGGCTGAGAGGCTGCTTCAGCATGCTGCTCCGGCTCATGCTTGCAGTGGGTGTGTCTGACGCACACCCTGAGCAGTTAGTCTTCAGACCAACACCCACATACCTGCACGGAGAGGGAAGGGTCACTTACCAGGAACAAAACGGGTAAAAGTAACCAGAAGCCCTCACAGAGGAATGATGAGTGACAGCACATCAACAAGCTGATGAGTGAGTCTCATTTGGCCTTGACCTCGGATCCTCCTACACTGTTTACACATCGTGATGTGATACATCGTCAATGTAAAGATGTTGATTATTACAGCTGTAATATGAAAGTGATTGACATGGCAAGAATTATTTGCTGAATCTGCAGCTCTGATTTCTGTCTAAACAAATTCTTTCGAGATCCAACTTCTAATCAGGCACTCTTAGTTTCCACTGTTTATAAAGCAACAGCATTTGATTTCACGCTGTTCTCATATGAAGTATGGGTATGCATTGTTTTCTTCACGTAGTGCAGATGTTCAAGTTATTTTGTCCACCTCGCCCACCTGTTTAAACTCCACATTATGCAATTCACCTGAGATAAGCCACGGTGTGTTCACCTATGATAACCTTCGCTTTGCTTCTCCAGTCTCTTTGTTATAAAAGGAAAAGGTCACACACGACATGTTTTGCATGTAAGTGATGCTGTCAACAACTGGGTGAGGCGGTCACCTATCATTTTAAAAAAGGGAATTTTCTGATTGATCAATCAAAAGGAGGCGGCACAGTATCTACACAAAGAATGTTCCACACATACTTCCAGGCCACAGCTCTGTAAATATGCAGAAAGCTATTTGAATGAACCACACCCACAGCACTACAGAACTCGACTCGGATGTGTAAGCAGTGGGAGATGCTGACCTGTGACTAGGTATCATTAATAAATTAAATTAACATTCTTCAGTCCTCATTCAGTATTGTAAGACAAAGCAGGAGTCCTTTGTTTCAAACTTTCACTTTAGATTTCTGTGAAATTGATGGAAAATGGTTCAGAATAACATTATATCATGAACTTTCACAAAAAGATTTAGAATTTTGGGTGAAATTTATGGAAATTGTAAAAAGTTCATGCTACAATAACATTGTTAGGTGTCGTCTTGGTCTCATGATGTCAGAATGTGAACAAAGTGATGAAGACGACTGTTTCAATGCAAACTGTCATTGAACCAAAACATTTAGTGGTCGACTCATGGATCAGACATTGTTGCGATTTTTGTGATTAATCACCTTGTTATAGAACAGCATACTGTGTTATAGGTAAGTACTGAAACATTGAACAGTTGGACATGTGCATTCAAAAGTTCAGAGAAGGTCAAATTAAGTTCATCTGTAAAGGTATATATATATAGTGCATTTTGGGTGCATTCTGAAATTTCATCCAAAAGCCCAATATCACTAACTTTTTGTGACTTTAGAGGTTTACTCTATCCCATAATACTGTCCACAGTGTATTTGAGCGCAAAGGGCTGTAGGATATGAGTTGTGAAGATGGTTTTATCTTTGAATGAAGTTGGAATTCCAACACACCCTGAACACCAAAGTTAAGGTAAAAGGACCAGGTTTATATTTTTGTTTCAAGGGCCCATTGTTCCTTTTATGTGCTCATTCTATTGTTTACTCATTGCCACATCATTTACCTTCTTGCTTTGCTGGGGGACTGGGGCTAATTGACACTGAGGAGGTCAGGATAGACCCGACATAGACAGACAGCTAATCTATCACAGGTGAAAACAACCATCTATGGACAGTTTGGAGTCAACAATCACCCAGCAGTTCTTTGGAAAGTGGGAGGAAGCTTGAGTAGCTGAAGAAAACACACACACAGAGCCACAGGAACACAATATAAACAGTGCTAAGCACTGCACCATCATGCAACTCTTTTCAGAGGGAAGCGACATGTTGTGCAGACCTTTGACTATTGTTCCTCTACCACAAGGTGGAGACAGAGCTGCAGTAAGTAACGATGCAACAATGATGGGTGTATTTAGATTAAGTTTTAAGTCTGGAATTAACTCCAATTACAACTTTTAGTCATAAGACGCTTTGAGATGTCATTAATTGATCTTAAATGTGGCCAGTGTCGGGAAAACAAGTTACCAATCCCTGTTGGCTGTACGACAGTAACAAGACCGGAAGAGGATGAAAATGAGGGTGATGTGATGGGTAGGTCAGATTAATTCCCATTTCTGCTACGTATGTTGTGGGTGCATCAAAATCTAAATGTCTCTATACGTTTATGTATGTTGTAGTTTTATTTCTCTTCTACAGCTCCTTCAATTCTATATTTTATAATTGTCTGATTGGCTAGGCTGTGACAGTGTACGTGTAATTGTATCGTTTAGTTTTATGTCAGACTGCCGCCCACACGCCTGTATTTACTTGATTGAATTATTACTATTTTTGATTTTCTTTTAAGGGACTGTGCCTAACAACACCTGGCAGGGGGACTGGCAATGTGAATCAGCCAAAGGCTGCAATAGGGTACAGCCACACCTCCTCGGAGGGACTGCTGAATGCTGTACACTGTCCTCCAAAAAATAAATTGAAAGATGTATTTTTAATGGCAGTGATAACTTATAGTTACTTACGTAGTACTTCTTCCCATTCTTTGTCTGTCTTAGTTTTCCTAATTGTCATGTGTCTGAAAAATGAAGAATTATTACCCATTACCACTTAAAATTTGGCATCAACCCACTTGGAGCAGTGCGTATAGACTGGACAGTGTGCCTGAGTGTTAGTACATTTGTGAACCATGACACCTGCTGGACAAGAATGGGAGGCCACTACTGGGAAATCAAGAAATGAACCACTAATGTCTCTTTTTTGTTTTTTATTTGAAAGATCATGCAGTGCACGTCCAGGGTAGGAGCTTAACATCACTTTCAATGATACACGTGAAAAACCAATACAGTTGTAATTACCTAGTACAAAACATAACTAATTACTGAGGAATGTAACAAATTAAATAATAGGAAAAAAGTGTGCAACAACTACTGCTGCACTGCAGATCTTATGGTCTGATAGAGGTTAAAGTTGTAACCCTGTTGAGTAAATACAAAAATTTGGGATTATCTATAGAACTTAAAACATGACAAAAAGCAATAAATTACTTCTTTCAAGTATGTGGTGCGTTTACTGTGAGAACTGAGGAGGCATGGGGTAGGGCACCAGCGGAGCAGGATGCTGCTGTGGAGCCTGTGCCTGGGGGAAGGGGAAAGGGGGGTGACCAGCGCCAGTCTGTGTGCCAGGCTTGCTGGGAGCAAACTGTGGAGCCTGGAAGTTGTTCTGGGCTCCAAAGGCTCCTGGTTGGCTGTTGCCAAAGTTGGACTGTCCATTACCATTGTAGCTGCTCCCGCCGAAACCATTGCTGTTATTGGCCCCATAGCCTCCATTCTGCGAATTTGTGCCAAAGGCTTTATTTGGTCCGTTGTCAAACCCTCTACCATTATCTCTGTCCCTAAAACTGCCAAAATCCCGCCTTCCGGAGTACCTATCCCGGCGGTCATCCCTGTAATCACCACCTCTGCCTCCCCTTGAACGACCTGGGGAGAAAAAAAAGACAGATTTAAGTAAACGGGAGACACACGGCTGCAGTCAGATTTTTTCTTCACAAGAAATTTGTTTCAGATACCCCTACGTTCATGAATCCATCCACTTCTTAGAACAAACAAAAAAGGAGAGCAGCAGGAAAAAAAAAAGTGGCTGCACTTCACAGCACAGTTTCTGTATCTCACCAATTAGATTTACCTCCTCTGTCTTCTGCCATCTGGAGGAGCTTGGGGTTGATTGCCTGGTTGGCCTCACGAAGCACAGAGATGAGGTCGCTGGCCTGCCTCATGTTGTTTGGAGTGAAGAAGGTATAAGCCGTGCCTGTCTTTTGGCTACGAGCTGTTCGGCCAATGCGGTGGATATAGTCCTCTGAGTTGTTGGGGTAGTCAAAGTTGATGACAAATTTCACGTCTTCCACATCTGTAAGATTGTGTTGCGATGTGGCATAAAGGAAGAGGAGGACAGCACAGAAAAGATGTGCGCCAGCGCCACCACAACAACCAGATCAAAAACAAAGAAGCCAAGTTAGTACTGTCATGATGTGGGGATGGTGAATCAATCAGAACGCTGCAAAAAACTTCAATTAGGCAGAGCTACATACACATTTACTCCACGGGGAGACTACGGTGGGAAAAGAGAAACGATGCACACTCCATTAGCTTCCAATCCGGTGGGATAAGATAAAAAAAACTGTCCCCTCCTGAGCCACTGGCAAACTACTCTCAGAAAGAATTGATCAGAAGTCTTACCATTTTGGAGTATGCATTCACTAGTCCATTCCCATTGCAGCACACGCCCCAAATATTTTCAAGTGACCCTCACAGTACGGCTAGTATGAACACTACCGTCTCCTAGTGTTTTCAGACTAAAAAAAAATTAACCATGTCCCTTTGTCACGCTCACTCATGAGACGCTCGCTATAAAGTTCACACTGCAGTGTCTCTTGCCAGGGGGGGTGAAAAAAAAAGCTCTGCCCCAAAACGCAGGATGCCTACAAACAGTGCATCCCGACTCTCAGCATGGCAAGATCTTTCCAGACCCAGTGTTCACTTGATCTTAATGTCTCTCCTTGGCAGGTCTCGACATGACTTTGAAACGCAGGCGAGGGAGGAGTGTGAGCTTGGATTTTGTCCAAGTGTGTCCAACTAGCATGTCCCACTGTCACCAAAAGCGCCAGTAGCCATGTCATTACAGAGGTGAGGGTATGATCGATCTGACAGACTGCTCTTTCGACAGAAGTTTAGGATACTGCAACAGTAATGCCACCCATGCTTTACAACAAGTCTACGCAACAGAAAGCGCCTTCCAAATGACTCGAATGGCTTGCAATGCAGTGCCCAAACAAATATGCAAGACAATAGGAGACAGTGTAGCTGGGCTTTGAGCTGGGACAGTTACAGAGCCTGGGTGTGTGAAGCAGTCCAAACCATTGCCAGAGAACAGACGAGCATATGGGGGAGGAACTGTGGCCAGCCCTCAACTCGCCCCCCTTTTTAGGCAGGCCAGAGCGTTATGCTGCACTTGGGCCTGGTCACCTCTGTATATGTGCACGACTGGGAGACCCGTGCCTCGCCAGTCAGGACACCTCCAAGAATCCTCCTTCCCCCTCTGGAGACCTGGGCTTGTCATGCCAAGGCCCTGCCATATAGACTGCTCCTTCAGGTCAGGGGAGAAACTCAGAAAGAAGCAGAAGAGTTAAAGAAAGCAAATGCACTTTCTTTTTGAAATACTTAAGAGTATATAGCAAAACGCATCAAGGCGGATACTGACCTAGACCTCGGGAGGCAACATCTGTGGCAATGAGAATTGGAGCCTTTCCATATTTGAACTCTGCAATGTGAGAGAGAGGGGGGGTGGTAATTAGTAACAAGAATGGATAATTAGTAACAAGAATACTCAGATTTACTAGTCATGTATACTTATTGATTGATCATTGAAACTTACCATTGAGAACCCAGTCTCTTTCCTGCTGGCTTTTGTCTCCATGGATTCCCATAGCTGGCCACCTAACGTAGGCAATGGTTGAAATGTTAAGTCTTTTACTGTTCTTATTATATTTCACCGCAGCACACGCATGCTCTTATGATCTGACTCTGTATTTCAACACTTACCCATCCCTTCTCATCCTCCTGGTGAGGTCATCACACCGCCTCTTTGTCTCTACAAAGATGATGGTCTTGTTCTCCTTCTCGCTCATGATTTCCTCCAGCAGACGGATCAGTCTGAAAGAAGAAGACATTTTCTGTTAAGAATCCGTCACAAATATCAAGAGCTCTTCACCAACATTTGCCATAACCACCATGGACAAATGACTTACTTGTTCTCCTTCTCGCCGTCATTGCAGACATCCACAATCTGCAGGATGTTGTGGTTGGCACTGAGCTGCAGCGCCCCAACATTGATCTGGACGTACTCCTTCAGGAAGTCCTCTGCCAGCTGACGAACCTCTTTTGGCCAAGTTGCACTCCACATCAAGGTCTGACGGTCAGGCTGCAAAACACCACAACAATTAGCAACCAATTGGATCCAAGTAATATTAAGCTAGTGATGAGGCCTTCCACTGCTGCAAATGTCTTAATACACTGATTCAATCAACAAAACTCACTCTGATCTGGTCGACAATTTTCCGGATCTGTGGCTCAAAACCCATGTCCAGCATTCTGTCAGCCTCGTCCAACACAAGGTAAGTGCATCGTCTGAGATTTGTCTTCCCTGCCTCGAGGAAGTCGATGAGCCTGCCTGGTGTGGCAATGCAGATCTCCACACCTAGAATAGTAGCGTTGTTGTGAGAACCAAGCTCTTAACATTGGAATCTGTGTTTTGTGTTTTTTTATAAAAAAAATGCATACCTCTTTCCAAGTCACGGATCTGTGGTCCTTTGGGTGCTCCACCATAGATGCAGGTGGACTTGAGGCGAGATGCTCTGCCATATTCTGCAGCCACCTGTTGCACCTGCTGAGCCAGCTCTCGGGTCGGGGCCAGCACCAAGCACTGTCGTGGGGGGAAATAACAGCTTCTTAGTCAATGAAAAAAACATTTCCCACAGTCATGATTGAACATCCTTCTGTTCAACACTGAAATAAGCATACTAGGCTTATGTTTGCTATAGATTTGAGATGTGACTGTATTGATGCCAATTCACCATTTAAATATCTACTATATGATAGAGCACCCAGATAAAACCATGTAGTAAGTAATATGATATTCTGTTATTGACTACTTACAATAGGACCATCTCCACGTTCCAGGAAAGGCTGGTGGTTGATGTGCACGATCGCAGGCAACAAATACTGCAAAGCAAACATTAGACACCATCAATATTTGCCATCATCATGTTTGTGGTTTGTGGATATTCCAAATAATAATCATTTGTTGGGGAACTTACAGACAGCGTTTTGCCAGAGCCAGTCTGTGCAATGCCAACCATATCCATGCCACTGAGAGCCAGAGGCCATCCCTGAGCTTGGATGGGTGTTGGTTCAGTCCAGTTCATCTTGTTGATTACATCCATCACATAAGCTGTAGAATAGTATAACATCAATTAATTGGGGAATAGCACATTGCTTCTGGGTTTCATTTTCTCTTAATGTTTTAAACTTACATGGAAAGCTGGCCTCGTGGAACTTGGTAATTGGATTTGGGCATTCTCTCCCTTTTACTGTAATTACTTTAGCCCTCCTATATTGTTCAACTTCTTGCTGTAAGATAAGAGTGAAAGAAACAAATTAAGTTCTGCAGTCCATACCCATTGCATAACTACAACACGTGCAAGGGGGAGCACATTTCTTTAGTGTTGCATAACATTTCATGGACCAGGCAGATCACATACCGGTGGCCTCCGGGTAACATCAGGATGCTGCTGGTAGAAGTTTTTCTCAAACTTGGGGAGCTCGTCCAGGTTCCAGTGTTTTTTCCGAAGCCGATCACCAGGATTTCCGAACTTTCCTCCACCACCACCTCCGCGGTTTCCACCAAAGCGAGGAGGACCACCGCCATAGCTGCAGTTGAAACAAGTCCCGGGTCACAAAGTCAGATTATTAACAGTTAGACATTAACATCGACACTTTTAAAACGATCCGAGTCCTATCTAAACTGCGTCACTTTTGAATTACATAGCTGCCATATACTTTCCAACCAGCAGAGGAACAATGGAAAAACAGCCGGCATTTTGTATCCGCATTCAAGCTACCACATGGCGAAAAGCCGACTAGCCAGCTGTATTAGCATCACTGCGCCGCACTTGAGCAAAACACGTTACATGTTCGCCTCCGAGTAAACGCAATGGTCAAACTATCGTGAAAACGTTCATAAAATACAATGGCCCGGGGATATCAACAGTCTCTGTTGTGAATAAGTGTTTCCTGCGGCAAAAATGTACCGCCGGCTAAGCTAACAGGAAGCTAATGTTACCCTGAAGCTAACGGAAAGCCGCTGTGCCGGGGCACGAGGCCAGACAAGGCCTTGAGCCAAAGACAACGGGCTTCCTCCACCGGAGGCCCGGGCCTCATGTGGATATAAAGGCGGACAAATCACAGTTTTTCAAACTGGTTAGCTCAAAAATACTACTTTAATCGCGATCTACGACGACTCCGCCAAAATTCAACCACAGTTTTCAGCTGAACGGCTCCGTTTTCTCGATGATGAGTTATGTCAGCCATTTCTTCGAATCACACGGGCGCAAAACTCGGTTTAAAGATGAAAAGCTATGTACTTACCCTCTATCTCTGTCCCTATCCCGGCCACGGTCTCTGTCGGAATATCCAGGCATGTTTGTAAACGGGTTTTATAAATAAAAAAGATAAATACTCAACACTGTGGCTTAACCGCCGACTTAAAAAAAAACCGACCGGCAGTGAAGCTGAAATGCCGGTAATGTTAAAATGAGGTCCGGTTTATATAGCAAGAGGAAGTCCACCTTCCGACGTATCCCTCCGCCTCACAGTTCTTACTTCAGCGTCTGATGATTGAAAACAAACACACAGCAGGGCAGTTACAGTGAGTCTAAAACCTACTGTAACATTTAGTACAAACACAAACATTACATCAATCCCCCATGCCTGCACATACTTTATGTACTAAGTTAGGTGAGGGGGAACATCACGTGTGGAGTTTTTTTTTTTTTTTGCAATCACATTCACGTGTTTGTTAAGGTTTTAAAACCAGGAACTGCATTTTCATATGAATAAAGGCAATGAAGATGCCAAATTAAAACGTCAAAACCTAAAAACTATCTTTGTGCTCAGTGCTTCTATTAAATAGGCCTACATAAAATTATTCCGACGTATGATGGCGGATGAATTTGTCCAAGACAGAAACTGGTGATCCGGCTCTTGACAGTGCTTCCGATGGCTTACGGTAAATTACGTCATCAGGACCAACCCAAACATGTAAAGGACTACCCCCCCTTTTTTTCTTTTCTTTTCTATTTTTTGATAGAAACTTGTGTGGGAAAAAGTTAGCAGCAAATGTTAAAGGTCAGATTATTTTGGTGCAGATTATTGAATATTGAATACAGAATATTGATACTCAACGTGTGGCAGTGTGACTGAAAGTAGCTTTCTTATGGAGGATAATGATAAGAAACAGAAGTAATGTAAACGACCTGTGAGGTAAGAAACTATGATTATTTTTATTTATTTATTTATTTTTACCAAAAAGACTCACTGGGTGTGGGACTGCAACCAAACACCATAAAAGAACAAAGAAGTTGAGCAACAATTATTTTATAGGGAAGTAACCAAAATTATGTAAGTAGCCTAAAACACACAAACATTTTTACCAAGATCTGTGTGTGATGATGGTAGGCAGTGGTAAAGCCTTGTTATTACTCAGCGAAAATCATGTTACCTGAATGTGCCCCCAGTTCTGAGTATTTCAATACATTTTTATTAGAAAAAAGACAGTTCTTGCAACAACAACAAAAAGAATCAAAAATTAGCTGCAATTATCATTAAGTCGTATCTCCTATTCTCCTCTTTGAAAAAATCTTTACTTGACACCATTCCTCCCCAGCTACCCTGTTGTTATTTCACCCCATTTCCCCGCCTCAACCCCAACCACCACCTCCACCCCCCCAGAGCCATCTGCCAGACATTTTAATCCAGAGTGGTAGCAATGAATACACAGTGGGTGGCCCGAGACTTGTACCATTCAAATGTAAGGCACATCTCCTTGCAACCCCCACACGAAATTTTTATTCCCAGCCACTGGTACCAAAAAGCCCCTAATCGTTTGACCTAATGTAAGTCATTCCTTTACCAAAGGACCTGTTTAAACACACAACCAGACTAACAATAATTCATATTGAAAGGCTTTTTACTGAAGCAGCTGACTGAACTGAAGCAACCATTAAAAAGTAGAAAAAAAGGACAGATACATTTTCTTTTCTTTTTTTTTTACAAGGCCTTAACATTGTTAGACAAAGGCAAGTTTAATTAGAACTAATTGCACACAAAAATAAAATACTCTTACAAAATGATAGTGTTAACATACATCAAATTGCATCAGTCAGCTATGAGAGATATAGTCCTGCTAAGTGGATCATGCTATTAAAAAAAAAAAAGCGGCATCTCTCAACTTTGACTTGTTTTAATAAAAAAGTTCAGTTCTTCAATGAGAGGCAGCTACGGGGCAATGCTGAGTAATGTAGTGTAGGAATAGACAGTAGGGTGATCAGCTTGTGCACTGGACTTAAAGGTGGATGAATATGTGGTGCAGGAGTCACCATTAAATACACATGGCAACCTTACTCTGTTCGTGTGCAATTCCTCTTTTCAGTTCAAGAAAATCCTCTTCTACTTAAGTTAAAGATAAATTACAAGTTGTTTGATCCACATACAGTATATGAACAATATCTTATTACTGTACAAAGCACCATCTGAGGACACTTTTCACTTTGCATACAATCGTCTAAAGAAAAGAATGAAAACAAACAGTTCAGTTTTGTTTCTTTTTTAAGTGTATGCAAATGTTTAGAACAGTCCACGGTCATAGAGATTGCTAGACAGGCAGAATCTTCTGAAAACATTCAAGAATTTCATTTTTAATCATAGAAAACAATCCCCCTTTCTTAAAAAAAAAAAGGCTAAAACAGGAGTCCATCTCATTCAGTTCACTTTCAACCAAAAGCACATATGGAGACATGCAACAATTACTGTGTTATGGTCAGCTGTGGGCCAAACAATGTAAATGACAACACTTTTATAACCGCTTAACATTCAGGGAATCGAGACAGATGGTCAGAACTGGTCGTCAGATCAAATGACATCACAAACTACGTATTACATCTCCTGAGAAAAGTGGCTAGGTAGAGCTCTTGATTTCTTGGAAATGTTTCGTGGCCACAAACAGGTACGAGCATGAGTAGTGTACTGTGCACTTGAAGCAGTAGTATGTCTATGAGTTGCCAATATAAGACAAAAGTTAATGCTATTTAGCACCACATGGCTAGAAGGTAGTAGAGGTTTTTCTTTTTTCCCCAACGACAACACGGAGGCAACACAGAATAGATTATGAAGGACTTTGGACTCTTCTTAACAAAATACCATTTGACATTAATGGTAGGCTTCATGCTAGTGACATTAATATAGCCCAGCTACGAATGATGAATTGTTAAAAAAAAACAAAAAAAACAGTAAGAATAGGGAAACGCCACAGACGCAGCTCTAGGATGAAAGCAGTAGAATTTAAAGGGTGCTCAATATTTGTAAAGTTTCATTCATTCAAAATGTTTATGGCACTCAGAGGACAATGTGATTTTAAGTTTTTGCCCTTATGACAAACCTCTCCTTCTACAGTGGGAGAGAGGTCATGTCAAGATATAAACCACAGCATTCTTTAGTGAAATTCAGTCAAGCTTAGTTGTTTTCACAAATTATCTTCCATAATTTAAACAGCAACACTTAACATTTAAAAGAATTTATTTTTTCTGAAACAATGGAAAGGGGTTGTTGAAATATAACAACAATAAATTATATATATTATATAGAATTTTATTGTTTCTTTTTCAATTTTCCCTGTTATATAAAAATAACACATTTCAAGCTATTCATTCATGTATTCATTTCCAAACAAAACTAGCTGTCAAACATACAACGAAATAGGGTTTCTGGGAATGCAGCGCTAGTTGTCGGGCAGCGACTCGGGAGCAGAGGTCTGCTGCTGTCTTTGGAGAGGGCTGTAAACAGTCGGGCTCTGCCTAATTCAGTCTCTAGTCTCGCCTTCTTATCTGCAACACATCCCTGTTTTCCCGGCCTCGGCGTTACTGATAGGCTCAGCGTGATCACTCCGAGGCACCAAACAGCCCGAGTCATGCACACTCCGCATTCAAATTTAGTGTTTCCGAGCGGTTGCGGTAACCGATAATAACCCTGTACTCTAACAAACAAACAAACCAGTCTTGTTAATGTCGTTTCAGCGTGGACTGAGCTTGTGTTCTGCTTGGAAAAAATGGAGCATTGCTACATGGATACAGTCTATTTTTTTTT